>JASJUY010000011.1:0-600000 GCA_030347605.1 Trichosporon sp. DN520
GAACCTATCGACCGCGTCCGTCACTCCATTACGCTGATCCTTGTCCCCGGCTGGCTCGTCAAGCACCTCCTAAAAGCCCTATGGATCGTCCACCTCTGCAGCGCGCATGCGGACAGGATCCGTTTCGGGCGGCGTACGAGCGCGAACATCGACGATTGCAGGTCGCGCCTCTGAGAAAGCTAAAGTGCGATGCGTTTGGGAGGAAGTTAAGCGGCAGCTATCATCTGTTGTTGAGGCGGGGGACGCTGTCGACGACATTGTCCCGAAGCGTAGGGCTTGGCGTGTGTCACATCGGTCGTTTCGGAAGAGTGATGTGAGCGCACCGTGCCCGAGTCATGAGTCATGCGCACACTACGGTCTCAGCACGCATGCTGTGCATGAAACCAGTCTTGGCTTCGTGACCTCGTTTTGGTCTGCGCGGCGCACACTCCTTGGCAATGCGCTGATGACCTGAGTGCCTGCGGCTCTTGCCCGCTTCGTCGTTCGGTTGAACGCACCATATCGGCGGACTTGCCACCTTCACCCGTGACCAGAAGTGTACACCACGGTAAAGATCAGCTTCACCTGAGTTTCTTCTGCTGCTTTCTCATCTGCACCTTCTCTCTTCACTGTGGACCATTCACTAAAGAACGGTCGGCTTGCCTCCGTGGCTCTTCTCGCCTTCCGCAACCACGGTCCACTCCCTCAACGTCGCTGGCTGAGGACGGTACACTGCTCCATTCCGAGGTCTGATACCACCACCAGCATGGTCGCTCTAGCAGTCGCTGTCTTCGCCATCTTACTTCCCGGCGTTGAGGCGCAGGGAGCCGCTCCAGCACCCGGAGCGCCGTCCATCATCGGTCAAGGGATCGGCGGCTCTCCCTCAGTTCACGCCAACTCGGCCACGATCGATCCTTCTCTTCCCCAGAGCGCTGCTCACACCGGACCCCATGGATTCGTGATTCCGTGAGTACCGAAGTCCGGTTCCCAAATGGTAATTGTTGTTCGCGCAACAATCTACATACACGGGCGCTGTACAAGGCTTCCAGCACGCCAAGATATCTGCAGGCACAACTGAACCGAGGATCACACACACACGCAAGGCAGTGTCGTACCGAACTCGTCGCTTGCTCCGGCTCGCGCGGGCCCGTGCCGATGACGCCCGCATCAGTGGCGATCCACAATGCAGTGCCGCACAAGCCGGTGAACATGAGCTGATGCGTCAGTTCTCTATCAGCCCTGACGTCTGGCGCGCCCTCGGACCGGTCTGTTGCCCTGCACACGACCTTCTCGCCTGGCGCGACACCATCGGTCAGCTCTGCTCCTGCAATCCCGACAGCTCCCAGCCCTCTCAATTATCCACCTCTCGACACCATCCCCGATGTGAACTCTCCCGAGGTCAAGAAGTGGGTGAGCGAGATCGACTGGAGCAAGGTGCCCAAGTACAACGTCACCACTGGAGAATGTGTGTCCTCGCCCGAAGCCACCAGGGATGGTCGTTGCTGGTGGACCTGTGGCGGTTGCACGCGTGAGACCGACATCACGGTCTGCCCGGACAAGTACACCTGGGGTCTTTCGTACGACGACGGCCCGTCGCCTTACACGCCGCTCCTGCTCGACTACCTCGAGGAGAAGAAGATCAAGTCGACCTTCTTCCTCGTTGGCTCGCGCGTTGTGTCACGACCCGAAATGGTTGTCTCAGAATACATGCTCGGTCATCAGCTCTCGATCCACACCTGGTCCCATCCTCCACTGACCAAGCTCACCAATGAGCAGGTCGTCGCCGAGCTGGGCTGGACGAAGAAGGCGATCAAGGACGTCGTCGGCGTCACCCCCAACACCTTCCGTCCTCCGTACGGCGACCTGGACGACCGTGTTCGTGCGATTGCGGCGCAGATGGGCCTGACTCCTGTCATGTGGACCGTCCACCAGGGCGCGACTTTCGACACCGATGACTGGCGCATCATCGGCGGCACGGCGACCGGTCCCTCGTCGCTGAGCAAGTTCCAGCGCATCCTGGACGAGTGGGTGCCCAAGCTCAACACTGGGTTCATTGTGCTCGAGCACGACATCTACAGCCAGACGGTCGACCTCGCCGTCGGCTACTTCCTGCCCATGGCTATCGCGAGCGGCAAGTACAAGATGAAGTCTATCATCGACTGTCTCGGCCTCAGCAACGACGAGGCGTACATCGAGACGTCGTCTAACAGGACAAACACCCTCATCCTCTCCGCGACCGGCACAGGATCCGTGTTTCAGGCATCCGTCGGCCCCGCTGCGACCACCATCCCCACCAGCACATCCAGCGAGGCCACTAAGGCTACGTCTGAGCCACCGAAAGCGTCGGGGCCGGAGCATGGGAAGGACAATAATGGTTCAGGAGCGTCTGCCCCGGTCACGTCGCTGTACCTTGCGCTTGGAGCCATCGTGGCTGGTGTTGCATTCTTCTGATTCATGGAATAGCTAAGCCGAGTGATGACGCCCCCTTACCGTGTGCTTGGTAGCATCTGCGCACGTCCCTAACACCTTCCCCGGCACCTTTTCCCAAACATCTAGACAATGGTAGACAATGATATAAGTGTGTGATATGATAACACGAGCACTCGACCATCTTCCTTCTGCCTTGTGATACATCGGCCAATTTTCCTGGTTGTCACAAAGATCAACTCTTTCCGCTCACACTTGAGACTCGAGATATCCTTCACCGATACCTCTGGAAGCTCCATCGTCTCTCCCAAAATCGCCTTGCGCTGACGCATGAGGTATCACGTTACAAGAACCGCCGATGGCGCTGAGGTTGCAGTGCCGGCACCGCCCCGGGGAGGCTTGTTGTCACTTACCCGATGTCAGTTTGCACGGGCCATCAGCACTTCTAAGGTTCTCCATGATACCTTTGCCTCTACCAAGATATGCGCCACCGCACGTTCCGAGTGCCCAAATATCAGTCTAAATGGTCGGTTCCAGGGGCAGAGGTCAAAGACCCGGCGTGGGCGCTAGAGAAACGTTTCCTTCGTTGCTAGATGGCCCGAAGCGAACAATCTCCCTGGTTCGTGGAAGCCTACACCGCATGTTCGCTTCTCACAGACTTTCGGTCTGCTCAGGTTGATTCGCTCGTACCGGCTCGTGGAGTCGATTGGGCGCCCGTGCTTCAGCTCAACTCACGGTTGCGGACGACAACGTGCAGTTGCCACGCAGAAGCCTCCAATTGAGACCTGAAAAGCCAATAATCAGGCTGTGCCTGGAACCAAACAACCTCGATCAGGATCGCCTGCACAGCTGATATCTTGCAGCGGAGCGCTGATAAGCTGATGAGACTGCGACATATAGGCGATAGAGATGCATGATACAGTAAGCTCGAAACCAAGAGCTAAAGTTACAATCTGTGGGGTATGCCGATGCTAAGGTATTATTTCGCTCATACTCGTATGGACTGACAGCAGGGCGGCCGTTCAGGCCATTGCTCGTATGAGTCCTTCTCAATCTATTCCGTGATCAAAGCCATGCTTGCCAGCCTGCTCGTTAGCCATACAACCGCCAGTGCTCAAGCCACGCAGTACGCACCAACAAAGATCTTCGCAAGGTGCTCAGGATCCCGAGCCTCCTGGATCAGTTGGTTGACTCTGTACTCTGTACTGAGCTCAGTGCCCAGCTTGCTCCTGATGCGTGAGAGGACGCGGTCCGCTTGGTCCTGACCTCGCTCTGCATCGCTGCGTCCGCCACCGGCGCGGCGCATCTTGGTAGCGTCAGATGTCCTGGGTGTCAGCTACGTTCCCCCGGTCACGTCGGAGCAAGTGCCTGCCAGCAAGTCAGACTCACCATGTATATAGCGGGTCATGCTTGAACACCTCGAGGACGGTGAGGATTAGCTCCGAACTCTCCCTCAGCACACGCAGCGTGTGCTGCGCACACTGTCTGAACGTCCCATCTACACCTGTGATGCCGAGCCCATCGACGATGTCGTTCGTCAGACGGAATGGCACTCTCTCGGGAATTCTGAGCTTCATGCCGTGCTCGAACGCGATACCAAAGTCGATCTGCACCAGCTCGCCAGAGGACTTGTCGATCAGAATGTTGGAACAATGCCGGTCACCTAGACCGACCATCCAGCCGACCATGGACGTCACGGCCACAGAGCGAGAATAGTTCAGGCGCATTTGAAACCATGCGAGAGGCTCGCGCCGCTTCTCAGTGAAGAAGTGGCGCATGACGGGGTGGAAGCGCTTCATGTTCGCTTTCCACGTCTCGAGGAGCTTTGGGCTGTCGGGGTCCTTGTTCTGGATTCTGCGCAGAGAGTCTCGCACAGCATCAGGGGTGAGGTCCGTACTCTTCCCGTATCTGAAGTCAGTTCGATCCGCACACTCTACCTCACCTGAGATGCGCATCCTTGAGCCAGTCGCCGATCGCCTGCGTGTTGCCCACAAACTCAATAATGCCGCTCCTGTTTGCAAGACAAACGACGGTGTACGTGCGGAACTTCAGATTGCGAGCAGACGCCCGCCGGTCGCGAGACAGCAGCCGGTTGGTCATCTCAAACACTTGCTCCATGACCGCATCCTGGCGCACTTCGTCATCGCCCTTGAACTGAACATCAGCCATTGCCCTGACAGCGTCTTACCAGTTGAACGTGCTCCTTGGCTAGAGAGTCATAGCAGCTCATCACTGCTGGTCGGTGCAGACCGCCAGCCAAGCGATAGTTTGATCGATAGCGCTCGAGCGTGGGCACGTTGTGGTACTGCTTGGTGAGGTCGATGGGCGGGATGTAGGTCGCAACCGGGATGCTCAGCCTCTTGAATGCGAGCAGGGGGCACTGTGCCGGAACAGGTGCTGGCGCCATGGTCTTAGGTTTGACGATCCGGCGCTTCTCGTAGTCGAAGTTGCACCACTGGACTGCCGCAGTCGCAAACAACTCCATCTCTTTGCCGGCGCGTTGAGCGAGCGGACGCTCCGAGTCGGCAGTGATGCGCGCGAGGATCTCAGCAGCCGCCGCCGTCCGGCCGGCGCCATCGCCCTTCTTGTAATCTGAACCCTGTGCCAAAGTGATGACCTGATAAAGGACGTGGAAGGGGTGGTCCTGAGCCATCCGCAACATCAGGTCGTTCAGAATGGCGTTGAAGGTCGTCAGCTGCTTGGGGCGGTCCAGCCGCGCTGCGAGCTGTGGCGACAGGAAGATGAACTTGTGCGTTGGAATGGCTCTCAGAGGATTGCTGAACCCTCGCTGGGCGTGCTCTGTACTGTCGTGCTCGAGCCAGACCGAGACCATACGCGTGATGCTGTCGTCATGTTTGTCACTGAGGGCGATGGCCGACGCATAGCTTTCGAGGGTAAAGCACAGGTACCGTAGCAGCTCGCGGTCCATCTTCTCCTTCGCGGCGCGTTCCTCTTCGAGTTCGATGTCCTCCTTATCCGCCTTGCGCCGGCTGCTGCTGGGTGTGCTCCGCATCGAGTCTAGCTTTTCAAGCTCACCCTTCTTCCGGTCCATCACCACAGTCAGCCGCTCCAGCTCCGGCGACTTGGACAGGGCGACGTAATGCTGATCAGCAAAGACTGCAAAGTCGTACGCGAGCTGCGCTTGCTCTACAGTGTCAGACTGATGACGCTGAGCCAGCTTCATTGCCTCCCGGAACGCCGAACGAATGTCTTCTGCAGCTTTCAGTTTTGCTAATGAGGTCCAGTTCGCGATGCGACCAAGCAGGACCGCTGACCTTGCCTGGTTG
The DNA here is from genome assembly GCA_030347605.1 of Trichosporon sp. DN520. NCBI lineage: Eukaryota > Fungi > Basidiomycota > Tremellomycetes > Trichosporonales > Trichosporonaceae > Trichosporon > Trichosporon sp. DN520. The sequence goes on from JASJUY010000011.1 coordinate 5,694, forward strand.
GCGGACTTGGACGAAGCCTGGATACCGTCGTATAGAGTCTGCGTATGCTGGATTGCAAGACCGTGCTCGCCCTTGGCCCACAGCACCTGCCCAAACTCGTCAGCGGCATGTTCGGACGGTGTCGAGCCTTCCAGATGCTTGACAGCCATGACGGCGTTGACCGCTGCCTGCAGATCGAGCTCCTTCCGAGCCAAATGGCTGAGGCGCAATTGACATGAGATCTCCAAGTCGACGAGTCCCTCCGCTTGCGTGGACATGAGGTCGCCAAACATATTCTGGTTCTCTCGAGCTCGGGACGATCGGATCAATGACAATCGAGTCGCGGACAGCCTCTCGGCTTGTTGGAAACTGCAGGTCAGCCACCGTCTCCTTCGCATCGACGTACTCGAATGATGAACTCAGGTCCACAAACTCTGCCAAGCGTCCACTAGCGAAATCTCCTTCGTTGACCGCCTGCTGAAGCGGTTCGGAGAGCCACTTCGCGATATCACGCAGGCAGAGCAGGTTCTGCGTTGCGCTCTTCACCTCTGTCATGCGCTCGACGCCGATCTTCTGCAGCCTTGCCATCTCACTGCGAATGGCGCCATCGACCACCTGGCGCGCAACTCCTCGATCTCGCTCCCGATGAACGGCCCGAAGGGCAGAATAAAACCTGCCGGCTGGAGTGGCAGCCATATCTGGGGTGAGCGGAACGTCCCAGTCACTCATGCGCCAGGCAAGCTCCAACAGAAGGGGATCGGCTTCAGCCTCTCCCAATGCTTGTCGAGATGACTGCAACACTGATCCGGCCAGTCGGTCGAAACCCAGATCATGCAAGTTCCGCATCGATGACATGAGGAATCGACCACCCCGAGCGCCCATTGCTTCGACATTCGCTAGATTGTAACCGAGTGACTGCAGAGGCTGACCTTCGTGATCGAGGCGCCGTAGAAGAGAGTCCATGACGTCGTTGTTCTGAATACCGTAGAATCCGTCGGGGTCCTCGACATTGCTGTAGATGTTGTACATGATCTAGTGTCAGCTTGCGGATTGATTTTGACTCACAGTCTGAACACGAGGGCTTGACAAGTCGCAGGCTGCACCTTCACCCAAGTCCCTGGACAACTCAAGGAACAGCAAAGAGCTGGCGAATGCACCGCATTTGCCAGCTGCTTCGCTCAAAATGAGCGGATCGATGCTGAGCCAGTGGTTATAGGCAAGATCCGTGGTCATGTGTGGCGGCTGGAAGTTTCGGAGGTGCAGGACGATGTTGATGATGGCCTCGAGCGTCTCGACAGCGGCGGTGGGATACTGCAGAACTTGAGAGAAGTGGTCCGAGAGTACGGCAGCTCGTTGGAGAGACTGATCCGCGTGCTCCTCAAATCCGCATGAGAGGACGGCCTGCACGAGGTAAGGCAGGAACTCCGCGGTTGCACCTCCCGATGTCGAGAGCAGCGGCTGAAGCGAGATGTAGAACGGATCGTCTCTTGCCGCGAGGGTATCCAGCAGCAGTGCCAGGTCTCTAGCCCATGTTTCACAGACTCTCGACTTTATCACCCAGCCTTCCGTCTCTTCGAGTATGACGCTGATTGCGCGCTCGGGAGAGCTCGACGTCGCAGTCGATGGCACGAGCAGATCGGCGAGCTCATTCAGACGAGGTGGCATCTTCTGTCGCTCCGACATCTGACTGATGACAGGGAGTATGGTCTGCAAAACCTCAATCGCGGTGGTCCGGAGCTGGTAGTCATCGGCTGAAGTCTGTTCGACGATCTTGTTGATGATGGCAATTCGCAGCACAGTCTTGGAATCCTTGTAATCTTTCGCGAGGTCCGACAGCTGGGAGCGGCCTGCTAGGGATCGGATGGCTTGCATGTCCGGAGCTCTGACATGCCCGTTCGACATGTAGAGGAGATCCAAGAAAGCCATGACCCCGCTGTAGTCCCATCCCGAAGAACTAAGAGCTTTCTTCAGATGCCAGAAGGTTGATGTCATGAAGGTCTCACGATTGAGAGCTTTGTTACCTTCCATTGCTGTTGCAGCGAGCCGCTTACACAGCGCCATTGGGTTCATTGTTGCAGGACGCCCGGCGATGGTCGCCACATCGACGAAGCCCAGCTCGAAAGTCTCCTCAAAGTATCTCGTCCATTCTGCCGGCCAGAACACGAGGGCGTACTCGAGAGCGGGCGCTGTCTCTTTGCCCTGTTGCCATACCTTGGCACGATCCTTCACTACCGCAGTAAGGCCGTCTGCGGTGTCTTTGAGATCGGGATCGCTTCTCAGCTTGCTGAACATTGAGCTCATCATAACGAATAAATCGACCAGGCCGTCCGGTGCACTTTTCGCCACGACGAGCTGGTCAAATCCCCACCTCACGAAATCCAGTATCATAGGACCGTTGTCCTCGCTGGAGAGGAGATTGATGGTGTTATGCAAGAACTGCTGAAGGATCATCGGCTGCTGAAACTCCTTCGGATACAGCGCGGCCAATACTGCGAGGGACCGGAGATAACGACGCTGCTCGACAACGAGGTAGGAGCTGTTGATCGCGTGAAACAGCTTGATCAGAGCAGCGAAGACCATCCTTCTCCTCGACAACCGCTCTTGGAACCGCGATCTCAGAAACAAGAGAGCTTGGAGAACGGCCCAGAAAGAGTACTGCGGCTCAAGGACGGTCGGGGGGAACAACGGCTCCGAGTCGTGTGCGGTGAGGTTGACGTAGCATTGCGCGGCTTTGCCGTCGTCGTTGAAGCCTTCGAGGATCTTGACGATGTCGGAATTAGTCAAAGTTAGGTCGACGAGGAGGAACAAGTGGGACATGACGATCTCAGAGTGAGCAGCCAGGTACCCGCTGCAGTTCCCACTGTCAGGAGAGGGGAGCAGCTCGAGCACCTCTTCAGCGTTGGCAGCACCATCGTGCGACGGTTGCCCAGGAGCGTCTTGCGCAAAAGAAAAGGTTACAGCCATGGCGGCAGCGGCCGGTACACAGCGCTCCAGAGCTTGCTGCTTCGACACGTCGGCTGCTTTGCAGAGGGCGTCGAAGAAGGCCATGTGCTGACGAGTGGCCAGGATGGTAGAACCAACGAGGTTCAAGCACAACTCGGCAAACTCTCGTCGAGACGAGCATCCATAAAGTGATGGCCCGAGACGGAGCGGTGACTGCTGGTTCTGAAGCTGCTGTGTCACGATGGTGTTAGCATGTGACATGTAGAGCGGCTGGAGAGATGAAAGTCCTAGGCGGGAGGCCACGGCTTCCAGGCCGGGCTGCAGGTGCGACAGGAAGTCGGGATTGTAGTCGGCGACTTCGTAGAGATGGAAGATGGTGGCCGATCGCAGAAGAGCGCTGGCGATGCAGGTGTTGAGCTTCCAGACGAGATTTGTCAGGAAGACATCCCAGTTGAATACGGTCATGACCTGCTTAGGCAACATGTCGAGGTACGCCTGCGCTTTGCGGTCGGGAGAGAGATCAGGAAGGTAGTGAATGGCGGCTGCTGAGGATGCGGCACGGAAGCGCACGCGGGCGTCGGCATCCAGTGTGGCTTTCAACAAGTAGCTTAGAGGCCCCCAGTCGCTCTCGACATGGCCTCCCAATTCGATGTCCGCTTCGTCGGTGTCGCCCAATTGGAGCCACGCACCATACGAAGGATCGTAATCGAGATATTCGTCAATGAAGAGCAGAATGTGTAGCCGCGCCTGCCAGGAATGCAAGCGGCCGGTGGAGGCAAGCAGAACGATGTCCTTTGCCTGCTGAATGGCCGCAGTGATCAGCTTGAACTTTGGGGCCAGCCATATGGACGCAGAGCGAGCGAGGAATGTCACAGCCAGCTTGATTGTGTCGCCGTCACGGTTAAATGCGTAAGTGCTCAAGCGATCGCTCAACTCCTGCAGGATGAGGCCGACAGCGGCACTAGAGAGGCGGAGGGTGCCTTCAAGGATAGCGTCACAGATGACGAGACCGAGCTGAGGGAAGCGTGCACCGTCCGCTATCGCCAAGGAGTTGAAAAGATCGTTGTCCTTCGTAGGGATATGATCAGGGTGAGCAAGCAGTGGACCGCGCAAGCGAAGCTCGACGAGGGTTCGGACGAGTGACGCAGCCGTCCTCTGCGCTTCTTTCGCCTCGAACGATTGCGGCATGGCGTCGGCCTCGGCATTCACGATGGGTTCGAATTCGTCGTCGTCGTTGTATCCTACCACAGCCGAGGTCGTGAAAGTGGTAGGACGCACCTGCATGAGTGCAGCCTTGCCAACCTCAATGAGCCCCGAGAGCGCGTCTGCAGACTGATCGGTTAGCCGTACCCTCAACCTGTTAGTTACGCACCTCCGCTCTCTGCCACACAAGCGACAGCAGATCGTCGTAGGGACCTGGCTTGCGTTCACCTTCGTCAGGGATGTGACTTGCGTATCGCTGCGGAGGCAGGATATCTTTTCGAATGCCAGACGGCCTGTCAGGCTTCAGGAGAATGGGCCACACGTCAGTCGACAGAGCTGACCGACTAAAGAGCGGCGCGATTCCCCTCCATACGAGGTGCTGGGAAGCGACGTTCTCGGACATTGTTTCCAGATGAGGCGACACAAGCTCGAGCAGCCTTACTGCCGCCCTTATGCACCCAGTCGTGTCAGGCCGGAGACCGTTGAGCTGCACGGCAGCTTGGTAGGCAAGGACGAGGGCAACAACGTCCAGACTTTTGCGAAGCCGGATGACAGTCGTGGGCGAAGAGCGTTGGTCTTTCGGCGTCCATTCGTTGGTGGTTGTCAGCACAGCAGACTGAAGTATGTCGGAAAGTTTGCGCGGCCGGCCTTCCAGAAAGCCTAGTGATTCGCCGTCATCCTTTGCCACCCGGATGTGTTCAACTTGAGGGTCGACGGCTGGCAGAGGCGGCATGGTGCCGTGAAGGATAAGTCGGCGCAAATGACTTGTCTGGTGCTCGTATATCAGGCGGTTCACGACCGGGCTGTCGACGAGATGCTCCGCCACGGTGGTATCCACGATCGCTCCCTTCGAGAAACCACAGATCGTGCTCAAGAGGCTGAGGATGCCGGCAGACGTGGCAGATCCCATTCTGTTGCGCAACCGATTCCCTCCATCGACCTCGTAGGTCTTCGCGAACCAGTCAAGCACCTTGTCTTCTAGGTTTGCTGCATAAAGCCCGGCATCGGCTCGAACGGTCCCAATGGCTGTGACCAGGAAAGCGCAAGCGGCGTCTGTGACAGTCGGGGGCCCTTGAACATCAACATTCCTCAACAACGCACCGACATCTTTCACACATCGTGCACTGTTGACCTTGCCTGTGTGGATCATGGCATTCGCGGTGTGACATGCAGCCCGAGATGTCGACATAAACGAAGTCTTCCGGATAGCATGCGTCCAGACTCTCTCCCATGCCGTCTGCTCTTGGCGTCGGCGAGCTGCGACAGCCGCTGGCGTTATCGGTAGCGCTCGGCTACTCATCTCCTCGGCCGCCACTGCGTTCTCGGCGTAAGCCAGAGCTGAAAGCCCGATATATGACCAGCACTGGAGCGCTGCGTCGTCGTCGTCAAGTAGTTCCAGCAGCTTCAGTCGGATGGTGTCTCGAGCGTCCGGCGTCATCTCCTTCCAGTGCTTATCAAGCAAGAAGACGATGACCTGCAGTGCTAGGCGACGCGTGCACTCATCACTTCCCAAGGTCATGTGCATGACTTTGTCAAGATTCGTTTCCATCCTCTGTCGCTTGCGAGCGGAAGCTGATGGCGTTGGTGAACTCCCAGGCCTCCTGTACGTCTGGAAGCAGCAATCCGCATACAGCTCGAGGGCGGCCCAGGAAACTGCCTGTGAAGCATCGAATTCAAATCCAGCAGTCAGTCCCGTGAGCTCGAACGGTCCTCTCCGGTCCGGCGGTTGTTGAGCCGCGACAGGAACGAGCCGCAGGCAGTCCAGGTCTAGCGGTCGGATGCCAGCCCGGCTGCGACCTTCTTTACCGACGCTGTCGATGAGTCTGTCCATGGCGGTTCGTACAGCTGCTTGCTGAACTGAGTCTCGGACAGTGTCGTGAGTGATGAAGGGCAGCATCATCCTCATCGACAGAACGATGTGCTCCCTCAGGCCAAGGTTGCTCCGGCTGGCAGCGATCCACTGATCCACGAGCTGCGGAAACAGGTTGAGCGATGCGGCCTGGAAGTCCTCGCGGGTATTCAGCTCCAGCTCTCCGAGAACAGAGTTCAGAGTTCGCAGGATTTCAATTGGCACCGATCCATCGCTTGGCTGACGCTTGAAATAGCGAGTGATCTTCTGCAGGATTGCACACCCAGCGCCTGCCTCGGCGTGCGCTTCACCGGGTGCATGCGATGGTGGTAGGAGCGGAGCTGCAGGGCTAGCAGCGAGGATAGGGATGAGCGTCATCAGCTCATTGGCGACAGAAGCGGAAAGACGGGCCTTTGGCCGGGCGGGAGCGATAGAGGAATCGCTGGCTGAGCCGTCCTGTTCATCTTCCTCAAGGCTCACATAGTCTCCAAGTAAGGCGGCCCAGCATATCCTCATGAGAATCCTCCAGCTCCCTGCATCCAGATGCTGAAGGTGCGGGGGATAGGAGAGCAGCGTCCGCAGCGCTTTGATGTAGTCTGTTGCAATCCGTTCAAAGATGCGTCCATCATGCACCAGCAGTGTCGTCATATGCGTGAACAGTGCAAGGAACGGTCGACGAGAGAGCATATGCACTGCTCGCTCCGCGATAGTACGCACGAGATTGGCAGCCTGGACCAAACGTCGTTCGGCTGGTGCGTCAGCTATCCTGCTCGCGGGGTCTCGATCAGGCGCGGTTTAGCAAAAGGTGGAGGCAAGACGTACCGACTGCCGTTGATTTCCGCAGAACGGCTTTTTTCTCGAGGACAACGCAGTGGAACAGGCTCTGGAACAGAGCCAACCACCCTGTGCCGCCATCATCGACAGCAGTCTCCTGGAAGACTAACAGATTCTCCCTGTTGGCGAAGATCTCGCGGATGGCTTCCTGTCCAGCGTTGCGCTCAGTGATCTTGTCAGACTCGATATTGATCAGAGCAGTCTGAAGCCCTGCAACCGTGTTCATGGCGGCGGCATCGGTCGTGATTCTTGATTCTGAGCTTCTGTCAGGGCCGCGCCCGGTCGTTACCGAGCGTTATGTCTTGTTGTCGGAAATGTTGATGCAGGTGGCGATGCGACTGCCTGGTTATGTCGGTCGCATCACCTCCAAGCTCGGCTGAGCATTCAGGCACGGGTGGAAGCCAGGCGCGTGATAACAACGTCGAGTACTTTTGGTCCCGTCGCCGCCGCCTGGCGCCGTGGCCACCACAAGCCGGTACTCGTCATGATGAGTTGTTCGTCTGCGAACCACTTCAACGATTCCAACCATCCGACATGCCGCACCAGGTCGACGAAGAAGACCTCGCCGAAGTTTGGGTGCTCGTTAATGAGCTGACAGGTGAGGTTTTGAGCCCGTCGGCTGGCTGGCCCTCTCAGACAATGTCTAACATCCGCAGAACAGCTCGCCAGTAACCGAGCTCTCGTCCAGCAGCTGAAGGCGCGTACGGAGAATGTCAAGGGTCAAGCAGTGCATGTTGGCGCCGGATTTCCGCTTCGTCGCTTCAATCTCGACATCAGCGATGGTGAGCTATGACTAGCCCAGTAATTTAGCTAACAACGTAGAGGAGTTCCAGACTGAGCTCGAAGCCTTCGCGTCACATCTCGTGTTGGAGAACCAGACTCTGCAGCACGAGAACAAGCAGCTGAACACGCTGCTGAAGGAGTACGAGCAGACGCTTGAGACGGTTATGGGGAAGTTCAGAGGTGTTGCTGTGAGTTGATTCTCGTCTCTCGGGTCTGACGTCTAGCACGCGAGCCAGCACCACGACCTCGCGCTGCACAGCTACTACTCGCAGCTGCTGCAAAGCCTGCAGACGGCCCACTCTACAGCTCAACTTCACGACGACACATCTCTCTCATTACTTCTCACTCGCCTCTCGACGCTGCTTCGCTCCGCTCTGCGAACATCCAACGGCGAAGAGGTCGACAGCGACATTCTCGACAGCTTGTCTTTAGAGGAGCCTCGCGGCGGCCCGGCCTCGACAAGCCCGGCAGTCTCGGTCTCGCCGCAGAGCTCACCAACGCGGTCTCCCGAACACGGGAACGGCTCAGCCGGCTCGTCTGGATCGGGAGGAGCGACTGCGAGCGGATCGAGTGGTGGTCGCCGACGACGGGGCGAGTTCGGTTTCGTGCCCGGATCCTCTGGCGGCTACTTTGGCACTGAGGGGCAAGGGGACTGGGCGCTTGAGCGTGAGATGGAGATTCAGCGCCTCGAGGAGGAGAACCGAGCTCTGCGTGAGATGCTTGGCATTGCAAACGACGTGCCGCCCAGTCCACCGCCGCAGCAGCACTCGCCGATCATTGGCGAGGATCGGCGGCTGTCGTCCTTGACAATTGACGAGCTCGAGGCCGACGCCGAGAAGGAGGAGGCGGAGAAGGAGCGTCTAGGCGATGCACCGGAGGAGGAGAAGGCCGAAGTCGACGAAAGTGTGCTCGGCATTCGTGCGCAGGCGGACCAAGCCCCGCCGCCCGAGAACGTCTTCGACGAGACAGAGGGCGAGATCGCTTAGGGAGCGGCGGCACGGTGGAGGAACGCTGGCGGTAATGGCCCTCGCGCTGGCTCCGCAACTCAGTGAACCGCACTCGGCAGCAGCAGGCGGCAACCTCTCTCCTGGCTCACAGTGTGGACCGGATAGTGCGAAATCGCGCAGCCCACAGCAGCACCAGCGGTCAACAACGATCGGCAGCGATGCGTGAGCTACACTCACGTGCGGTAGAGAATGCAGAATAGCAATGACTGTATGTATAATATGATGACTGATAAACGTAACCAACAACTGTCTTCGAGAGTGGTCATGTTGACCTCTCAAGCACATGCCTGAAAGCGGTCGCAGTGGAAGCGTCAGGCGAGCAGGAGACCAAAGATCGAAAGCCAGGGTATCAAGATTTCCACCGGTCTTTGATCACCTCTACGCCTCCTCGCTCCCGGCACCGGCCCTACTTCAAGTAAGACACGCAATGAAAGCAGCGATGAAGTTCTCAGCACCGGGGTTGTCCTCCCACCAAAGCATCGCTGCCCTGAGCCGTCGCCTAACGTCCGCAGCGGGGGTACCCCATGGCCTGCTCCCGTCGGCGAAGGCATAGTATATGAGTGCAACGTTGTACATGACGTACAGCGTGGCCAGGACGCCGACGACCAGGATGCAATAACTGCGCGAGTTAGTGGAGATGAGTCTCAATCGAATCTCACTCTCTCAGAAGTTCTTGCTTGGTCATAGTCGTTGCACGCTCATAAAGGTACCCAACAAGAATGCTCAGGAAGTAAGCTTCGATGAGGACAAACAACAACCATGGGTCTGCTGTCAGCAGTGTCCAGCCGCGGCGACGATTTCGATGGGTCGCGCGAGAAACGGCGCTCACTTTGGGACTCACAATGGGCACGGAACAGGTGCTTGAGCCAGAGCACTGGGCGTACTGGACGTCTGATGGTGGAGGCGGCGGAGGGGAGGACGTTCATGGTGTTCCTGGGGAGTTTCGAGCGTAGATCGAGCTCTGACGAGCGTATCTCAGCAATACTACTCCGAGGACGGCCGTCAGCTGTTGGACAGCGTGATTCGAGTCGATCTGAACGCTGGTCTCACCGCCGAGCGGCCAGCGGCCAGCGGCCTCGAGATGCTCCGCAATTCACGCAATGCGCAGCGAGTGGCAAGACACCTTCCGGGCCGAGCTCGCAGGCTCCGACCGACCGTGGAGCCGCATGGCCCAGCACTGCCTTCTATCGCCTAGCGCTCCGCTGCCTCCAGCATCGGACACCCAGCCCCGGCACAGTGAGAGAAGCGCGGCTGCTTTGGCAAGGCACAGAATCAACAGCTCCCATCGGCTCACTCGGCAAGGCGCACCCGCTAGCGCAGCATCAGAGTACGCCGCCCCTCGCCGCCTGTTGCCGCCCACTCGGTCAAGACTCAAAGGTTCCCGAAAGGAGATGGTGTCTTGCCGTTGTTTGATGCCTTGGTAGAAGACCACAGCATGACATAGGCAGGCCACGACAGTGTGCGCCGCCAAGACGAAAGATGACGAAGTTGACCTGGTCGTCGGTCCAGTCGTTGTGAACGCGTTGGCCGCGGGTGGCGCGGTAGGGCAAGTCTGAGTTCAGGCTGAAAGGACCCTACAGGGTCAGTGGCACTAAATCGTACGAAATCACATCTCTTGGCCGCCACAAGGCACCGCATCGACCGCGACTGTCGTAGAATGCATGTGGTGTAGCTCAAAGCTGATCCCTCGGCTTGCGGGCAACACATGGTCTACTACCTGCTAACGACTGCGGTGCGCTAGTGACATACAAACCCTCGCGCCTGACTTGGGCGCTGCGGGCTAGTCCTAGCGTGGTTGTGCCTCCAGCCTGGCAGCTACGCTAACTGCCCTCTCTGTTTCGGACACAGGTGTCAGCCACGCCGACTCCGGTCTGGGATCTGGGATCCAAGCTCGCCCTCCTCGTTCCCCCGTCTTCAGTGACTCCCTCGTGATCCCGGCCCGAGCTGGGTGCTAAATCGCAGCAAAGTAGGCCGCGATGTTGCGGTCCGTGGTCGGGCTCTCCCTTACCCAATCGGCCAGGGCTCTGCGCCGCGCCTGGAGATCTTGCCGTGACGTTTCTGTCCGGGAAGAATTACGGTGGTATATGAGCGCAACGTAGTAGATCAGGGCCATGTAAGAAAGAAGCCCGATTGCAAGATAGCAATACCTGGAATCACCTCGTAAATCTCGGTCCGTTGGAGGTCGTTCCGTACTCACTGTTGTGCCAGTTCCTGCCTGGACATCCTTTGCGGCAATTCAAAGATGATGTTTATCACTGCCCGAAGGAAGAGAGACTCGATCACGACGAAAATGAGCCATCTCCCTAACATGAGTGACGCTCCAAAACTCTCTCACAAGCGGCACAAGTTTCTCCGCAGCGAGCTACTCACGGTACCTACGACATACCTCTCTCAGCCAAACAATTGGACGCTTGACAATGGAAAGGAAGCCGCTCATGGCGAGAGCGAGGTGTTTTGGCGAGAGATCGCTTGCTTGATGTGGGTGAGCGAATGGGTGGGTCCGGTGGGTAAGCGGGTGAATGCTTGATAAGTGACAGTGTGATGTAATTTTGCTGGAGCGTGACCACACATCAAGTGTACGAGCAAGGCAGTGCATGACGAGCGCCAGGCACGAGTCGCTCGATCACATTGATCACCCTTGGGATCGCGCTTGGGAATGTGGATTGTGAAATCGGATCTACAACTCCACCCACTTGGCTCTGATCCAGGTCGCTGGGAATCTCAACGACGAGCTCAATAGTCAAGACTTGCATCCAGGTTACAATGTCTAAATAGGTCTGCATCACCTTGCAGACGAGATGGTTCGCTGCACAGACCCACATCTACCAAAAGCTGCTTTGCATGACGAGGAAGAGGTTACCCAGAGTCGGGTTCTCCAACGCCCAGGCGATAAGGCGTCTTCGCCGCCGTTGAACAACCTCAACTGGTGTCCCCCACGGTCGGATATTAGCAGCTGCATGGTAGTAAGCCATTGCGATGTTGAGCATCGAATAGAGCGTTGCTGCGACGTCGGAGACGAGCTGCAAATATCTGTTACCGGCGTCATTGATCAATTCAATGGAACAGGAATGATGGCCTACTCACCCTGCTGGAAGCTGGCATTGCAACAGAATCATGATGAGCGAGTGAAGGAAATATGACTCGATAGTGACGAAAATGATCCACATGCCTGCGGTTAGCCCGGCCGCTCCATTCCCCAATCCCTCCCTCACTCACAGCGCGCACGCCATTCGACGCGGACAAATTTAGAACAGGCGATGAAAGCATTTCTGGCGAGACTGTAATCCATGAAGGTGAAGCCAATGAAGCATGTATGGTGAGGTGGAGCATAGCTCGAAGAGGCTGTTCCATCCTCTTCTTGTATTAGTCCTTGCGGTGGCGCGGTGGTCACTTGCGTCGGAACTGCGGATCACGCAGCTCACGATGGCCTGATAATGAGGCTCAGATATTGATTCCGGCGACCTTTTCTGGTTGTTTCGCTCCATGTGATTAGGGAAGGCCATTGATCCATTGGAGTGAGGCATCCACTCTGAGGCCTGGAATCCTCTCTTCCCTCACGCTCTTGCCACTCAAGGCGGTCGCCAACGACGCTATGCGCAGCGGCAACGCGAACTGCCCAGCGGCCTCGTTGCGGCTCTACTGGCGTCCTTCGCCGGACATAGCCTGGTTCGATTGATCGGCGTTACCATGCACTGGTTTGACTCATTTTAAGAGCCAAGCTGACTAATAGAAGCTACTCATTAGAGCTGGGATAAGCTATCGACAGTAGGATCCAACAACGCGCTTCCGCGAGAATGTTCCTCCAGCGCTGGGCATCTTCGACAGAGTAGCATCAACTGAGTACCTGCCTATTGTAGCATCAACTGAGCACCTGCCTAGCAGCACAAGGTGCTCGCAAGGGCTATGACGGCGTTGTCAACATTCGGGTTCTCCAACGCTCTCCCCATGAGGAAATTCTGTTGCCTCTCGGCGTCTTCCACTGGCGTGCCCCAAGGTCGCATCCCGGTTGCGGCAGCATAAAACCCAATTGCGAACATCAACATCATGATCATCAAGAGAATGACACTTATGACGATCTCGCAGTATCTGCGCAAGACGAACGTAGGGTTCAGTGACATTGACAGACGAAAGATCATGACTCACTGTTCGAGGACTGGAAACTCGAAGACGAGCAGGACGATTAGGCGGAGAAGCAACGATTCCACTATGATGAACAAGATCCACGCGTCTGCCGTGGGTCAGCGGTCAAGTGCCTTGACGAGGTTATCAGGAGACCCAGTGTTCGAGGAGCCCTTCACTCACGGTGTGCGTACAGCAGATTCCTCAGCCAGTGCGCTCGAGAGATGGCAGCGTCCTTTACCGCGTTCATGTCGTTATACTGCAGAAGAGGGACAGCGTACCGCAAAAGTCCTGTGAAGCTGTAGACCGTTGAACCGTTGAAGAGAAGTGCAGCTACTCTCACACCGTCCTCGGCCCATTTGCGAAACGTGCTGCGATGGGATAGCATGGCAGGTTCAACCGCGGGTGACTTGCAGTAGGAGTGCCGCTAACACAGAGGCATTTGAAGCCCGAATGTTAGTTGTCGGTAGTTTTAGTTCGTCCTCCACATAATGACATTTGCACAACAACTCAGGTGGACAATTGTAAAGGCTACTTGAATGCATACAACAAGCGATCGGACATTGGTTCCTTCAGCCTCAGGCACTCCCCGTGGCCACTTGTAAAAGCTGCGAAGTCTCCTTCAGGAGAGACGAGCAGGCTGACACCTTCAGAGATCACATTCTTTCTCCGCCACGGACAAGTAGGCTTGCGAGATTGCCTGGATACCATGTAGACGTGCATAGGGGATAATTACCGACTGATAAGCGCCTTCTGCGTCACACGCCAAAATGACTAGCAGAAACAGCTCTGCATTGCCAGAGTGAAACTGTCGACACTGGGGTTTTCCATTGCCCAGTTCACGACGAACCTGTGCCGCTCTTCTGAGACGTCCATCGGTGTCCCCCACGGTCTCATATCGCCAGCAGCATCATAATAGAACATGGCGACGGTCAGCATCATGAAAATTATCGAAGAGAGGTCGAAAACGAGTCTGCCGTAACTGAATACAGGGGGTCAGCAAAGACAGCGGCAAAGAATTGAGCTCACTCACCGTTCTGGGAGCTCGCATTGCTGGACGACGATGACGATCTCGCAGAGGAGCATTGACTCGACAATCAAGAAGAGGAACCACCCGCCTACAGTTAGCATTGGTCTCTCTAGTTAAGCCCTTGCCTCCACGGTGCCATGAACGCTGCGGGGGGACAGGACTTACAGCGCGAACGGCATTCTAGCCAGAGCCATGCACGCCAGGAAATTGAGGAGTGGCCCATAGCGTTTCTGGAGATTGCGTCGATGGGTGACTGCCCGAGGAAAAGCACCTGAAAGCGTTGATATCTGTCCGTGAAGATATATTCGAAGGGGGATCGCAGCGGAGGCTGACTACTTGAACTGAGAAATAGTGAATGCTACGAAACTTGGCCATATGGCAGATGATAGAAGCCTCAGCAGCTCTGAATATCAGACTCCGTCACAACATGGAGGCCCATTAGATCCTTGTGTTGCTTGCTGCGTGTATCAGGTACGCCAGGGGTCATGAGAGCGCATTGGCCGCAGCGCTTCGGCCCTTGGCCACCGGTTCAGTCAGCTCCAATATCAATCGCCCCTTCGTATCTGATGCTCTGCGATCCGAAGCTCCATCAACTATACCGTAAGGGGGACAGCTGGAACAATCTGGCCATACTGCGGAGATGCTTCGTTTGACCCCCGACAGTCTTGGATGCATGAACTGCATTGCGCTCGCAGTGGAAGTCGAAGCCGAGACCACGTCTCATTTCGCATAGTTACCCCTGCACTATGCCCTGCCCTAGCCACAACTCAGTCACTGGCGACGAGACTTGAGTGGGACCCGCTTCCTTGGCCCCAGCCTGGGGTGGAAGTGGGAAGCAGGGTAATGCCAGTCGCCTGAAAGAGTTTGCTTATGTTGGTTCTGTCCATTCGCTGCTTGAAGTGCCCACCACGAATAGTGCTTGTCAATCGGCCACATAACCATGTTCCATGTCCGCGGCTCCTCCGATTCATTCGACTTGTCGCTCAGCGATCTCGGCACAGACAGCGTCCGCCACCGCCTGTCTCCTCCCCTGTCCTAGGAGGACGGAGGGTCCATCTTTACTGCGGATGTCTACATTGCTGCGAACCTTGAGATGGACGTCGTGAACGAGGGGCGCCGGGACGTTGAGCAGTGCGTAGTAGGTACGTTGACGTCAATACGGTTCGATCTGACCGGAAGTGCGTGTTCTTTTCCTCCTTGGTGCAGGATCCCTGCTTTGCACGCTGTCTCTTTTCGCCTACGGCATTGCAGCTCGAGCACCATGGACTTTGGTCGCTTTCATCAGCGGCCTGTTCTCGGTGGTAGTTTTGAGCGTGGCTGCCAACGAAGCGGGCGGTCGAGGGCACCGTTTGCGAGCTGTGCGGCTCCTCGCGCAGATTCACACCG
The DNA here is from genome assembly GCA_030347605.1 of Trichosporon sp. DN520. Taxonomy (NCBI): domain Eukaryota; kingdom Fungi; phylum Basidiomycota; class Tremellomycetes; order Trichosporonales; family Trichosporonaceae; genus Trichosporon; species Trichosporon sp. DN520. Next base: position 20,827 of record JASJUY010000011.1, read on the forward strand.
GCCGAGCCGGTGGTCTCATTGTTCGCTGCGTTAAGTTCATCATCGCTCTCTTCTAAGGCAAATGCTAGCATCATGACAGTCTCCTGTCGAAATAGCGAATATGCACAACGTCTGTAGTTTACGGAGCTCTTATTCTCAACGCTTTCGCTTCACGATTGATCGAAGCTGTCATAGCAGATGACTGCGACGTGCTTCATCAAGAGTAGCACCTCAGCCATGGCAGCAGCCGAAACGCGGTATCTGTGCGTCGAGGACTATGGCCCGGGCAAAGAGAGGCCATTCTCCATTAGTACAGCTCTTCCCGATTCATGTGGCTCCTTCGTTGTACACTACGAACACGGCCAAAGTGAGCAAGAAAGGCTGGATTAGTATAAGCAGGAGCCACCATACTGCTGTCAGCACTGTTCTGCGACCGCCGGTCTCCGTGACCGCGATTGAGCGGCCGTGGCTGGTGCAGAGCAGCTTCGGATTCTCACTCACTGCCGACAGATTACTCTGTCTGAGCCAAAAGACTGAGCGCTTGAGAAGGGAGCAGGTGAGGCGCATGAGAAGAGCGGGTACTCCGAGTCGTACTTAGTCTCAGTGTAAGTAGTCAAAGCTAGGGCAACAGTGCTCGCTGGTGAGGGCTGCCTCTAGCCCTCCCGGCCTAGTACACCGAGCGTGGCTAGCGGCTAGATGTACAGCCGGATCGCAGCTTCTCATTGTGGTCGATATTTCCCTCCGGTGCCCCAAGCAGCACATCGCCTACGCAATGTCCACTGAGTCAAGATTTGGTGGATTGATCTGTGCTACTGCGCTGGATTGTTGGAATTTCTTCGACTGTGTTAAGCTGCCTACGGGTGCATGAGGGACACGGTCAAGCCAGGCACGGGCGCTCGATCGCGTCGATCATCTCTCCCTGAACTTGTGGAATGTGTGTCGCAGTTGCCCGCCCATCAGGGATTGACCTCTCAGGTCTGGAGTGAAGTTTCATGCTCCCTCGATGGCAACTTGGGCAAAGAGCAAAGACTTGCATTCGACACGGTGATGTCTACGTTCACCTCCCATAACAGTGAAGCTATCTAGCAGAATCCTCCCATAAAAGCTAGAACGAAGTTATCGACGGTCGGATCCTCCGCTGCCCGACCTCGAAGAAACAAGTGCCATTGTTCTGCTGCCTCGACAGGTGTTCCCCAAGGCCGCGATCCGGCAGCATAGAAGTAGTACACCTTGGCAACCCAGAGCATGAGGAGCAGTGTCGTCGACAGGGAGAAGAGGATGTACAAGTATCTAGTAATGGAAGTCAGCGTCACACTGATGCCGGCAGTCCGGGCACGTCGCGCTCACGATAGGGCTGGCCAGATTTCGAAGACTAGGGCCACGACAATACGGAGGAGCAACGACTCCGCGACGACGAATAGGATCCATGGCACTTTCGTTAGTACTTACAGCCGCATTCCTCACTCACAATTGTCCTGGTACCATTTCACAAAGCTCATGACAGAAGAGATCGAGTTCGGAGGCGCTTGGCTTCGAAGTGTAGGTAATGATGGCGCTGTGTTGCTGCGTTTGTCCATTGACTCCTTGGTCGGTACCTGTGCTCCGGATGCGGAGTGATGGGGCGAGGGAGTGAGATATGAAGAATCAACAGTGAATGCCTGGCAGTCATAACTGGGCTGCGAGCAATGGAGCGTGTGGGCGTGCGGAACTGTGACTAGCTTTGTTGAGCCGATCAATCGCGCTAGCAGAATCAGCAGGAGCGTAAACGCAGTAGAGCGCTGCGCCATGACGCCATCTCAGCTATCCCAGGCTTGATCAATTTCATAGCATCGGCTGCTCGTTAGGGCGCCGAAGCGCTCAAAGCGGGACAAAATGAGGTGACCGGTCTCTCGATCTCTCTTCACACCTCACCAGTTTCTTTCCCCAACTTCCTGCTAATACTTGCCCAATTACCCCGATGCCGCAGTCCACGTCAAGCCAAACCAGCAGCCGGTCTTCGTCCTCGTCTACGCTACACCATCGAATAGTAGAGGTAGACGTCCAAGACCACGACGACACGGCCATGGTCTAGCAGACTATCCACGATCCCCAAACCGAAACTCTCCCACCACACACCGCGCCGGACGGACCTGTGGACGCAGCTAATCCCGAAATCAACCCAAACCTTGGTAAGTTTGCACCTCGTCTTCCTTCCTGACTCGCAAAGTTGCCCTAGTGTTGTTTGCGACGGCGGCGATCCTGGCTCTCGGCGGCACTGTGACGATCGTGATCGCCTTTACCCACCACCTCGCATCGCTCGCCATCACCACACCAATGTTTGCCCTCTCCCTAGCCTTCGCACAGGCCGGCGCACAACTGCAGCAGGACGCCGGAAACGACACGGTAGTAGGCCGCCTGATTCTAGCCGTCTACGTCTCACCACTCTCGTCCACACACGCCGACATCATCAAGGAGTTGGTCCGTCTTTGCCTGGCATTGTTGTACGCTATGCCCCCGACCTCCACCGCACAACGAGCAAGCCTACGACCCCATCCCTTCGAGAAACCTGCAACAGGAGTCTTGTAGTAGCAGAGACAGCGATACCATGCGAGGTTGATGCATAGAAATACCTTTCTCCCTTGGAAGCCCCTGGGGCGGTAAATAGTTTGGCCTTAGACAGCTAGCGAGTCCAAGGCGCAGGGACAGCTCGAAGCTGTGGAGAGGGCCACAGATGGCCAGCGACGGGTATTGTCCAGTGTGAGGAAATCTTCATAGCCGCTGTCGGAGGTGAGCGACTCTCGTCGTTCGCGAGCAGAGGCGCTTGTTCCGGCTGACGCAACGGGCACCTCGGAGTCGGAGTTGACAGCGTCCCTCTCCGACGACAGACTCGACCACGTAGCCTGGTGTCCACGCCCGAAAGCGGAACAAGTGCAGTGAGGACAACTACGATCCAGCTGCGGCGCCGGTAAACTTGATCCAGCGCTCGACAGTGAGCAGCAGGTGATGCTGGACTCCATGCCGACAAGGAGCGAGAGCGAGCCCGCTGACCTCGTCGAACGATCGCTGGACCCAACCATGCTCAGCTGGTCCGTGCCGTCCCTCTCCTCCGTAATCGTGCGCAGACTCGCTCCGTAGGTGTAGCGAACGGATCCATCCAGCTGCCACGCATGGTGAGCCAGCCCAGTCGGACCGTGCGGAATGCGGCGACCAGATCGAATGGTGCCGTCCTCGATGGGGGACTCGGCGTGGCGGTCGGGTCGGCGCGGACTTTTGTCGACGAGACGAGTGTGCACGTAGCGAGATGGGTAGACGTCCTCGATGAAACCGCGCGGGGTTGGAAAATTCCGGGTCGAAGCGTGGGGAGTTGCGAAGGGGATATCAAAATTCCATACCTCGGTCACATCGTCGGCGTCGTTGTGCCAGACTCGCGGCCACTCCTGGCACCAGCTGTTCGGAGGTTGAGGGAGCCCAGAGGGGAAGCAGGTCTTGACCCAGTGTTTCCAGAGCTCCAGAGTCACGGGCAACTGCCCATGTTCGCGGCCGCGCTTATTCTGCGCGATGCGGTCGACCTCAAATTTGAAGAGTAATGCGAAGTAGCCGACAGTCACGCGAACGGACTCCAAGCTTCTCAGCGATCCTGAGCTACTTCCGCTTTCGTGCCCGTAGAGCGAGTTTTTCGCTGATCCGAGACTGGATGAAAGGTGCTCGGGACTGGCGGCTCTTCCAGTCGATGCGTCGGCCTCCCAGGACCAACACGAGAAGACGGCCGCTTCGGAGTCGAGGGCAGCGGAGTCGAGGGCAGAGACTGAGTAACCGATGACGGGGTCGAGCGGAGTAGAAAGCAAGTAGCCAATGTCGGGATCGGTCAGAGCGGGCGAGAGATCCTCCGCATAGCCGCGAGAAGGCGCAGAAGAGACCTCCTTTGATAACTCAACGTTTGCTTTGCGCCGGCGAGAAAATTTCGCGAGAATTTCTGTGGTCAGCCACAGCACGGTCAGTCCAGATGAAATCGTCGAGTGAGATGGTCCAATCACTCCAGGATCGAGGGAAAAAATGTGCACAGCACAGAGCACACCCTCAAGAAAGCGTAGAACATTTATGAATGACCAGCGGCTGTACCTTGCCGCACACAGAGCCTGCGAAGCAGTGAAGGCTAGTTGACAACGAACGTGTTGCAGAAGGATGTGCCCAACCCCAGCCTCAGCGCTTCTGCCTCAAACAGCGGGCGCACACCGACCAGGCCGAGCGGCAGGTCGCTTCCAGACAGCTGTGGGGCACAGACTGATGGATGTAGCGCGGGTGCCCACCTCCCTCAACGAGTCTCTGAGCGGGGCTGCTGTGACTCGTCATCATCGCCTCGACTAAGTTTCGGACACCGATACGCATAAGCAAGAACAACGCATCCCACGACGCTGAGCCCTGCAGCGCGAAGAGTGTTCTCCACTGTCTCAACTTCAAAGAAACACCACGTGCGGTGCCGGATGGACATCCATCGCAAATCGACTGACGAGCCATTGCGATGAACCACACACACCATTCGCCTTCGCATTCCACGTTTTGCGGAAATGCCCGCAGCTCCAGCACCATGACACCGATCCTCCTCGATATCAGCCCTCCCGCGCCTGATCAGCTGACCATCCGAAACCCCGTCATGCGATGATAGACCATTATCGAGACTCAACTCACTCTTGAACATGGTTCGTTTCTTCTTTCCAGCAGATGAGAGAGATCAGGTGTGTCGTTGTTCCGAGATCAGAGTATGCGTCGAGACTGCAGACGTGGTCCTCGGTGAAGATCAAGTTTGGTCGATGGGAAAGTCGAAATGCGAATGCGAGAACTCCTTTATCATTGCCCCGGCGCGGTGACTCGAGGACACAGTGCTGTGTAACTCCCACACCCATCGGGGAGCGCCCAGTGTGCGCCGTCTAAGGCGCGGAGTTTTGATGGGGAGCGATAGGTGGACATGACCGCGTCAGTGGACTGAAGAAGCACGACGAGGTTCAGGAGCGGGGCATCGCAGCCCGCTGCGCCTGGTGAGCGATACGCGAACAGGTATGGTCGCAGCGGCAAGTTTGCTCCGTTGCTGCATGAATCGATGCGGTCCCGGCGAAAAGGTCAACATAAGGGGAGTCGCAGTGCCCATACACTGTCCGTGCCCAGCGCAGGCTGCTTGCTGCCGTTCATTGTCCTCACGCCCAGGAGCTCGTGACCGTGTCACTGGACGCAATTGCAGCTCTTCCTCTTGCCACTGTGCTTTGGCGGTCCCGTTCAACCCGCACACGGCGATGGTGTTACATGCGCTGGTGGGACGTGATAGCTTCTGTGGAAAGCGATCTCTGGCTGCTGATGGGCGCATCATTATCGACGCGTATCTTCCCGCCATAGCACCATCGCCCTATCGGTCGTGCGCTGAGACATGTCGTCGGGCACAGACTGCCCACGTACATGTGGTCGTAAAGTAGCGGCGCCTTGATGCCGAGCGGGTGGACAGCAGTTGCGTAGAGCGTCGTATTCTCCCAAAGAGATGCTTGGAGAGCAGGCTGCAATGTACCTGGCGGCCCGGCGATCATGCTGGACGGCCAGTAGAGTGTTGAGCGACTTGCTAAGTCCCGGGATGTGTGGTCGTGATAAGTACTAATGCATACAGTGAATCTATATCAGCACTGGAAGGGCAGGAGGATGCTCACAGTGGCGTGACCCGGTACAATGCTGTCTGCCTTCCCTCCTCCTTGTCCCTCAGATCAGCTGCTCCAAACCTTGATTGTTCCGTCTGTTGTCAGCGTGAGACACTGTTGCGACGCTTACCAAGCGAAGCGGTGATCATCTCCTTTCCGTTCGGATTGCAGAGCACGCTCGTAATGGCTTTCCGGTGCGGGGATTGCGGAAAGCCGCTGAGCGGCTTCGCATCGAGGACGTTCCACGCCCAAAGTTTGCCATCTTCCCCTCCTGCCAGCACGGCCGACTCGCCGCGGTTGAATGCTGGTCGGCTCCTTCCTTGTCCCACAGCGTGGCCCGAGAACGTCTGCAGCACCTGTGTGTCAGTTAAGATGCAGGATCCTCAAACTCACACTGCCGTTCGAGCGGTCGAACAATCGGAGCTTGCCGTCCTGCGATGCGACGAGTAATGTGTCTTTCGGCGATGACGGGGAGGGGATGACGGCTGTCACTGGCGCTGCCTCGTCAGCTAGAACAGGATAAGCGAGCGGGAGAGCTTGGGAGATACGCACAGCCGACCAGGTCCTCTGTCACCTGTCCCATCCTGATGTCGTAGGCGCGGACGTGCCCGTCCATGCTACCCGCAATGATTTGTACCGACTCTGGCGGGATGTGCAATGAGGTGATACTGGAAGTTGCATCCTTGAGCACTTGTAGCGGATCTCGCGTCGAGGCACGCATGTCCCACAGCATGATCTTCGCATCGAAACCCCCTGTGTGTCAGCTGGCTATGCTACAAAGGCAGCAGGAGAACGTACCGCTTGCTAGTAGGCTGGCGTCATTGCTGAACGCGACAGCGTGCAGCTTTCCAAAGTGCCCTTGCATCTTCCGTACTGCTTGACCTGAGGCGACGTCCCAAAGGAAGACAGCCCGGTCACCGCCGCAGGACGCAAACTTGGCGTTGTCAGAGGCACTGGTGTCAGCTTGCCGAAACGCTTGAAAGCTGTAGACCGGTCTCAGGCAGCCTTGGCTGCATGAACGAGTGCAAACCCCTTGAGCCTGTCTACTTACACATCCAAGGCGAGGATCTCGTGCGCATGGCCACGGTACACCTTGACTTCCTTCCCCGTCGCTGGGTTCCATAGCCGGATCGTGCGGTCGTTACTTCCTGAGAGCAGATATTTTGATCCGTGATTGTAAGCTACGACATTGACTCCCGCCTCATGCGATAGTCTGTTGTCAGCTGCATTCCGTTCAAGCGAGCTCACGTATGCACCACCCTTGATGGAACGGTGGAAGTGGTCGTTGCCATGGCGAGCTGGACGGAACAACAACAACAGGCTTCCTTTGATCGCCGAGTGGCCCGAACTTTGGGACCGGCCTCCACCCTGCATATCGTCATGGCTGACGCGCCGCCGGAAGCAAACAGATATGGGTGGCTCTCGTGTCAACAACGGTGACCAGAAGACCGATCGTGTGAGCCTCAACTAAGCACTCTGACAGCTGCTATGGTATTCTGAACAAGGGGCGCTCTGGTCAAGCACAAAAGTTCTCTAATGCTCTGCACGAAATGGCTCTATAAGTGATACATGATACAGCTCGACTGCCGACTATCCTCCGTCGACTACACCGGGAGCACGTTTCCGGCTCCGCGCAGGAGCATCTGCGAACCCATCCTGAGCGTCACGACACCGCCTGGGAGGTACGCGGCGAGATATGTGAGGAGCGCAGCGACCTGGATGATGGCCGCGATGAGGGTGCCGATCGTCGAGCGCACGCCGATGGCAAAGTACAGCGTCAGGCCAAGCGAGCCAAAGTACGCTATCGAGAAGGGCAGGCGCTCCTTCGAGATGATGTGCTGCAGGTCTGGGTGGTTAGCTCTTGACTTTCTGCGCAGACGTACGGGCCATGGGGCCGTGGAGGATGGCGAAGCCCAGCATAAACAGACATGAGCCGAGGGTGAAGGCGAGCGCGAACTTTCGCGGCTTGATTGCGACTGGCAGTCAGCTACAGCAACATACGGGAAGCTTACGCATAGGCAAGAACAAGAAGGCTATACCGAAACACGCCATGCCGCCGATACAGCATGCGATGAAGCCGAGGAAGCTGAGCGTCAGTATCCGGAGCGTCAGTGTGAGACGAACCGTTCCCATCGCTGTGAGGTCAGCTACTGCATAGTCACTACGCCAGAGCTGTACTCACTGAGAGCGCAAAGTACGCTTCCTCTTCCCGACTAGCTCCCTCATTTCGCAGCGGGATGTAGCCGCTCACGCTATTCCAGCTGCGGCTGAACACATTCCCCTGGCTTGCAGCTGCTGGGGCCGAGGCTGCAGAGTCGTCTTGCACCGAGTTTGCCCATCGGAAGCCGGAAAGCTGAGAGCGGAAAGAACTCGCAGCGTTGGTGGACATTGTTGACGCCGATGTGGAGGACAGCAAGTGGCCCGACAACGCGCAGCGCCTCGTGCATCGAGCGGGCGAGCGTACGTGAGCGTCATAGCTCAGCGGTATGCGGGCTGCGATCCATGACGGCCGCAACGACGTGTATTTCCGACACCGGTCTCAGGCACCGCACGCCGGCGGTATCAAATCGTCACTGGACCGGTTGTTCACGTCTTGCCGCTAGCGCCGCTGGGCCGAAGTGAGCTGCTAGCTGAGCGACAGCATCGTGTTCGTGTTGTTGCTCGCTGCCTGTTTCTTGACATCCACGACTGAACGATAGACAACAACCATGTCCAAGTACTCGGCGGCCTCTGCGTCGCAGATCCCGACGATTATTCCGCCCCAAGCGGCGGAATCGAAGCGCGACCGGAAGCGAAGAGAAACCGTGAACAAGATTGAGATGCTGCACAACGGTAGCTGGAACAACCGCGACGAGTGAGTGCATCGGGCCCATTCAGCTGCAACAGCTGCAACGAACGATTGGCGGGCTCTAGTCTGTGTGACCGGATGCCCTCGTTTGTGGACTGGAGCGTACAATGTAGTCGCGGAAGGATGGACGCTGACTTTCCCAGAAAGTTCTCCCAGCAGTACAAGGAGTACCACAACGAGAACAAGGCCGTCAACACGCAGCCGCCGACATCATCAAAGTACATGCTCCGCCTCTATCCCAAGACTGTTGAGCGCGATGCGTTCCTGCAAGCGGCGCAGACGCACTACGAGTACAAGTGAGTGACAGTCTGGACTGGATCCCTGAGGGGACACTGCCTCCACCCCCCGTGCCGCCCACATTGCCGTTCATTGTGCTGACACGGTATCAGAGTCAGCCAAGCGCAGAAGATGTACGAGAGCGAGCGCGACAACATCGAGGGAATGTACTGGGAAGCGCGTGACCAGATTCGCCAGCGTCTACTCGGCGCGATCGAGGAGCGTCGGCGAAAGCTGCGCGAGGAAAAGGAAGGAAGCGATGTTGTGACGGGTAAATTAGAATGATCCACTCAATGACTGACAGCCAGACACGCTGCTAGAGACGACATCACGCCCTCGCAACCAGAGGCGAACGTTCCGATCTCGTGTCGAGCCGCGCTCGTCTTCGCGCAGCGCGACGCCAAACCACCACAACCTGCAGAGCGGGGCCGAGTCGGGCTCCGCCAGCCCCAAAGACGGCAGCAAGTCGAACGACCTCCTCCTGCACAACATGCTCGCCCCGGCGCTGGCCGTCATCAACACGGACGACATCCTGTACACGGACTCATCTTCGCTCATCGTGAAAGCGCTGCCGAACGGCTACAATGTCCAGAGCGGAAAACGTGGACCACGTGGCAAGGCTGCCGAGCTTGAGAAGGAGGGCCCGGCACCCGGCACGAGTGCGGCGCTGGCTATTGCCAGCGGACAAGCGCCCGCGCCGACTTCTAACGGCAAGCGCGGCGCTGGAGCTCAGTCTGGATGGGTGCTGGGCAAGGCGCTGAACGACATGAAGAGGATGGAGGAGGCGACTTTGTTGGAGCGGGATAGCGACTGGGCTCGCATCCAGGGCTCTCAGCATGGGCGAGGCCGCCGAGGGCGGGGGGAGTGAAGGTGAAGGTGCACGTGAGGAGATGACGAGGGAGTGCATCAGTGGCCCAGTGGCAGGCGAGGACGGCATAGACGGCCGTCAAGCCATGCATGTTGGACAGGGGAGGGAAGCTAGGGAGGGACGGCGGCATGCGCAGGACGACAAGAGTTGATGGGGAAATTGGGGCAGACGCGGAGCCAATGAGGGCCCAGCGGTCGCAGAGCCGAAGTGCCGATCTTGGTTGGTGCGTCCCACAGTGCGGCGGTCGCGGTTAGTCACCTGGGGCCGTTTCAACCTCTTAAACCCCTTAGTTGGTCTTCGCATCCACGGCCGATCAGGTTGCAAGAGCGTGAGCGACTTCGGCTATCCTGCAGGTTCGCACGAAGAGCAGGGAGCAGGCGATAGGGAGTAGAGGGTAAGGGGGCGATGGAAGCTGCGATCATGCTTTGCGAGCGTTCTGAGTGTAGTGAAACCCCACGTATGTTGTTTTTTACCCTTTGTTAGCGGGCGACGTAGTGGTTATATCGTTCGCCCTGACAAGTAGGGAGAGTTAGTGTATGAACATAACGATGTATGTCAGATTGCAATCAGGCGTGCAGTGCAGCGCTGCATTGCTCCGTTCAGAGGGCAGCTCATCAGCGAGGTAGGAGGGGCCGTAAAAGAGTGATCGGCTGTATGAATGTCGTCAGTGAGGAGTACGTTGGCAGCCGTAAGTTGCGCCCCAGCGAGGCCAGCCTGCAGGAAATGCAGAAGGATCAGAGAAGCCTCGTGGTTTGCGCAAAAAGGCACGGTGGAGGTCGCATCAAAGCCATGTGGTCATATTTCGAAGCAAATCGGCCCGCTCTCGCCAGCCCGGCAAAATAGAAAAAAAAGCCAGGAGCGATCACAGAGGCAGAGAAAAGTCAAGAATTGTTCCTGCGCATCGTGTGCCGTTGCCGCTGAATGGGCCTGTATCGCCTGTATCGCCTGGCTATTTTGCCCTGTTTTAGTCGCACAGATAAAAAGATTGCCCGATACCGACAATGCGCCGAAGCCTGCGTGATGAAATGCACAGTCGATATCGACCATGCACGAACATGGGTGATCAGACATCTACCACCATGCATCATCATGTACGTGCTTCCCAACCTTGACGTGTCACCTTCCAGCATAAAGGAAGCAAGCAGGTCAGTCTAAAGCATAGCACAGGACGTGGCTGGAGCGAAAGAACAGGATGCAAACGCCTCTCGCAATCAGCTACCCTGCTAACCCTGCGAGCGACGAAGGTCACGAGTTGACTGAACGAAACATGGGCCATGGCGGGCGGCCAGCTGACCTGGACAATAGGTGAATTGCGGCAGACATGCAGACAGCGGTAGAGCTGCAGAAGGACAGAGCGATCGCGATGATGAAGACCGTCGTCAGTCAGTCAGTCAAGTTGAGCAAAGAAGCCGCCCATGCCGCCCGAGGTATCAAGGTCTAGATGCTAGTAGGTGATGATGAGGCACCTGAAGCACGGCACCTGGAAGCCAGGCGGCACCTGGAAAAACCCCAGCGATTATCGTCGGCCCCAGGTGATTGGCCCCGACTGGCCGGAGCAACCGTCGGCGCAGTTCGGGAGTCGGTGGAGGTGAGGCAGGTGAGGCAGGTGAGAGGGGAGCAGAGGAGCTGTCAAGTGAGGGTAAAGGCCGTACAGGGCCGCAGTGCCGCAGGACCGCAGGACCGCAGGCTGGCCGCAGGCTCCAGTCTAGCCTTAGATTGCGGCCAGGTCGGCCAGAAGGCAGCGTCAGCACGTCAGCAGCAGCAACAGAAGAGAAGAAGAGGGGATACCTTGAGGAACTACCGTAGTGCGTGGCTGGCGGCGTGGTGCGGTGCGGTGTGGTGCGGTGAGGCGGGTGGTGCATGAGCCGACAGCCAAAGAGCCGCCAGCCAGCATTGAGCCTACAAAGCCTACAGAGCCTACTCAGAGCGTACTCTTACTCCGCTGCCGCTGCCGCTGTTCAGCTACGACGGCTGCGGTGGGAACTCTTGAGTCTCGGCAGGATGCAGGACAAGTCCCAGTCTTCCAGGGCCACTCAGGCACGCGCAGGGACGAGATATCTAGATTTCTCCAATGATGGGGTTGGCGATGGAGATACCGATTGTATGGGGTGCGGTCCGGCCATCTATTCTATCCGATACCCCCACTTAGTGGCCCCTCGGCCTCTCACCGCAGGCACAGGACAGCGGCAGTGACGCCAGTGTACGCCCAGCCCAGCCCAGGCTGTACCTGTAGCCCATGTAGTTGTGGGGCATGTGCTCGTCCACTCGTGCGCTCGGCGCGGTCATTTCCTCCGCCCCCAACCCAGCAACTGATGCTGCATGCAATCGTCCTGTGATAGACTTGTGTGGCTAGGAGCTAGGAGCTCGCTCGCCATGTCATAACCGCTGCCCAATATCACAACCGTCTTTCTTGCTTCATCTCATCTCTCCTCTTCTCTCTTTTTCTCTACAAAGGGTCTGACCGCCTGCGACTCACCAGTTACCCTCTACCTCCTCTCCCTCTGACCCTCTTTCCTTCTTGTGCACTTCACGACTTACATCGAGCACACCAAACGCCTAACCTCCCCCCTCTCTCCCCTCCCTCTCTCCTCGACACCTCTTCCTCATCGCACAACCTCCGCCCCGATCCCAGCCGCCTCCTCTCAAAAACAGGATCCCGCTGCCAGGCTCAGAGGTTTCGACAGTATCTCTAGAGCCCAACTTATCCGTTCCGAGCAGTAGCTCCTCGCCCAATATGGCTACCAACGGCTCAGCAGCCGCCTCTTCGGCTGGTCAGTACGACCACAGCCGCGTCGCCCATTTCATCGGTAAGTCTGCCGACACGGTCCCGACCCATCTTTTGGTTCGGAGCGTTTCCGACTTCGTTGGGACCGTTCTTGACACTCCGCGCAAGACACCGAGCTGACTCTGCCCTCTCTTCCCATGCAATTTCCGGCTCCATCTCGCTTATGCTTCGGGTGACCTCGTTTTTCTGGCTCCACCTCCACTCAACCTCCACCAGGCGCCGAATCGCTCGAGGCCGCTCCCCCCAGCCGCGTCCGCGACTTTGTCCAGAACCAGGGCGGTCACACCGCCATCACCAAGGTACGTACGCCCGCCCGCACGCCGAGCCGAGCTCGTAGCAGGCAGCTCAGGAGCTCTCTCGTCGCATTCCGTGAGATAGGTCAGCTGACGCCTCTCCACAGGTCCTCATCGCCAACAATGGTATCGGTGCCGTCAAGGAGATCCGATCCGTCCGCAAGTGGTCCTACGAGACCTTTGGCGACGAGCGCATGATCGAGTTCACGGTCATGGCCACGCCCGAAGACCTCGCTATCAACGCCGAGTACATCCGTATGGCCGACGCCTTCGTTGAGGTTCCCGGCGGAAGCAACAACAACAACTACGCCAACGTCGACCTCATTGTCGATGTCGCCGAGCGTGCCGGCGTCCACGCCGTCTGGGCCGGATGGGGTCACGCCTCCGAGAACCCCCGTCTCCCCGAGTCCCTCGCCAAGTCCAAGATCGTCTTCATCGGTCCCCCCGGCTCTGCCATGCGCTCGCTCGGTGACAAGATCTCCTCGACCATCGTCGCCCAGTCGGCTGACGTCCCCTGCATGGCCTGGTCAGGAACTGGCATCAAGGACACGGTCCTCTCTCCCCAGGGCTTCGTGACCGTCCCCGACAAGGCTTACGAGGACGCCTGTGTCCACTCCTGGGAGGAGGGACTCGACCGCGCCAAGAAGATCGGCTTCCCCGTCATGATCAAGGCCTCCGAGGGAGGTGGTGGTAAGGGTATCCGTATGGTTGACGATGCCGAGAAGTTTAAGAACGCCTTCCAGGCCGTCGTCAGCGAGGTTCCCGGATCCCCCATCTTCATCATGAAGCTCGCTGGCTCTGCTCGTCACCTCGAGGTCCAGCTGATTGCCGACCAGTACGGCAACGCCATCTCGCTCTTCGGTCGTGACTGTTCCGTCCAGCGTCGTCACCAGAAGATTATCGAGGAGGCCCCCGTTACCATCGCCCCTCAGGACACCTTCGAGCACATGGAGAAGGCCGCTGTCCGTCTCGCTCGTCTCGTCGGCTACGTCTCGGCCGGTACCGTCGAGTACCTCTACTCGCACGAGGACGACTCGTTCTTCTTCCTCGAGCTTAACCCCCGTCTCCAGGTCGAGCACCCCACCACTGAGATGGTCTCTGGATGCAACATCCCTGCTATCCAGCTCATGATCGCCATGGGTATTCCCCTGCACCGCATCCGCGACATCCGCACGCTCTACGGCATGGACCCCCATGGAGCCACCGAGATCGACTTCTACGGTGACAAGCCGGCCTCTGCGACGACGCAGCGCAAGCCCCGCCCCAAGGGTCACGTTATCGCGTGCCGTATCACCGGTGAAAACCCGGATGCTGGTTTCAAACCGTCGTCGGGTGCCCTTACGGAACTTAATTTCCGCTCCAACTCAAATGTCTGGGGTTACTTCTCGGTGTCTTCGGCCGGTGGTCTCCACGAATTTGCCGACTCGCAGTTCGGTCATATCTTCGCTTACGGAATGGAGCGTTCCGAGGCTCGCAAGTCGATGGTCGTTGCTCTCAAGGAGCTGAGCATCCGTGGTGAATTCCGCACCACCGTCGAGTACCTCATCAAGCTGCTTGAGAAGCCCGAGTTTGAGAACAACAAGTTCACCACTCAGTGGCTCGACGGCCTTATTGCCGAGGGCATGACGTCGGAGCGCCCTGACACTACCCTCTCGGTTATCTGCGGTGCCGTCGTCAAGGCTCACATTGCCTACGAGGCTTGCCTCGCCAAGTACAAGTCCGTCCTCGAGCGTGGCCAGATCCCCACCAAGGACACTCTGCAGACCTTCTTCAAGACCGAGTTCATCTACGACAATGTCCGCTACTCGTTCGCCATGGCCAAGTCTGCCCCCCTGCAGTTCACCCTCTACCTCAACGGTGGACGCATCTTTGTCGGTGCCCGCCCTCTCTCGGACGGCGGTCTCCTGATCTCTCTTGGCGGCTCCTCGCACACTGTCTACTGGCGTGAGGAGGTCGGTGCCATGGTCCTTTCCGTCGACGCCAAGACCACCATGATTGAGGACGAGCGTGACCCCACCCAGCTCCGCTCGCCCTCCCCCGGAAAGCTTGTTCGCTACCTTATCGAGTCTGGCGACCACGTCGACGCCGGCGAGGCTTACGCTGAGATCGAGGTCATGAAGATGATCATGCCCGTCACCGCCTCTGAGAGCGGTATTGCTCAGTTCATGAAGCAGCCCGGCCAGCACCTTGCCCAGGGTGAGCTCATGGGTATCCTTACCCTCGACGACCCCTCCAAGGTCAAGTTCGCCAAGCCCTTCGAGGGTCTCCTCCCCACCTTCGAGCTCAAGAACGGCCGCTACGGCACCAAGCCCCACCAGGTTCTCCGCGAGAACCTCGAGGTCCTCTACGACAACCTCGGCGGCTACGACAACTCAGCCCAGGTCCCCAAGTCGCTCGCTGCCGTCCAGAAGGAGCTCCGCAACCCCGAGCTGCCCTACTCGAACGCCCACGACGTTCTCTCGGCCCTCTCTGGCCGTATCCCGTCCAAGCTCGAGGATGACATCCGTCACATCATTGACGAGTGCCACCAGAGCGGCCTCGAGTTCCCCTCCAACAAGCTCAACAAGACCATTCAGGAGTACATCGAGAATGTTGTGCCCATCAACGAGCGCGCCCAGGTCACTGGCGCCATTGCTCCTCTGCAGGTCCTGATCGACGCCTTCGCTCACGGCCTCAAGGTTCACGAGTGGCAGATCTACTCTGACCTCGTCAACTACTTCTGTGACGTCGAGGAGGCGTTCGCCGACCAGACCCACACCCAGGAGGAGGTCATTCTCAAGCTGCGTGACGACAACAAGGACCTTGACTCTGTCATCAAGCTCGTCCTCTCGCACTCCAAGGTCGCCGGCAAGACCAAGCTCATCACTGCCGTCCTCGACATTATCAAGGAGGAGTCGCCCAAGGCCTCGCTCACCCCCGAGTCGGGCGTCCACAAGGCCCTCACCCGCCTTGCTGACATTGACGGCCGTGCTACCACCAAGGCCGTCCTCAAGGCCAAGGAGGTCCTCATCGTCGGCTCGCTCCCTACCTACCAGGAGCGTCTCGAGCAGCTCGAGGGCATCCTCAAGGCCTCGGTCACCACCTCGTACTACGGTGACTCTGGCACTGGCCACCGCCTGCCCTCGCCCGACCTGCTCAAGGAGGTCACTGACTCGCGTTACACCGTCTTCGACGTGCTGTCGACCTTCTTCAAGCACCCCGACCCGTGGGTCGTCCTTGCCGCTCTCGAGGTCTACGTTCGCCGTGCTTACCGCGTTTACAATGTCATGCACCTCGACTACGAGCCTTCGAAGGACGGCTCGCCCAACGTCGTCACCTGGCGCTTCAAGATGGGCGGCCGCGGCCCCGGTCTCGAGCCCGTCACCCCCCGCGTCGACTCGTCTCGCGACATCACCCGCGTCGCCTCGATGAGCGACCTCAACTACCGCGTCCAGGCTAAGAACGAGCCTCTGCGCTTCGGTCTCATGACCTCGTACGACAACCTTGCTGCGCTCAAGCAGGACTTCCAGAGCATCCTCAGCCACTACCCCGAGTTCAACGTTGAGGAGTTCGAGGAGAAGTACGGCAAGGACGCTCGCCACCCCCACGTCCTGAACGTTGCTCTCCGTCTCTTCGAGGAGGGTGCCGACACCTCTGACGCCGACCTCAACGAGGAGTTCACCAAGCTCGTCAACAACTTCCGCCCCCAGGTTGACGCCACTGGTGTCCGCCGCATCTCGTTCGTCATCTGCCGCAAGGGCCAGTACCCCTCGTACGTCACCCTCCGCCCCAGCGCCGACGGCTCGTGGAAGGAAGAGGCCGCTATCCGTAACATTGAGCCGGCCCTTGCCTACCAGCTCGAGCTTGGGCGTCTGTCCAACTTCAAGATCACCCCCATGAAGTCGGGCAACCGCCAGATCCACGTCTACCAGGCTGTCGGCCGCGAGAACCCCTCGGACATCCGCTTCTTCGTCCGTGCTCTCCTCCGCCCCGGCCGCTTCGTTGGCCAGATGAAGCAGACCGAGTACCTCATCTCGGAGACTGACCGCCTGATCGGCGACATCCTCGACACCCTCGAGATTGTCACCAACCAGCACCGCCAGGCCGACTGCAACCACTTCTTCGTCAACTGCGTCTACACGCTCAACGTCACCTTTGACGACGTCCAGGAGGCTCTTGCCGGCTTCATCGAGCGCCACGGTAAGCGTCTCTGGCGCCAGCGTGTCACCCAGGGTGAGATCCGCGTTGTCATCGAGGATGACGAGGGCAACGTCACTCCCATCCGCGCCTTCATCGAGAACGTCTCCGGCTTCGTTGTCAAGTTCGAGGCCTACCAGGAGTTCACCAACGAGAAGGGTGTCACGATCCTCAAGTCGATCGGTGACCAGGGCCAGTTCCACCTCCAGAAGGTCAACTTCCCCTACGCCACCAAGGAGTCGCTCCAGCCCCGCCGTTACCAGGCCCACGTTGTCGGCACGACGTACGTGTACGACTTCCCCGACCTGTTCCGCCAGGCGGTCGACAAGGTCTGGCGCCAGGTCCAGTCGCTTCTCCCCAACGTCAAGATCCCCTCGGACCTGCTCACTGCTTCCGAGCTTGTCTTTGACGAGAACGGAGAGCTCACCGAGGTGAACCGTCCCCCTGGACTGAACACCTGCGGTATGGTCGCCTGGGTCTTCACGATGAAGACTCCCGAATACCCCAAGGGCCGCCGCGTCGTTGTCATCTCCAACGACATCACGTACCAGATCGGTTCGTTCGGTCCCGCCGAGGACGAGTTCTTCTACAAGGCCACCCAGTACGCTCGTGCCCAGGGTCTGCCTCGTATCTACCTCTCGGCTAACTCTGGTGCTCGCATCGGTCTCGCCGAGGAGGTCATGGCCCTCTTCGACGTTGCTTGGCGCGAGCCCGGCAAGCCCGAGAAGGGCTTCGACTACCTGTACCTCACGCCCGCCAACCTCGACAAGCTCAACGACATGGGCGAGGGCAGCGTCATCACCGAGGAGATTGAGGTCGACGGCGAGCGCCGCCACCGCCTCACGACCATCATTGGCCACAAGGACGGCCTCGGTGTCGAGTGCCTCAAGGGCTCTGGTCTCATCGCCGGTGAGACGTCGCGCGCCTACGACGACATCTTCACCATCTCGATGGTCACTGCCCGTTCGGTCGGTATTGGTGCCTACCTTGTCCGTCTCGGCCAGCGTGTCGTGCAGGTCGAGGGCCAGCCCATCATCCTCACGGGTGCGCAGGCCATCAACAAGGTTCTCGGCAAGGACGTCTACACGTCCAACCTGCAGCTCGGTGGTCCCCAGATCATGTACCGCAACGGTATCTCGCACCTTGCTGCGGGCTCTGACCTGGACGGTGCGCTGCAGATCATCAACTACCTGACCTTCATCCCTGCGAAGAAGAACACTGCGATCCCGATTCTGCCGACCGGCGACGTCTGGGACCGCGACGTGCAGTGGACGCCTCCCAAGGGTCCCTACGACCCGCGCAACTTCCTCGCAGGCTGCTACGAGGAGGTGGACGGTGTCGAGACGTTCCAGACCGGTGTGCTCGACAAGGGCTCATTCTTCGAGACGATGGGCGGCTGGGCTCAGACCATCGTCACCGGCCGCGGCCGCGTCGCCGGTATCCCCGTCGCTGTCATTGCGGCCGAGACGCGCACGATTGAGCGTGTCGACCCCGCCGACCCTGCGAACGAGAACTCGACCGAGTCGCGCGTCGCTCTCGCCGGAACTGTCTGGTTCCCCGACTCGTCTCGCAAGACTGCGACCGCGATCGAGGACGCGAACCGTGAGGGTCTCCCTCTGCTGCTCTTCGCCAACTTCCGTGGTTTCTCTGGCGGTATGTCGGACATGCTCCAGGCGATCCTGAAGGAGGGAGCCAAGATCGTAGACGGCCTGTCAAGCTACAAGCACCCGATCATCATCTACCTCGTCCCGAACGGCGAGCTTCGCGGTGGAGCCTGGGTCGTGCTCGACCCCTCGATCAATCCCGAGCACATGACGATGTTTGTCGACAACGAGTCTCGCGGCGGTGTGCTCGAGCCCGAAGGCATCGTCGAGGTCAAGTACCGCAAGCCGAAGGTGCAGGCGACCATGGCGCGCCTGGACTCCGAGTACGCGAAGCTGAAGGCAGCGGTGGACAACGCCAAGTCCTCCCCCGAAGAGAAACAGCAGGCGATCGCAGCCCTCGAGGCGCGGGAGAAGCACCTGGGCCCTACGTTCCAGCAGATCGCGCGCGAGTTCGCCGACCTCCACGACCGCGCCGGCCGCATGAAGGCCAAGGCCAACTGCATCCCGTGCGACTGGGAGAACTCGCGCCGCGCCATCTACTGGAGCCTGCGCCGCAAGCTGTCCGAGCTGCGTATCCTCAAGAAGCTCGCCGCCGCAAACCCGACCCTCACGTACCCCCAGCGCAAGGGGCTGTACGAGCAGCTCGTCCCCGAGGACGTCCTCGAGGGGTCCGACTCGGAGGTCGCCGCCTTCCTCGAGAAGCACGGAGACAAGGTCGAGCAGTTCGTCCAGCAGGTTCGCGACGAGTGGTGCGCGGACCAGGTCGTCGACTGGGCTCAGACCAACCAGCAGGGCGTCCTTGAGGGCTTCCAGCGCATCCTGGACGGCCTCGCGCCGGAGGAGCGCTCGGCGTTTATTCAGCAGCTCAGCCAGCAGGCGTAAGTCACCGAGGCCGCAGGCCGAGGTGGCTGAGCTGCCAATGCCGACGATGCCGATAGGCTGAGGAGGCTGAGGCGGTACTGCCGATGCTGAGAAGCTGAGGCTGCTGAGGCTGAGGCTGCAATGCCGATGCCACCAGGCTGAGGCCACTCCCTGCTTAGAAAAAGAACGGGAAACTGTACAATCAGTCCCAACCTACCCAATAGAGTTTGTAACAGCGTTTTTTTAGTAGTAGTAGTAGTGAAAGAGAGAGTTAGAGGCGTCCATAAAACTGCATTGATCTGAATTGGTTTCATAGATTTTTTATCCCTTTATATAGCTAAGGCGTGCTTATGCACTGCGATGGTTTGACTTGTGAGCGAGCGGGCGAGCCAGCGAGCGAAGCGAGTGAGCGAAGTGGGTGAGCCGTGAGCGGGGTGAGTGAGTCGTCAGCGAAGTGAGTGAGCTGCGAGCAATGGCTGACACCTGGGACTAATACCTGATATTGCATCTAGCGGTCGGGCGAAGTGAGTGAGCTGTGAGTTTGCGAGTGGACACTGCATTGGAATGAGTGAAGCGAGCGAGTCGCGAGTGAGCAAAGTGAGTGAGTCGCGAGTGAGGCGTAAGCGAAGTGAGCGACAAGTTCGACCGACACACCAACACAGATGAGTACGATAAGTCACGTATCTGACACGCTTGCATCAACTGTCGAGAGGAAGGAGGACGCCGGAGTCAGTGAGAGCACTCCGAGCACTCCTCGGGGCTAGACGCCAGCTCACCACCTTCTCACACAACGAGCGACCACCGTTGGCCCTCCGTCGAGAGCTGGCATCGCTGTACCGCCCAAAGCCAAGAGTCGGCTACACAGCTGCAAAGCATCCGTGTTCATGCAATGCATGCAAGCTAGGAGTCTACATTTTCTACGCCTACCATCCCAACCCACCACCGATAATCACGTCGCCTACTCAGCAGCATCGCAGCCACAGTCGCCCACTCAGCGAGACTTCGCAAGCAACAGGCAGCAACAGAGCAAGCGCAGCCTGCTCCCGCAGCCTGCCACTCATTCAGCCAACTCCGCAAAGTCGCCCAGCGAATTCATGACATAAGTCGGCTCGACGTCGAGCCTCTTCGGACCCCAGATCTGGTCCTCGTGCGTCACGCCGCCCAGAACACAGAGGGAACGGATACCGCTGTTGTGCGCGAATGCAATGTCGGTTAGGAGGTTGTCTGATGTCAGCGATGATCTATACGCTCTCGACACGCAGTGTCGATCCCGATTCGAGCGTGGTCAGCGCTATCGACAACGCAGTGTCGATCTTATCCGAGCGTTATTCAGCCGATCGAGCAGTGAAACAATCGAGCATTTGAGCCTTCAATCGCTCGACGCTCGCTTCACTGGCGGCTCGCTTTAACTCGCCGCTCACCACTCGACGCTCGCTACACTCGCCGATCACCACTCGACACTCGTTTCGCCCGAGGCTCGCTCCGCTCCCATCTCCAGTCTCGTCACCCTCCGCCCAGCTCTCTCCGCTCGTCCTCCACCCCGTCCACCTCAATCATACCGCTCGCTCCGCTCGCGCCCTCTCCGCCAGCTCACTCGCTTCCCTCGCTTCGCTCGGTCGCTCGCACTCACCACCAACCATCAACGCCCTCTCCTTGTCAAACTTGTGCTCGGCTAGAATGGCATCCATCATGGGCTTGTTCGGCTTACCGACCACCGTCGGGTCCTTCTTGCCCTGCAGGGCGAAGACTAGTGGTGAGGACAGGGAGCCGGAGCCTGGATCGTTAGCTCACGATGTAAGGAGTAACAGAGCTTCGGTCTGCGCTTTTCCCCTCCCAAGATAGGACGCTGGCCTGCGGTCCCAGACCAAGCTGACGCTACGACTCACCAGGCCAGGTCGTGCCGCCCGTCGGGTACACCTTGTCCTGGTTTGTCAGGAGGAATTGGCAGTCTGCATTGTCGCGGAGGTAGCTGAAGGCTTTGGCGTATTTCTTGTAGTCTGGGCGTTAGCTCTGCGCATCATCTCTCAGCTCAGTGGCAGCGGCGAGGGTGGCACCTGGGTTAGAGGCCGAAGGGTCCGGCCACTTGGCTCCGCGAGCAACGCTCGAGCGCTCGGCTCCCCGCGCTCCCCGCTGATCACCGCTCCTCCGCCGCTGGTGCTCCGTCCGCCCTCATCCCTAGCTCGTGCTCTCCGTGCCGCTGATTCCCTCCTCCTCACTGCCCCGCTCTGCAGCTCTCGCTCGTGCTCGCTACGCCCGCTTCCCATCCCCTCTGCCTCTCGAGCTCGCTCCGCTCGCCCTCGCTCTCGCTTGCACTCACTAATCCCAAAGTCCATCGAGCACAGCACCGCGCCAACGCTCGGGTCCTTCTCAAACTCAGAGAAATGCGGCGGGTTGGGCGACACCTGATCCGCAGGGTCCGTCCCGCCCTTGTGCTTAATGCCGACCGAGTCGAGCTCCTCCTCGAGGCCCTTCTCGCCGATCACGTAGACGCACTTGTCGGCCGGGAACTTGAGGATCTTGGAGAGGTAGACAGCTGAGGCGTAGCCGGAGCCAAAGATCTCGCCCTGGGTGTTAGCTTGCTCCGAGCGAAGCGAGGAGCCTCAGTCGTCGAGGTTCCCCCTGAAGCCGCCTATTAGCCTCGGCGGGACAGCTACCTGCTAAGAAGCTGCTCCGCCAAGCCCAGAGCGGTTATGCAGCTCTTCGAGCTGCTTACTCACCTCATGCGCCTCAATGCCCAACTTCTCAAACGTCTTCTTGTACATCCTCCGACTCTTCGTCCCATTGTTAGTCACAAAGATGATCTGCTTGCCCTGCTTCCTAGCCAGCTGGAGCACCTTGGTGACACCGGGTACGACGACGGGGCCATGGTAGATGACGCCGTCGCAGTCGAGGAGGAGCGTGTCCACACTGTCCCAGAGTTTCTGGTACTGCTCCCTCGTGTGCAGGAAGGGCGGGTTGAGGCTGTCAATGTCGACGTCGGCGGGCAGCTGGGGCGTGTGTTCGGGCTGTTTCCGCGGCGCGGGGGACGTGCGGGCGCTGGGGATCGCGCTGGGTGGGACGGAGGGCGCGGCGGAGTGGGATGCTGACATGGTCGGCGAAGCTGTACTGTGGTCGAGATTGGGGACAAGGGCGGCGGACCGAATATCTAGTAGGTCAAAGTTGACAAGCAGATGCGACCGATCCCCCAGTGATAACGTCGCCCCGGCCCAAGCGTGGCTTGGTAGTGACTACCCGAACATCCCATTCATGGTCGGTCGGTTATCTGCTTCCGCCCCAGCCACCACATCACACATCACCGAGCATTCAATTCCGCCCACAAGCGGACCTCTGAGTCCGCGGAATGCCAGCCGGCGGTTACCGGCAAGTGAAAGGCTAGGTCGGTTCGAATCTCGCCCGTTCCAAAAGAAGCAACCGTTTGATTCCCATTGTTTTGAGACCATTTTCGGCGCCCCCAAATTCGACCTCTGAACTATCCCTCACACGGCACTCACGGCGCAAGCTTGCGCCCATCGCCAGCTAGCGACGCAGCGAACGCAGCGAAACGCAATGAGCACACAAGGCCCGCCAGCGAATGCAAAGACGGCGCAGGCTGCGGCCTTGCATGAGATTGAGGCGGCGCAGCGACGCAAACGGGCGCTGGAGATGAGTTTGGTGAGTCCCTTCGATTTGTGCGGGATGCGCCGGGATGAGACGCGTGGTGGGTGGCAAATTCGCGTAAGCTTGGAATTGCGGATCTGCTGGATCTGCTGGGATCGACATCGATCACGCATCCATTCTTGGGTTGCGCTGTATGCACACAGCAGCAAAGCGCACATGCATACTCCGGATACAGCACTGTGTGCATCGATCATGGATAGTGTTCCGGGCGTAATCACGCTGTTTGTCTTGCCCGCTCTCTCCCGAAGCAACCCTGGCACGCTAGCTCGCTTCGCTCGCCGCTCGCCTGTGCTAACTCTCCAGGCCAACATCGAGGCGCAGATTGCGGCTACCGAAGCAGTCTACCTTGACGAAACGCACACCACTGGTAACGTCCTCAAGGGCTTTGACAGCTACCTCAAGCCGCCGGGGACGCACCACCGCCGCCGGGCTGATGCCGAGGAGGAGCGGCTGTTCTCGGGCAGCAGTGTCGTGAGTCCTCCCCACAGCTGCCTCCGGTCTGAGATCGAGCTGACAAACAGAAATTACAGGTCGAGCAGCGATGAGGTCAGGTCCCATGTATCTGAAGAAGGAGGAGAGCCTGCCGGGGAGAAGGCGCATCTTGTTCTGCGACACCATACCACATATCTATGTCTCCATAATGCATACCTACAACAACTCAAATAAAGGGCAAGCGGTCCTTGAGCGACCTCGCGCCGAGGGCCTCAAACTCCTCGCGCGAAATCCACATATCGCTCAAACTCTCCAGGTTGCACATGACACTGGCGCCCTTCCAGCTGACAAACTTGGGGTTGACGCCACGGGGCACAGGGACGACATTGACCTGGTCGACGGGGTACCCCTTCTGGCGGAGGAGGGGACCCAGGCGCTCCTGCACGAACGGCGCGAGGCCCTTCAGGCTGCTCCCGCCGCCGATGAGGAGCAGGTTGTTCGCCGCAGAGCGCACGCGGCCCTCGGTGGACGACTGGGCTATGGCGGCGCTGATGGCGCCGTCGAGCGGCGTCTTGCTCGCCTCAAACTCGATGTCGTACACTGGCGTGTCGTCCTCGTCTGGCGCCGGTGTCGCTGCCGCACTCGGATTCGCCGTCGGAGGTAATAAGCCTGGCGTGCCTGCTACTGAGAGGCCGCCGCTCGTCGGCTTCACGGGGCTCTCCTGCGGCGTTCCCGGTGCCGGCGTTTCGCTCGCGGCCGGCGTCGCCTCCTTCATCTCCGTGTCGTCGTCGCCCCGCTCCCGGGACGGGAAGAGGTGCGAGCAGCACGCCTTCATGGCTCCAGTCTGATGTCAGCTGCTTTCCTTCAAGGTCAGTTCAGCTTACCGGCTCATCATAGCTCGACTTGATCAGATCCGTCACGTCCGGGTTCGTCATCTGGAACGCGGCGTCGCGCTTGCCCTCAAAGTCGATCATGCGCGTGTCGAAGAAGCACAGCGGCGCGAGTACGTTCTCGTCATACGTGCGCAGAATGTACTTCTTCGTAGGGCCCTCGGAGACGACGTAAAAGTCCCAGCTCGTGTTCGCCACGAGGTGCTCCTCGAGCGTGCAGATCTTCTTCTTCAGGTTGTCCATCATGATCCAGTCCTGTGGCCGCTTCAGGTCGAGGTCCTTGTACGGGAACGACGAGCGCTGGAGGAGCGCGGTGAGCGCGACGGTAATGTCGTCGCCGCCGTACGACAGGGATATGCGCGAGTCGGCGTTAACCATGCCGTCCTCGACGCAGGCGACTGATGTCTCCTCGGCGCCGATGTCGACGACGCACGCGCTCGACATGCCCGCCGAGAAGATGGCGCAGTGCGACTCCTGGTGGATAGCAATCTCCTTGAACCCCATCACGTTGAGCAGAATGTTAGTCAGCTCCTGCACGTACACCCGCGACCCGTGGTCCGGCACAATGAGCACGACAGAGTACTCCTTGAAGTTTATCGGGCGGATGTCGAGCTCGGTCCGCAGGCTCTCGGTCAGGATCAGCGTCAGGTCGTTGAGCAGCAGCTGCTTGCTGTCCCAGTCGCGCGTGTTGAAGCCGCGCTGCCGGATCGGCCAGCGGAGCGTGAAGCCAGCGCTCTCGGCCAGCTTGAGCGCCTCGTCGCCGACGAGGAACTTGCGCCCATTCACCTCCGTCCAGTCTATGCGGTGCGGGTCAGAGTGCTCCGGCAGCGTCTCCGGCTTCGCCTTGGCGTTCGCAGCGTTCACTCGCGTGCCGTCGCGCCAGTCGGTCGTGAGCTTGTTCGCACGCAACCGGTTGCGCAGGTAGTCGCGCAGGTGCCCAATGCTCGCGTCGACACTCTCGTCCGCGTTCCTCTTCCCCGGCACTGGCGGCTCTGATCCTCCGGGCAGATTCGACGGCCAGGCGATGCAGTTCGGCACCTCCTTCGGGTAGAAGTCGGATGCGCGCCCTATGCGCAGATACCGTGAACCGGGGTGGACGATGAGGATCTTCGACAGCGGGTTCTCGGCCGGCACCTCGGATGTTGCGGGTGCTGGTGTTGCTGATGCCGGCGTGCTCGTGCCGTTGCCGTTAGCAACGGACGGCGCCGCGCTGAGTTCTCCATTAGGCGCAAGCGCCTCACCACCACCAGCCTCCAGCTTCTCCTTCTCCTCGGCTTCCTTTGCCTCCTTCTGCTTCGCCTGGATCACCTGTCGGATGACCTCCACATTGCTCTCCTTCATCATAAAGTCGCCAGCCGGATTCCTGATGTTGTATCTGTCGTTAGCTAACTCGGAGGTCGACCTAAGCTCACAGTGAGGGGACAAAGGCAGTGGTGTAAGCTACCGTGTGCTCCGGTTTCTGTTGTCAGTGGAGTGTCGTTGCGTTGATGCTTACCTTCACTTTCCGGTTGTAGACGCGTCGAGGCGCCTTTTCTGAGGGACCCGCTTGCGGCTGCTCCGTTGTCGTCTCTTGGTTCTCCGGGTGAGTCTCGGACTCGGGAGCGTTCACCTCCATCGTCTCGTCGGCGACGCTCTCCGGCGCCGGGGCCGGCGAGCTGGGCGCCGTGTCGGCCGCGTCGGTGTTGGGCATGGCGATGGTCGTTGTGTTGTTGCAGCAGCACTCGATTGCAGCAGTTAGTTGCCTGGCTCACATTGATCATGGTGCCTGACGCCATCCCATCCGGCATCTGCTCCCGTCCACCGCGCGTGAGATGTGGAGGGCGCAGGACTGACTGACGCAGATCACCTCCACCGGGCTACACCTTCTTCACCCTCCATCTCCTTCTGCCTCTGTAACCTCTCCCAGCCTCCAACAAAACTCCCTCCTGCATGAAAAAGGTTGGCGTAAGGGGGTAACTGAATACCCTCTTGACGAGAGTGGGATTCGAACCCACGTCCGAAGACTGCGGAGGAGAACCACAAGAGAGTCACCTTAACACAGCGCCTTAGACCGCTCGGCCATCTCGCCATCTTTTACGTAAACACGCGGATGAGGGGGTGTGCGTGGGCGGGGCTATCATTGTTCTGAGCTCGACGCTGTTGTTCTTTCGCTATGCAGTGCTACGGACAATGTGCTCCAGATTTCTGTGCAACTGATGATGAGTTTCGGATACGCATTGAAGACAAGGTCGTTTAGTCCATCGTGAAAGCGCACGGACTACGGGACGGAAGTCGGCATCGGCATAGGATATGGTGACACAATCCGTGCCTAGCCTGATCGAGCCGACTGACCTCGGGCAAAAGTTCGAAAAGTCAGCCATTCGGTCGCACGCTCTCACAACATACACTTCCATCATGCGGTCAGCGCTTCAGTCGTCGCTGAGGCCGGTGCTGAGGAGCTCTTCAAGAGCCTCAGCTGGGCGAGCAGCCGCAACGGCTGCGCCTGTCGTCAGCGCTCCGGCCTCGCGGGCGTACTCTGGACGAACGTATACCGGGATCAAGAACCCGAAGCCGCCAGTCATGGGCCAGCCGCTGGCCAGGACTCACGGCCACCTCGTGCGTGAGGGCGATCTTACGCCAGGCATCAGGCCGGAGGAGTACGAGGAGCGCCGACGGCGGCTCATGGAGAGTCTGCCTGCCGGTGCAGTAGTGGTGTGTATGGGCGGAACGGTGCGATTGGTGTCTCAGCGTGAGTTCATGACGTCGTCGACGTCGTTCTTCCGAGAGTCAGAGCTGACATCGCGCAGAGATCTTGTGAGTCGACCTCACACCCATCATTCACTACAGCTTTGGTGATTGGGGACATGAGCTGACATTCGCAGCTACAAGTTCCGCCAGTCGACCGACTTCTACTACCTGACCGGCTTTGACGAGCCGGACGCGACCGTCGTGCTTGGTGAGCTGCTCACTCCCCACAGCGCCTAACACCAGTGAACGCACCCTCCACGCCAAGAGGGTACAAGTACATCCTCTTCGTGCCCCCGCGGGACCGCCACGAGCTGCTCTGGTCGGGCGAGCGAACGGGTGTCGACGAGGCCGTCTCGACCTTCGGTGCGGACGAGGCGTACCCGAACACGCACCTTTCCGAACACCTGTCCCGCTATCTCAGCTATGAGAGCGTGTACGCCTCCCTCCCCCCCTCGCCGTCCCCATCCCCCGCCTCGCAGCCCATCTCGCCCTCGAGCCCGCGCCGGCGCACCTCGCTGCTCAAGTTCTTCGCCCCGTCGGAGGAACACAAGTTTGACGCCCGCGACCCGCCCCACCTCATGATCGCGGCTGCACTGGCAGGCAATCGCGCCCAGCCGCTCGAGAACGTGACGCATAGACTACGCGTGCGCAAGTCCGACGCTGAGCTGCGGCTCATGAAAAAGTCGGCGGATATCTCGAGCCTTGCGCATCAGAAGGTCATGGGATTCGCCAAGGTTGGCGGGACTGAGGCCCAGATTGCGGCTCGGTTCGAGTACGAGTGCGCGCTGAATGGGAGCGAGAGGCCGGCGTATGTCCCCGTTGTGGCTAGTGGGGCCAACTCGCTTGTTATCCACTATACGCGCAACGACTGCGTGCTGGACGAGAACGACGTGAGTGTGCTGCATGGCCGGACGTAGGAAGGCCGCGAGCTTCCCGAGCGAGGTTGCAAGCTGACAGTACAGATGGTGCTCATCGACGCCGGCGGCGAGTTCCACATGTACGCCTCGGACATCACGCGCACCTTCCCCGTCAACGGGCGCTTCACCGACCCCCAGCGAGATCTGTACCAGGCCGTCCTGAACGTGCAGAAGGAGTGTGTGCGGCGGTGTATCGTGGATGAGGGGGTGACGATGAACGACCTGCACCGGATCAGTGAGTATGCCGAGTCGCAGACGAGGCTGGCTGAGTGGCCGAGTCGCAGACGAGGCTGGCTGAGTGGCTGAGTCGCAGACGAGGCTGGCTGAGTGACAGGAGGCATCGTTTGCCTCTCTCTCATAGACAGCTGCGCTGGTGCGAACTTCAGCTGACACACAGGCTGCTCCCTCCTATACGCCGAGCTCCGCCAAATCGGCTTCACGCTCAACACAGGCGACGTAGAGCGCAAGCTCTACCCCCACTTCCTGACGCACCACGTCGGGTCAGACCTGCACGACTGCCCGACGGCGGACCGTTCGGCATTGCTCCAGGCCGGCAACGTGATCACGATCGAGCCGGGAGTGTACGTGCCGTTCGATGACAAGTTCCCGAAACATTTCCAGGGCCTTGGCGTGCGTATTGAGGACGAAGTCGCTATCACGACCCGCGGGCCGTGGGTGCTCACTGAGCTCGCGCCGAAGGAGATTGAGGACGTCGAGCGGGCGGCGCAGGCTAGTGTTGAGTAGAGGGGGAGGGTAAGGGGTTCGTAGAGGTGTGTAGGGGAAGCATAGACTATCTGCATTGCTGCATGGCTTCAGAGCATACTTTTTTGTTGCAAGTTTGGAGTAGTGATGCACGATGGAGCCAGTGGTGCACGGTTAGCGGCCAGCAGCTGTGGCTTACCAGACGCTAGGACCATCGACTCTGAGAAGGGTTCTCAAGGATCTGATCAGCGCCGCTGACCCGAGCCTGGATGGCGATAAGATGTCACACACAGTGTGGCTTCGCGCGGGCAGCCCCACTCTCTAGAGCGAAGCACTGAACCCAGACTTAACAAGCAATGATCACAGATACAAATACATAGCAGACAAACCCTACACACCCTATCTCTAGAAGTCCACACCCATGCTGTTTGTCAGTTCGGTTCGAAGCTCGTTAACTCACAAGTGCGCCTCCTTGATGACCTTCATGATCTTTGCAATGAACGCCTCGATGTGGAAGATCTTCTTCGATCCCTGGCGCATGCGGAGTTCCTGGGCGTCAGATGTCATACTCGCGGAGCAGCTCACATAGTGCGCGGCCCAGTGCACGACGACGGGCTTGAGCGGGTCGTCGACGCGCGCAACGAGACCGTCGGCGATGGTCTGAAGTTAGCTTCTACTAGACATTCACGTAGCTAGTATCGGCATCGGCCGGTAACTCGGGGAATTATGCCACACTTGTGGCAATGGCAGACTGGCTTCCTAGCTGGGTTGCGGACTGCCAATCTCAATCCTCGGCCCGCCTCATACTCACCTTCAACACGACCGTCGGCGGGATACAATGCGACAGCAGCTCGTAGATCTTCCCCCGGATGTCAAGCAACCTCTGCGGGCTTTGCTCCTGCATGATACTCTCTGCAATCTTGGAGCAGTAAACCTCCCAATCCGGCTTCGCGACATCAATGTCTCCCGTCAGGTCGGGGTTCTGCATCCGCATCGCCTCGAGCACGAGCAGCGCCTTGCGGAGGTTCCCGTCTGCGGCCTCGATGATGGCATTAGACGCTGAGGCGGGCAGAGTGAAGCGCTCCTTCTTCGCCACGTGGTTCAGCACACCACTCATCTCCTCGTCTGTCGGCGCCGCGACGCGCACGAGCAGGCATCGAGACCGGATCGGCGCAATGATCTTGGACGTGCTGTTCGCGCACATGATTAGACGCATGTTGGTCATGTACTTTTCCATGGTGCGGCGGAGCGCGGCTTGCGCGTCGCGCGAGAGCGCGTCGGCTTCGTTGATGACGACGACTGGGCGTTAGCGAGCGAAGGCGAAGCCTGAGCGAGCGTCACTCTGCAGCGAGGGCCGAGCGAAACGATGCTTAGAGCGAAAGTGAAGCCTGCGCGTGCAGCTCCTGAGATCAGGCGAAGCCGCAGTGAGCAAGGCCTGGAGCTCAGGCGATATCTAGACGAGCAAACGCTCACGCCGGAGCAGAGTCGCCACAAAAACGTGTAGTCCCACACTCCGCAATAGAAGCCAACAGGAGCGGGTTGGAGGAAGAAGGCACCCAAAGGTTCGATATTTTCGCTTGTGATCCGGAGACGTCTGCGCCAGAGACCTACTCACCCTTAAACTTCTGCTTCGCATTCAAATCCACCTGCTGCGTCTGCGCAATCTCCTTGAGAATGTCCTGGATCACGACCCGGTCGTACATGCCCACATCGCTCGGCGTGAGCTCAATGTGGTAGTTGCTCTGGACGACGTTGACGTCGAGCTTGCGGTTTGAGGGGGTTACGAAGACGCGCTGGTCGATTTTGAGCTGGGGTTAGCGAATGCGAGCGGGGCGAGCATGAGCGCTGTAACGATATCGGGACCACGAGCAACAGCGAACGTAGTGAGCTCAGTGAGTGCTGCGAGCACGGCAGCCACGGGCGACGGACAGCCCTAAGCCGCTCCCCCGGCTCAACGCTGCGATGCAGAGAAGATCGGGCCACCGCGGAATCAAGACGCTCGTGTGCTGTTCCAACGCAGAGATGGCAGCCGCACGACAGTCGCCGATGGCGAGGTCGACGCTCCATAGCGCTTGATGTGAGAAACCAGAGATCACATACCTTCTCAACACCAGGCCCATACAGTTCCCTCAACGTAGCCATGATCCTCGTCTTCTTCCCCGCGCCACTTGGACCATAGAACAGGATATGCGGGAAATCGCCCGAGCCGGCCTGGTCGTAAGCTTACAACACACTTCGGAAAGCTATCCTCCAACACCCCATGATGTGCCGCTCCAGAGCGTATCGATCAGATCAAGTCGCGACCTGCGCTGCGCTCTGCCGAGCGCAAAAAAGCACTCAAAGCTAGGGCCACTTACAAGCGACTTGAGCCTCTCGCTCAGCTCGGAGTGGTACGCCATGCCGTCGAGCGTGCGGGGGCGGTACTGGCGTCAGATCGCATACGGTCAGCGGGTGCATACCTTGTCGACCCAGAGCGACATGTTGCTGCCTTCTCCCTTTTGTTTCCTTTCCGATGCGTCGTAGTGAGCTGTTCCTCGAGATCTAGTGTGATGAGATTGGGAGGTGGGGAGTGCAGGTGAGCGGAGCGAGGAAGGCGTCCTGTGTTGTTGTTGAGCCACCGCGAAATATGAGCTCACTGAACGCGGCGCGTCGCGCGGTGGAGGCTGAGTGGACTCATTTGGACCCGTCATCTGGCGCCAAAACACACGACACACATGACTCGGACCTGGGAAGGATTCGAAGCGTGCCCTGGAGCGCGCATTGCCGGCCTCTGCCGTTCACAAGCCCACCGGTCCCCCGGCCCGGGATCCGGGATGGCGTAGGTACATCGGGATGATCCCCCCGTCCTCGTCGCCCACATGAGCCTGCAGCTTGCATCTCCTTAGCTCTCTCCTCTCACTGTCATCCATTTTCTTGCTGTGTAAGCGGCCCATCAAGTCTTGCAGCTCGAAAACATCGCTTCACCTCCTCCTAGCTCTCGATCAACACCCGATCTCGCCTCGACTTCGAGCTCTCGCTAGACCACACCAGAGTTCAGCACAATGACGAACCAAACGCCCAAGACGCAGAAAGCAGCCGTCTGCCACGGCGCCCTCGACCTGCGCATCGTGAGTCACCATGAAGAGCTCGCTGACGACCCAGGAAGAGCGACCCGTAGAAGACCCGCCCGAGGGCTGCGCCACGATCAAGATGGGCCCGACGGGTTTGTGTGGGAGTGATTGTGAGTGTGTGTGAACTCTAGGGGTCCGGGGACAGCGACGATTGTCCTAGAAACACCTTCACTACGCGAGGCGTCGATAAAGCTGGAATATCTTCGGTAGCCCGAAGGATCATCCTGAGGTGACAGTCTCCGAGTATAGCTTCTTGACTACCCGTACAAGAAGCCCGAGAAGGCCGTCCCAGCTGCAAAAGGGATGCTCGAGCAGGCCATCCCAACTGCTAGCCAAATCAGATGGCTCTCTCAAGTGCAAGGAAGATACTCGAGAGGGTTATCCCAACTGGTCATCTACAGGAGGCCACTGCAGGCCCACCATGCAGGGCATCGCTGGCATCGCTGGCATCGCTGGCATCGCTGGCATCGCTGGCATCGCTGGCATCGCTGGCATCGCTGGCATCGCTGGCATCGCTGGCATCGCTGGCATCGCTGGCATCGCCCCCTCTCCGATGCTTGTCCCAATTGCTCAAGAGAATGAGGGGACCGCTCAACTACACGAGCTCGTTACTCGTCTACCACTTGCTCTTTGCTTTGATCAGCAACCCAGACTGTGGAAGACAAGGCTGACAATCAGTGCACTACTACGCCCACGGCGCCAACGGCTCCTTCGTCCTCCGTCACCCCCTGGTCCTCGGGCACGAGTCCTGCGGCATTATCACATCCCTTCCCAACCCTCTACCCCCCAACTGTCCCTTGAAGGTCGGCGACAGAGTCGCCCCCGAAGTCGGTCTCCCCTGTCGCGTCTGCCCTCACTGCACCGAAGGCCGGTACAACCTCTGCCCTACCCTCCGATTCAAGTCCAGCGCGAAAACCCACCCACACCTAGACGGCACACTGGTCGAATACATGAACCACCCCCTCAGTCTCCTCCACAAGCTGCCCGAGGGCATGCCGCTGGAACTGGCCGCGCTGGCGGAGCCTTTGGCAGTGGTATTGCACGCGTGGCATCGGGGAAATCTCCGCTCTGGCTCTAAGATCCTCGTTCTGGGGGCGGGGGCGGTGGGATTGCTAGCCTGCGCCGTCGCGAGCGCTTTTGGCTGCGTCGAGGTCATTGCGGCCGATATCGAGCCTGCCAAGCTCCAGTTCGCCCAGGATCGGGGCTGGGTCACGGG
Source organism: Trichosporon sp. DN520 (assembly GCA_030347605.1). NCBI lineage: Eukaryota > Fungi > Basidiomycota > Tremellomycetes > Trichosporonales > Trichosporonaceae > Trichosporon > Trichosporon sp. DN520. The sequence goes on from JASJUY010000011.1 coordinate 53,822, forward strand.
CACCTACACCTTGCCCCGCGGTCCAAGGGTTTCTGGGAAAGACGCGCTCGAGACGGCGAAGGAAAATTGGGAGGCTATGAGCCAGAGCGAGCTAGTTAAGGGGAAGGGGCTGGGGGATGGGTTCGACGCCGTCGTTGAGTGTACCGGCGTCGAGGGGTGTATGCAGCTCGCTGTCCTCTCGGCCCGGACGGGGGGTAAGGCCGTCTTCGTCGGGATGGGGACGCAGGAGCTCTTGCTGCCCGTTGGCCAGTCGTTGATTCGCGAGGTGGATTTGGTGGGCGTGTTTAGGTACGCTAATACATACCCTGAGGCTCTGGCTTTGCTTGGTAGTGGTAAACTGGGCGATGTTGGGAAGATGATTACCCAGAGGTATCCGCTCGAAGAGGCTGGTAAGGCGTTCGAGGCGTTGAAGAACGGTAGGGATGAGGAGGGGAGGTATGTTATCAAGGCTATGGTCGGGAGCGTGCCGGAGTGAATCTCAGGACAGTGGGGTGAGTAGTTGTAGTGGAGAACAATGCATTACGTAGACTGAAACTGAGGCTCTTGCTTTGCTTGGAAGTGGTAAGCTTCGGGGATGTTGGGAAGATGATTACCCAGAGATATAGCTTGGAGGAGGCTGGGAAGGCTTTTGAGGCGCTTAAGAGTGGACGGGATGAGGAGGGGAGGTATGTTATTAAGGCTATGGTGGGTAGTGTTCCGGAGTAGTTCCTGTCTCTGGCTGAGAGTGAGGGAGTAGTAGAGGTCAATATGCATTATCATGAGGCTTCGGGCTCGCTCGAGTAAATGGGACTGTGGATGACGATTACTCATAGACATCTTCTGAAGAGGCGAGGCATTCGAGGCGCTCAAGACTGGACCGGATGACGAGGGGAACTACGTGATCAAAGCCATGGTCCGGAGTGTGCCAGAGCAGAGCTAAGTGATCATGCATGACCCGTTTTTTCCGCGTGACAATGCACCATAATTGTGCTGAGGTAAAGTGGTGAGAGTCTGAGAAGAGAGGACGAAGAACGGGCAGGGCTCGCCTGACAGGACGTCATGTGTGGCCAAATATTAGGGCCAGCTGCTGCTTTGTTGCGTCTGGGACGCTATTGTTATTCAGTAGAGAGCTGGGCATGGCTGTGATGGGAGGTCATGGTTGGACGAGAGCCCTGGGAAAGTCTCCAGAGAGTCTGTAAGAGGGTGCCGATGGGGTGACGAGAGAGAGTGGCGAGAGGGTGGTCGTGGACGCGATCAGGAGGGTGGTCGGAAAGCCTCGTGGGTGGGTGGAGAGGGCGTGCGGAGAGTTTGAGGAGGGCCAATGAGAACGGGTGATCGTAGAGATGGCCTGTTACCGTGAACAAGAGAGTGTCGGAAAGCGACCGATGGTCGGAGGGAACGGTCGAAGAGGGCGGTGAGTAGCTGCATCGAGTGGTCAGCCATGCTCAACTGTGTTAGTGACCGTTTCCGAAAAGAGGCGACGCTCGCGTACATTGTCTACTTGCCAAAAGCTTCAGCAATCCGGTTGAGGGGCGTGACGAATGAACATCGACGGAAAGCTGCGGTGAGCGGCCCTAATGACAGACCTTGACGGAGAGCCAAAGCGATTAGCTCTTATGGGAATGAAGCAGAGGGCGGGCCGCGATGATCTGGGCAGCGGTGTGATCAGCTCAGTCTGCATATGAGAAGTTGTCAGATTGAGAACGTGAGGTAGTGCCAGCAGCGCGATGGTGGTGGAATTACAATGCATCCGCGCGCTGAAGTAGCGCGCTCGAATGGCTAGAGTATTCAGTGACTTTTGAGTTTCGCTTGAACGATGATCATGCAGTTGCTGTTGACATTACGATTCTACGATTGCGGACCCTGGTGGCACTTGCACTTGCAGAGAAACACTTGCGCAGGCACTTGTACCTGTGACTTGCTACGACGTTCTACTTGCATTAAACTTGCACGGGTCTAGATCTTCTCAGCCTTGACAGTCTTCACGCAGGGGGGACACCGACTCGCTCGCTCGCTAGGCTAGCTCACGGCTATGCTTGCTGTGCAGAGTTGCACGAACGCACTCCCGCCTGCTCGCTTCGCTCACTCGCCTTGAACCGCCGACTCGCTCGCTGCGCTCGCTCGTCGATCAGCCCCCCTGCTGCAGCAGATTCCTAAACGACTTCTTCCGTCTCAACTACGCTGTCAGCCTGTCACTTCATACACGCCTCAGTTCTTCTCAACCTTTGCCTTCTCCCTCGCCGCGAGCCTTTCGGCGACCTTCTTGGTCCACTCCTTGTCGAGGTGGACCATGACGCCCGCGCGGCCGCCGAGCACCTCGACGAGCTCCTTGACGCCGCTCCACCACGTGTTGTCGCCGCGCCGCTTCTGCATGTCCGTGTGGCGGAGCACCTCGCCCATGGGCGCGTAGACGATCTTGCTGCCGCGGATGGCGATCATGGCCGCGGATTCCGTCTTGGCCTCGATCCGGTTGTGCTTGCGCGGGTGGTACTGCTGCGCGTTGGGCTGGCCGTGCTTCTCCAGGAACTGCATGGCTAGCATCGAAAGTCGAGCGGCTCGCGTACGGTCGATAGGCGAGGGAACGCCACCCTGCAGTGTGTGGCCGAGCGAGGCACTGCGCGCGTCGAACAGCTCCGAGCCTTCTTCCTTGTAGATCTTCGTGATCACGTCCGTCGTGTATACGTCTGACGACTTTTCAGACTTGATCACGAGTCGGCCCTCCGACTTGCCGAACTCGTCGAGGCGGTAGCGCTCCTTCAGGAACTCGACGTCGTCGAGGAGGCGCTGCAGGCTGATGCCCTCTTCGGGCGTGTAGACTAGTACGGCTCCAACGGCCAGCGCACCCAGGACGGCGATGTAGCCGCTATTGCCGCCTTGCGTCTCGACGACGAAGACACGGTCGCGAGACGCAGAGGCAGACTGCTTGATAGCATCACTCGCCTGCACCAGCGCGTTCAGCGACGTGTCGCTGCCGAGCGAAAAGTCGGTCAGCGGGACGTTGTTCGAGATCGTCGCCGGAAGGTGGATCATCGGAATGTGCAGCGAGGGGTAGTCCTTGCGCGCCTTCTCGAGGAGCAGTACACTGTGGAACGCCTCGAAGCCACCGATCAGCAGAAGGGCGTCGATCTCGTGGCGCTGCAGCGCCGCCGCGACGAGCCCCATGTCGGCCGAGGGAAGCGTACGGTTCGTGCCGAGTTCGGAACCACCGCGGGTCGTCCAGTTGTCGACACGTAACCACGACAGCTCCGCCACATTGTCCTCGAGCAGACCGTCAAAGCCGTTGTAGATCGCCAGCGGCGTGTGGCCCCTGTTGTAGCAGAAGCGCACTGCCTGCCTCGTCGCCGCATTCATGCCTCCGGCGGGTGCTCCAACACTGCAACGTTAGCTTCACCCAGGATAAAGTAGCTTACTGGATGATACCGATTCGCAGGCGCTGATCCTCCTCGACCCTATTCGACTCGGCAAGCGAGCTGGACACACGGAAGGCATCGACCATGTCGCGGAACTCCGAATCACGGTAGCTCATGGCCAGCTGGAAGTCCTGGTTCTCGATCGCATCCGCGACCTCCTTGGTGCGCGCGACCGCCTCGAGCAGCGGCACCTGGGTGATCTTGTTCTCGGCAATGCCGATCATGTAAGACGGCGTCGAGGGCGTCGCCTCGAGCAGCGTCTGCACCGCGCGCACACCCTGCAGCGTTGGCAGGATGCGGTCCATCGCCGCGGGAGCTCCTCCGCGCTGCGTGTGGCCGAGCGTCGTGACACGCGTGTCGAGACCGAGTCGGTCCGTAAGCAGGTCCTTGACATAGTCGGCCTTGATCGGGTTCAGGTTCTTATCGATCGCACCCTCGGCGACGATCACAATGCTCTTGCGCTTGCCGACCTTGCGGTGCTGGTTCAGCACGTTGCACATGCTCGACTGCCAGTCGTCGTCGGGCGGCGGGTTCTCGGGGATGAACACGACATCGGCGCCAGTCGCCACACCAGCCATGAGCGCGAGCCAGCCGCAATGGCGTCCCATGACCTCGATGACGAAGGCACGAGAGTGCGACGACGCAGTCGAGGAGATGGAATCGATCGCCTCACAGATGCGGTGCAGCGCCGTCACCGCGCCGATGGTCAGGTCGGTCATCGACATATCATTGCTGCTGTCAGCTCACCGCCCGTGCAAAACAGCTCACTCGATGGATCCAACGAGACCGACAATGTTGAGGTGTCGGTGGTTCTCGTACTGCGTCTCCGTGATGATGTCATTGTCGTAGAGCTCCTGGAGAAGGGACGGCCACTCGGCGCGGAGCGTGTCGGCGCCGGTGAGCGATCCGTCACCTCCACACACGGCGAGCGAGTCAATCTCGTAGCGAATAAGGTTGCGGGCAGCCTTGAGGCGTCCCTCACGGGTGCGGACTGCGGTGTGGTGAGTGAAGTCATCGGGGGGATCACTTACAGGAGGGGCATCGGCTACTTCCGATAACGGTACCGCCCTCACCGAGCCAGCCGCGGACGTCGTCCCAGCCCACCCGCACAATGTAACGGCCTCGCAGGGTCTTGCCGGTCGTGTTGGGGTCCCTCACGGCGCCCTGGAACTCGTCCTCATCGAACTCGCCAGCACCGTCACGCAGCAGGCCACCGTAGCCAAAACGCAGCGGCGACGCAGTCAGGTCGGCGATGCTCGTCGGGTCAGCGTAGTTGACGCCGTGCGCCTCGTCCTTGATGTCCTCGGGGTCGCTAGTGTCGAGGTTCAGGTTGCTGGGCGTAATGAGATGCGGTGGGGGTGGGACAGCTCCAAAGTGGGGAGAGGTGGCAGCCGATGGGGCGGCCGAGGGGTGAACCGATGCAGAGGGGGTCGGGTCGTCGTTGTTGCCGCGCACGAGGCCCTCCCAGCCTTCACGGATGATGTACGCTTGGCAACCTCTGCGGAACTGTCAGCTAGCTGCTCACGTCCCACAAACGTGTCCGGCACGAGCCAAAGCCACACTTACCGGGCAATACTCTGGCGCACAACCGCACGGACTAGGAGGCGGTCAGCACATATCACTCATGGGAACAGGGAAGAGGGCATGATCCGAGCTTTTGGCCAGGCAATGAGCCAGGCAACCGGCACGCTAGGCAGCCGGTCGAGCCCAGTGCGCAGAGCAAGGCTGGATGCTGGACCTGGTGTGGAAAAAGCAAAAAAGTCAGAACGTACCAGCGGCGTTCATGCCAGCGCTGTCTCCGCCGCTGGTGAGAACGGCGATGCGGCGCTTTGTCTTGCGCGAGGGATTGGGAACGGTTAAGCGCATCTCGGTCTCTGGTGAGGAGAGGGGTGGGGAGGAGACGTGATTGGTGTCGTCTCCGGAGACCGACATGGTGGTTGGTGGGTAGGGTGTGGTGTTGTTGTTAAAGAAAGAAAGGAGGGAAGACAGAGGAAGGAAAAGTGAGAGGAGTCAAGAAGGAAGATATGATGTCGGTGTGTTCATCGGTTCCTTCAGTCCATCGCTATGCTACTCGCTCAGACGTTTGACCGCGGACCGCCCTGGGCTGGCTGGCTGTGGGTATGGGTGCCTGGGAGTGAGCCGGTCTGCAGCTCTGTGCCGTGAGAGCGAGAGAGTGAGGGAATGCTCCGCCCATCAACTCAGCCAAGAGAAGACGCCGTGTGCTCGTCTGAATGCAAGTCTCTGCGCCTCCGTAGCTGAACCACTCGTCGAGCGCCTGAATCGCCCGCCCCCAGCTAACCCAGCCAACCTCCAGCCGATGACGAACATGCCGGCGGTACCTGGCCCCGCCCAATCATCGTGGCCCGTGCTGCCCCCCCGCCCTAGCCCGCCCTACGTCCCTTGCACAACCCGCCATAACGGCAACCATGATAACGACGCAGACAACCAGACCACTGATCCACTGAAAACGTGCATACCCGCAACTCCTGACATCCTGACCGCAGCAGCCGGACCTCTATCATCGACCATCGATACAATTCTTCAAGCGACGTCGGACCCCGCCCTCCGCTCATCAACTAACCCCACTTCCCCCCACAACAACAACATGCACCATGCACTAGCTATCTCGACCAAACAATCCTAGTCTTACATCGCTGCTGCTTTACCCCATCTCTCTATCAGCTGACAGCTAGCAGCTATTACTCTACCAGGGCCGTTACACACTCATGTCGCCCATCAGCCGTGTACAATTGTCAGGTATCTCTCTCCTACTTCAACAGATCTTCGCTGCGTCTTCTAGCAGCCTACGAGGCCATTCCCTCCACCTCGTCCGCATCAGCCTCGTCCACCTCCATGGCCTCGTCCACAGCCTTCTCATCCTTCTCCTCGCTCTCCCCAATCCCCTCATAGATGCTCTTCGTAGGCGTTCCGATCACCTCTCCCGGCGGCCGCTCCAGCATAGTCTTGCCGACTTGCTTGATCCACCGCTCCCGCACGCTCAGCTTCTGCTTGAACGACTCGGGCACCGGCGGCCGACCATTGCCAGAGATGACACCGTTCTGCAGCTGCTGCTTGCCGCCAGAGCCGTGCTTCTTTGTCCGCTTGGCCCACGCAGCCTCGATCGACTTTTCAATCTCGTCGAGCACATTCTGATACTCGCCGTACGCGAGCCGGTCTTTTGCTATCCGGGCCAGGCGTGCCTTGCGCTCGTCGTTGATGGCGGTTTGCTGTAGCAGCAGCCGCTGGCACTGTCTAAGAGCAGACGTGATTTCGTCGTCGTCCCGATTCGCAGCATCAAACTGGGTTCAGTCAGCTACAGCCTAATCTTCGTCAAGCTTACCTCTTCGTGCTCTCCCAAGAGCATGGTACTCCTCAGCTCCTTCTTGACCTTGTCCTCGAGATCCACAACGTCCACTCGGGGCGCTGTTGGATTCTCCTCAAACGGCTCCGGCTTGCCGGCTGCTTCCTGTTTGGCAACCTCGGCGACGTCGCTACCGGCAACGACCGCTGCAACGAGGCGTTCCGTCATGGGCCCCAGCCCCCGGTTCTCCTCTGCCAGATTCGGATCTCGCAGATCCGTAGGGACACAGTGCACGACGGGCTGATTCGTAGTCGGCTGCCGCATAGCCGGGACGGGCACGCGCGGTGTCGTCCCTGGGGGGTTGCCGTCCTCCTCGTCCCAGATCTCAGTGTAGTGTCGTCCCCGCGGAGGGATAACGTACGACTCGGGCGTGTCCGCTTTGAAGTTGAGCATGGCGAGATCGTCTTCTCGAATGTCGCGGATGTACGGCTCGATGTTCTGCCAGAACGTCTGCACCGCAATCTGACTTGGCGCCTTCTTGTCACTGAAGTCCTCGTCGACGTCTGCTTGCCTCTTCGGTCCCGGCTTCAGCGGCTTCTGCACGCCTGGCCGTGGCGGAACGAGCGCTCGTTGCGGCGGTGGAGGCAAGTTCCAGTCGATGTTCCCACCACCTTGTCCTGCACTTAGCGTCGAGCTCGACGGCGTGGGGCTCGGGTCAATCGACGGCCGCGACTTGTTGTTCGAACCGTTCGGCAGCTTGAGCTTCAGACCAGACGTTGATTGCCCGTGAGCCGGCGGCGTAGCATGTGCTGCTGTCAGTTCAAGAACGCAATACGGGCAACTCACGTGTCCCCTCGTCCTCCGAATCAAGCACGCGCTTCACTTTCTTCTTCTTATGTCCGCTGCCGTACGTCGTCTGACCACCTGGCCTGAAAGATGCAGAGGACGCGTTCGACGGAGCAGGCGATACTGAATGTCAGCTCATCCCAATACAACTAAGCTCACCTCGTTCTCGCTTGACCTTGACGTCGTCAGCCCCCATCCGCCGCCGCTCGACGGCGTCTAGTGCCATGCCCGAGCGCTCATTCGCAGCCAGAGCTGCCCGCTCGCGGTCATCGGTCGCCTCGCGATCTTTCCGCTTCTTGTCCTTCTTGCCGCGGTGGTCATCAGCGTTGGCAGCAGCGGCCGCAGTGCGCGCAGCTACGCTCGCAGCCTGTGCCTCGAGCGCCGTGCGCAGCTGCTCGAGCTCCTCGACAGTCGGTAATGGTGGATATGTTGTCGAGGAGATGAGCGATAAGAGGGTGGGCGCGCGGGGCGCCATGGTGAATCCTCGCGCTCGCGCAAGGGGCGAGGCTTAGTCTGTGGTCGAGCTAGTGTATTCTGAGCTGAAGTGCGAGGTTTGGTGAGCCGTCAAGTAACGGTCTGGTCGATGATCAAGTGAATGCTTCGAAAACAGTCGAGTGGGTCGATAGTGGGGTAGCTGTCGAGCTGATAGTCGTGCAACAGACGAAATACGGCTGCTCCGAAGCCGAGTGTTGCTTGTTTATATGCGCGGTCACGTCGGTAAAGTTGTGCGCGCGAGTGTATGTGTGTATGGAGCGAGTTTTGGTGAGAAAGAGGTAATAGGCGGGATATGAGGATGAGTGTTGTTTGCGGGGAAGGACACGGATGTAGCGAGTGAGAGGGTGAATGAGCGTGTGTGCAGTGGCGAGTCGGTCACGGGGTTGGAGGCCCTGAGCTCTGAGCCCCGGCAGAGAGGGGCAGACGCGGGTGTCTTGGGCCATGTAGGCCAAGAGAGGCAATCGGGGACAGGGTGCGGAATCAAAACGCGCTCATGTACTCATGTTGCCAGATTGGAGATTAGGCTCCGCCCTATCTACCGAGATTGGCGCGCGAGGGCAGGCGTGCCTGTTTTCCAGTGAACTATCAGGCGCGCTAAGTAATCGATCAGACAGAAGGCGCTACGGTATGGCGTCTGCCCCGGATCGTCTCTCTCCCTGCCTGCGCCCTGTGGTCGCGCGTCACCGATAGATAGGGAATAGAGTGTGTCGTTTCGACTCGCTCGCCCCCGCAGACAAGCGACATGAATCAGCAAGGGATGAGATGAGACTCCGCGGCACGCACGCGGCATGAGGCATTTGTGTCGAGCTTCTAGAAGTCTGGACTCGAAATCTAACTTCTGGACTCACTCAGTTCTGACTCGACCTCTCTTCTCTATAAATCGGCCAGAGCTTTATTGCTAGGCGATCAAGAGCTCACGCTCTCAACCACTCCTACACCCACTAACATGTCGCTGCAATTCTTCCTCGCCAACGCCTTCGCCTCGACGCCTCATGGCGGCAACCAGGCATCAGTCGTCCTCCTGCCAAAGGGCGACAAGCGTGCTTCCGACGAGGCATGGATGTCGGCCGTGGCCAAGGACTTTGAGCTTCCCATGACGGCGTTCTGCGAGGAGATCGAGCCGGCCAAGGGAGAGTACTCCATGCGCTGGTTTACGCCAGCGGGCCTAGTGAGTAGACGGAGACCACGCAGATAGTGTACGGAGACCGTCCACTGCAAGCTTCTGTATGTCCACCCTTAGCTGACAGCAGGAATCGCCCCTGTGCGGACACGCAACCCTGGCGACAGCAGCAGTCCTCTTCCGCCTCTCCCCCTCTCTCAAGACCCTAAACTTCACAACAAAGCACCGCGGCACCATCACCGCCACGCTCGCCTCTCCCTCCTCATCCTCTACCTCGAACAACAGCATCGAGGTCGGGCTCAGCCTCCCGATCGCCGAATGCGCCAAGCCCAGCGCCGACGCCGCGCGCAAATTCGGCCCCGTGTTTGAGCGCGCCACAGGCCTCAAAGCAGACCAGTTTGTCCAGTTCGCCTCGATCGAGCACGGCGAAGGCGTCATTGTTGAAGTCTCGCCTGATGTCGACCTCGCAAAGCTCAAGGTCGATACGGCCAGCTTGCTGCCCGAGCTGCAGCACCATGGCGTCCTGACGCAGGTTGTGGGCCAAGGGGAGGGAGGTGTGAGGATCAACTCGAGGGTGTTCGTGCCTGCTGTTGGCATTCCTGAGGATCCAGTTGTGAGTGTGTTGCCGGCGGAGTACAGGGTACTGCAGCGGATGGGGTAAAGGGTGCCAACGGTAGAACGCTTTGCGGCGATTGTGACAGAGCTGACTCCCAGACTGGAAGCGCCCATGCCCTGCTGACAGAGTACTACCTCGCTGGCCCTGGCGCACCCCGCATCGCGGCCATTACTGGCGTTCGCAACGCTACAGCAGACGCTCAGGGGACTACACTCGACGCACACCAGGTCTCGGCGCGCGGAGGGGCGATGAAGTGCAAGCTTGTGAATGGGCGCGCAGAGGTCGTGGGGAGGGTGTATCAGTGGGCTGAGGGGAAGTTGAGCACGTGAGTGCGTGAGCGAGCGAGCGGAGCGAGCGCGGCATGAGCGCAGCGAGTGAGAGAGTGAGTGAGTGAGCTGGTGAACAGATTGGCAGAGATAGCATGTCGACACAGACGCCGGCGCTCAAACGACGTGGGCAACACAACTCATCGCCATGATGTCTGTTATTCCGACAAGCCGGTCCATAGTCGAATGTGAATGGTTACTTCATATTTCCTCATGATACTTCTTAACGCTACCATCTACCACTTCTCCTTAGCAGGCCGAATATCAATCTCCTGACTCCAAGCACTCGGCCTCTGCCTAACAAGGTCCATATAAGTCTGCGCAATATCGCTCGGCTCGAGCCTCTCGCCCTCAGAGACACTTCCCATCATACCAGCCACGCGCTCGGTATTGATCTGTCCATCAACAACGACATGAGCGACGTGGATGCCCTCAGGCCCAAACTCGCGCGCGAGGCACTGGGCCAGGCTCCTTCGCGCAAAGGCTCCAGGCGACATGGCCGAGAAACCCTTGCTACCCCGGCGAGACATCGTGCTCCCCGTGAAAATCAACGTGCCGCCGCCGGAGGACAGCATGGCTGGGATCACGGCTTGGGAGAAGTCGAAGCCTTGGCGGTAGAATTCGTAGGTTGCTTAGCGTTAGCGAGCGGTCGAGCGGAGCGAGAGCGCGAGTCTTAGGCGTGTCTACTCTCTCCTCCCTCTACTTGTCCCATCTCTTTATCGCCCGTCCCTCCGCGTCCGTCCACCGTCCGACTGTCCTCGTCGGGAGTGTTTTTGGCTCGCTCAACCGCCCAGCAGCCTTCGTGGGGCAGTCTATTCCCCTACACGACCGCTCGCTGCAGAGCTCGACCCGACCTCTCCCAGAGCGAGGCAAGCGAGAGGCGATGGAGGAACGACTGGAGGTGAAGAAGAGAGAACAGTGGCGACGCAATGCGAAGCCCCTCAACCACACGCAATGCAAAGCCACCCCATCTCACGCAAAGCCAATCCAAGCCAAACTCACTCTTAAACTCCTCACTCGTCTTCTCCAAAAACGGCCCCACAAGCCACGGCCCGCCATTATTACAAATCCCAACCTTGAGTTTGGCCTCAGGCCATTTTCTTTCAGCCTCAGCGACGGCCTTTTTGTAACATTCGGGCGTGCCGTCATAAGTCGCTGTGAGGATGTTGGACTCGGGGACGTTGTCGAGCTTCAGAGAGGAGAGGGAGCCGGGCAGGGAGCGCGACATTAGGATTAGGTTGTAAGATTCGCCGAAGAGTCGGGCTATGGCGGCACCTGTGCCCGGGCCGGCGCCTGTTATGAAGGCTGTTGCTTTGTGGGCCATTATGACTTTTGCTGAATGAGATGAATAAGAGCGCTAAGAGGGATCGAGGTTGGCGTCTAGTTAGACTGGTAGGACTGGTGAGATCAAAGTCGTTGAAGAGCGTGCTCTTCGAAGTGAGTTGTGCGAGAGAACGTCGAAAGTGGGGAAGAGTGCGACACCGAAAGCCCATATTTATGAGAAGTCGACGAGATCTCCTCGATCGTACTCTCGGGACGGTTTGTCTGGACTTTCCACACTCTCGAACCTATGACGTCGCGGTGAATGCCGAGAGCGTCCCACAGGCGCACGACTCACCTCGGGACCTCGGTCATCTGTCCAGGGCTTGCACTCCAGAGATCTGGTCCCGTGTCGGATCGTATTGGCAAGCAACCTCGAAAGCTGACTACGCCCGGCGGTCTTTGTCGAACGCAAAGATGGGGTTGGTCGAATCGCCAGTCGACGGGGAGTGGGTCCGGTCGAGGAGAGATGCTCAGCGGTAGATCATTGGTAGCTCAATATCGGCGTTGAGTGTCGTGTGACGGAAGCGGCGTCGGGGGAGTGCGAGATGATCAGCCTCTCCGCGCGGGGCGAAGGTGCTCCGCTAGCTCAGCTGATCTGCTTGGTCATCGGCTTATGTAGGTCTCAACAGCTCACTGGTTGTCGTTTCAGCTTGGCTTACAGGATGGACGAGCTGTGCTGTGACTATAGCTTTTGGTGACTGTCACGACGAGATCGTCTGACGAGAGCACAAAGTGCCCGTAAGCCACCCATTGTGAGCCACACCTGCAACCCCCGGCTGTCTCGGCCCCCTTGCCCCCTCTCCTCACAATAAACGCATAGTCCTGTCCATTCATTACACAAGGGAGTGAGTGTGCTTTTACAAAGTGTCCGTCTATGAACAAAGTCTATATTATGTCGTCGTGGTCGTGTCGTCATGTCGGGTGGTGGGTGGTGTGGGGTCGCCGTATGGGTGGGTAAGTTTCGCAGGTGCAAGTGTCGCAGGTGTCGTAGGTGTTGCACAGGTGTCACGAGACGTTGCGGGGTGTCACCAGGTTGTCTCTTCCGTTGAACCGAGCGGTCTCCCTCCTCCCAGCTTTACGCCTTCCAGGCCACTCCTACCCTCTGGCCTCTTCCATCTCGTCGTCTAGATCTCTCCAGGTCTCTCAGTTTTCCATTGAGTCCACCGAGCTATCCTCGCTTAGTCTCTACTCTCCTAGAGCCTAGAGGGCTCACGGCGCGAGACCGGGAGTGTTAAAGATCTGGTCAATGTCGCAATTACACTTCCCCAACCGGACCTGATCCTTGACCCCCTGCCCAACGACCTGGAGGCAGACATTCTCTCCCTTGAGCTTGATCCTAGCGCTAGCCGGGTCGCCCCATGGCAAGCTCGTCTCCCAGTCCTGGCCAGCTCCTCCGCACTGCTCGACGACGACGGCCGTCCGCTCAGCGTTGGCAGTGAGACAGTACTCCGGGGTAGCAGCTTCCATGTTCCGCAGCTGGGTCGAGCCGAGGCTCACGCTCCACCTGCCTCCCGACTTGCCCTTCATGCCCGCAACACATTCGTCCAGGTACACTGGGGCGCCGGGGGTTGTGTCGTAGTCTGTCCGCATGCAGAGGTCTCCGAGGCCGCGGATCACGATGCCACAGCCTTCGTCGATGTATTGCCCATTCGGGGCGTAGGAGGGCACGCAGACTGAGCGCTTGAAGGGCGCGGCGGAGGCGAGGGCGGCTATGAGGAGAGAGGCGAGAAGCATGGTGACGAGCTGGGAGGCTGGGAGGGCTGCGGGGTGCGAGGTACTTTCGGCAACGGTTCGGACTCGGAGCTAGTCTGAGCTGGAGGAGCAGGTCGAGTCTGGAAGCTGGTCGAGCGGAGATCGAGCGCTACAGGAACTGGGGAGGGTGGTCCTCGAAAGCGGCGTCGGCAGGAATGACCGACCGGAAAACGCAGTGATCGAGGTGGAGGTCACAACAAATGTCCAAGCGGCGAAGTCGAGGCAGTTGGTGTCGACGAAGTCAAAGTCAAGAAGACGAATTGGGCAGAGCTGAGCGCAAGAGAAAGAGAGTACCGAGCTAAGAACTGCAAGCAGGTGTCGGCAACTGATGTACTAAACCCCGACCTGATCTCCCCACGCACACGATTATATATGAAACGAGCCATGGAACCCCTGTACGATGTCAGGGCAAAGTGCGTGGTAACGATAGCGTGGACCTGGCACACGGCACGCAAGGGCTAGTAACGTTGCACTTACGCTCGCCCCTCTCTCTGGTTCCTGGACCTGACGACGTTGTGGGAATCAGCCAGTAGCCAGCAGCCAGCAGCATGCATGCAGGCTGACAGGCGGCAGCCTGCATGTACTCGCTCGGACATGGTGAAGGCTGTACGATCGTCTCGCTTCGTCTGTCCGATGATTCGGACGCTCGCTTCTGTCAGACAGACGGCCATCATTCAGCGTCTTACTCTGTTAGCATGAGATTCGCGCTATGACGCATCGCTTGCAGCACACATTCCACGCACGCAGTGTACGTACTAAAATCCATTGTGATCGCCAGTCAATCAGCCCAGCGTCGGTCGTCGGTACGGCTGGTCGGGTGCGAGGAGCACCGCACAGGCCGCCGGGAGGCACGCCATTCAGTCCTGCTGGGCGGGGTCGTGGGGTAGTGGGGTTGTAGAATGCCGCGAGTGACTTTGGGTTCTGGCTTAGACTCACCCTGGCAGAGATAGCCTTGCATGGTGTGCATAGCATGTGGTTGCTGTGGAGGTGCGTGCACCGCTGTGCGTCGAATGGAGACCCAAGTACCGAAGACCAACCGCCTGGGCATGACGCTTGCCCCGCCCTGTGTGCTTCCATCCGATATCCGATCAGTCAGCAGGTCGAACGTTGGCGTATGATCTTCTGACCAGCCTCGGCGGATCTGCTACGGTACAGCAGATCTGTGATAGTCGGGTCTCAGCGAGTAGGATCTGTCGAACCTTCTCAGAACCGTGCCGAGGTATCCCAGTCGAGGCAGCCTGAGTCGTAGGACTTCCAGCCGCTTCGTCAGCTCACCAGTCCACTAGCCTGCCAGCCTTGATCCAGGCGCACAGGCTCTTCGCCCACGGTAAAGCGATCAGGAAGCGACATCCCGCCATTCAACCGCGGCGATCAGAGCGCGGAACTCGCTCATCCAGCCCTGGGGATATCATGTCCCATGAGGCTCATGCGAAGATGAGAAGTGCAGGGTCCGTCACTAGCACTCAGGCCTCGAGCTCGCCGTTGCGGCGTGGGCAGTGCTGATGCTTCTGGTCTCTTGATGGCGATGGTAGGACACCGCACGCCGCATCTCGATAAGCGAACGTAAAGTGAAAACGCAGGGTAGTGATTGTGGCTGGAAGGAGAAGGAGTGGGTTTATCACCGTACCTTGCCCCGATTAGAGTTCAGTACCTACCGCGGAAGCACATCGGAGGAAAGGTAGCGTTAGCTCTTACGACAACATCTAGCCATTGATGCAGCGATAGGAGAGAAGGCTGGAGCTAGCTGCTTCTCGGGTGCGTGAAGAGCGGGGCTGTGCTGCACTGCACGCTGCGTGTTGCAGTGGATGGGCGACGATAGAGTTGCAGAGGTGAAATTCCGGTGTGGCAGCGAAGTTTAGATATCGGCTATCATATCGGAAGCCGATCCGTTGATGGACTGGTTGACTCAGACACACGCTGATGTCTTCCTTCTCACTTGTGACTCACCCGCTTGTACACTGACTGCAAGGTCTCGCTCTCATTGTCAAACACCGATACAAGAAGAAGAACAATTCCCTTCGAGGATTCCTCCACGACCACAGCGCCCTACCGCACTTCTCTACGGCTTACCGCTGACTGTGTCTGGTCAGTTGTGTCAGAACGCTTCTCGCCCACTACGCCTTCCCTCTACTCACCGGACTCTCACCCCCTCCCTCACCATCTAATGACGAGTCTCGTTCTTAGATATCAGCGTGTCTTCTTTTCACGATAGGCATCGGTCACTGATGGTCTGAATTACGATTCTGAAGGCTCTCGTGTCGTCTTCGCGGTCTGGTATTTTATCAAACGCCGGGACGTTCGACATCAAGAAGCTATGAGGTCGCGAGTTTGCCTTTTGCCTTTTGACATCACGTGTCATCAAGCTCTGGCCGGAACAGTCTTACCCTCTTTCCTCGCTATCAACTTCAGCGTCACATCGCGCCCACTTGTCGCCAAGGTCATCGATAGGAACTTACGTTCGTATAAGGATGAGCGGTGCCGCTGTCCATTACAGGCAACACCCACGATGCCCACAACCACAATCGAGCCAACCATGATCAGCAATGCCAGCTGTGCGACGGAGACCAAGCGACCGCACCCTTCCCCTCCCAGCCGCCACAAACTCGCTCGCCCCTTCGTACTTCCCCAGCAAGCTTACAACCCCGACTCACCCTTCGTGCGAGGCTACAGTCCGATGCTGCCTGTCACCGAGACTGCCTTCATTTCTTTCATCGACAGGCTGAACGTCGCAATGCTCAAGAAGCCTGAAGACCAGGTCGTAGCGCTCGCCACCTCAGCCAGCATGGTCCTGTGCGTGCAAACCCGAAGAGCTAACCGTCTAGCCTGAATGAACAGCTGATGACAGTCCCGGGATAGGAACCGCGCTCGGTGCCGTGGCCGTAGGTGCCGGAGCAGAGGCCCACGCGGCCACTGAGCAAAAGAAGGCTGTCGATGCTGTGCTCAAGGATGCCAACCGAGACATGTTCCGTCCATATGGGCTTGAAACCTCGTGCGTGTCCGTGCATCGAAGGCGGTGTTGACTCACCGCAGGCTCTTGAGTACCCAGCAGTTGCACGACTTGCTTCTTCTTCCCCCGCTGGAACCTGACACGCTGCCGGACGAACTCCCTCACCCGGACAAGCCCAAGCCTGTCGCCCGCCCTTCTTTAACCAAACTCAAGAAGCTGAGCAACCCACCGCCTGAGCCTTGCCCATGCACCAAGCTACCGCTCGACATAGACAGACTTAAACCCTATGCCCCATACATCCTTGAGCCGACCAAGACCTTGCCCGCTGTAAAGGTGACGTACCACGGTCGAACCGACGTCCTCGCGAGCACGGCCGCGAGTTGTCAGTTGTGGTACACGCAGAAGAAGGAGGGACTGGCGGCAAAGGAAGCGGCAAAGGGGCACAGGCACAAGCTTGCCAAGATGCACAGGAAGGCGCTATGGGTAGGTTTCAGTCCAAGGCAGCTGACATCAGCTCGTTATCACATGACAGAATCTCTTCGTGCAATGGTATGCACGTCTGTTGAGCGACCATCATGTGAGCAACCTAGCACAGCGTGACCGGCTAATCGCACCCACAGGTGCTGCTATCTTATCGCACCCTGACCGTCACAGACTCAGGTCAGCATGATGACTGTGACCGAATCCCGCTCACCGCAACGGCGCACGGGAGCAAAAATGACGAGGACGGCCTTTACCCTCAATTCGCCAACGACAGCCCTATCCCCGCCATCCGTATGGCCGTCGCCGCTGCCAAAAGATGAGCTCCCGGAACTCCGGAGTTGCTGAACCACATGCGGGGCTCGAACCCGCGATCTTTCGCTTAGGAAACGAACGCCGTACCACTTGGCCAATGCGGCTGCTGCTGCTGTTGACGTCAGCGACGATCGGCGCTGGCTCAAGATTTGACTCCGTGACTGATCGGCGTTGCTGGTGTTGCTGAGGGTCTCTTGAGCACGGTTTGTCGGCATCGGCTTGTATCGAGAAAACCTGCCCGCCCCCGGCTGGTGCGCAGACATTTTTTGAGCGGCCCTAGAGGCCTGTTATGTGACCTTGGCTCTGTGCCGACGAGGAATATGAGTTCATAGCCCATTATTGAGCCTTGACTAACAGACGCGAGGCGCTCACGTCTACAAGTCATGCCGACTAGCAAGACTTCAGCATCTGCGGAATTGCAGCGAGGCGCTCTGCCAGGTCTTCGTGGGGAGCATCATGAGCTCGGTGTCGCCGAGCTAGTGCGTCATCGTCAACGTCGTTGTCCGTGCAAGCCAGGCGATCGACGTTTAAAGCTCGCTGTCCGCCGATCGCAGAGTCAGCAAGCGTGACTATTCAGAGCTTTTTTACGTCATCATACCCCTCGGCTTCGGCATATCTTATCACGGCACTCAGAAATTGTGCACAAGCATGTCTGCGCGGGGCAGTATGATTGATCTGATGTCACTGATGGTCGCTGCAGAGTGCATGTGGGGAACAACTCGGGGAAGCGCCACAGTGGTGCTTAGGAGCCCCAGAGTTGTGGCTCATACCTGCCAATCGTCGGGCGACATCAGCGATGCAGGGCGCTGTGTAATGTGCTGTTCACCACTGGCTGACCTGGGTTCCGCGCTCTCTTCCGCTGAGTGCCGCCGCTTGCGATGGACCAGACTGTGCACGGACGTCCCCAACATGGAAATCGAGCTGCCCAGCAGCGTGCAACTGACTCGAGACAGACATGCTTTGACTTGCCATCTCGACGCTTATTGTCTACATCGGGAAGATGCAAGCCAGCAGGCGCTGCACTGTGTCATGCAGCGACGACGCCCACTTTGCAGCGTACGAGGACAGGCGCGTCTCGTCGTAAGCAGCCGCGCCACGTGGAGCGGGGGACAAGTTCGGCCGACGGGAGAGGCTGGGGTGACGATTGCGTGGGCTCTGATTGGCTTTCGGGTGGGCTCACCCGAAAACGGCCCCGCCTAAACCGGTTACACTCGCTGCATGATCGACTTTCCAACTCGAGTCCTGCGTCCACCGCAATCCTCACCGAGCGTTCGACCGTAATATAATACGACGACGCCCGCTACCCCTCCCGCTCTTCTCTACATCACCACTCAACATGCCCTCCTCCGCCCCGAGAACCCTCTACGACAAGGTCTTTGACGACCACGTCGTCAAGTCCGGAAACGGCGACACTCTGATCTACATTGACCGTCATCTCGTTCACGAGGTCACCTCTCCCCAGGCCTTTGAAGGCCTCCGCAACGCCGGTCGCAAGGTTCGTCGACCGGACTGCACCCTCGCTACTGTCGACCACAACATCCCGTGAGTGATTGAAAGCGTTTTTGCAGCTGTGCACGCTCTGCATGCCGCAGTGCGGAAAGTCGGAGCGGGCGTGCGGATCTTGTCCGTCGCCCAGCGGACAAGCCCGATCACCGAGGCATTGCGGTGGTGCGGTCACTTCGAACTCTCGAAACCGCTCGGAAAAGTCAACGGCGGGCTTAGAGCTGCTTTCCGGCCTCACAGTGCACTAGCGCGATCGGCACAAGCACACAAAGGACTTTACTGACGCCCCGCAGTACCACCTCCCGCAAGACGTTCAAGGATGTCTCGTCGTTCATCAACGAGGCCGACTCGCGCGCGCAGGTTGAGGCGCTCGAGGACAATGTGAAGGAGTTCGGCCTGACCTACTTCGGTATGAGCGACAAGCGCCAGGGTATTGTGCACATTATCGGTCCCGAGCAGGGCTTCACCCTCCCCGGCACCACCGTCGTCTGCGGTGACTCGCACACCTCGACCCACGGAGCCTTCGGTGCCCTTGCCTTCGGTATCGGAACGTCCGAGGTCGAGCACGTCCTTGCTACCCAGACTCTCCCCCAGGCCAAGTCCAAGAACATGCGCATCAGCGTCGAGGGCAAGCTTCCCGAGGGTGTCGCGTCCAAGGACGTCGTTCTTCACATCATCGGTGTCATCGGAACCGCTGGAGGAACCGGCTGTGTTATCGAGTTCGCTGGCTCCGCCATCCGCAACCTCTCCATGGAGGCTCGCATGTCCATCTGTAACATGGCCATCGAGGCCGGTGCCCGTGCCGGTATGATTGCCCCCGACGAGACCACCTTCGAGTACCTCAAGGGTCGCCCCCTGGCTCCCACGGGTGAGGAGTGGGATCGCGCCGTTGAGTACTGGCGCTCGCTGAAGTCCGATGAGGGCGCCAAGTACGACGTCGAGATCGAGCTCAAGGCCGAGGACATCATCCCGACCGTCACTTGGGGAACTTCGCCCCAGGACGTTGTTCCCATCACCGGCAAGGTTCCCGTCCCCTCGGAGCTGCCCGCCAACAAGCGCCAGGACGCCGAGAAGGCGCTCAAGTACATGGGTCTTGAGCCGGGACAGCCGATGGAGGAGATCAAGGTCGACAAGGTCTTCTTCGGGTCGTGCACCAACGGCCGTATCGAGGACATGCGCTCTGCTGCGCGCGTCATCGTCGCCTCCGGCAAGAACGGAGGTCCCACCCACGTCGCCGAGGGTGTCTACGCTATGGTTGTTCCTGGCTCGGGTCTCGTGAAGCGCCAGGCTGAAGCTGAGGGTATCGACGTCATCTTCAAGAAGGCCGGCTTTGACTGGCGTGAGGCCGGCTGCTCGATGTGTCTCGGCATGAACCCGGACCAGCTCAAGCCCGGAGAGCGCTGTGCGTCGACCTCGAACCGTAACTTCGAGGGACGCCAGGGTGCCGGTGGCCGTACCCACCTCGTCTCGCCTGCCATGGCCACTGCTGCCGCGCTCACTGGTCGCCTGACGGACGTGCGCAAGCTGATGGGCGAGCACATCTCTGACGACGGAGGCATCAAGATCTCCAAGTCGCACGACTTCCTCGAGCCTCTCATCCCCGCCCAGGCCGCTGAGTCGAAGGAGGAGGCCCGTGAGGACCCCGACGAGCAGGCCAAGGCCGAGCCTGCTCCCTCGGGCGAGGGCCAGCCCAAGTTCACCGTTGTGAAGGGCATCGCCGCGCCGATGTGGGAGGCCAACATCGACACGGACAAGATCATCCCCAAGCAGTTCCTGAAGACCCTGCTGCGCACTGGTCTCGGCTCGGCCCTCTTCTGGCCGGCGCGCTACGACGTCAAGACGGGCGAGCCGATCCCCGACTTTGTCCTCAACCGCGAGCCGTTCACCAAGTCCAAGCTCCTCGTGTGCACTGGACCCAACTTTGGCTGCGGCTCTTCGCGCGAGCACGCCCCCTGGGCGCTCAACGACTTTGGCATCCGCTGCGTCATGGCGCCGTCGTTCGGAGACATCTTCAAGAACAACTGCTTCAAGAACGGCATGCTGCCCCTCGAGCTGCCGCAGGAGGCGCTCGAGACGCTCTACAAGGACGCCGAGAGCGGACAGGAGATCGCCGTCGACCTCGAGAACGAGTGCGTCGTCCGCCCCAACGGCGAGAAGATCCCGTTCAAGATCGACGCCTTCCGCCGCCACTGCCTCCTCAACGGCCTCGACGACATTGGCCTCACCCTCCAGAACGTCAAGGACATTGACACGTTCGAGGCTAAGCGTACCGCCAACTGGCCGTGGCTCGACGGCGCCGGCTATGCCAAGGGCAACCGAGTCGTGCCCCTGCGCCAGAAGGCTTCCAAGAACGACTGGTAAGCTTGCCGGGGGACGTGAGGGCGGCTGTGTCTACAGCCGCGCCTCCTCTCTGGCGGCGCCTGTCGCTGGTATAGTTTTAGTTAGAAAACAAACCGATGACCTTTCGGTGTATAGTCTGTCCGATGTATCATTACGCTTTCGCTTGATCGCTGCGCTGTGCTGCATGCTGCACTGATTTGTTTGTCTCAACGGGTGTCCCAGAGGATGCATCTGTGCTGATGTAGTGATACAGAGTGGTATGGTATGAGGTGAGGGGAGGGGAGGATTGAGAGTGGTAGACTGAAGAGCTGAGTGAGGAATAATTGTGCGCCGGCTGACGACTTTGCTAGAGCTTATACCAAACGGCGCTCTGTGGCCGGAGCAGGCTGGGCGGGCGCAATAATGCTGCTCTGGCGGATCTCGGGGTGCTCCTCGACGTATTCCCTCTCCTCCTGCTGCTTCCTCGCCTGGACAGCGTCCTTTCCGTAGAAAACGCCATCAAGAGCATCGACAATGGGGCGGCGGATGTGCTCGAAGAGCTCCGGTCCCTCGCGGATGAGGGCGATGATGACCTCGACGGCAATGAGGGCGATAATGATAAGCTCCATGCGGTGCGTCGAGCTCTCGGTGAGGAGGGCACGCAGCGTGTTTTGGACCTCCTGGGCGTAGTCGATCTTCTTGTTGATGGTCTCGATGCGGTCCTTGATTTCGAACTCCGAGGCGACCGAGTCGAAGTAGCTCTCGAGCTCTGGCTCGGACCAGTAGAACTCTGGCGTCTCCTCGAGGCCGCCGCCTCGGGTATTGACAGCCATGCGGAGGACCATGAGTTCGCCCATTTTGCGGATCACGTCTCGGCGCTCAAGGGGCTGCTGGCCGAAGAGGGCAAGGGCCCGGGGAATGCGGGAGACGGAGGCGATGTGCCGATCCAGCCGGCCTTCGAGGACGCTAAGCGACGACGAGCGGGACAGCGACAGCGAGAGCGTGTACCGTGCCAGCAGGGCCGCGAGGCCAGGCGAGGGCGGGAAGGACGACAATTCGGGCGGTCCACCGAGCAAGATGAGGTTTCCGACGATCTGCGTCTTGTCACTCGGGTCGACTACAAAGTCGACCTCCTCGACCTCGTACTCCTCGGGCGTGAGGGGCTCGACCTCGATCCCGCTCCCGCGGAGCTTGAGCACGTCGCGCTCGAACGCCCGCCCCTCCTCCTCCGTCAGGCCCCACGTCACGAAGCTCCCATCTTTGAACACCCAGATCTCGCCGCGCTCGCCATACTCGAACCCCATGTCTGGATCGAGCTCCTCCTCAACCGCACTCGGCACGTCCTTGCCGCGGACCAGCCGCTCGGCACCACCTCGCCCCTTCCAGGGCCCAATGACGAACGCGCGCTCACGGTCGCCCTCAGGCACCTCCTCCCACCGCACGCCCAGCCGACGAAGAACGGCCCCCAGGCGCGCAAGGTCGTACCGCTCCGCCGTCGTGTGCGCGATACACTGCAGGATCGGTCCTCGCGTCGGCGCGGGGTTGTTACGCAGCGGCGCCGAGGCTGCCTCGAGTCGGCGCTTCGGCGGCTTGTGCGCAACGGACGGCAGCTTGTGCAGCGCCGGAAGCTGCTGAGCATGCGCCAGGCGGCGCATACGGTCCAGCGGGTGGGAACTCGAGGCGAACCGTGCCGCGCTTGCCGGAGCGAACTTCGGCATCGGCGTCGGTGTCGGAAGGACAGCTCGAGATAAAGGTCCCACAGGCCGGACAGAGGCACCCCGCAAAAGGGCGCCCCGCGGTATTCCTCGCAGAAGCATCCTGTTGAGAGGAATCGGGGGTTGCGATACAGTGTGTGTGTCGAAGGTGAGTGTGTGTGTTTTGAAGCAAACGATGGGAACCGAGGCTCGCCGGCGAGGTGACGAGTCCTGGTCGCGGAGTTCGGCACGCTCGTCCATCAAGTGTCCGTAATTCGTCCGTGGTACCTGTCTTCCAACTTTTGCTGGGCGGCGAATTCAAGCACTACTCCGCGTCCATCCAGCCCAATCAGTCAGTCAGTCACCGCACGTGGGCCGTGCGCCGGGCTCCGTGCATAGCGATCGATCGCAGGTCACTTATCAATGTACTGGGACGCCGAGACATTCAGCCGACTCTTATGCATAGCCGTGCACTGAGACTGGCTGCTCAACAGCCGCATCATCCAGCTCTGACGATCGCAGCAGAGCACACAATAAGGCTGGCAAGGTGGCATCTAATACATGATCAACTACTATCACTCTAGTACCTCTCTCTAGTACTTCTTCTCGGCCGCGTCCATGTCCTTGAGCATGTTGGTGCTGTGCTTCGTGTCGAGGAAGAGACCGCCGAGCTCTGAGATGTCCTCGGTCGTGACCTCTGACCGGCCGGCCGTCTTGGCAAGGATCATGGCGGGCGTGAGGAGCTGAAGAGCATAGCGGAGCGAGCTCTTCGTGCCCTCGTCCGCGAGCTGGTCGAGTGCGGCGGGCTGCACGCTGAGGCCCTCGACGCGGCATCGCGTCTCGAGGATGGTGCGGATCTCGTCACGCGCGTACGGCTCCGTCTTGACGATCATGCAGCGGTCGAGCAGGTCGACGGGGATGCCGTGCGGGCTGCGCACGCCCTCGGCCATGACGCCCGGTCCGTCGTCGGTGCCGCGGATAGTGCAGATGCCGCGGTTGGACGCAAAGACGACGTACGGCGACAGCGGGCTCTCGAGCGCGCGGTTCAGGTACGTGAAGCACTCCATGTCGAGCATGTGCACCTCGTCGATGAAGAGCACACCAGGCACGACCTCGGCCACGCCCTGCTCGACATACCGGTCCACGACCTTGTTGATCTCGCGCCGCAGCTTGTCCGTCACCTCTGTGCGCCCGCCCTTCACCAGCTGGCCCATGACCGACATGATGTCCTGGCCGCCCTGCGGGCGCGCGTTCGCCATGTCCAGGTCGTGCAGCGTCACATCCTGCACAAGCTCCTTGCGCTTGTGCACCTCGCCCTTCGGCAGCGGCACGTACTCCTCCGCCTCGAGGTCGTACTCGGATGCGTACGCGTCCGAGCGGCCGACACGCTTCACGGCACCGGTGTTCGCCTCGATGTAGATCACGTCGCCGACGACAACACGCTCCTTCTGGATCGCCTCGTACACCGACGGGTCCAATCGCAGCTGCTTCGTTCCCTTCACCGTCTTCAGGCCGACGATGACGTGCGAGATCGTCTTGCCGTATCCGCTCAGAGGGTTCTCCGCCTCGGATGGCGTGAGCTCGGTCACCTCGCCCTCGTACACCTCCTTCGTCTCCTTGATGCGAAGACCTGGACGTCAGCTTGAGAGGTTGAGCAGAGCAGCTTACCAATTGCTCTCCTGAAGGCGCTTCCGAGAACCTCCGTCTTCTTGACCTCTCCAGAGAACACCTCCGAACCGACCATGGCGCAGAACGGCACACGCGAGCCGAGCTCCTGCGAAAGCGCGACGGCGAGAGCGGTCTGATGTCAGCTACTGTCAAAAATGAGTCACATAGCTGCCAGATGGACAGGGGAGATGCCGCGATCCGCACTAGGTGGCCCACAGAAGGAAGGATGCACAGCTAACGGATGGACATGCACCGGCACTGCACATCATTCGACATGAGCCAGCTAGCGGGCCGCCGTCGATCTCGCTCTTGACTCACCTTACCCGTTCCCGGAGGACCAACGAGCAGCAGCGGCCGTCCAGAGTGCTTTCCTTGCCTAAGGAGAGCAAGATGCAGGCCGAGCGCCTCACGCGCAGAGCGCTGTCCGACGAGTCCCTGGCTAGTCTCCATGGCCGTTCCATCGTCGGCGAGTCCGAGTCCCTTGATGTGGGAGTGGGTAGCGATGCGGCTCTCGCGGGTCGTCGCCGGCGGCGGCGCCTGTGTGATGATGGCGGGCGTCTGCCCAGTCGACGGCGGGGGTGCGCTCATGTCGGTGAGATGCTGGATGGATCGTGATCGAACCCAACGCGTTTCCCAAAACGTCACCAACAACAATCTACGATCATCTTGGCTGGTGGAGGAGGAAGGCGGAACTTTTGATTTTCTTCCGACCCTATTTTCGACATTTTCTCCCACCACGCTTACGACCGTGCCTGGCTCTCTTTCCTCACTCTGTGCTTGCTCGCAGCGGTACCGCCGCCGACTTTCTTCACGAGATCACAGTCAAAACTCCGTCTCGTTGCTATCAACGACAGACTAGCTTGCCACCATGCCCCGCGCCCTCTTCCGACCAGTCCTGTTAGCTGCGCGGACGTTCGCCGCGTCCGCCGCCCCCGCTGCGCCGATGCACTCCGCCCTCCTCCGCCCGACCACCGGCTCGATGCTCCGTCCTGCTCCCGCTTCGCTTGCCTCGCGCATGACCCGCCCTACCACGCTCTCCCTCCTCGAGCGCATCTCGCCCAACCCCTTCATGACCCGCGGAAACAAGGCTGGAATGGAGTACCAGCCGTCGCAGCGCAAGAGGAAGAACAAGCACGGCTTCCTCTCTCGCATCCGGACCAAGCTTGGCCGCAAGACTCTCGCCCGCCGACGGGCTAAGGGCAAGCGCTTCCTCTCCCACTAAGCGTTCTTATGTCTACCGAAAAGACGACTGCCAAGCAGGATTCGCGATGTCGTTGCCGGATGCGATTGGATCAAGGTCTCAATCGACATGTCGACAAGAGCTCACGATGTCCCCGCTCTGGACAGTCTTCACAACATTACGCACACCTTCATCAAGTCTTTAGCATTCCATTCCGGATACCCCTCACCCACCACTGAGCATGCAAAATGTAGAATCTGACCACCTTGGGTCAACGGTAGATTGCTGACGTCGGAACCACGAGACACTGACACCTCTGATCCGCGTCAGTGTGCTCTTGACGTATTCCTCTTCCTCCGAGGAATGGCTCTCAAATCACTCTGACCAGCAGCATTTACATCAAGTCAACACGCACTGGTCTATTTCATCTCTTACACTGGTCTCATAATGCACAACTAAAGCACGCAAGCAAGCGAGTCACTGATTGGGTCTGGGGGATGGGTAGGGGAGGAACGAAGTCGTTGGGGGTCGGGGAAGGGGGAGGGGGGGTCGTGTGTTGTTAATGTATATGTTCTGGGCGATCGCTCGCAAAGTCCACAGCCCATGGAGAGTGAGAACGAATGAGGGACTCTCGACATGATACTGTTATGTAGGCCATCTGAGGCTTGGCCGTCGGCTCAGATGCCCTGCTTACCGCGCCGCGTTCTTAGATGGCTCCCACGTTCGCGGCAGCCATTCCTGCGCCGACCGGTGACGCTTCAGCTCCTCGGGCGGCGAACCGACCATCTTGCCAATCAAGTACGGCAGCTTGTGGTCCGGGCTAACGCGGCGCAGGAAGTCGACGTACCGCGCAAGCTCGAGGTGCAGGGTAGGGTAGTAAGTGGTGGAAGCCTTGCGGAAGGTCTGTTGTCAGTTACGGAAGCTCCTGCCAACTTACGACAAGGATGCGGTCCAGTCCCGACATGAGGAGGTCGTGGTGCAGCTGGCGAGCCTTGTCCATGCTCTGCTCAGCCGTGGCCTGCACCAGGGTGTTCAGGAGGCGGAAGTGCATCGTCTGACATCAGCAAGCGTTACCCGGCGGCAACTCACGGCATAGCCCATGGCCTCGAATTCGACACCTCCGGTCGCACCTCCAGGGGCGACAGGGCGCTCGACGGCGTTAACGTCGACCTCTGATAACCTCCACAGGGTGTTGGAGCCATGACACATGATCCAGAAGTAGTCGCGACACAGGTCAGCCATCTCCTGCACCCATGCCTTAAAGATTCGGGGGCGGTGCGCCTGCGTGATGAAGTCATGGTAGTCCTTCGACTTGTCCTCTTTCTCGGGCAAGAGCAGGCTGCGAACAAAATCGACGACGTCCACCTGGTTCGGCGTCTCAAAACGAAGGGCACGGGACCTCTGCTCCTCGGTCTGCGGAGGGAACAGCTCAAAGTGGAACAACCACATCTCCACAATGATCTGACGGCATGCCAGCTCGCCAGGCTTCTTTTCGGAGAAGAGAAGCTGAGACAGGGCAGGGAATGGTCGTGGGTGCTTTGCTCGCAGGGCTGCCTTGCCGACTTCGCTCGTCGACAGAGCCTTCACGCAGCGCAGTAACTCGTACAGCATCTTGTCGTCGTGCTGCTCCTCGCGCCACTCCACATCGAGCAGGTCTTGGATACGGTCGAGGACCCGATCGTAGCCCCCAGAGTCGATGAAAGAGGCGACCCAGCCCGTTGTCTCATGGCGAAGTAGCATGCGCAGCTTCTTCGCCCGCCCGACGTCCATGTCGAGGTCGGTGGCCTTTGATGACGACAGCCATCGCACGTAGTTCTGTGGCAGTTCCGTTGGGCCCGTGCTCGCCCGGTAGCTGCGGTCGCTGCGAGTGGGGCTGGGGGGCACCTTGCGGGGTGACGGAGGTACAGAGCCCCTCTGCCTGCCAAGTGGAGTGGCTGCTCGTGCGACATCAACAGACTGTCCCCTAGAGTGGCCTGCAGGGCGGGCGGAAGGCGAAGCCACGATGGTGAACTGGTCGCCTCCGTAGTTGTAGGTGCCTCCCACCTGCGTCTGGTCGCCGTCGAGAGACTGGGACGACTTGGACTTGCGAAGGAATGGCGCTGAAGAGTTCTTCTTCATTTTAGGTTTCTGGGGGGCCGCCTTCCCACCAGTCGGCATGGGCAGACCTAGGGCACCGAGAATGGCTGGGTTCGATGTTTGGCTCGAGAGAAGAATCGACTGCTTGACGTCACGACCAACGGTCCCGAACTTGATACGGACGCTGGAAGGCACCTCCAGAGTGTCCTGCAGATCAGCTCAGTTCAGAACCATGTAGCGCACCATGAGGTTGGCAAACTGAGCCTCCACATCGTCGAGAGTGGAGACGTTGTCCTGGTTCGAGTCCTGCAGAGGTGTCTTGATCCTCTCGCTGCTGCTGTTAGGCCCACCAAACACCGAGTTGCTGTCTGACCCGTCCGACAGAGCAAAGCTGGGGCGGGACGAGGTGCTGGATTTGCATGACGATGCCGGGAGCTTCGGGGGCGGCATGGATCCGCGATGCGAGTACTTGTTAGGCGCAAGCAGCCCGGGCGACGGCATGCCGCTGCGGTTTGGCGAGTTGGAAGGCATGGGCAGGGGAGGCGGCGGCATGGCCGTTTGCCTGGACATGATGGGCGACGAAACAAGAGATGGAGAAAGAAGGGAACTGTTTGTTGACTGCAATGTTTGGACGGGGGGCTCATGTTGTTGCCCTGGCCCTGGCGGATCCTTCTGCTTCGCTTGGTACGTACGTGGGAGCGGAGCGCGGGATCGTCGACGAAAACAAATAACACGCGTGACCATGCCACAGGCTGCCATGTGGCATTAATCCCGCTATGTCCGCGTGGTTCGCCACTCACCAGTGTGCAACTTCATTGCAACGCGCTCGAGCTCACCCACACCGACAACAACATCGGCAAAACATGCCGGCCCTCAACCTCCCGAAACCTGTGAACTCGTACGCAGGAGAGGATGAGCTCCGGAAACAAAACGGCTCGGCTTCGGCCGCCGCCGCCAACGACGACGACATCGGCGAGTACCGACCGCCGCGCCATAGCGACAAGTTCAAGGTCGGCCTGATCTATCCTCCGCCGGAAATGAGGAGTGAGTCCTCGAACACGTTCGTGCGCGTCTGCTAACCATTGCAGGGATGATCGACAAGACTGCCCTTGCTGTCTCGAAGACTGGGAACCCTGATGCGCTCGAGAACAAAATCCGCGAGTCACAAGCTACCGACCCGCGCTTTTCTTTCTTGGAGGAGGAGGATCCCTACCACCAGTACTACAGGTGGAAGAAAGCTGTGTGCGTCGAGGACGCGGAGGACATTGCTAAGGGTCTGAAGCCAGCTGTCAGCACGCCCGGAGGCTCTGCTACGCCGGCGCCGAGAGACCAGACGGAGGAGCTGGAGCCGATTCCGGAACCCAAGGCGTGGGAGTTCAAGGTCGACTTACCTGGTGTCACGGCACAGGATCTCGACATTCTCCGGTTGACGGCTCTGTTCCAAGCCCGACGAGGTCGTTCGTTCCTCACTGCGCTTTCGAAGAGAGAGGGCCGCAATTACCAGTTCGACTTCCTGCGACCAACCCACTCGCTATACGGCTACTACAACCGCATGGTTGAGTCGTATCAGAAGGTTATGCACCCTCCCGAGGGACAGGTGGCTGATCTCATTGCCAAGGACGCGAACCCGCGGGCTAAGTGGGATACCCTCGAGGAAGCCAAGGCACGAGCGGCCTGGGAGCAGAGGAAGCGTCGGCGCGAGGACGACAAGGCGAAGGAGCGCGATGAGGAGGCCAAGGAGTTTGCCGAGATTGACTGGCAGGACTTCGTCACTGTTGAGACCATCGAGTTCACACAGGCCGACATGGACCTCGACCTGCCGCCGCCGAGCAGCATCGACAAGCTCCGCCAGATGAGCATGGCTGAGAAGCGTATGGCCGCCATGATCATGGAGGAGCCCGCTGCTCCGATTCCTGGCGCTGGTGCCGGTGCCGGGGAGGAAGACATCGAGGAGGTCGACATGGAGGAAGACGACGACGACGAGGCCGAAGAGGCGCGCAACGCCCGATTGGTCGCCGAACGAGAGCAGGCCCGTGCTCGTGATGTTCAGCGCGCCACCCTGCAGTCCCGTGGAGTCAAGATCAGGAAGGACTACGTGCCGAAGGGTATCCAGCGAGGTGGACCCGTTGCCACGGCGCAGTGTCCCTACTGTGGGCAGTCCATCCCCGAGAACGAGCTGTCAGAGCACATCCGTATCGAGCTCCTCGACCCGAGATGGAAGGACCAGAAGCGAGAGCTCGAGCAGCGTCGGCAGCAGCAGGCGCAGCTGCAGGTCGGGGCGGACGTTTCCAGGTCGCTCAAGAATCTGGCTGCCGCTCGCACCGACATGTTCGGAGACGAGGAGGACGAGGCCGAACGCAAGAAGCGGGAAGAGGAGGCGCTCAAGCGCAAGCGCGAGCGCGAGAAGGTTGTGTGGGACGGTCACACCAACTCCGCAGCCAAGGTTGCGGACACGTTCCAGTCGCGGTACGGAGCGGAGGATGCTGCTCGGCGCGAGCGCGAGCGTCGCGGGATTACCGATACCCCCATCAACACTGTTGGTCCTCAGGTCGGCCCCGGCATCCAGAAGCAGAAGGCTGGACAGACGAAGGAAGCCGGCAAGGGCGCGGCTACGCGCAACGCGCCCGACGACGACGATGCGCCGCAGCCGCGGCTCAAGAAGTCGCGTATCGACAAGCTTCCGAACGGGCAGCTGTACAGCGAAATTGACTGGATGTCGCTGCACCCGGAGCCTATCGCGTTGCAGGTGCAGCTGCCGACAATGGCAGACAAGCCGGAGTGGAAGCTGGACGGGCGCACGATCATCGTGCCGGATCTGCCGGTGAGCCTTACCTTCGGAAACCTGCGTGACCGCATCAAGCGTGCCGTCGACGCCGACCTGCCCGTCTCGCGCTTGCGACTCGATTACAACGGCAAGGTCATGAACAATGCGAGCTCTCTCGCGAGCGTAAACCTGGACGAGGGCGACGTTGTCGTTCTCAGCGTGCGGAAGAAGTAGACTTGTATCAGTATATGCATTAGGGCCCCGTGCAGTCGGGCAACATTGTACAGATCGACGCTGCAAAACATGACGAGAGATTGTGAGGGGTCAGCCGAAACTCGGTGACTTGCGGCCCCGGACCGGCTCCCGGCTCTCGGGCGTGTCGTGCCCGATCGGTGACTATCACGCACGATTTCGCGATCGGGTGCGAGTGCCCACTTACCTCGACTTATCTTGCCTGTTCTTATCGTCCATACCTCACACACGGAGACGACATGGCGCGCGTTCCCCTCGACGACAAGAAGCACTTTGAGGTCGCAATCATCGGCGGCGGCATCGCCGGCCTGGCGCTCGCGATCTCGCTCTATTACCGCGGCATCAAGATCAAGATGTACGAGCGAGCAGCCGCTTTCGGCGAGATCGGCGCCGGTGTATCCTTTACGCCGAACGCAGTGCAGGCCATGAAGCTCTGCCACCCCGATATCTATCAAGCGTTCCTCAAGGTGTGCACGCTGAACACGGCGCCAGAGAAGGCGAAAGTGTTCTTCGACTTTGTCCGAGGTTACGACCCGGCCGGACATGCGGGCGAGATCGTCTTCACGGCGACGAACGAGTTCGGGCAGAACGCAGTGCATCGTGCTCACTTCCTTGACGAGGTCGTGAAGCTGCTCCCGACGGACGGCATCGTCGAATTCGGCAAGACGCTCACCGCCGTCGAGGAGACGCCGTTGGGCGTAACGCTGCGCTTCGCGGACGGCAGCGAACGGCGAGCGGACGCCGTCCTCGGCTGCGATGGTATCAAGAGCACAGTCCGTCGATCCATGTTCCCTGGCCATCCGTGCACGAATCCCACCTACACACACAAGCACGCTTACCGTGGCCTGATCCCTGTTGAGAAGGCTACTGCCGCTCTGGGACCGCTTCTCGGCCAGAACTCATTCATGCACCTCGGTCCAAATGGTCATGTGCTCACCTTCCCTGTCAACCATGGGGCTACGCTGAACGTCGTGGCTTTCTACTCCGACCCTAACGAGTGGACCGACAGCGACCGCCTCATCCGCGAAGGCACGAGAGAGCAGGCGCTGGCCGACTTTGCCGACTGGGGCGAGCCGGTGCGCAAGCTGCTCAGCATGTGTGATGAGAAGCTTCCGATCTGGGGTATCTTCGACCTGGGACATCCGGCGCCGAGCTTCGCCAAGGGACGAGTTGCAATCCTCGGTGACGCAGCGCATGCTACGAGCCCGCATAACGGTGCCGGAGCGGGCATGGGCATCGAGGACGCCGCCGTTCTCAGCGCCATCCTCACGAGCGACGCTGTCTCGCGGCCAGAGGACCTCGCCCCCGCACTGCAGGCGTTCGACGCAGCCAGAAGAGACAGGGGTCACTGGCTCGTCCGGGCCAGCCGACAGCTCGGAAAGATCTATGACTGGCAGGGCGAGTTCGGAAGCGACATGAGCAAGATCGAGGGACAGCTCAAGGAGATGCAGAAGGTGCTCTTCAACGTCGATGTGAAGAAGATGTGCGACGACGCCGTGGCCGACGCAGCGCAGCGAATTGCACCCCGAAGCCGGCTCTAGCGACGCCAGAGGAAGTGACGTAGTATCTTGGGCATATGCATAGATTTCTATCACTCAGCATCAGGGACGCCGAGCACGACATCGAGCTCGACCTGGTCCTTCACCCTTCCTCGCGCAACGACGACACGGCCCTCCTTTACGACACCCCAGATGCCCTTGGCTCCACTGTCGAGCACACGCACGTCGTCGAGCGGGTTGTGCGTCAAGATCACACAGTCTCCATAAGCTCCCTCCTCGATCACGCCGATCTTGCTGTCGCCGAGCTGCTTCGCGCCGTTCACAGTTGCGTGCTTCAGCACGGTATGACTGGGCAGGATGCCCGCGCGAATCCGGAACTCTTCGCTCTGGAGGTAGCCCATGCCAAATGTTAGGTCTGTGCCGAAGCAGACCGTCACACCTTCCTCCTCCGCGATCTTGATCGCCTCGCGGCCCTTGAGCCTGACCATCTCGTTCTTCTTGCGCTGCCACTGAGGAAGCGAGTTGCTGAGCGGCGGACGGCCCTTGCACGTACTGATGATCAGAGTCGGGGTGACGAAGCACTCCTTCTTCTTGAGTAGCTTCGCTGTATCCCGGTCAAGAAGATTACCGTGCTCAATGCCACGAACGCCGTTCTCCACTGCACGCCGGATCGCCTCGGGTGTGTAAGCGTGTGCGGTCACGAGGCGCCCGCCCATGTCCTTGCACACTTGCGTTATCGTGCGGATCTCCTCGGGCAGGAACTGCACTGCATCCAGCTTGTCGGTGGGCGAGGAGACGCCGCCAGATGTAGCGATCTTGATGTGGTCCGCGCCCCGGCGCATCAGGTCGCGCGTGATGTGCGCTGCTGAGGCGACACCGTCGATGAGCGGTCCGTCTCCTGAGCAACAACCTAGAGATGGGGTTGAGTCGCACACCTCCCGTCCGCGCACGTCACCGTGACCACCTGTTTGCGAGAGGAGGCGGCCGCCCTGAAACAGACGCGGACCAGGAGTAAGCCACTGCGCAACAGCTTGTGCTTGGAAGTAGCCCGCTCCGCCAACGTCTCGGACTGTCGTAAAGCCTCGCGCAAGCATTGACTTCAGCGTGTATGTCGCTCGGAGGTGCGGCTCAACGTAGTCTCGCCCACCGTCCGACATGTTGATGTGCACGTCTGTGGTCAGCGAGCTGTTGCTAGTAAAGAGAGCTAGGTCTCGGCGTGGCCGCACTGACTGAGCTCTTTGGAGCTACTCACGACAGTCCACAAGTCCAGGGCACAGCCATAGGCCTCCAACATCGACGACCCGCGCCTTCTTGTCTTTGCTTAGGGCTGCGAGCTCTGCCGCATCTGCCTTCTTCACAGACTTGAACACTCCGTCCTCGATCCGCACCGTCATGCCCTGGTGCACCTTGTTGGCGGCTACGTCCACCACATTGGCATCTGAGTGTCAGCGTGCTGTTTCGAAGGCATAAGTTGCGGGAGGACAGACATATGTTGCTGCACTTCAGTATTCACTCACTAATGAAGACGAGCGGGCGAGCCGGCTCGGGTATCCACGGCATGGCCGTGATGTCGCCCTTTGGCGGCGGACGAGGTGCTTCCTCTCCAGGCTTCCAGATCGGTGTCTGATGCGCCGTCATTGCGAGCTGCTGTGTCGGTGCGTGCTGAGTGGAAGGAAGACACAGCGACGACACCTCGACACTACTACTGGTGGAGTTGTGCGCGGCACAATCGCCGATGACCTCATGTGATCGCCGGACCTGGCCGAAACACCGATCCCCCTGTCCATGCATTCGCCGAATTGACCGCTCGAGCTGGGATGCCCACTTTTTCTGCGCTGGCCGATCTTTGAAGATGATCTTCTCGAGCAGTGCCAAGAGCGCATGACAGAGGTATGGGTCAATGATGCATTGCATTGATGCTAGCTAGTTATACAAAGCCCACCTCGCGTGAGGCGGCAAACGTCTACGATGAAATTCAAGACTTTCCCGGTTGCTGTGAAGATGTGAAGCAGTTGATAGTGTTTATTGTGTGCAGTAGTTGAGTTTCCGTTGTTATTAGGTTGAGGTGACTCTAAGCTCTAGATAAGCCTGTGAAGGGCTGTTGTTCTAGGCAATGCCGAGGACCGTCGTCCATCACGACGGACCCCGCCCATCGCGAGACCGCCCACTTAGCAGGCGAAGGGGTGGCTGAACTTGCCGCCGCGGTAACCGTCGATGATGGTCTGGATGGCAGAGTAAAGACCGAGAGGGGTCATGGCGATCGAGATGAGGAGGGACAGAATGGAAGCGGCAAGGAAGAACTTCTTCTTCCAGCCCCTCATGTCACGGGGCTTGGGGTCGTTGGCGTAGCGGGCAAGCCAGGGGAGGTTGTCGTACAGGAAGAGCATGGCGGCGGCACCGCAGATGAACCAGACGGAGAACAGGGCCGAGATGATGGTGAGGAGCGCGTTGAAGAAGGGGATGAGCTCGGCGACGATGAAGCCGATAACCCACATGATGACAACCATGAGCATCCAGACGCCCCACGCCTTCCAGCTCTTGGAGGTGAGGAGGTGCGAGTTGCGGAGCGTGTTGATGTACATGTACTTGGCGCCGACGTTGGCACCGAGGACACCCGAGACAAGGATAGTGACAAGCGCGAACGAGTAGGCAACGATCTTGACGGTGTGCGAGCCCATGGTGAGAGCGGGCGAGGTGGTGTACTGGCCACCGTACGAGTAGATGACGCCACCAACGATCAGGTACGAGCAGCACACAATGGCCTGCGACATAGCGAACGACTTCTTGAAGTCGTTGGGCTTGCGCATCTCAGACATGAACGAGAAGCACGCCATGTTACCACCGTAGCCGAAGAGAATGTTCGTGAACGCTCCGATAACGTCCATGAGAGTGGGCTCCTGGACGAAAGCGTGCCACTTGATGGGGTCGCCGCCCTTGGTGAGGATGTCGGGGTTCTGGTGTCCGGTGGCAGCCATGGTGATGATCGAAGCAGTGAAGATACAGGTGAGCGAGACGAAGCACATCCACCACATCTTGTGCCACTCGCGGTCGTACGAAAGCACGACCGAGGCGATGAACATGAAGAAGCCGAACCAGACAAGGCAGATAGCGTGGTCAGAGATCTCGCTGAGCGCAGTCTGTCCACCGAGAATGTGCGAGCCAGCAAGACCCATGGACTTCATGACCATGCCCCAGCCGAAGATGCGCGCACCCCACTTGCCGAACATGACACCTCCGGCGTCACCGAAGTGCATGACACCCATGTGGCGCAGCTTGAAGTCACACTGAATCCAGCACATGATGTACGCCAGGATACCGAGGCCAACAGTCGTAATGACACCACCGACCATGCCGAGACGCATAAAGATCGAGGGGAACGAGAGAATACCGATAGCAATGTTCTGCGATGGTATTAGCGATGTTTCGCCGAGGTTTACGCGGCCGTCGTCTCCATTCCTACAGCCGTAGCCGCAGCCACCAGCCACCGCCGAGCGCCGGGCCGGTCCCGCGGGATCGCGGGCGTCGGGGGCTGGCGCCTAGCACCTGTGGATATGGGCAGCCGACCGGCACGTTGGGTCGCTTCAGCTTGCAAGGAGCACGTAGGTCTCAAAACGTGCCTCGCCGAACTTAGCCACCGCATCGTGAGAACTGCAGGAGGTTCCGGTGATGTGCCGGAATGGAGCGCGACGCACGCTGGATACTCACCTCGGCAGTCGCGATCAGACCGGCCTTGAACCAGCCCATCGTACGGAAGTCGAGGTAGTCGCCGTCCGTCTTGAGGGCCTTCTGACGAGAGAAAGCATCCTCCTCGAACGTGTCCTCGAGAACGACCTCGAGGCGGGTGTTGCCAACCTCCTTAGAGAAGTGCGAGCCAACCTCCTCGTGCGGGTACATCGAGGAGGTGGGGTGCGAGCACTCAGTGTCCGACATGGAGATCTTCTTCTCCATCGGGACGCTCTCGACGTCGGGGCCCATGATGATGAACGTGCGTTGGCTGGGGCTGACGGGGGAGGTACAGTGAGATAGTATGGGGTCAAGTGTCGGTCTAGTGAACGGGGATGTACAGCGAAGGAGTCCAGACACACAACAAGTGAGGAAGAACGAAAGAGAAGTGCAACGGTCTTAAACTAAAAAGGCGACCCAGCGGTCGGCGAGGCTAGCTCGATTTTCATCCTCCTCCTGGATCTCGGGCTCCCCACCCTCGCAGTTGGTCACTAGACCAGACCCGCGGCGCCTCGGCCAATGGCGCGCAGCAGGACGCACACACGAGCGGTTCTCCGCGGGGGCGGGGACCGTTGCTTTGGGCCAGTTTAGTCAATTTTTCGTCCTTGACCTGCCTCGAAGTGGTGCCTCCAATCCGGGTGTCATTCCCCACTTTTGGAGGTTCCGTTGGCCCACAGAAGCGAGTAGCGGCGAGGTCAAAGGGCGGCGAAATTTCCATTTTACCAGGCCGCCGAGATCCTGGCGAGGCATTTGGTATGGCCTACTCAGGTCGTATAGGGTCAGCCATGATGTCCTGCACTGTGGGTGAGGGTCACCACGGACTGGAGCCTGAATGCTGGGGTCTGCAGCAGCAAAGGGATGCTGTCATACCGGGTCACCGAGGGTGCTTCGATTCGGACGTGCTTCCGTAGCGCTTTAGCGACGCTTGTGCCGAATGGCTCGGCCAGTGAACTCATTACTCAAAGCCCAGCTTCAGTTGCCGCCGGATTCCCACCTGGATAATCAGGCCTCTGCAACGTACGTACGGCTAGGCGGCCGCGGCTCGCAGGGGCATGGACTCACGTGGCCCCACTTGGTCACCGTCCCCTAGAACATCCCCTGCCGTTCCCTGCTAGCCGTCCGAGACCTGCCTTCCCTCGTCCGGACCTTGCCATCTGAAGGCGCTCGCTGATTAGTCAACGGCGTGCAGAAGCCGCAGGTGCACGGCTGCCGCATCAGCTGATACCAGCTGACAGGTCTTGGCTTGCGCCTTGGCTGGGCGGTGGCATTGGCTGCGCTATGGACGGGCGTGCGGCGAACGAAAATTTCATGATTTGCAGGTGAGGGCGGTCACGTTGCGCGCCACGGTGGCATGTGGTCAGCCAAGTGCGCTCAGCTGCTCCAAATAGCCCACTCAGCCGTCATCTGTTCTCAGCATGACGATCACCATGAAATCAGGAACGCTTTAGCAATCATAGTTTATGCTCCACATCCTCCAGTGACGGAGACTACAAGCATCATTCCGAGCCGTCCCGTCCGGCTCCACTGACGACGTTCATGGCCTCCACCACAACAGAGTAGCTAGACGCTTCGACACTTCTAAATCTCTAGCCTCACGCAGAGCGCGGGCAACGTCTCGATTCATGCATCGTGCAGCATCGGAAATCTTGTCGGAGGGCCGCACGGCTATGGCCAATACTGGATCGCTGGGGCTCAGGTGAGCGCGTAGCCCTAGGCGTTCCCTGACATGATCCCTGATGCTGGGGCGTAATTCGAAAAGTTGCCGTTCTTCGACGCTCGCCGAAGTCAAGTCCTCCTTGCTGCTGAGCACATCTCGCTGTTGAGTTTGGTGCCGTCGGATAAACTCCAGTACTCTCATCCTCAGGTGCCAATGATGACTGTCCCTCGTCGAGATCACCGGACCACCTAACTGGCACGGACGACGTGGTTCCGCCCGTAGCCACCAGCCGCCTGCCGTTGGCGCTCGCTTTGGCGTTGAGGCGCAAGAGCGACAGCCGAAGGGTGACGGAGCCAAAGCGAAGTGAGCCCCGCAGCTTGGTCGGCTTTGCGGACGCACCCCGCACTCAAGATCTGCTTACAGAGTGCAGCAGTCTAGTCAAAGAAGCATTGGCCATTCGCACAACTGCGCCCATGGCTATTTCTGATGCTTT
This sequence comes from Trichosporon sp. DN520, assembly GCA_030347605.1. NCBI lineage: Eukaryota > Fungi > Basidiomycota > Tremellomycetes > Trichosporonales > Trichosporonaceae > Trichosporon > Trichosporon sp. DN520. Next base: position 91,560 of record JASJUY010000011.1, read on the forward strand.
GCTTGCAGCAGGTCAGCCTCTACGAATAACAGATTCTCGTCAGCGGTATGCAGAGTCAGCGCCGTGCCTTTAGCCTCGGCGCGTTGATTTCGACGACGCCGCGTCCCCATTCGTACTCCCATGCCGTTGACATGCGAGAACTACGGTTAAACTTTCATTTTCCATCGGGGACTTTTCCGCCCAGTGGCCCATGGTGAAAATTCGGCGAGCAACGCACTCCGCACACTTGCTGATCATCCAGATGAGGCAGAACTGCAAAATCGCACGCGGAGATCACCGCGAGCTCTCATCCTCAGAGCAGCTTTTGAAGAAGCAATGAAACTCTTCCACATAGTAGGAACTTCGGCGTGGGCCGTCGGGTCTACCTCGGCGTCACCTCGGCAGCCACTGCGGCAAGCGCTGTACGAGCAGAGACGCCCACAGGCCTGCAAATCTCTTGCGCGATGGCCGTTACTGGGCACATCTCTCGAAGAGCTATGCAAACAGCAGACAGGGCATCGAGCTGGCGCCGAGCTGGCGTCGACCTCGCCCTTGCATCCCTGGCAGCCTCACACGACCCTGCTGTTGTTGCCCTGTCGGCGAAGCTGCGTCTGCCCGACATCGCCCTCTCGTCTGCCTTCCACTGCCACCGTTGTCCAATCTGACCTTTGCCCGCCCTATGGACGATCTCGTGAGCCGGCCGACTGGTTTTGTCACTGGACACGTTTGTATTTGTCCTCTACGGCCATCAGTCCAATTCTAGACGGTGGACCTCGGACAAACTCAGTCGCTCTTGCGGATGTGCAAACCCGGCTCTCTGTGATTCGCGAATGCTTTTGCCAAACCCCCATGGAGACTCCACAAAGATGTTGAGGTTCGAGGATCGGAGACTGAGTAGTTTTTCTCTTGGTCGCCATCAAAACGTTTCTCCGCTTTTGTCTCGCACCCTCCGCTCGTCGAGTGGGGGTCAGCAGATCTCATCAACTGGAGTCACAGTGGAGAGAAGGGGAAGCAAAAAAGCGGGCGGATAGGAGCCAAAGAGCCCCTCGCTGTTGAGCGCAATGCCGAATGGGGGCCGAAGAGGAGCAGCTCGGCCCCGGAATGTCAACGAGCGCTCTCGCACTCGGGGCAGATGTGCAAGTCTGTCGAGGGACCATCAGGTCATGTCAGAAGCGTCATGTGCTCTTGCTAAGACTGTCGCGCTCACGTGAGCGTCTGCCGTGGCTCATCACGGCATTAGGGAGCCTGAAGAATCAGCCAAACTACTGGACCCCTCAACGCTGCGTCTTTGCGGCTCTGCTGTGGCGAATCACCGCTCGACGTCTTATCTTGTTGGGTCGACAAACTTCCGGCGTCAACCAACGGCACTCACAGCTGACTCAGAACCGCCGGCTCATGCGGCAGTGACACCTGTCAGCTGATGGTTTTTCCGCATCACGATGACCTGCGATTGGGCAACCTCAGCACTGTTGCCCACAGATCAGCAGCGGATCAGAGTTACTCAGCAGGACGAAAAGCCACGCCAGCGCCGATGAATGCTGCGGCATTCGCCGCCGGCACGGGTTAGTGATTGTGAACAAAACGACTTCAACGGCCCGCGCCAGTGGTTCGCGGATTAGTCGAATCTGATTGGGGATCAAGCAAGCCTCGAGAGGTGCACTGTTGTGTGAGCTTCATGCTCTGACAGCTGCTGCCGACGACCCCTTCTGCGGTACGCGGTCGGATTCAGCGGTCCGCCTTCCGCGTAGCTTGCCCTTCGTTCAATGGTGTCCTTCGTTTTCTGCGCCTGTACTTCGTCCTCTGCTTATGCAGCTGGCTCGATGTAGTCGCCGGCACTTGCAAGACCTTCCCAATCAACGGCCTTCCACTGGGCACGCCCCGAGCGGACGGTCAGTGCCGCCGGCATCTGCGGTCCTGAGGAAATCCAACTTTTTGTTCCGAACCACACTACCCCTGTAATCCCTGCGTTATCAAACGGCGTGTTCACCGCGTTGTCGTTCCCGAATCGGAAACAGCCATGGCAGCCAGTAAGAAAGGCAAAAGCTCGCCGTGCCGAGATGCTCTTGCCGCGGCATCCTCACGAGGAGCGTGTCACCACGTCCCTGCAGCTCGTGTGAGGAGCTTTCAGCAGCGTTCTGATTCGAAGTCGTTATCAGCGACCGGAACTTATGCAAGGGTCGCTGGCACCGTGCCGGCGTGCCTTGGGACTGCTGGTCCTTGGGAATGGTGGAAATTCCCTCAAGTCGCCGTTTACCGCTCTCCGCCGTGATGATAGACGCACACGAGAACGTGGGATCTGAGCTCGGCGACAGAAGCCAGGGGCGACTTGGTTTGAGCTGCTTCACGACTACGATGAGTGTTCAATCTTCCGGTCGGCAAGCTCAGGACTCTTCAGCGCGGTGATGATCTGGCCGTAGGTCGATGGCACTGCCTCTAACCGCAGACAGAGACAGATACATCCCCCTTTGCTATCCTGGTTTGCTTGGCCCCACACATTCCGCGCTCGACGGATCAGGAAAATACCATCGTTATTCAGATTGCGGCTCAGTTGATTAGTTGTTCCACGGTCCAGGTCCAGGCCCGGCTTTTCAGAGACGTCAATCTACTGTCACCTCGCGACAAGTCAGTCAGAAAAGGCAACACTCAGTGGTGAGCAGCAAAGGTGACCGGTATGTAAGTGTCTGCCACTTCGGCCACTGGCGCCAAAGTGGCCCGAGTTTTGCCCTATACATACCCCAGATCTGGCATCAGTACTTGCTTCACATGGCATACTCACGTCAGCGAAGTTTGGTGATTGTGGCAGTCATCACTCCGCATTCCCTGCCGATCCGCGAATCGGTCGAGCGATCTGATCGGCGCCACTCCGCCATTGCCACTCGTTGCTGCTCTTCGCTGACGACCTCCTTGCTGCTCTGCACTTACACGACGAGCTGACTTCGCTAATCATGGATCATTCTCTTCTGGCCGTTCTCGAATGGTCTAATGGTGCTTGGTGCGATCTGGAATCGCCTCTCGCGCTTGTGGAACAACTGATCTTCTTCCTCAGCTAAATCCAGCTATCGGGCCAGCCCACTTGTTCAACCGTCTATCTGATCGCCCCTACTCGCACATTGATCGGCAGACGCGTGTCGTGTTGCTGACCATCGCTGATCTATCGTAAGCACAATACTAAACCTTACGCGTCCTTGACCACCCTCGCCTCGCCCACCCAGTTGAACGCGCATTGCTCCCGCCACCCGATTCAGCCGTGCTGAACAATGTTCTCCAGCTTGTTGTTTAGACAATGAATACCTAAGTGTTACAACGAACAAAATTCTGAAGACTACAGATGAGGTGATGCGTAATGCGAGTGAGTAGGTGAAACCCAAAAAAAAATGCTTGCTGCTGCGCTGCGGTTGAGCGTCACTTTGGTGTTGAACTACGCGGCAGTTTGTCTTCCTTCCTCCCGTCTTCTTCCTTGTGCGATCCTCCACCCACGACTTCCGCACCCTCCCGTCCGGTCCTTCCCTCTATTCTTTGACTTCTATGTCGTTCTCCCAAAAATCCAAGATGCAATATTTGTCGAAATTATTTTGTGGCGAAAGGCGGAGGCTCGAAATCGCGCCTGCGCTGCCCTGCGGCCGCAGCTTAGAACGTAGAGCCCATATCGCTGTGCAGCCATTCGAACACGGCGAGGATGTCCTGGTTTCCGAGAGCGGGATCGTTCGGCCATTCTCCCGCGCCCATGCCTGGCGTCTTGTCGAGAAGCACCTGCGCGCCCTGAATGCCCGGGACCGAGCTGGCAATGTTGCTCCGCACCAGACCTGCGATCTTGACAATGCTGCTCCCAGCGACTTCCCAGCCGCGGGCATGGTGACCCTGCACGAGCACGATGAGGCGTGCGAGCGCGTCGACAATCTCCGCAATGGCGCGGACACGCTCGTGCTCGTCGCGCTCACGCTCGCGAGCATCGGCGGGCTTGGACTCGTACTGGTGGATCTTGAGGGCTTGGCGAAGAAGCAACGCTGCTGCATTCGTCGTCTGCGCCGGCGACCACGGATTCCACGGCGCATGGTAGTCCGCGTCAGTCAACGTTTCTAAGAAGACGATGAGCGAGTCCACAATGCGCAGAGCGTGCCGCGAGCTCTGGATCAATGACGACAATGAGCTGAACTCATCCTGATCGAGACCGAGGCGGCAGATCAGAATCTCCAAGCCAATATGCGAGAGCTGCAGAGCCCGTGCTCCGGGTCGAGGGGGGTAGCGTGCGTTGCGGTCGAAGATCAGGTCAGACGGCAGGTCTCGATATACGCCTTCGAGGTCCGCTGCCGCCTGCCGCATCACTGTCCGGTCTGAGGGAATGCGGCAGGTGCCCTGTCGCTCCAGCAGGAGTGGCATCAGCGACTCGAGAATGGTGGCCAATCTCGTCGAAGCAATGAACACCGCGAGCTCGCTTGACTTGACGTCTGGTCCGTTTGCACTGCCGTCGTCATCGTCGAACGTTACAGGCGGAATCGACGCTCCAGAGATCGGGATGTTCACGGGACGGCCGTACGTGTACGCGTTCCACTTGTCGTGCACGTACAGCACCCACCAAAGCCGCTTGCGAAGGCTGCGCTCCCACTTTGGCAGCTTCCACCGCGAGCAGTCTCGATGCAAGCCTATCAGCTGCATGGCTCCGATTGCCTGTCATTAGCATTCGCAAGACAAGAACGTTGGCCCGCCGAGCTCACCCTGCAAATGCCAATGTGGTTGCCGCCGGCCCAATGAACAGGCCATCCGGAAAAGCACAAGATCTCCAGCTGAATCGTCTGCAGCCGCGCCTGTCGGTACTCGTTGTCAATTGTGTGCAGCGTGGTTGACCACAACTCCTTGTAGTGCTTCGCAAGGCTCGGCTCATAGACTGCGCTATGGGCGAAAATACCGACGAGTAGAGCGGCGGGAAATGTGCCACCGTCCTTCCAGCCGTGCAGTGATGCCTCAAAGCGAGCTCGATTCACGATCGGCAGGTACGGAAGCGTACGATTGAGAAAGCTGAGGTCAGCATGGGAGATCCAGATCTGCATTTGTGAGCTACGGCTCCAAGTATGCTCACTGCTGTATCAACTTCTCAGGCATGTTTGGGTCGCCATGCGAGATCAGCCGCGCTACCTCGGCATACGTCTTCTCCGCCACGTAAGCCGCATTCGAGTGACCATACACCTTGCTCGGATTCTTGAGAAAGTACGCCGGGTAACGCGGGTCCGCAACTTGGCGATACTCCAGACTCTGATCCTCTGATGGGCCAACGAGACGTCCGCCAAGAGATCCGAGAGTGACGCTAGCGAGCTGGGCGACAGCGCCGGAGCCTGGCTGGTCAGCCTTGGACGGGTCCCGGATATCGGCGAACACGGTTACTCACCCAGATAATGTGATTCCTCCTCATCGGTGACATCCAGATCAAGGGACGTATAGCCGTCGCTGTCCTGACAGGTTAGCTTTGATGCCTGCCGCCAGATCGCCAGAGACCACAACAAGACTACGAGCGGCAGCGGCGACACAGCCGCCTACTAGCCGAGGCAACTCGACAAAGTCAAATTGACCTGACTCACTTTGGGAGCTCCGATGGCAGCATCGTCTAGGCTATCGAGAAAGGAAAGCACGCTAGTACCGGGCGCCAGCGGTCGGGATGGCGCTGCTGGCTGGCTAGGCCCTGTGAGAGATAGACTACTGCGGTCGCCCATCCACCCATCGCGCGACCTCGATCTAGGGATCGCCGTGTTGGACGTCGGGTAGAAATTCAATTGCGGGCTAACCATCGGACTCGGTCCGTGTCGGCTGTCTCCGGCGCTACTTCTCGGACTGCCCAGACTTGCATGGCTGCCGTGCATGTATTGTCCGTGTCCGCCGAGGCTGCCGTGACTTCCGTGGCTCGAGTGAAAGTAGCCATCACGCTGCCGCTCTCGCTCTCTCTGCTCGCGGTCTCGCTCGCGGTCCTTCTCTCGGCCTCGCTCGACCTCGCGATGTCGCATCTCCATCTCGCGCAACTCGCGTTCGCGATCATCCCTGTGGTCCCTTGGAGGTTCGCGGGGGTCCCTGATATTGTCACGAATATCTCGAATATCCCGGGGATCCCCACGGATATCTCGGGAATCGCGAGCATCGCGTGCTGACAATCCATTCAGCCCGAGGGAGGATGCACTCCCTGACTGGTGGCTGCTGGTGGCTGATTGGTGAGGTGACCGAGTGTGTGCATGGGGGCTCTGCAACGGCTCCGCTTGAGGGTTCAGAGGACTCTGATCACCCTCCTTTGGATGCCGAATGAGCGGCGGCGCAACGAAGCTGCACTCCCGCCCGCTGCGAGCGCAGTTGGCGCACGCCTGCCCTCGGACTGCGATGAAGCAGCTCCGCTTGGACCGACGACAGTGATCGCAGGGCCTGTCTTTCCGAGAACGCTTTGGTCGAAGGCTGGTATCTTGGTCAGCGGCCGTGTTGAGGAGATTAGACAGGTGTGGACGAGACGCAGGTGTGGTCTGTCCGGTGGACGAGCCGGAGGAAGAGGGAGCGGCGGTGCCATGCTGCCGTGGCTGGTGGGGCTGGGGAAGGGGACGCCGAGGTGGAGACCGTTGCGACTGCTCGGAAGGTCTGGAGGACGAGGATGAGAGTGGAGGGGGAAAGGAAGGGGGAGCCGGAGGGTCAAGCCTTGCGATAGATCCGGTGGAAGACGACGCTGTCACTTTGGAACCCGGGGCTGATCCAGGCTTGGGGGCGGTGGTCATGACCGTGTTGACATGCGGCTTGTGCTCGGAAGTGTTATGGTACGGCGGAGGGGGAGGTTTCTGTGTACGCAGATCCGAGGCGGAAGCGGCACGAGGTGATGGTAGTAGCGTCGGCGTTGGTGCAGGCGAGCGCGAGCGCGAGCGCGGGGACGGTGGGTGACTGCCGCGTTAGGCGGGTGTAGGAGTGATTGGACAGCTAAGGGAATGGAGTGCCGTGCGGAGAGGCCATGTAGGCGTTGGAATATTGGGAATGGGATGGAGGAGATGAAACAGACGTGAACATGGACACTTACTTCTCAGGGGATGACGGTTGGTGCTGGTGCTGAGGCTGAGGCGGAGGCGGCTGAGAGTGTGAGTGTGAGTGGGAGGGAGTGTGGAGTGTGCTGGTGCTAGAGCTTGTGCTGGGGGGAGGGGGCTGCGGCATCGTGCTCGTCGACCTCGGACAAAGGGGCGGCGGGGTCCTGCTCCTGTTGCCGATGCTAATGCTGCTGGGCCAAGCGAACAGGCGTGGGCGTCAGGCGGTCGGACAAGCGCAAGAGCGCGGGCGTACGCAACGCGGCCACGACCTGTTTCGCAAGGTTACACCTCGTGTAGTCGCGCGTTGCTCGTGCTTTGCCCGAGCGTCCTGGGACCTGACGCCTGGTGCGCAACGTTGCGTTGGGTTGTGGATTGTCGCTCGCGGGGAAGGTTGCGGACGGGCGTGCGTGCGCCGGCTGCCGAGCTATGCGATAGCGGTTGCGATATGGTTGATGGATTCCACGGAACCGGGCGGGTAGTCTGATGGTAGTGGTAATGTTCAAGGTGTGTCGCAGACAGAGTCTTGCAGAGAAAACGAGCCTTGCGAAGATGATGGATGCTGATGGCACGACGGTCACGTCGGACATGGAGGCCGGGCTAGGCGAAGATTGCCCGCGCGGGCAAAGAAGCGCATGTGTAGCGCGCGCACGCAGGTGATGTGATTCGAGAGCAACGCAATCCCCAATCAGCCTAGGTGCGGCTGGTCCGCATGGTGCATAGGCGATGGGAGGGAGGGAGGGACAGAGGGCAGAGAGGGCAGAGAGGGTCGGGCCGGCCGGGGTCGAGGCGCGGAGGGCAGACGATGCAATGCCGCTAAGACACTAAATGACGACCGAGGCAATGAGGCCATCCATTCTCCGCCGTCCTCTACTGGCTCGCTGGTCCAACTCGTCCCCTCACCCTCGTCGCGCAGTTGCATGCCGCGCCGTCCTCCGCCCGCCGACCTCCAGCCAGTGTCCAGCCAGCCAGCGAGCCAGCCAGCCAACAAAAGCCTTCAGCCCAGGCACACGCCAGGCGCCGCCTGCAAGCCGCACCCCTCCCAGGCCCGTGGCCATCAAGGCCGCAGGGGCGCCGCGCCGTCGACCCCGCAATAATGCATTCGGGACGGGGCTCGTATCACAGAGAGAGAGAGGGAGCCAGCGCAGCAGGTGTCGCCCGGCCCACCGAGCCAACGAGCGAGCGACGCAGCCAGCAAGGCATCGTGCCGGCAAGCGATCGACCGCATGGCCCGCACTTAAGCGACCACAGGCGACCGCGACCCACGCTATGGCCTGCGGTCCGCTCCTCCGGCACACGTGAGCCACCGGCGCCGAACCGCGATTGGCCGATCCGCAGCGCCGTCGCCGTGGTCCCCCACTCCGTGCAGCCCTGCCGTCCTGTGTCGACCTGTGCCGTCCTGTATCGGCCTCGTCTCGTCCTGTAATTTCCTGTGCAGCCCTGCGTCAAGCTCGTCGCCAGCTGGCCGCCAGGTCAGGGCACCACAGGGTTAACAGGGTTTATGCTGGATATAACCACCGGATCACGCGGGTCGTCTAGACTCAGGTGGCACCGGCGCGTCGGTCTCCTGCGAGCGATTGCCAGTGTTTCCTGCGTTTCCTGCATTTCCTGCGTTTCCTGCGTTTCGTTTGGTTTCCACTGATTCGTGCCTGGCGGACATTCGATATCAAAGCGATTCGAGCCAGTAGGTGGCCGTATCATCCGTGCTCGCCGCGCTGCAGACAATCCGTCGTGCCGTCGCCTCCCCGTCCCTGGCTATCAATCGGACAACGTGATTGATTCATGGATTCATGTCGCAAGCAGCCTCTACCGCCAGGTCATGATTCACACACACGCACCCCTGCAGGCTGCCAGTCCTCAGACCTCAGGACAAGTTGCTTTCCCCGTGCCAGTTTGTCTACCCACGCGCGCCGCACCCTTTGACCGTTTTTACCGACCCGGCCTCAGTCTGCCGACAGGTGCCGGTGTGCCGACTGGACCGACAAGACTACCGACTACTACTGCTCGCTCCTCTAGCAGACGGCGGTCTCTCCGCCTCGTCTCGATCCATTCTCCCGCCCACGCTAGCTAGATGTACACATGCCGATCCCTTATCCATACCCTCGCATAGACAGTGCGCGTGCCGGGGCCGGCAGCCGGTGTTGCACTGTGTTTGTGCACTACGATTGGCTGGACGCAATAGTCGTGGGCGAATGCAGAGCCCGGCGGAATGCGCCAGCGCTGCAAATGCCTCAATGCTTGATGCATCGTACAGAAAGAGGCAGCGGCCGCAGCACCTTGTCAATTGCGGTGGGCATGTGATACCTCAATGGCGAGTACACTTTCAGCCGCTGAATCTGGACGAGCGGGAAGCAGACAGCGGAGGTTGGGCTGTGATTCGTCGGCGCTGCGCATCCCGGCGTCGACGTCCGCAGCACCTGCTTTCCAATGAGCATCCGTCGCACACAAGTCGTGCACGCACGTCAGCCGTCCAGTCCGAGATCTCCGGAAAACGAATCGACAACTGCCTACTGAATATCCGGCTGGCCAGCCATGCACTCATCAGTTGGCACGAGACGAGGGCAAAGCTATGAGGATACAGAGCGGGGCAGACCAAGACTGCTTGAGCAAGCTCATGCACCGCGGCCATAGTCGAGAGTCTGAGCCGGGGTGCTCGAGCACGCTCGCCTCCCCCGCCCTCGCCCACGCCGCGCGTTCCTTAATTAAACGGCGCCCACAGGCTCGCCCACCCGTGCGCAAGCGGCGCTTGTCCCAGAGTTCAACTCCTCAAATGATGGCCAGAACCCATCCCATGCGTCGCTGAGTGGTCGATTCGGATGTTCTCATGTCCACGAGGGTGTTGATACATTGGATCATTGATTTCGCCGCGCGCCATACCGATTCCCCGCACACCCAGGTCCGACTCTCCACAGGCACGTGAAAGCGCCAGCAACTTTACAGATCTCATCTCGCCTCCAGCCGCAACAGGGGGCGCCGGCGGGGAAGTAGTAGGGGAAATAGCGAGGCAATCCGCATTTCGTGTGCGGGAAGCCGTGTCAGGAGCGGAGGGCTCTCAGGTACTGGTCGAGCAGCAAGGCAGTCACACCATAACTCACTCGACCACAGCTGACAACGCGGTCACTCACAGATATCACAGAGCACAATGTTGGACAGGGCAGGCTGATTAGTGGGTGCAGATTTAGGTTAGTGTCTGCCTGTGGATAGTGCGAGGGGCCTCCTTTTCCATCACCAGAAAACGAACGGTCTGCACAATATCTTCCCGTCTACGTCGTTCTTGATCATTACCAACCACCCGGTGCCCCGCCGGTCGCTAATGAATGACGCTTCGGACCAGTGATATGTCCGCATGTCCGAAAGGTGCCCTCCCCCCACCTCGCTTGGTGTCGCCTGGAAGGTTTGTTCCTTGAGCGAAAGCGAAAAACGAGTAGTGGAAGATTTCTCCGATCATCTCGGGTTAGGTTCGGTGACTTCCTAAGCGAGCAGCAGTCAATCAGACAGGGGCTCAGAGGAACGAGGGGTGCGGGATGACATCGGCGAACAATCATCGGACCGATGGCCAAGTGGCCAGGCTCGCGGAGAGAGCGGAAGTGACGCCGACTGGAAAGAGGGCCAAGCACTGATGAGATCTACGAGATCCAAGAAATCTATATTCGGATTGCAAGAGTAGAGTTGACGACATGCCACTTGTGGCCGATCGAGACCACATCTTGGTTCTGCCACACCACGATCACTCCACAAAGACGTCGGATATCGGGCGGATGCAGGACGCTGTCGTCATACCCCATTAGTGATGAGGATCGCACGGTCGGGCTTCCCGACGTGAATGAAGACGGTCCTATTGAGGATGGCATGCAAGAGAGCGATTGACGTGACAGTTGTTGATCTCAACGGACATCAACGGTCCGACAGGCTCCAAGTCTTGACAATTTGTGACGCTGGCGGCTCCGGTAATCCGAAAAGACGTACGTGATGCACACCTGGCTCTAGATCTGGGGTCCGTGAGCGCTTGCGCTTCTCGATTTCTTATGCTAACACGGTTTCTTGAGCCTGTAATCATTTGACGATCACGAACTGGTGTGCCTACCTGATGATCGCGAAGTCTTGAGCCCACTCAATGATCACGGACCTCTCGGCCCCTAATCGGTGAGACAGAGTTGGCAGGTCGACTTGCTGCTTCTGGAAGTCTGGAAAGTTCCAAGCTCTAAGTCTGAGTGAGACACGCAGATCAATGGCGGTACAAACCAGATCTGCTCGCCCGTTGATATTCACAATATTGACGCCACGGACGCCCCGTTCTGCTCGGCGTCGCTCAATCAGCTGACCGTAGATGCTGCATTCACTCCCGCTTCCTTCTTCCGTGCTGTCCAGTTCTCGACGCCAGAACCTCTTCCTCGCAGTGAACATCTGCCCGCAGAAGTCGAACGTGCCATCTGGTGGTTGCCCGTTGCTCGTGACTGTGCCTTGTGGAAGGTGGCTGCCTCGAAGATGCCTGCCCGCTTGTCTATGTGCGTCGGCCAGCAGCCGCTGCTGCGGAATACAAAGCACAGTCCTGTGTTGCCCGCACCTCATACCACCCAGTGACGCTGCTCAATCTACGCCGACAACGTCTGCCAAGCACCGGACTAGCTACACTGAGAGCTCGAGTCAGATGGATTACCCGTGTGGGCAGAACGGAAGTGCTCGTGCGTGTTGACAATGTTCAGCCTGATCGTAGTATTTACTGCCTTTGCCCACTGCCACACTCACGCCGCTCGTCCCAGCCATGCAGAAACCAGCTGCATCAGCACGTCCCATGAACCCGAGAAACTGACCCGGAACTTCGAATAAGCCTTTACCGCTCACAGCAGATGCGGCCGCCGGCCTTTCATGTCGGAGCCTCTCTGCGGCGATCGTTAGAAGGCCCCTGCTTCTACTCTGCACACACGCACATTGGTCAACGCTGCTCCTTCGGGGCCACGAGGCTGCCGCACATGGTGTCGCTGACATAGCATGCCCAAGCTGTCCCAAGCTGTCCCAGCTCGGATCTTGGCACATGCCAGCCCCGTGCGGCGCTGGAATGCCGCAGGCGACCAAGACTGCCAGCCAGTCGTCGCCAGCACGGCCAGCAATGCGGCGACGCAGCAGGTGGCCTATGCACAAGGTACGAGGAACACGACACACGCAGGCGTGTTTCGCCCAGCGCCACTGGACTTGCACCCAGCGGCACTTAGTCCGCTGAGATCTCGACAACGGCCGGCGGAGTTGGCGAGCGAGGTGTCAGGATTCCGAGCGAGCGAGCGAGCTGGCGTCGGCAAGGTACGCGAAGAGGGGGTAGCGCCGCGCAGGGCCGCGCATGGATATGTGTGGATATGCATAGCGCCACGCAGAGCGACACCCGGGCCACCTGAGCGCCCGCTGGCCCACATGCAGGCCACTTCAGGAGTTCAAGTCAAACGGACTAGCCCTGCCCACACGGTCAAGAATGGCCAGGTAGGGCAGAAATGAAGCCACGTTCCGTGGCGTCGGTGGCACCCCGTGGGTCCACCATTGCTTGGACGCGTCTGAGTACTGGGTGGCTTGGGTCTGCGTGGGGATGCCTGAAGCTGCTTGGTCGGATGCAATCCAGTGACAATGATTGCAATTTGCCCTGCTGGCCACTTTCCGAATCACGGACGCATCGCTCGTTAAACTCTCCGGCGGCCGGCTTCCCACTGCTGCGGCCCAAAGCACGACACAGGTCGCAATGCCACACCAATCCAGACTAGCGCTTCACCGGCATGCAAGTGTGCGACAGTGTCATCGTCGAGGTTCAACGGGTTGGATCGATTGAGAGAGGTAAGCTGACGATGGAGTGGCAGTCGCTCTACAATCTCACGACATGCCTCTGAGATCGTGGGCCGTCGGGCTATCGCTCGCTACGAGAGACGGGGTGCTGAACGCTCCGCTAGCTTCACTGAAGACACTGAAGGCGACGTCTAGCACTGCGTTCACGCCTTCGTTAAATGCTGAGCGACCTGCGGAAACACTTCCAGTCATCTTGAGCTCTCGCTAGCAATTTTTGGAATTTAGAGGGCTGGCACCGTCCTTCATTGCCTCAGTAGCGTGGTCACCGCACCCACTTGAGTCAGCCAGAGTTCATCTCATCACTCACAGCAGTCTTATGTTACTTCCTCGGTCTCTTCCCGCGGATCGAATACACTCTTCAGGAGGACCTCGGCGCCCTCTCTCATTCCAAAGGTGAAAGGGGATCGCTGGCCCGTGGATGAATCCTAGTGGGGCCAGCCCTCACCTGTATGTGTAGAAGGTTTGTTCATCATGTGAGCATTGAGTGGCCTAAGTAAACCCTTCCCAGCCTCGATTGACGTTGCGCGATAATTCGACGCTGGCGGCCAAGGTTGTCTGATCAGGACGAGCGCTTGGACAAAGTTCAGATCTCTCCTTCCGCATGTGACACTTGCCAGCAACTGGGAGTCAACTCACTGCGAGTGCGCCTCTCAACGACTGCTACGGAAGATCGCCAGCGTTACGAGCCTTTCTGTCGGTAGCTGACAACAGACATTGAAGCCCTAAACCTCAGAGGCCTTCTGAATAACTAGGTAATTCTCCACGTCTCCGCCTGTCAGATCCACTGTGTCCCACATTGCCGCCCTGTGTAGCGTCGCCTGATTGCGACCGATGCTGACTGACAGGTATGGATTTTCTTTGCAGGGATCATTTCGGAGCGATCCCGCGAGGTCAGCTAAGAATGAACGCAACCATCACGTCTCGCGCTGCTGCCAAATACTCCTCTCGTCAACTTCTTCGGCTGCGCACCCCCAGGAGCCCCTTCACAATTTCCAGCGGCTAGGAGCTGACAGATCTGTGTCTGCGCAGTCGCTCGGCGTTGGCAGACTAATTGAAGACTGGCCAAATTTCTCCGCTCCTCGCACCCGCTGAAGTATCTTCAAACGCCGAGCAACGGCGACCGCTGACCATTTTACTGAATGACGTTCCCCTTTCTTTCTCCTCTGAACATCGAGTGTCGCGCAAGTCGGAAGACTGCTCACCAGACGACTGCGCAGCTCCGACCTAAGTATATGTCATTGCGACTTCGGCGTCTTGGGCTAGTGCGCGGCGCGGCGCAGAGTGTCTACGTCTCAGATTTCCTCACTCACTCGTCTCCGCTCCGCTTCACTGATGTCTCAGTCACTTGTCTCCTCATTTGCTCCGTCTGTCGAAGTTCGTGCGTTCACCGTCGCTCCTCCCCTCCGCAGGGCGATATCTTCGCACTCGCGCCCGAATTTCGCTGCTCGCACCCACGTCGCACCTCGCATCCTGTACGATGCCGGCTGACACGTTCATGATCGAAGGCTAGAGGAGGAGCGAAGAATTGCGCTGTGACGAGTGAAGGGAGCCAGCAGCCTGGGATTCCTGACATGATATGCGGTCTGCGATCTCTTCTGATGATCAGAACCACACGCGTGGTTCATTGAATGCGACGGGAACAAAGCTACAGTATCTCTGCCTCACCGACCACTCTCCCAACTAGCTGCTTTCCCCACTGACAACTCTCCCTGGATATCCCTCTCAATGCAGATGTTGCCGTCGGTTGCGCTCCTCAGTTGATCTTCGATCGGAGGTACATCTCTGCACTCAGGCGCCAAATCCGGTCATGCGCCATGCAGCCAATGAGCTTTTTCCTGTCCTCGCTCTCGTCAACTGCAATCTTGCATACTAGCCTACTGTTTGCTTAATGAAGGGAGTGAGGTTGCGGGAACAAGAATGGGAGAGTATAAGTGGCGGAGTAGACAAGGGAGAGATGGCCGGATGCAGGCTTGCATACTCCGTTGACCGTCGACCTTGCTGGCTGCGAGGTGCAGACTGGTCCAGAACGGATTGTTCCCCTCTGTCCTGATGGCTTTGTGATACCCTGTCGTTTTCATGGTCGCTGACACTGCTCCCATGCTGTTCACCTGGAGTGGCGAGACACTCGGTCCGTGTCACGGGGAACAACGCTCGTGAATTACACTGTACACCTGTGTATTACACGCTGGTGCGAATGAAACATAACGTGAAGTGAACAGATTATCGAGGAGATTTCATGGGCGGGGCTCAGATGGATATCGGTTGCTGCAGCTTCGCCTCTTACGGTGATGTCCGACTTGTGCTAAAACCAGAGTCTAAGGTAAGATACGCAGCCGCCTATGTCTGATTAGCTCGCACCAAATGTTAAGGTCGGTAGCCCTGACAATGTCTCAATGTCTCGTGTCTCGTAAATTCAGAACGCAAGAGCGGAGACCCAAGAGTCGATGATGACAAGGCGCCGCGCTCTGGCGCTCTCCATCCGGTGTCAACAGTGCGTGCACCAGTCCGTCCCAATGTCAGATCCCTCCACACTAGGCGCAAAGCTCTCTTCTCCAGAGGCGGGCCGATGACGAAGTCGAGCAAACTCATCTCTCGCTACGCCGCGCGGTGCGAGAGTGCGAGCTCAGCCGCCTGCCCCGAAATTTCGGCTCCCTCCGCCCTCGTTCACGAGCTATATTTGGCCTCCCAGTGCTCGTTACCTACAGATCATATGTACCATCGGCCCCAACGATATTCGCCAAAGGCGTCCTCAATCCTGCTGATCGAGCGGCTCAAGACCCAAGCATTACTGCTCAGGATAGGCGAGGAAGACACCTCCGGCGACGGTGGGCGATCGCTAGGTACATCCCAGTCAGCTGATAGGCACGTCCTTATCAACCTATCGGCCGGTCGGCCGGCTCGGCCGAACCGGCTGAAATCACCTCGCTCCCTGTCATCCCTATCGATCATCTTCATGTCTCGCAACCACCAGATCTCATCAGATCTCGCACTGGACACGCTTGTTAGCGGACCGCCGGCATGTATCTCTTTACACCAGGAAGCGATCAAGTTCCGGCCGGCTGGATGCAGATTATCTCAACCACTGGCATGTCAGCGTTTTATTCACTGCTCAGTGTGCGCGTTCCTTCTTGTGCCGGAAAGGTTTCTGGCATGTCGCAAGCGTTACTCTGTCGCAGCCACTGAGCCGTCATCGCAGCTGATTTCTCAGTCGCAGTTGAAACTAGTCCGACGCATTCTGGAATTCTTCGATAGGCAGCTAAGATTGGCAGCATGGTTTAGTCACCACCCCTTCCTCTATACCCCTCGGAGCAATCAGACAAAGGCAAAGAGACACTTGAGATCGATCGTATCATACATTTGGTTTCGTTAGGACTACAGACATCTATTGTACAAACAGATTGGAGCGGAGCATGAGTTTCTGGCCTCTGATTGGGTTTGATTGTGGGATTGAATCAGGCACTGATCGTGATGTGGTTCGTGATGCTTGGGATTGTGTACGGTGCTGGTATTGAGTTGCTGGTGGTGGTTTGTCGAGTGCGCTCGTGGCGGGCATGAGACGAGCTCAACTCAGACCATGTCCTCCCCCCGGTCGCCCGAGTAAAGCACAACAACAGGCGACTTGAGGAACGTAACGTCTGCGGTCCAGAGATTCGTAACCGCAGTCCACCAGCTAGCCGCAGTGGCAATCATGCCAAAAGCGCCAGCAGCGTTCCTAAGCCCATCGTGTGTAGCGCCGGAGATATGATGCGCGCCCAGGAAGAGCGAGAACAGCATCGTGCCGGCCACGGTCGCAATGAGATTCAAGCTACACTTGAGGCTTCCGAGGAGGACGAGCGTGAATAGCATCATGAAGCTGAGCAGGACGAGACCGAGCCCTGCGTCCCTCTCGCTGCTCAGAAGGCCAAAAATGGGCAGCAGGCTGCACCCGACACTGAACGAAAAGGCGCCAAAGATGCCAAACAGCGTGGCCATGTATGTGTTTCCGAGGGACATTTCCCACCATGCGCAGAAGGTCTGCGAGATGCCGCCGAAGAAGATTAGCGGTGGGATCGCGGCGGAGAGGGTTTGCAGGCCTTGGACTCGGAATGTGAGGGAGGAGAGGAGGAAGACGCCGTAGCCCCAGGAGAGGAGGCCGAGGGGGGTCGGGTTGCCGAAGATGCGCTGTGGGTTAGCTGCGATTTCAAGGTAGATGGTGAGGGGGCGGTAAGGAGGTAACTCACGTTCTGCTTTGGGATGGCGGGCTGGTCAAACTCTGCCGGCGCACCGTCAGGCGTCAAGATGCGCTCGGTGCGGGGACTGCTGAAGTCTTGCTGGTCGGCTTTCTCGTCGAACCAGGGGTAGCGGACCGAGGGCGCCTCGAGCGTGCTAAGGGAGGAGATGGAGCCGGGCATGGTGTGTAGCTGAGCTGTGCTCTGCGAGTGGTGCAGTTGGGCTGGTGCTGAGGCTGGTCGTCTGAGGTGTGTCGATCAGTGGAAGGCGAGGTCGTCTTCGTGCTCAAGTAGTCAAAGCTAGCGTAGTGGTAGTCAAGCTGTCGCAGAGTGCGGGGCGTGCGGGGCTGTAACCTGGGATGTGGGGGACAACGACCTCGACCCTCGACATCTTATGTATCCTCCTGTTAATCCTGCTACTCAGCATCAACCCCCCGCGTCGACTCCGCGTCGACTCCGCATACATCGAGTTTCCGTCAACGGGGATGGCATGGCCCCACACGCCACCAGACAGACGAGACATTCCAGTCTTACCAATCTATTAGCAACGCTTTGACGGATCAGTTCCCGACCGTGTCGGCCGGCCGGCGGGGCATGGTGGTCTGGCTGGGCCGGCTGGGCTGGATCAGGTGGCCCACAAGCCCCTATACGGGCTCCACATCCGCAACGGAGAAGCACAACAGCCGCGGCTCTGTCGCTTTGACACCTTGGCGCTCTGGCCCCGAATCGAGTACTCGAGCTAGCATAGTATGCAGATCCGCGGACTCGGCGGTCGTAAGCTATTCCTCATGTTTGTCAGCACATCATTGGAAGTCGGCGCCAGCGAGCGTGTGAGCCCAGCGCGGGCAGCGCGGTACTGCACTCCGTGCCTTAGCAGGCGTGGGCTCAGCAGCTGGGCACATTATGCTTTTGGGCCTGGCACCGGGTCAGTATACCCTGAAAAGATGTCGGAACCGCGCGACTGGCCGCGGAGATAGCGTCCGCGTCTACCTCCATCTGGGTGCAAGGAGGTGTCATGCCTCGGCTCTGCATTGTTGACGAGCAGAGTGCGATCTATGCAAAGCTCGATACTTGTCGATTGCCGAGATAGTTTCTCCTACGCAGAGTACGCCCGCTGGCCCCGTGGAGTATGCGACGTCGGAGCAAGCCCTACCTTGAAGGAGAAGCATACCTTGCCTCGCCTTGCATCTCAACGGACTTACATGCAACACCACTTCGTACACATCACATGAACAACAGGTGAGCTAACATGGAGCCAAAAACGTAAGATCGACGTCGCCTTCGGAGACCTGATCACATGCAAGTCAAGTGTCTAACCACACTCCGGTCACGGAGAGCTATGACTGTCGAACAGCCGTATCAGACAGCCGTTCAGACCTTCTGGCAGCAGGAATTCCGGTACGGTGAGCACCTGGTCATGTGCAGTGGTGACACTCCGATGCTGTGGTGGTCATGTGCTGTCGAGGTAGTCGCTGATCGCTGCTGAACTGGTCAGTGGTAACTTTCTCACGGTGTCCCCAATATGAGGCACGGAAAGCGCGCCGATCGGCCGGTTCCGATATGCAGACCGGCGGACCGGAGCATATTTCCGCAGATCTTATCTGTGGGCTCTGTTTGTCAGCAGCTGTGCTTAGCTTCCAAGCATGCAGATCCGCGATCTGCGGCTACGCTGTCCATTGGAGTCCAGGCTCAAGTACTGCAATGTAGGCTGGCTGCCTGGAATGGCAGGCGGGAATGCAGTTCCAGGATCCAGCAGTGCCCCGCGTCGTCTACAAAGACTGGACCGAGCCCCGCATCACTGAGTGGGGAACGGACTTCCGTCCTGCCCGCTCACCCCGCATGGAGAGGACGACGGGCGCTAGGGCCGAGATTAGCTGATTCTCTGTGACTAACCGCAAGCCACTGAGGCCACTGATCTGCATTACGCATCTCCGGACTGACTGGCTCATGGCTCGAGTCTCACGCCCTGCGCGCCTGCGCTGAAATATAGATCGGCTGGCCGTCTAGAGCCTTTGCCACTCAGACATCGGGGCCTCGCAGTGCGCAAAGATCGGCAGTAACGTTACCTCCCTCCTTGTGACTGACCCGCACGAACTACGGATCTGCTGCGTGTTGCTGAGTTACTGGGCCGAGACACTTGGCCATCCGGTGAGGACGGCCATCCGCATATGCGCGATCTGCGAGGCTCGATCACTTCTCGATCACCGGGCACATATCTCTCGCTACAGAGTGCAGAGCGGAGACGTGCTTTGCCCAATCGATCGACCGCTGACGAGCTATAGCGCTACAGCCTCTCACCGCATGCTCCAGAACAGCACCACACAACATTCTTTCGTCAATACGTCAGCACAAACCAGCACAGCCAGTCAGCAGTCCTCAGTGAGTACCAACCGTAGCGCGCACGCAAGTCATAAATCGTCACATAAGCGGTGCCAGCCCGCTCTATCATATATTTTTACCTGCTTCGCCCAACTAGGCCCACTCCCACGAGACGGCCGGGTTGCTTCCATCGGGCTTGTCGTCGAGTCCGAGAATGCCAAGACTAGTGTCACCGCCAGTGAACGATTCCCAGAAGCCCTGGGGCAGGTCAATCTTACCCGGAGGACAGACGGGGCACTGGTCGACGACGGTCGCCTCCTTCGTCTGGCCCTTCCACGTGATCTTGATCTTCTTGCCGCAAGGAGGGCCGGTCGAGTACCCGCCGCCGGTGATTTGGTTCCAGTAGTCTGTCGAGAGGGCTACGACCGCGTCGTCGTTGCTGTAGTGGCCCCCGCAGTACGTTGCGCCGGAGGCTATGTCGTAGAACGACGCTTCGCCGCCGCTCGCGCCGGGCGAGGTTGGGGCGCCGTTCAGCCAGGACAGGTCGCCACCACCGCCGCCGCCGGAGTTCTTGTCGGCTGTGGGCGAGGGAGAGGGGGCTGCAGACGAGGCGGCCGCAGACGAGGGAGAGGGTGAGGCATCGGCCGACGAAGCGGTAGCCGAGGACGCGGCCGCAGAAGAGGCAGCGACGGAGCTGGGCTCGGACGCCCAGAACTCGTTACCGACCGATGACTCGGCGGAGGCAGATGCAGAAGGCGAGGCGGACGCCGACGCCGAAGCGGACGCGGACACGGAGGCGTCGTCAGAAGGCGCCGCTGCGTCAGACGGAGCAGCACCAGAGGCAGAAGGCTTAGCCCAGTCGGCGGACTCAGCACCGGAGGCAGAGGCCGACGCCGACGCCGAAGCGGCATCACCAGAGGCTGAAGCGGAAGCGGACGGCGCCTGGCCGTCCTGACCCCACTTGCCGTGCTTGCCGTGGTGCTCCTTGGTGTCGGTGTTGTTACCACCGCTACCACTGTCCTGGCCGATCCAGTTCTTGCTCTGGTCAGAGGGAGCAGGAGCCGACGCCGAAGCGGCAGGGGCGTAGCTCTGCGCCGAGGGGCTGGCGGCTGCACTGCTGGTGCTAGCACTGCTGTCGCTGCTCTTAGCAGCGCCGCCCTTAGCGGCGCCAGACTTGGACTTGGGACGGCACTTCTTCCCGTTAGGACCGCGACGCACGTTGTCGCGGCGCTCGCTCTCGAGGCGGGCGAGGTGACGGTGTGCCGCGCGGCGGCCGTGGTTGTGTCCGAAGTTGCGGATTGCGTGCGAGTTGGCGTCGTGCGTGGCCGCGAGGGCCGTCGTGCCCGCGACGAGGGCTGTGGCGACGAGAGCGAAGCGCATGGTGTGTCTGTTGCTGTGCTGTGCTATGCTAAAGGAATGAACAGTAGCGGACCCAGCTGGAAAAATGTGCTGAGTGTGCGAGCGAGGAAGGCGGGGAAGACGGGTCGTCAGAAGAGAGTAAAGGAGCAGGTGTGGACCGGCCGCAACTGCTCAAAGTGATAATACAGGTGGTCGTAGAGAGAATGAAGACGAAGGAAGAGAAGAGCTGACAAGACCGCAAAGTCTGTAATATGCCCTCGCCCCTCGTAGTCACATGAAGCAGCGGTCGGGAGCCGCCTAGTGGGTGCATGGTCTGGTTTGCCATCCATCCGTCCAACGCGATGATGAGCAAGGAAGGGAAAGGGCAAGGAGAGGGGATCGTAAGCCACAGCGTGCAAAGCGACGAGCTGCGATGCACAGGCCACAGGAATCTGTGACCTGCTGTGCGTTCCTCTGAGCCCTGGATCCCTGAGTGCAGGGCCCTGGAAGCGAGCGATCGTTGCAGTGTGTCGTGTCTCATCGGCGGCAGTCAGTCACGTCGACTGAGCTCTGCGCGTTCTGGCGTTGCCGCCAGCAAACCTTGCGTACTTGGGGTCCGTTCTAGACCATCCGGGATGTGCCAACACGCAGGACCGAGAGCACGTCAGGCGGGCAGAAGGACAGAGCATAACATTGGTGTCTGTGCAGGGGCGCATACCGTAACAACTGCGACAGCGCGAGCGAACGAGCACTCGGATCCTCCTCGAATGTGCGTACATGCGCGTGCTGCACGAAAAGAAAGTTCCGGCAGACAGCGCGTCAGTCCTTTCAGGGCATAGGGTCGGGTCAGGGCCGGGAACCCTATTCCACAGCTATGGCCATGCTGGACCGTCATGGCGCCGATCTCGTGTTCCAATCGACGCGTCGGGCGCTCATTGCAAGATTCCAATATAGCACATCGTTGCAAAGAGGGCGCTGGTACAGTGTGATACGCGCAGCAATCTTTGGCTCAATACACGGGCAAGGCGGCCAACGTGGGTGGCACAGCATGGGCCGAGGCCAGCGTCGCATCCGTTCCATTAATGGCAGAGAGCAGCGGCACAACATAGAATCAACGCTCATGAAGTCGTGCATCGGCATGCGGACACCGGACACGACAGACCGAAAGGGCATGTCGTGCACAGCCATATGTCCGGCTGACGGCCTTTCCAACAGGGACTTGCGCATCTCTTCTCAATGAGAGCATGCGGCATCGTTGTGGGCTTGTTACCACCATGCTGTGCTTGCAAAGGAGCGCACCTGACTTCATTTGTCAATCATTGATTAACGAGGCGATTGATCTGCGCATGTCACCTAGTAACACAGCGCCATGTTGCTCTCTTGGCATGATCACCACGCAGATTGCATGTCGTGATTTTGAAGAGAGCGGGTCGACACCAGAGTACCCACAGCGGCCTACGCCAGCAAGCACTGCTTTGCCCGCCGCGGGCAATTGCAGCACCAAGGCTCCGCAAGTGTGTCTTCCAGACACTTCAAGACTCCACCAACAGCCCAGATTCGAGGAAGAAAGGGTCACCGTCAACTGCCGCAGTTGCCGCAGGGACTGCAGATGACACCAACTCATAAGGTCGGTCAGATGGATAGGTTGAGGGCGCGCGGGAGTGCGGAACCGCTCGGCACTCGTCTGGGGTGGCTGATGATGTATGAATGGCTGTGCAGCTGTTATGCATGTGTTCCGTTTTCGGTGCCGGCATCTTTTCCTCGGCTCTTGTGTTCCGTTTTCGGTGCGGGCATCTTGTTCTCGGCTCTGCAATCGAGATCGGGGTGCTCGGTGACCCTTCAGCCCCGCAGACCGCCTCCAATCGTGGAACGGATGCCTCGGCACTGTCCGCACGATCGTGTCTACATGCCTCTCAATCTCATGGATGCTTGCCTCTTTGCAGTGCTATCGTCAACAGTGGCTTCTGACATAAGCTGTACAACTACAATCGTAACATGATCCTGCACAGTGCGGGCAATCACACCTGCGCGGGCGCTCACTCATCCTTCTTCTTCTTCTTCTTCTCATCCCAGCCAACCCACTCATCAAGCAGTTTGTCAGCGCATCCCCCCTCTCCACCAAGCTGCATATGCTGCCCCGGACAGTCAACAAGATGCAGCCTCTTCTTCTTATCCAATGCCTTGAGGCCGATCCAGTCCTGCTCATAAAGCGGCTGCTCTCGGAGCGGAATGACCTTTCTCTTCTCCAGCACGTCCATCATCTGAGCATCGCCGAGCGTCTTCGCCTCGTGCTTCTCAAACCACTGCTCGTCCTCCTCCTCAGGCGCGAGGGTGGACCACTGCGAGCTGCGAGCGGGGAAGACAGTCGTGTCGTTGAGGAAGTTGACAGCGACGAGGTTCTCGAGCTTGTCGAGTCCGCGCCCGCCGTACTCGCGCCCTGTCTTGTCGTCGTCCAGGATTCCCTCGCCGTTCAGGTCCCGGATGAACGTGTTGTAGAGGAGGAACTCGTCCAGACGGTCCACGTCGCGGTAGTACTGCGCTTGGATTAGGCGGCGCTGTGCCCAGAGCGTGTACACGCCGGCGCGGGCTGCAGAGTAGGCGAGCTTGCACGCCAAAGTCGGCGGATCGGGACAGGGAATGAGGGCGTTGATGCCGTAGTGCGGTGAGCCGAACTGGGGTCAGTTTGTCCTGGTGCGCATTAAGCTGTTAGAGGAGTAAGGTGACTCACAGTGATGAGGTTGCGCATGCGATCGCCGTGCTCGCAGTACTGCGCGACGTAGCGCAGAAACAGCCCGCCCTGCGAGAACCCAATTGCGTCGTACCCATCCTTCAGCTCGGGAATCTCCGCCAGCGCCGCACACTGCTCCTCTGCCAACGACTCTGCCTTCCCCCACCACCCTGCTCGTTGCTCGGACCCTGGGTCCGCGTTGACGGGCGCCACGACGCTGTGCACGAAGATACCCGGGTAGCGCGTGCGCACGATGCCGATGAACTCGTCCATTCCGTCCGAGTGGGCTGTGTCGCCTAGGCCGTGCCAGATCACTAGCGGGCGCGGGGACGGGATGCCGCCGCCGGAGGCATCGTCGTCGGCGGAAGCGACACCGGGAAGCTCATCGGAGAGCGGGACTTGCTGCGGGATCGATACCGCCGCCGCTAGCGTCGAGAGCAGGAGGAATAGTGCCGTGCGCATCGTTGCTCTTCAGCTGGGTCCGAAGCAGTGTTGAGCACGTTGCGGTGCTAAGAGCGGACTACGAACCGCAAGCCACAACAAGGACGCGCAAGTGGACGGACGTCATGGGGCGTACCCGCTGCGTCACGTGATCTTGCCACCGGCGCCGATCGCCGAAGGGCCCCTGGGTGAATCCTGTGCGGCTTGCTTCTGCTTCATGCGCCATGCTCTCGCTCTCGCTATCAGCTCGGTCGCAGCCGAATCACCACAACCACGTACACTGACGCATCTATCCAACCTGCGTAGTTCTCACTACCCCGACTGATCTTTACTGCTCGGCATTGATTTTCCGACCCGGCCGCACGCCGAGGTAGTCCACTCACGGCGACTGTCCTGCCAAGCCGACGCTTTCGGAACGATAGTAGTTTCGCACCGGCGCTAAGAACCACACGATGTGCACGGGCACGGGCACCAGCGCGCCGCACCCGAAGCGAAGCACTAATGCAAAGCAAGTGGGCATCTCGGGCAGTGAGGTGACGGGGAAACGCATCCCGCCGTCCTCGCGCTAGTGACTGATCGCAAGCAAGCCAGTGCATCAGAATCAGCCGTGGCTGATGCAAAAGTCAAGGTTGAGCCAGCATGCCAGCAGGCGGCGGTGTAGGTTGTTTCTCACGGCAGAATTCATCTTAGCCTGATCACCCAAACTTCGTCACTAGCTGTGGCGCCAAGATGGCCCATGGCCCACGCTGTCACTGCTGCCATGCTGCCGTGCATGCCATGGCGATCATGCCGGGTCTAAGCGACTAGGACTAGGTCAGCGCTTCAGTGATTCATATAGCAGGCAAGCATCCTTTGAGCGACGAGCATCCCACAACTAACAACTCACAACTCACGACACACGACTCACGACTCATGGTCACTTGTACTTTCTACGCGGACTGGAACTCATCCCACTCACGACCTCCCAGCGCAAACTTCCTCTACTTCAGCACAACCTCCTCGACTCCAGCGCGACACCTCACTCCCGCTTCGCTCTTGCAACCTGGCACACCCCGCACAGCTCACAGAGCTCGTGATACCTTTTCTCCTCCCCTCGGCCCAGCCAATGCCCCCACCCGTCCCGCCCGCGCCCATCACGATCCTCCTCACAAAGCCCTCCGGCGTCACATACACCCTCCCAGCCGCCCCGACATACAGAAAGATGACACCCACCCTCCCCCCTTTGCCCGATACTAGCCTCCTCAGCGCATCGCCAATCTTCATGGTGCGCACCCCGCGATCTCGCCCGAAGCGGCGTGAAGGGCTGCCCGCGCACGTGCCGCGCCGCTCGACCAGTTCGGGCAGCTTGACCAGTGTGGCCAGCGTGGGCAGCTCGGCTAGCTCCAGTAGCTCCAGTGCGAGCTCGAACTCGAGCACGAGCACGAGCACGATCGGCGAGGTCGAGCTGAACGTCTCGGTTCCGATCGTGCCTCGTCGACGGTGGTGGGCGGCCGAAGCGAATCCCGAGGGTACAAGCAGCTCAGCCAGAACTCCCTATGGCTCCAGCCCTCCGCGCGGTTCGAGTGCCCATCTTTCAAACTCAGCAGACTCAGTCGACCCAGCAATCCCTCAGCCATTCCTCTCCGAGCCGCAGAGCTCGAGCGACAAGGCTTCGACCGACGAGAGCTCGAACGTCGACAGCTCGCAGGACGAGAGCTCGAACGCAGACGACATGGAGACCGTCGCGGCTGATGTCACCGAGGAGACCAACGAACAGTCCAAGTTCTCCAGGCCCCGGCCACGACGTCGCCAGCGCCCTAGTCTGACGGGCACGCCCCGCTTAGCGCCCATTACGGAGGCGGGCGTGCTCGAGCCGCTGATCACGGTCGTGCCGTTCAGCGTGGGGCTGGGCTCGGGCACGTATCGTCGCTCCAAGCTCTGATCGGCGGTCTGAGTTGAGGCACATTATCTTGTTGTACGCATATCTTATAGAAGTCTCCACACGCCCCCTTTGTTGCATGCATAATTGGTATCAGGATGTCGGTATCAGCTGTGATGCTCGAGCCACGTTGATAATCGTACCCAGACAGCAGGCTCTCTATCAGGCTGCTGCGCCTACGGCTCTGGGAGCAAGTGGGATCCGACATTCTTGCCCTTAGCCTTAGTCGTGTGACCCATGCACGATCAGCAGCTTCGATCTCGACCGCACAGCGTGACAACGCAGATCGGCGTGAAGAGTCCGCAGTAGAAGGAATGGAGGAATGGTCACGCTACCTATCGATCTATCGATCTGCTCACCGTCTCAGCAACGTGAAGTCCTGACACGATCTCACTTCGATGGTGAGCCATGTCACTCAATCTCGCTGCAAAGGCTAGGAGCTAACAGTCAATGCTAAAGGAGATAACGAGGCGAGACACAGAGCTTCTGACGGCTTCCGCATGGAGGGATCCGCACATTGGCTCAGCTGGCAGACGGTGAGCGTGTCAGTGACGGTGAGCGCCCGTCACCACTGGGCTGAAACGGTGGCTTTCCGCGATGTTTCAGGCGCAAAGCCAGATAACGAGTGTGACAACTGCCAGTATCTCAAGTCTTTCATGGCCAACGCGATTGCATGCCAAGGCCAAGCCTCTCAATTGGCCAGCTCGCCAGACGCGAACAGAATGCAGCGGAAGATCAGACTATCAGATGTCTTGGCAGGGCGTAGTGCGCGTAGCGTGTTGATCTCTCGGTGTGCCGCGTGTGTGCAGCCATGCTGTCATACGTTAAGACGTCTTATCAGTTGAGAGATGACGGGGGTCGCATCTGACCGAATCTGAGTTAACCGCCGAATACCGTCCGCTCTTTCGGCTAGAGTGAGCCGGCCAGTGAGAAGTCGAGTGGAGCAGAATGACATCGCCTCGCAGTCTCATCTGACATTTGACGGAGCGGTCAAGCGGCTGATTCCCGCGAAGTAGTTGCTTTTATCTATGAGCGCTGTGTTTGGCCAGCGTCTGCCAGCCAGGTCAAACAGCGATCATCTCCAACTCCACCCAGATCTACACGTGATTCCGGCAATGACTAGGTGGAGGCGTCCCGGGTGCGTCTTTGCCCAATCAGGACGCGATCGAGCAGTTCCATATCTGGGTATTCCAGGCCCGCTTTCAAGGATTTCAGGCCCGCATTCAGGCCACATCGCAGCCGATCCCCTGCGTGGGCCAATCAGCAGCCAGCGATGGGGGCAAGATAAGAAAAAACGTCGCAGCCCCCTTTGCTCCATCGGGTTCAGGGCGCGGTGAGTAGCGCCAGCCATGCAGGCATGCCAGCCATGCAAGGTAAGTGATCGATGACTCGTCCCCTCCCCGAGCAGACTACAGATCGACCACTCAGAGCTCATCCTCTGCTTTGGACGGTCATTCGCTGCCGCCGGACGCAAGAATCTCCGCAGGGACTAAGGGTATGACCCTCGTGGCCTACCCACGCCCGGAGAGGAGATCGACGGCCAGCCAGCCAGCCAGCCACGGACGGTTGGCCGACTCGAGCGAGACTGGCGCTATCTCTGCTCCTCCCTCCCGCTCACATGTGGGGGGTCGGGGTCGCAGGGCCGCTTACGCTGGTCGATATGTGGATCTGTAACCCATGCTCGCGAGCGACCAATTAGCCGCTCGCTGGGCCTTGGAAACGGCTCGATTGTGTATCCGGGGTTGGACTGGCCCCGCCCCGCCCTGCGCTGTCTAGCGTTATCTCGCCCGCCCTTGGACTCACCCATCGCTCACTGGGTGGCCATGGACCACTCAGCTCAGCCAACTCCCAGCGCACCGCCCATGGCCCGCAGTCCCTCCCCCCTGCCTCACCTTCCCCGCCATCGCAGGCAGCGCACACGCACACGCCCGATCACCCAGTCATCTTGTGTCTAGCAATCAGCTCCCTATGATCACTCCAGATTCGCAGTCGCATCTACCGAGCTCCAGCGTCCTCGCTACCTGGCTGATCGGAAGGTCGCCGATTAAGTCCTGTCTAGCCCGTACTGGCCCGTCTGACCCGTCAGATCGCGGCTGTCCGTCTCGCCGCTCGTTATCTAGCCCAGTTTGGCCAGTCAGTCAGAAGCCAAGCATGCGATAGATTAAGATCTCGCGACCACGGTTGCTGGCACTATCTTGCATCTTTCTTCTCTCTTATATCGTCGTCTGACCACCTACTCACTTACTCACACGCATACCCCGCATTCCTCTCACTTTCTATCACAAGCTCGCACTAGCAAACTAGACAAAGCCTAGAGATTCTTCGTCGATCCTCGCCTCTTCGCCTCCCTACACTACTGCTGCGCTCTGAAATTTAGATCGCCCAGTACCGTCATCGCATCGCACGCAACGCATTCACCTATCTCTGCTCCGACTCGGCATAGGCCAAACACAGCAGACCAGTCACCTTCCTTCCTTCCCAACTGCGACTACTCCTATCGCCCAAGCCTAACTCCTATCCCGGCGCTGCACACGACCACCCCCACCACCCCGACCAGCCCACGCCCCCATGGTCAACGTCACATACGGCATCCTCATACCCAACCCGGACGGGACTTACACCTTTGACAAGCTCGGCCCGGATATCATCGCCACGACAAAATCCGGAGAAACAGCAGTCTATTCAGCAGGCGACATCGCCTGGGTCCTGACATGTACCGTGCTTATCATCTTCATGATTCCGGGGCTCGGATACCTGTATTCGGGCCTTGCGCGGCGTAAGAATGCACTCCAGCTCCTCTTCCTCTCGATGGCGTCGCTCGCCGTCGTGTCCTTCCAGTGGTTCTTCATTGGATTCTCGCTCGTCTTCTCCGAGACGGGTGGCAGCTTCTTTGGCGATGGTCGGTGAGTCAAGCAAGCTTTGATGCTGTGCGCTCTGAGACAGTAGCTGACATCAGCCACGTCGGCATGCGCGGAGTGCTCGAGGAGCCGACCGCCGAGTCTGGCGGAAGGATACCACGTCTCGTGCTGGCCACTTATCAGCTCATGTTGTGAGTATCGCTGGACTCGAAATTTGAATGCGCAGCAAGGCAGAGTCGAGGTAGTCACTATTCGGTCAGACTGCGAGGTCCGTGCCTGGTGGATCTCGTCAGCCCGGCAACTCGATAATCTAGCTGGCAGACTGTGCAACAAATCGAGCTGACCCCGCAGTGCCTGTCTCGTGCCCGCGGTGCTTCTTGGCGCTGCCGCCGAGCGCTCGCGCACCCTCCCCGCGCTCCTTTTCATCTTCTGCTGGACGACGCTCGTGTACGACTTCCTCGCGCACTGGATCTGGTCGGCCAACGGCTGGGCTTTCAAGTGGGGCGTGCTCGACTATGCGGGTGGTGTGCCCGTCGAGATTGCGTCGGGCGTCGGCGGCCTTGCATACTCGTACTTCATCGGCAAGCGTCGCGGCTACGGCACTGAGCGAGTCATGTTCAAGCCGTCCAACGTCTCGTCGGTCACGCTCGGCACGGTGCTGCTCTGGTTTGGCTGGATGGGCTTCAACGGCGGCTCGGGCTACGCTGCCAACCTGAAGGCGGCCATGAGCATCTTTGTCACGAACCTCGCCGGCTCGGTGGGAGCGCTGACGTGGATGTTGATGGACTTCCGGCTCGAGCACAAGTGGTCCATGGTCGGCTTCTGTACTGGCGCCATTGCAGGCCTGGTCGCCATCACTCCCGCCGCCGGCTATGTCGGCGCTCCGGCGGCGGCTCTGATCGGTTTCGTCTCGGCTGTCGTGTCCAACTTGGCCACGAGGCTGAAGAACACGATGCGCGTCGACGACCCGATGGATATCTTTGCCGTGCACGCGCTCTCGGGCGTAGTTGGCTGCCTCATGACTGGCATTTTCGCGCAAGCCTCCGTGGCAGGCAACGACGGCCTGACGGATATCCCGGGAGGCTGGCTGGACGCCAACTGGGTCCAGCTCGGCAAGCAGGTCGCCTGGGTCGCGGTCGGCTCGGCATGGACGTTCGTCGTAACCCTCGCGATCATGTTCGTCATCAACCTGATCCCCGGGTGCAAGTTCCGCGCGAGCGAGGAGGCCCAGATCATCGGCATGGACGAGGCCGACCACGACGAGTACATTGCCGACTATGCCTTTTTCCGCCGCGACCTCGAGGAGCCCGACATGCGCATGTGGCGCACCTTCACGCCGCAGTTCAACCAGCCGCCCGCGCCTTACCGCCGCAGCATGAGCCAGGAGGACGTCGAGCGCGGACGCGGCATCAGCCCACACCCGAGGAACGACCGGTCCCGCTCGCGCCCCAGGGCGCACGACATTGAGCCTATGGAGCCCATCAATGAGAGCCACGGTGAGGGACAGGTCAGGTTCCAGCAGGAGAAGCTTGATGGCACACCTGCGAGCTCCACGGCCGGTAGTATCGAGAAGCCGCTGGATGAGAAGGACATTGCCGAAAAGGTGTAGGCGCCGGCGCTCTCTTTGGGGGCTCAGTGCTCTCCGGAGTCGAGACTGATATTAGAATTCTTAGAACGTAAAGTAAAGTAGTTGCAGTCAAGCTGCAGAGTTAGCGGTAGTAGTAGTAAAATAGGAGGCCGAACGGCCGCCTTAGTCTTTCATATCGACATTGTCTTGGTCATTTCTCTGTCTTTTGTATACCATCAACTTGTACATGCATGAGCTATTTGTCCATATGTGCTGCACTCTAGCGTGTCTAGGGACTGAGTCTGCTCAGACTGACGGCCACGGTGTTGATCACAGCGCACCCCCCAGGAACTGCTCACTGCTAAAGTGTCTCAAGTCAGTTGTAGAAGGGTAGCAGTCTAAGGCTAGTCGCCCCCGCTAAGACGCACCAGACATGGCCAGGAATAAGCGGTCGGAGGGCGGCTTGGCTACATCTCAGCTCTCTCACGCTGGCTCTGAGCATGTCGCAGAGTGTGCGTAAAGTCAGAGCATGATTCCGGCGTGAGGTTGCACCTTGCCTTCTATCTGTCGTCATTGTCTCACCGCGTGATGCTCACTCTGCATGCGAGGCTTTCGATGACCTGACGACATACTGAAACTTAGGGATCAAGGCAAAAGCAAGAAGTGCGCCCTGCGTCCCCCTTTGTACTGCACGAAGCCTACGAGGGCGTCACCCATTATATGAGAAAGCCGATCGACGAGTTTCCAATTTGCTCTTCCTCCCCTCCTTCATCTTTCTCATCTCGCACCTCACGTCTCTCTTACCTTTAGGTTCTTCAGAGATCGGTGGTCCGTTGAGAGTGAGCGCTGCGCACAATGCATGACGAGTCGTGAACGCACACAGGCTTTGATGCACTGGTCTCCCAAATTTCGGAATCTTCCCGTTCCACTTTGAAACCAAGCCCGCCGGCCCAATTATCGTGAAGCATTCCAACAGCCGCATTGGCCAAGTGGTACGGCGTTCGTTTCCTAAGCGAAAGATCGCGGGTTCGAGCCCCGCATGTGGTTCTCCTTCCTGAGCTTCCCGAGAGCGACGACGGATACATTTTTGTATCCCACGGCCTCGCGAAGCGAGGTCGTCGCTTTGAGTTCCTCCCTCCCACCTCCTCAACTCTGCCACTTGACTCCGGGCATGTTTCAGACATGCATGAGCTTTGTATCGGGCATTGGTCTGGGGCGCAGCCGAATCAGGAATTGAGTTTTGGCGACAATAGCGGAAAGGGCATGATAGTGGCAAAAGGCACCAGTCTCGTCCGTGTCACGTGGCCATCCTTAATTTCGAAAAGTGGATGTCACCTCCGCAACATCAACAAACGACCATGAGCGCGGACGACTGCGATGCGCGCGAGCGCCCACACGACGGATACGATCAGAATGGTCACTACGAGAACGGGAATGGGATCGAGCATGAGGAACATGAAGAAATCCCGGAACCTGAAGTTCTGCCCGTGCGCAACATGCTTGAGGAGTTTGACGTGAACGTGCTGGCGCCGTTGGTTAGATGTTCGAAGCGTGAGTATATCTCAACAGCCGGAGCGCGATAGCGCGAGAGCTGCGAGGGCTGCAAATACTTTGCGGCAAGTGGCCGCGAGGTCAGCTGCGACGTGCGTCACTGCGGGTAGAAAACAGGGGTGCTGGAGTTGTTCCGTGGCCTCTACCGTTGGCTTGCTCGATACCATGGGCTTGCTTCTGTCGTGCTGCGGCCCATTCGAGAATCGTGACTGCTACCCGCAAGGGTTTAAAGTATCTACCGGCGAGAGATATGTCGCTCGCCTGTAGTACAAAGCAACAGCTTTCCGCCTCGCAGCGCATGCAACGCTCGCTCGTCGCTAACCCCAGTCCCCTTCCGCCACCTCACCTCTCTCTACGAAACGCACGTAACGCACACGCCAATGATACTCGCCGAGGAGTTTTCACGTGCCCAGACAGCGCGAATCTCAGACTTCTCAACATCAGAGAACGAGCGGGGCGTATTCTGGCTCACGCCCTCGTCCTCGTCCTCCACTTCCCTGCTACCCCTCCCCGAGCCCATTCCCTTGGACCCCTCTCCATCCCTCGAGACGCCCCTTCCACCCCAGAAATCCCGCTATCAGTATCGACGAGGCAACCGCCTCCCACCCCCTCGACCGAGTAAAGACGCCCGCCTAGTCCGCGGCGCTCTCGTTGCCCAACTCGCCTCCCCTAACGGCGCCTCCCTCGCCGACGCAACAGAGCTCCTCTCACCATACGTCGACGGGGTAGACCTGAACTGTGGCTGTCCACAGCAGTGGGCCTACAAGGAAGGCATCGGGTGCGCTTTGCTCCGTCGACCCGAACTGGTGGCGGATATGGTGCGCACCGTCCACCAAAGGATGGGGTGGGACTATCCCATCTCTGTCAAGATCCGGATCGACCCAGAGCTCCACCGGACACACACTCTGGTCCGGAACGCCATAGCGGCCGGCGCGTCATACATCACCATCCATGGCCGGACACGTTTCCAGGCATCAACAGAGGACGTCAACCTGTCCGGCATACGGTTCGCTGTCGAATGCGCGCGGGGCGAAGTCCCCACCGTTGGAAATGGGGATGTGTGGAGTCTGGCCGACGCGGTCGAGATGAGAGCGAAAACTGGCGTGAAGGGTGCCATGGCCGCTCGTGGCCTGTTGGCCAACCCAGCGCTGTTCGCAGGATATGAAAGGACGCCAAGTCACGCGGTTACGAATTTCGTGAATCTTGCCTCTGATTATGGGCTTATTCATAGTCTGTTCCATCGGCATACGGCTTATATGCTCGAGGAGAGGTTTAGTAAGCCTGAGAAAGTTTGGTTCAACTCGCTGGGGAGTACGGGACAGGTTGTTCAGTATTTGCAGGCGAGGGGGCTTGATTTTGCTGGACAGAGAGAGATCAATGACGCTGTTATGGGATATCGGCTGTGATTGGGAGCACATTACAGCGAAGGTTGGAGGTAGAGTCATAGATGAGAAGGGTGGCCGATCTGATGCATGTTGTAATCCGTATGGTCTGATCGATTCTCGATAGAAACAGAGCACAACTCACGTCAGCACCATTTACGAAGGACATCTGTATGAGCAAGTCTTGAGGCTACTGTAACCCAACACAGCCTCTGTGCATTGCAAAAGTCTAATCTGTACAAATGAATCTACAACGGCCCTCTATAGCTTGGACCTCTGGATCAATTCTCTCCCGATGTCGAAAGCTAACAATCTGCAGCGTTCCCTTTCGCGCCCGCGCTACACGTTGCACCACCTATTCCCGAACCGGTCAATACTCGGCCGCCCATTCTTCTCCTGTCCGTCATTCACGCCATTCTTCCTCCCCTCAAACGCGTAGCTCTCATTTGCGTTAAAGTTGCGATGCGGGCAGATGAACTGGAGGTTTAAAGGGCAGACGCGGTCGACCTCGGTGCACACAGCGATGCAGGGAAGGAGCTCAGTGTACTCGTACGGGTACGAGACGTGGGATCTCCTCGGCGAGTCGGTAGTGCGGGGCATGACGTATGGCGCGGTCGGGTCCTCGGTGATGTTCTCGAACGGAGCTGGCTCGGGATCCGCGCACTGGGGAAGGACCATGCGGCAGATCCAATCTCGATAGGCGTCGTAGCAGTCTGCACATGTCGAGACGAACGAATACTGATCCCTGCCACACGCCTGCGCCGTAAGGGACATAGAGAAGCTCTCGAGGTTGTCCTCGATGATCCTGGAGTACTGTTCCGGTATTGCTGTGATGTAGCTCGCCTGCGTATCGGCCACGGGGCTCGCGTAGCCTACACCCGGGCACATGGCCGTAGGCAGCATGAGCGGGCAGCGGAAGCCGGCCTTCTTCGTCCGGAACAGAGCTGGCGGGTAGATGACGAGCCGGTCGCGGTCGTAGATCCAGAACGTATAGTTCGTATCCGGCTGCAGACCCTCGATGACGGCGTACTGCCTGAATCCTTCTGCGAGATTGACCCGCGTCCAGTTCGTCGCTGAGTATACCGTCTTGTTCCCTGCCAACGCTAGCGCGATGACGCTCTTGCCCAGCGCATGCGTCACGAGACTGTCGCGCGTCTCCTGCACGACAAAGGTGAAGTTGCCGTCTGTGAGGTTGCCGAACATGCCTGCTGTCGGTCCATGGCCCGGATCAGCGTGTGGGACGAATATGGGCCAGTCCGGCTCCGGTCCTGGCAATGTGTAGTTCGGATAACTTGGCTGGGGCAGTTCTGGCGCCTCGATGACGGGCGAGAATAGCAGCGCTGCGGTCGAAGTCGTATCGCCCAGGAAACCCGTCTCGGCGCGGTAGCTCGTAATCCTCACGTCTGGCTCGGCGTCAATCAAGTCCACAACCTGCCAATACACCGTCACGTTCCCCGGTGGTGCCGTACTGCCCGCCTTCACGCTGAGGCTGTACCCCATCAAAACCTGGAACTCGGCCGCATCCTCCTCCGTCACATTCAGCGACACGTTCTCGTCCATGTCCCACCCGTAGGTAAAGTTCGCAAAGCCGTCGTCGAACGTCAGCTGCCACGTGTCGCCGGCGCGGTTCTGGCGGTTG
This sequence comes from Trichosporon sp. DN520, assembly GCA_030347605.1. NCBI lineage: Eukaryota > Fungi > Basidiomycota > Tremellomycetes > Trichosporonales > Trichosporonaceae > Trichosporon > Trichosporon sp. DN520. The sequence goes on from JASJUY010000011.1 coordinate 126,342, forward strand.
GCGCGCCCCTCCGTCCCGCCTGTCCACAGGGCTTCGGAGCTGCGCCGGTCGTCAAACTCGAACCCTGCTGCAGGATTCGTCGTAATGCGCACGTCGGGGACGAAGGGCGTGAGCAGATCTGGTGTGGTCATGTCGTACCCCCGCTCCGAGATCCAGATTGTCATCGTCCACGCGCGCATCTTGGGCAGCTTGATCAAGGCAGCCGGCCGGGTGCGGTTCAGCGTCAGCCCCGTGCCGGCAGGCAGGAGGACGCCGCGGCGCGCCTGCTCCAGCGTCACGTTCAGAGGCGCATAGGGCGGTCTGGCGAGGGCGGTGCCCGTGGGCGGCTCGGCTGTCGTCGTCGCGTCGGCGGCAAGGGCGAGGATCGCACAGAAGAAGAGGACAAGTCCCAGCAGCACCATGTTGGAGCTGGGGACCTGTAGGCTGTGATGGTGTGCGCGGGAAAAGTGCGAGTTGAGTGCTTCGAACGCAAAGTTGATCCGCCTCTGCAGTCACTATACCAGCGCCGATATCGCTGCCTGGCAGCTAGAGCCCGGCTGTGCAAGGTGGAGGCCTGGAGGCAGGTGGAGGTGCCTTAGTCCAAGTCGCTGCAATCGAAATCATCACGTGACTTTACCATGTGCTCCGGGTCCCTCTGCAGCGAGCGACGGGATCATGTTGTGTGCGCCAACTTGCCGACGAACGTCCAAGTCGCCGTGATCTCTTCATCGCACCTGGCCGTCAGCCGTCTCGCTCGGCATCCATCCGCCCCGTGATCCTCCGCCTCCGCCATCCTCCGCCGTAATTCCCGCTTGTGTTCTCGCGGCGCCGTCACCGCCGACGTCACATTGCTCGCTCGCCTAAACTTCATCCCAACGCCAGGCTCAGCCCAGCCCTCCTCTCGATCAGTCCCATCTCCGCCCAGCGCCAGCCGCCAAGCCCGAGAGGCCTCCACCTCCCGGCATCCACCGTCTCGGACCCGGCCCCGATCCACCAGTCTCAGCAACGCCCCCGACGTCCCGGACAGCAGAGTAGACGCCCAGGATGCCGCGCAAGCACAGACCACGGGATACCAAGATCTACGTCCCGGCCACGCCTCAGGCTGCCCAGCCGGGGTCGCCGTCCGAGCAGCCCGATGGCCCCTCTCTGGAGGTGCTCCTCATGGCGCAGCAGATAGCTCACCAGCGGGGACACACTTTCGACATTGAGAGCTTCCTGACACCAGAGCAGAGGGCAGAGTACGCAGCGTTGCAGGGCGAGGACCCCGACCCGCCGTCAACGGGGACGTCGGACCGGTCTGCCGGCGCTGGCTCCGCCTCCGGAGAAGGAAATACAAGCCACCAAGACGGCGGAGCGGAGGGCGGCTCGACGAGAGAGCGAGACGAGATCGAGGACCTGAGCACGCCGCCAGCGAAGCGTATCAAGCTCGGCCCGAACACTCCTCTGTCGCAAGTATACTGGAAGCAGCGATTTGACCAGCTCGCCCGTGTTCGCAGCCGGAGCTTCTCGCCCTCTTCGTCGCCCGCAAACTCGACACATCACGCTCATGACCATCCCCCGTCTCCGGCCCGGTCGCGCGAGGCTTCGCCGTCGCCCTGGGCGCGCAGAGAACTTCGCGATACTCCCGTCCACCTCCGCAAGCTCGCACCCGTGACTGAGGCGGATAAGGTCGATATCGCTGCTAGCGCGAGTTATTGGAATCACCTCCTGTGTCAGGCCCGAGCAGCCCGCGGGCCGCAGTACGATTACAACACCCGCCAATTGCTTTTTGACCGGCAGAGCGAGGCGTACTACACGCAAGGCAAGCCGCCGAGGGGTGACACGCCGCCGCCGGAGCCGCAGCCCGAGCCCGAGAAGGACAAGGAGGGAGGGAAGGACAAGAGCGACAGCAAGGAGAAGGACAAGGCTGAGGCTGGAAAGGAGAAGGAGAAGGACAAAGGGAAAGAGGTGGAGAAGGGAGGAGAAGACGGAGGAGATAAGGCGAAGGAGAGTAAGGAGACACCGAAAGTCAACGGAGGAGAACCGCCACAGCCGAATGGTACGCCGAAGTCGAACACTAGCCAGCCACCGCCGAGCCCCGGTCAGGGACCGCCGGGACCTGGAGGACCAGGAGGACCGGGAGGGCCGCAAGTCAGGCTCGCGGCCGCCCAGGCTGCTCAAGCGAATGTGCAGGCGCAGGCGCTTTCGCTCGGCGGCGTTGGACCGCCGGGACAGGAGTCGCCTGGCGGACCGGGTGGTCATGGCGGACCGGTAGGCATGCCGCCGGGAACCATGAATCCGGGGATAAACCCTGGCATGATGCAGATGCCGCAGGGCGTCAACCCTATGGCGCTCATGGGAGGTGGTCCGCCGCCGCAAGGACCAATGGTCGGCGGAGGACAGGGACCGATGCTCGGAGGAGGATGGCAGGACGATTGACCTCATACTACACACACGATGTACCTTCTTACATCACAGTCACTTTTTACAACGACCTCTTATGTGCAGCAAACGATTCCTGATACTATTGTTGGCGGTGTACCATCGCATCGACGAGGGCAGGGAAGGGGAGGCTGATGTCAGCTGAGACTTCAAAGTTGCTGAGCTTACAGTTCGCGCATTGCGGCTTCGTCCTCGGCACTGAGACCATTCACGTAGTCCTTAATGCGCTGCAGGGTCCGACTCTTGCTCTCGCCAGGCGCTGGTGTCAGCTTGGTGCACGGACTTACAACTCACAAGCGTTCTTGTGGATGTGGCAGATGATGTCGACTTTGGTGCCAGCCGAGATCTCTGCATCGCTCTTCTCAAGCCCGAGGCGATTGCAGAGCCTCTCGCCGCCGCGGTTCACAAAGTTCAACACGGCGACGGGACTCTTCGCAGCCAGCTCATCCAGCGTGATGCCCTCCAGTTCGTGGCGAGGGATGAAGCCTGTAACCTTGCGATCACCAAAACCATCGCGCTTGGCGTTGCCGAGCTGCGTGAACGTCTTGTTATAGTTGCGGCGCGGCTGATGGTAGGCGACAAACAAGGTGCCGTTGCCCAGCTTTGCGCCGTTCATGGTGTTCAGAGCCGCAGACGCTTCCTGGGGACGCAGGAATGACACGAAGCCATAACCACGAGAGCGACCGCACTCATCGCGCATCACACGGGCATTGACAACCTGGCCAAACGGCGCGAAAGCATCACGGAGGAAGGGGCCGGCAATGTCAGGGTCGAGATTCTGTCGTTAGCTGATGTACTGGCTTTTGCAGCTCACCTTGACAATCAGATTGCAGTAATCAACGAGACCGGTGTAGCTGTTCGAGCCAGGTCCCTGAGTTGGCGAAGGGTGAATCTGCTGACCAGGACCATGCTGGATGACGGTGCCGTCGTCGCCAACCACGCCACCGGGAACGTGCCTCCAGCGAGGGTTGCCTTTGTGGTTGCTGCCACGGCGCTTGCCAAAGTTGCCGGGGCGGCGGTCGGACGGCAGATTCTCGTTCGGGTGGGGAGGGGTAAGCGGCATGAACGCGGTGGGGTTGTGCGATGCCCACGGAGACACGAATTGGTTCGCCGAGTTGGGAGGTGACAGAGGGGGTACGGGTTGGAGTGCGGCGGCTGCGCCAGGCGGCAGAGTCTGCCCAGTGCCGGGCAAGAAGGAGGGCTGCTGAATGACTTGGACAGACTTGAAAGCATCATTGTCAGAGGTCGCTGCGGCGGGTCCCTTGACGACAGCACTGTACGGTTGGGCTGCCTTGGCGTCTGCATTGCCCTTCTCTTCATCAGCAGACTGAGCATCCTTGGCAGGCTCAGCGCTCGGAGCACCCGCTGGAGCAGTCTTCTCAGGGGATGCACCCGCCTCAGTCGGAGCATCGGCCAGGACAGCGGTCATGGCCGGAAGCTGCTGGCTTTGAGGTCCCTGGGGCGGTTGCTGGAAAGGCAAAGGCGTGAACGGGATGTATGACGGGTCACGCCGGACGTCGCTGACGATATCAGTGAAATGCCATAGTGGAGTTGACTCACACTTGCCAGCCGGCGATCAGTCCCCCCATACGACTGAACCCTTGCTCAAACATCGCAGCCTCGTCCTCATACCAGAACTCGATCTTCGCGCGCCAGCGATATTCCCCACCAGAGGGAGAAGTACTGCCCGCTTGGTTGACCTCCAAGAACAGGGAAATGTGGCGGATCGATCCCCAACCGCGGACAGTGTCCCAGATTCCACCTTCGGAAGGCATGCCTGCATGGTTGATGTCGCCCTTGAAGACCATAGGACGGATGAGGCGAGGTGCAACCGGAGCCTGGGGCAAAGGATGGCAGATGGGTGGCGAGAAGAGCGAGACCACGATGTTCAGGTGGTTCACCAGATACGAGTGGTTGACGAGAATGGCCTGAGCTTTCTCAGCTGAATGTCAGCTCGGATCGGCAAGTAATCTTGACACGTACCATCACCGAGGGATCCGAACGTGATCGTCCCTTGGGAGTGAGCTCCGAATGCTGTCAAGTCTTACCAGTCTTGTTCATCCATTCGTAGTATGCGTTGGGCCAGAGACGCTCCTGACGCTGAGGCGACTCGCACAGGTGGACGGCGATCGGAGGCACCCCCTGCCTCTCCAAAATGCCAGCGATGTCAAACTCCCTCACGCTTGCAGGGACTTCGCTCAAGTAGATGACTGGATGGCACTGACATCAGTGATCGTCATATGCGCCTGCGAGCTTACAAGGAAGGGATGAGGTCGAGGCATGCGCTGTCCTGGCGGAGGGGCCGGGACAGAGTTCTGACCGGGCTGGGGATAGGCGGCGGGGCCGGGAATGAAGCCGAGCGCAGACTGGCCGTTGGGAACATTTTCGACTGGAAGAGCGGACATCGGGTAGAAAGAGCTCATGAGCGTAACGGGCGGCAGAGGGTACGCCTCAGCCCAAGGAGGCGAAGGTCCATCCATGGAGCCCCTCATGTCGGGATAGGCTTGTGAGAGACCCAAGCCGGACATGCTAGCCATGCCAGTGGTGAGACCTAGCATACCGTCGCCATGAGGAAAGGGTGGCAAAGGCAGAGAGGAAGGAACAGCCATTGGAGCTGAGTAGAGATACGATCCGCTCTGAGGTTGCTGGAGGGAAGGCACCGCTTGTGAGGCAGGTGAGTTGCGGCTGACTGACTCCGAGGAGGTGTCAGAAGCATGCTGAGGCGCCGTAGGCAAGAAAGCCGGAAGGAGCTCTGTGGCCGTCATGGTGAGTGTAGTGAAGCAGTGCCGGGTTCGACACTGTGCTCAGAGCAAAGCTGAGTGAATCAGCAAGCGACGTTGATTAATGACACTGGTGACGCACCTAGCCACGAGACTGATCGAGTGTCGACTTGGCGACAGGCGCCCACCGCGATGAGGACCTAGGGCGATGCTGGAGGTGTGATGCTGCAACAGCAAGGCGATGGCCAAGGGAGAGATACAGTGGTCGATGAGCTGCGTGGTGGTGCGTTGTGTGAAGGTGTATGGAGCTCTGCGTGTTGCGAAGTCTCGACAAAAGTGAGCGCCTAAGTGTGCGGCTAGCCGGATGATCTTTGATCTTCCTCCGTTGATGTGATTCAGAAAGGCATCGCACGGGCCCACCTGGGTAGTGTCGTCTGTCTACGATCAGCTAGCCGTTCTCTACTCGCCACCCTGCCAGGCAGTGCTCAGCATGTTGAGACGGCAGCGCAACACTAGCGATGCTGACTTGATCGGCCAAGGTCAGGCGACCACCGGCGAGAACTTCAGGCCACTACGACACTCACAACAGGTTAACAGTCGCAGCCGGTACACTTTTCAGCCCCGATTCGGTCAACTTAGCAGGCCAACCTATTCCAATTCGATCTTGTAAGGGCGGCGATCTGGAGTATCGCGCTGTCAGGCTGGGGCGATTGTCAGCGTCGACCCAGTCGGCTGTTCGATTGGCGCTGACACTCCCAGAGCCGGAGGCGGGTTGGCAAGCCGCCGCTACTCAGAAGTGTGTGTGAAGGGTGGCGACGGCGAATGCAATTGTGTGGAGAAGCAGTTAGGAGCAAGAAAGAGTGAGTGTAGACGTCAGTCTGCAACGATGCGACGACGAAGCAAGTGAGCGAGTGATTGAGTGAGTGACTAAGGTCCCGGGCTGGAGTCGACGATGCGCCCGGACCGTCGACAAAAGCCGGCAGCGACTTCGGAGCTCGAGAATACTGCTGCCGCTGTGCCGTGCACAGCGATCATAGCGTTCTTGCGTCTCGTGCAATAGCATTCTTGTGTTCTTAAAGCTCACCGAGTCCGCCGTATCATCGTATCAGCATGCACCGACGAGCGCCCTCGGCTGGCCCCGTCCGACCAGGTCTGTGCGTCATCCCTTAGTCGTCGCGTCCATTGCAGGAGCAGGTCTCAAGGTCCATCTTCCATTCTCCCAACCGATCCAGCCGCGCTCTCAGTTTCAAGTTGAGGCTAATGTCGGCTCCGCTGGCATGGTGACGGACCTCCACCTCAAGTCATGTTGCGTTTTCGAGATGTTGGCACGGTGTACCACGTCCTCTCTCGCACTGACTTCCATTCAGCGCTGCTCTCCCTGGCCCATGCTGCCATGTCCACTGACTAGAGCTAACGCGGACCGGACCGACGCTCACGTGCCGTGGAGTTACTCACTCGTTCAATCTGTTCCCAGTGCGTAAGAGAAACTCCGGCACCGTGGAGCGGGAGGGAGGACACCGAGAAAGGGCGCAGCAACGCTCCCTCCCTTATCAGTCGCCTGCTGTCCTTTCGCCCGCACGCCTGCACACCCATATCCACTCGTCATCCATCATCACCTTGTCAACGCCGTCTGCGTGAGTCAACATTGACACTGTCACCGTGACCATGAGTTGCTCAAAAGCTGTGTGCCTCCTGTCGCATGAAGGAGCCGTGTGGTAGTACGCAGCCAAGCACAGCCGATCGCGTGCGACCCAGAGATTCCTGGAATGAGAAGCGGGGCCCGGAACGGTTCAACTGGAACGGAAATGACAGGAAGTTGGCCGGACGTCGTACTCGACGGAAGAACTTTCCTGTTCACTTGGCGGTCCTTTAAATGCCATGGGACCCGGAAGCTGCCGAGCCTAGGTGAGATCTGTATGTCTGGATGCCGGGGATTGCTTGTGTCGAATGTGCTGACTGCGCAGTACAGAGAAGCAGCACACGGAAACAAGGTTCCGATGTCCAAACGTTGGGCAGGATAAGGCGGAGTACGACTAGCCCAAAGGCACGTCCTATGTGAGTGAAGCTTGTTAACGTTTGGAGCAGAGTTTCATCGCCGTCATGCATTACGTTGGAACAAGTCACCAATGGCTCCCGTCTGCCGAGATAAACTGGGTGGTATCCAACGACAAATCGGCTGGGCCGCCGGCTGTCACGCTCTCCCGTCGGCCACGGCTGTTCCTCGCTCTCACCCCCCTTGGCCCTCCGTCCCCTCGTCTCCTCTCAATCTCCCAGTCCTAAGTGTCCTAGTGTCCTCGATCCTCGATTCCCCTGCACGCAAGCTCGCTGCCGGATGCGGCTCCGCAGGCCGGGTCCGACTCGAGACCTTACAGCAGACCCTGGTGCCGAGTGAAAGGAATGAATTCCCAGGTGCGCCGCGGTGCCGAGAGGTTGCCAGGGGTCGTCTGGCCATGGGGAATGCGGACAGACGCGTCCAAGCAGAGAAAGCAAAAGCAGTTCGCAGGGCTCGGTCGGAGGTCGGAAGCACGTGGGGAGATGACTCTTGACTGAATCAGTGGCGCTGAGGCTAATGTGTCCAGCCCTGGATCGAGCGCTTTAACCCTAAGCCAGAGTGAATGTTGTTATCGCCAGCGACACAGCGAACGCCGTTGGCCGCGTCCGACCCCCTCTCGACCCTCTTGGCAGACCAAGAAGGTGCAGCCTAGCCCACGCCATGTACGCCATATACGCCAGTGATTCAGCTCCAAGGCGCAATAATCAGGCGCGGCGCCCACTAGCGCAAGTTGGCCTCCGTCGTTCGCAGTCGTCGCTCGCCTCAAACAGCGCCGCTGCGCTGCTGCTGCTCTGCTGCGGGCCCTCATCGCGCCGACGGCTGCCAGGAGGTCAGGAGACCTACGCCAATTCATCTGGCTGCTAGCTGCTTGCAGACCTTGCGGACACACGGCGAGCTTCAAGGGGGCGTTTGGAGCAGACACCCACACTCCCTCTGATGTGAAATGCATCACTAAGCCTGGCGTTTGGTCGCTGTCTTATCACGATCGCTGGCCCCCGTCCGCACCCTTTGGGCCTCTGCAGTTGCCCGTCAGCTCGACCTGTGTGCCGTGATGAGCTCGTACACTTCACACACTTGATGGACAACGCGCCTTGTTGACTTTAATCTACATTCCGATTTCTCGACTTGCTTCCTCTCTACTTCTCTGACCAGCGCTTGGACCTCCTTTGCTATTCCTGGCGACTTCCGATCTCATCATCGCAGCCTTCTCTCTCCCCTCGGTCCTTCCGTACACCAACCTCTGACTGTTCGCCGTACCTACTAGCAGCTGAGCTTGCAGCAGCTCGCTCGCCTTCGCGCTGCGACCGGCCAAAATGATCCGCTCCTCGAGGCTGTTCGCCCTCCTCGGCCTCCTCAGTGTCTTCTTCACCCTTCACGTCCTCTGGTCTCAACACCACCGGCAGCCGATACAAGAGAGCTACGCCGACGTCGAGCCTCTCGACTACGACTACCTCCCCGGAGGCCGTGCGACAGCTGCAGCAGCGGCCGCCCGTGCTTTCGAAGAGGAGCCTGTGTCGTTCTACGACGAGGAGGACCTCGAGCAGGAGTACTTTTCAATCGATACGCACAACCAGCCCGAGCACCCGCTGAAATCGCCGAATCAGGACTTCCACTATGACGGAGTCTCGATCAACGAAAAGGGTCTGATGGCGTTCAACCCTGCGCTGCACGACCGGCACCCCGTCGAAATCCTGCTCGAGCGCGGGCGGGCGCAAGCCAAGGCGATCGAAGAGCGCATCGCGAGCGTCAAGACACTCGAGGACGCCGTCGCCGACTATGAGAAAGCATGGGGCATGAAGCCGCCAAAGGGCTTCGACCACTGGTTCAAGTTCACGCAGTCGACCGGCAGCGTCTCTGTTCCGTCCATGTTCCCACTGGCTCACAAGCCGTTCCTGCAGTTCCTCTCTCTGTCACCAAAGGAGATCAAGGACCGCATCGCTCTCGGCGCAAGCAAGAAGGGGCCGTTCTGGACGTTCACATTCGTCCCCGACGGACAGGGCGACGAGGGCACGCAGACGGACGAGGACGGCACCTGGGAGCCCAAGGACTGGCACACGCGCGGCCGTGGTCGCGTGAAAGTCGGGGGCAACCTGGCCTGGAAGTGGAGATGCAAGTGAGTTTCGCCCCGAGTGTCTCAAGGTGGGGATGCTGTACTAAGGCTGACCGCTCGCAGCAACACATTGACTCTTATTCTGCCTATTCTCGCCAAGTTCCCTGACGAGTTCTTCAACCAGGACCCGCCGGTGACGCTACTGTTCAACAACGAGGACGGACCAGCCGGACGCATTCAGTGAGTGACTCACCTTCGGACGCTGTATCATGATATCGCGGTATCCCCTGTTCACATTCACACATGATAAAGCTTCTGACACGTTTCAGCCAGAAGGTCCAGGAACGCGGCGAGCTCCTCGGCAAAGCAGGCAAGCACTGGCCGGAGGCTCAGCTCAAAGCTTCGGAGCAGGCCATGCGGTGGACAGCGGGCTGGCACTGGACATGTCCCGAGGGCTCTCCCCTCCGTCTCTCGGCGGCAGACAAGGTACTGAATGACGAGGGGGGCTCCGAGACATCACCTCAGCAAAAGTCATTTGTGGCAGACTTTTACCGCTCGACCGACATCTGCTACAACCCTGAGATCCGGGAGCTGCATGCGTCCGCGATCGCGGATTACCGCATGCCAGCTGGTCCCCTGATGCCTCAAATCAGCGTGTGCCGAATGATGCGGAACAGCGACATCGTCGGCATGCCGCTCGACGCAGTGTACCAGAACCCGCCCCTCGTGCCATGGGAGGACAAGACGATCGACAAGGTGCTCTGGCGTGGCTCGCCGACAGGTATTTTCCACAACAAGCAGATGCCGTGGCGCCAAGCGCAGCGTGAGCGTCTGCACTTCCTGGCGAACAACAAGAGCGAGGCGGAGGTGCCGGTCCTCCTCTCGGTCGAGGGCGGCACGAAGGTGCGCGAGTTCTCCGTCCGCGAGATGAACGAGGCGTGGTTCGACATTGGCTTATTCGGCGGCCCCTCGCAGTGCTCACACGAGGACGGGACCTGCGCCGAGATGGACGAGGAGTTTGAGTGGCGCCCGAGTGTGCGCGGCAACCAGGCTCTGGAGTACAAGTACGTCGCCGACGTTGATGGCAATGGGTGGAGCTCCCGATTCCGCCGTCTGCTCAAGAGCAACCAAGTCGTGCTCAAGTCGACGCTGTTCCCGGAGTGGTTCAACGACCTCCTGGTCCCGTGGTACCACTACGTCCCCCTCCGGTTCGACTATGCCGACCTGTACGACATTATGGCCTTCTTCAAGGGCGCGCCTGATGGCAGCACGGAGGGACGCGACGACCTCGCTAAGGAGATCGCGTCCAACGCTCGCGAGTTTGTCGATACGCACTGGCGCGTACCCGACATGGAGAGCTTCATGATGCTTGTGATGTTGGAGTACTGGCGGCTCGTCTCGGACGACCGCCAGGCGATGACGTACTCGTGAGGAGAGAGTGATCAGTGTAGAGAGAGTTGGTGTTCACTAGCATATACATAGACTTGTGTTTCGTGTTGACTACTTTTATGGGATATTGTTCTGTACTGTGAGCTTGTGAGCCGTGGGCGAAGCGAGCGTCGAGTGGTGAGGGCAAGTGGTGAGGGCACAGCACTGTCAGGCCGACACATCAGCAGCGTCGAGTAGGGCCACGGTCCCAAGAGCTCCAGCTATCCCGACCGTCTGCACGGAAACCATTGTTCCCGAGATATGGACCATGATCTCCTGCCTATCCTTCCTACAACGTGACTGGAGCAGAGCAGCCGGATCAAGCGTAGTGACGCTTCAGCACGCGCTTCGTAAATTCGCCAAAAGTCTCACCCCCAAGATCATCCTCAACGTCCGGCTGGAGGAAGAAAGCGAACGTCTCGCGGCTACTCTCCTGCTTCCCACTAGCGACAAAGTGGGGCGTAGCGCTCAGCCGTCCCTTCGTAAGCACCGACAATGCCTCACCAGTCTGGAAAGCGAGGCAGTCCTTAGGAATAGAAACCTTCACAGGAGGAACAGAAGACTGGCCCTTGAGAGCCAGGCCGATCTCCTTCTCGCTCTGCTCGGGCGTTAGCTGTTGTCGGGGGTAGATGTAAAGTCCTGCTTGGGGGTTGGGCGCGACCTCGTTGCGGGTGATAGGGTCGAGGTACATTGCCGAGCAAAGGCCGGTGAGGAGCGAGTGGTCGAGGTGCACGCCGCAGGCGTCGTCTTCTGCCCCCTCTCCCTCTCCCTCGCCTGTGGAAGACGTCGAGGGAGCGGAGGGGAAGTAGTGCAGCAAACGGGCCTTGTTGGCCTGGCTTCGCTCGATCATTGGCGCAATTGGGACTGCTGAGAGGCCGTTCACGTCGCAGGCGCGAGCGAGGGAGATGCCGACTTTGGCGATTAGGCCGCCGAGTCTGTGTTCGTCAGCTTACGTCCTTCTGTCCTCTCAGCTGCTTTCTGTTCGAAGCTTATGGACACTTACGCCTTGAAGTCGTCCTCGAAGCCGGGCAGCACGTCCGATGCCGGCCAGATGTTGCCCTCGTAGTACTCCGGGTTCCCCTTCTTCAGCTCCTCCGACACTTTCGGCGTGTCAAGCAAGGGATTGGCGTAAAATGATCCCTTGGCCGTATCTGGCCGCCCGTTCATGACTTCCTTGCCATGGCTCCAGCCGAAACAGTAGCTTGAGCTGGGTGATTCGAGCCTGGCCAGCTGGTCCTTGTCAAGCGAGGCAAGGCGGGCAGCTTGTTGGAAGAGGTTCTTGCGCAGTTGAGGAAAGTCGCTCGGCAGGTCTGCCAGGTGTCAGCTATACCAGACGAGTCCGTAAGCTGATAGAAGCCGTCCTGCTCGACGAATCTTAGAGAGAGGGGATAAGACCCACCCTTTACGAGAATGACGCCGAGACATCCAGCTTCCGAGCCCAGAGCACGCTCAATGTCGCCCTTCAGCGACTCCGGTCGCTCCAGGAGGTCATTGTAGCTGATCGTCACTGGGGCCTGCGTCTCGATCGTCATTGTGTCGTATAGCTTTTGTTGTGTCGTTACGAGTCGTGAGATAGATAGAAGTGAAGATGGTGCAGATCGATATAAGCTGCTCACGCGATGCACGGCACGCACCGGCGATCAACATGAACTCTGGTGGTCGCCGGTGTCTGACGGGCTTGCCCGACGCGTCCACATGAGCGAAGCTGGCCAAGCAAGCATCCGGCGTTTAGCCGGACATGGACTCGGAACTTTCGCCGAGTGGACCGATGCCAAGTTCACCGCTACCGTTGCCCACCACGAAGCCCTCGACTGCCTTCACCATCGGCTGAGACTGTGATGATAGTATGACCTCTGTCCTACGTTGCCCAGATCTCCGGCCATGCCATGCATTGCAGAATATGTGTATTTGACTACTGACACCTCATTTTGGTTCCAATTGTGGGACTACTAGTCTGCCTTTCCCTACCCGAACACTTAGTCCTCCGAAACATCGCCAAACTCAAAGATACCCAGGCGGTCAGCCTTGGCGCCCTCCGTCGCCTGGTTGATCTTCTTGACGATGGCAGGGTACGCGCCGAGGTAGCGCAGGCTCTTATCGAGTGTAGCGAGGCCCTCCCGCGCGAGGTCAGCGTTGAGGCACGCGAGCGGATCCTCGGCCGCGTTCGGGTCAGACGGGTCGATAAGACGAAGGTGGAGGAGGTTACCCTCGCGCTGGTCAATGTTGGCGACGAGCTTGCGGTTCTCGGCCCACTGCGAGAAGCGGCCCCACGCCTCGGCGCCATACTCGCTGTCGCGGGGCACGAGCTTGACGAACGACAACCGCGCGTCCTTCGCCTGCGCCGGCAGCGGCTTGAACTTGGCGTCGAGCGGGCGGAGGCGCGAGAACGGCACCGTCTCCTCATTTCCATAGTCGATCAGGTAGATCTGCGCCTCCTTCTTGATGCCCGAAGCTCGCTTCACGCGGGCACGGTACCACTGGTTGTCCTCTGTGAACTTGGCTGAGACGATGTCGCCCGTCTTCGGCGTCCAGCCCGCTGGAGCCGCGTTGGCCTGGTTCCGGTGGTGCAGCGCAAAGTCGTTCATGAGCTTGTCGAGAGCTGCATCGTTCTTGCCGTCCAGAATCTGAATCGAGAAGCCGAACGGGTCGTTCTTGCGAACGGCTGAGACGACAACGTCAAGGTACTGCGGGGGCAGGGCCGCGCCGGTGTCCTCGACGACCTCCTCGGCCTCCTCGCCAGTGTAGTTGGCCCACATCTGTTGTCAGCTTGGCAACCGGCCGTCAACTCACGTTCTTCTGAGCCTTCTTGGCCTCCTCTTCGGCGGCAAAGAGCTCATTGCCGAAGGGCAGATGCCTGGCGCTCGGCTCGTGGACGCTCGCGAGACCTTCCCGGACCAGCTCGACGGCGACGTTCTGGCCGTTCGAGTACATCGCGCCGATGAAGCCACCAGACTTGTCGTTGCTGTCGAAGGCGACCTCGACGTCACGCTGCATGTACTTGTTCGCAAACGCTTGAGCCTCGGCACCAAACGGCTCCGACTTCTCGTTGGCCGAGCGGGCGGTGCGGGGAGCGCGAATGCCACCAAGGACGAAGGTGATCTTGGCGTTCTCCTTGGGAAGCAGAAGCTTGAAGCGCGAGCCCGACGAGACAAAGTCAACGACAGCAGCGTGCTTGCCAGAGCGCTTCCACGAGGGCAGGTACTGAGTGGCACGGTTGTGGGACTCGGAGGCATCGACAATGCGAGGAGGAGCGACGTCTTTGGTCGAATGCAGGCCGCGGGCCTCGGTCGTGGCCGTCTGCTCAGCGATGATGAGCTGGTCAATCTCGGCGGACCTGTCCTCGTCGTCTCGCCTGTGACGGAGCACAGTCGCAAGGCCCTTCTCGATGAGCTGCACTGCGACGTTGTTCTTGGCACCGCCGTAGTGGATCGTGACGCACTCGCGCTCATCAAAGTCGCCGTCCTTCGGCTTGACGTAGTCGACGGTGACGTGAACAGTCTTACCAATCAGACGCTTGCGCAGGAACTCCTTCGCCTCGCCAGCCCAGTAGGCATTCTTGTTGTCCGTTCCACGAGGACCACGGACCGAAGACAGCTGAACTCGGCGCTCAACGCCCTTCGGGTCGTTCTTGTCGACAATGCTGAGCTGGTCGGCGCTCCAGATGCGGGTAACGACAGCGTCGAAAGTCTGGCCCTTCGTGGAAGTCCCCGGAGCAGCGTGGCCGTTGCCGGAAGCACCAGCGGCAGCCGGTGCACCGTAGCCCTCCCAGATACCCGCACGCTTGGCCTTGGCCGCCTTCTCAGCAGCACGAACCTTCTCGAGGCCGCCGTAGTTGGCAAGAATGCCAGCGTGCCAGTCGATGACCTTCGCAAGACCAGCGGCAGCAAGGAACTCGGCGATGTTTCCGTTGGGGTGCAGGGCCTGTCCGATGAAGAAGCTGGCTCCTTGGCTGGGAGCGGGCAGGCCTCCCTCGGTCGAGGAAGGGAAGGGAGCGGGTCCGGAAGCAGGAGCGCTCAGAAGGCGGACCTTGACGGGACGCTGAAGGAGGCGGACCTCAGTGAAGAACTTGGCCTCCTCTCCCCACGGCTCGGCAGCATCTCCTTCGCGACCCGCAGCGCGCGGCGACTTGGCTCCGGCGATGACGAGGTTAACAAACTGATGGTTGGTGTCGTCGAGAAGCAGGCGCACTCGAAGCTGAGTGCCGTCGCGGACCTGCTCTACGATGGCGTTGATGTCCTTGCCCTTGTGCTCATTGATGAAAGCATGAGCGTCGGCGGGCATCTGGTAAGAGACAGTACGTTGCTACTCGTCAGCTGCGTGGGACAGAACAATGAGAAAGTAGTCTCACAGTTTCGGCGTCCGCCCAGATTCCGCGCCCCTCACCCTTCGCGGCAGCCTCAGCGTCCTTCAAAGCCTCAGGAGCGTTGTCACGAGCCTTGGCCCAACCGTTGCTGACGACAAGTTGAGCGACGTCGACGGGAGGCTGCCCGGGGCCTGGAGGGGCAGAGAAGACATTAGCGAACTCGCCTCCATTCGGGAGGGTGTGAACGACATTGAAGGCGACCTCCTTGCCGACAAGGTGAGTGCGCAGGAACTCGCGAGCGGGGAACGCAAACGGCTGTCATCAGCTATTATGCGCTAACGAAGCTCACCTCGTCCTCACGCTGTGCCGTACCGAGGCGGGGTGCAGAGATGCCCGCGAGGTGGAGAACACTACTGTCAGCTAAGCTCAGAAAGCGAGCTCACCGCTCCTTGGCAGGCTGTCCCTTTGCGGGCGCCTCCTTGGGCCGCACGATGACCGTGTCACCGGAGAGCACGGCTGAATGTCAGTAGGCGGAACGAGTATCGTTCGGTCTTACACTTGACAATCTGACAGTCAGCTAGTTTCGAGCAATTGCCTACTCACCGCGCGCGTGGACATGGGTACTATTGACAGACTAATGCAGAAAGTTGCAAGGGCAAGGCGTCAATGATCGCCGTGGACAGAGTCAGTCGTGCTGGCTGCCAACGTCGCACGCGACCGTCAGGCACGCGGTCGACGTGGGGCACCGCGAACTTTCCGCTCTGCCGGTTCCGCCGCGCCGGACGTGCGTGAAGCGATTAGGACGATCTCTATTTACGAGTTTTAATGGTATTTTGGTCCCGCTATTGCGGCCCGGGTAATCCACTGCCTGGCTCACTGATCTCTCGATCTCTCGGGCTCGATGACGCCTAGGAGCTCGTCACCACCGACTCATTGCACGCTTCCACCAAAATCGAATAATGATTATCTCGACAGTCGCCATCCTGGCTTTGGCGTTGCAAGTGCACGCAGCTGAATACACTCTTTCCCATCGCTTCCTCGATGGAAGTGACTTTGCGCCCCGCGGGGTCGTTCAGATCGAGGATAGCAGGGTGAAGTACGAGCCTTCTCCCGAGGCGACTTTCGCGCCTTCCTCGAGCGATGCAGAGTGGTATCAGATCGGCCTCGACGTTGGGGGCGAGCGATTGACAACATCGACGCGAGCCGTAAGTCCTGCCATGAAGCAAGGTCTGATCCCTAGTGTTTTGCGTCGTCTCCGGCAAAGTTGACGGTTCACGTGGCGAACGGCAAACCGACGAACATCGACTACAAGCCGTACTCTGCACCGGCATCCGGGGAGTGTGCCGATGTGAGCTCATCGAAAGAGAAGTACAGCGGGAAGCCGCTCATTACGCTGGAGGTCAAGGCTGCCGAGGTGGCTCACAGGTAGGTCAACGAGCTATCGCGAAGCTGATCCAAACAGCCCTTCCCTCGCGGCTCCGGTTATCGTTGACCAGACGGGCCAGGAGGTGAAGCCGCCGCCTGAGAAGACGTTCCTCCAGAAGTACTGGTTCGGCATCGTGATCGCTATGCTCTTCATCGCTTTCAACATCGGAGAGGAGCCACAGAAGCAGAACGCGGGCGGGGCCCCTGCAGGTGGTGGCGCTGGTCGATGATTGACAGATCACAAGTTGGACGGAGGGTTGATGCCTTTACCAATGCTGAGGACGCGCAAGAAGGGATGTAGCAGTGTATTGTCTAGCCTGCGAGGCTGTCATCGGCGAAGCGTCCCCCCAACGGCGCGATTGGGCGAAGACAAATCCCTCAACTAACGGTACCACTAACATCTCAGTACCTTTACAAGCACAATGAAGTCTGAGGCGCAGTCTTTGCAAGCCCGGGATTAAGACACAATTTGGGTCAAATTACCGATTACACTGCCTCCGGACACCTTCATCTCGCCAGTCTGCGACACCGGAATGACCTTCTGGCCGACGGCGATGCGAACGCTACCAATAGGAAATATGATAACAGGCAGAATTACGCCCTCTCGAGAGACCAGCTCGTTAATTGAGACACTGTCGTTGGGCTTCGATGGGTTTACTCGTCCTTCGAAACTGTCGTTGGGCTTACTTGTCGGCGCCACCACATCGCTTGAAGACGAGTGACGGCCAAAGACGCAGAGAGCTCCACACTCTGTGGGAACGCATCGACTCGCTGACTCCGTGGGTCGGCTCCGCTGCGAGCACAGACAACAAAAGTTATTGAAGCACCCTGCAGATATGCAGATCACAGTGGTCGTTAGGGTGCGCCCTCGTACCGTTCCAATCGATCGTGAGTCGTCGAGTCGAGACAATGACCCCCTACACACAGCGTCCGACAGCAATTTGTAATTGTGCCCACGTAATACTCTGGCGTTTTCACGTTCAACGAGCCCCATTCACACTGTCCTACAAGCAGCGCTCCCTCCAATATTGATGACCATGCCGATGGTGTCGTCGCAGGCTCCACAAGAGTCGATCTCGCCGGCTTGTGCGTATGCGCAGTTGGTGGAGAAAAGAGCTGCGGACTGCTTGGGTGATACAGGGCATTGAGGAGGTTGCCCGTCGCCTACGGACCGCGTCGTCGCTCGGGAATAAGTGGACGACGGGCGCCCAGCCGTCTACAAATTTTCGTTCTACAAATTGTTCTACAAATACCACGCACAGGGGCAACGCAGGAGACAAGATCAGCGTTCATCGGCATTGATCAGCGTGCATTGCGCAATGGTTCGACGTTGAGTTTGGCCATTTCGCAGGCGGAAGAGCCGAGGGCAGGTCGGACAACAAGACGCGGGTGAAACTCAAGTTAGACAGTGTGTACAGAGCAGCGCACACACGGACGCCGATTGCTGGCCAGGCGACCTCTGGACTTTGTGGACCTCAGGCGGCCACGTCTCCGACTTCCTTCGGAAAGTGGTCGTTCCGAGCTGCGAGCCGACTCAAGTGGGAAAGCACCACTTACCATCACAACCTGGCAGACGGTCTCGGAACCCCGAAGCGACTCGGCAAGACCGATGCTCCGATAGGGCAGCAGTGCTGTTGCGCAGGCGCGGTAGTTTCGGCAGCTTGCACACACGTATCCGGTCGGCTGCAGAGGTGCACACCGGCACTGATCAGTCACGTCACGCTGGCCGCTCGCCGAGATTTCGTGTGGGGAGATCATGGGACTGTGCGGGAAGATGAGATGACTCAACACTGGGGGGCGCGGCCGGAATGCACCAGCGCATGGAACTCGAGACATGTGGCCAGCTGTTGGACTTGTGTACGTGCTGCGATCACTTTGTACATCAGCGCGGATAGCAATCGGCCAATCCTCCCCTGCGCTTCTCTTTCTATGCCGCGACTTGAGCCCGGCAACGACGCTCAAGCATGGTAGTCATCAACGCCCCCGCCTTCGGCGCGCATCGGCACCATCTGCGTCATCGTCGCACTCGTCACTATCATTGTCATCGTTGTGTTTGTGTGTTCTGCTGTTCCACGCCAGCCGTGTTGTTCAGAGGGTCTCGGGCATCGGAACACACAGTGTCGCCGCAGCATTACAGGATGTGGCCAGCACTCACACTTCACACTGACAATTGCACCCACGCTCACTCTCACACACCGGTTCCAGGCGCACATCGCTCAGTGGGCGACCATCGGCCGAGAACACACACGCCCACTCACACACAAATACACACATACACACGTTGCAGTGCTACACTCTCGGGTGT
Organism: Trichosporon sp. DN520; assembly: GCA_030347605.1. NCBI lineage: Eukaryota > Fungi > Basidiomycota > Tremellomycetes > Trichosporonales > Trichosporonaceae > Trichosporon > Trichosporon sp. DN520. Next base: position 145,026 of record JASJUY010000011.1, read on the forward strand.
TTGCTTCTCTGATCTCAGTCGTCGAGGGATCGCCAAGCTCTCGCTCGCAATTCCTCACAACCCATGAAGCGTTGCTCATCTCTTGCCCGATCCACCGCCGTTCTTCTCGAGCCTTCGTGCCTTCGTTCCGGCCGACCGAATGAGCAGCTGACGACGTGCTTCTTCTCCCACGCTGTATGGTCACACAGACTGCGTACAGGGATAATGTGGCGATCGTCGATCAGAAATGCTCGCCCACTCCCACCAAGGTGTGCATCCTGTGCATCCGATGCTGCATCCGCGGTATCTGCGCCTCGCCATCGATGCAAACCCTGCCAGAGGGCGCAAACATGGCCAACCCCATGGCACTGGTCTCTGCCGTTGGCCCGCACCTCCCACGATCTGGTCGCACTCTCACCCGCCCGGCTTGGCCCCGCCAGCGCTCTTCCTTCTCACATCGTCGGCTTGACCCTACACTCACAAAAGCCGTAAGAACCTCACCATTCTGCTTTCTTCACATTCAACTTCCCATACTCATACTTGAACAATAGCTCAGAACACAGTGGCCTCGCTATCACCTCTGCAGGCCGACAGCCAAAGCTGAACCCGAAAGCGAACGCTATCCGCGGCTCACCTCGTTGATAGACACATCCTCTCGCCGACTTTCGCCGCTGCACCTTCCCCCCTCAACTCACACCGTCACAAGCGTCTTCCCTACCCGCTCCCTCTGCTCGGATCTCTCTCATCAATTCCTTCACAACTGTATTTGGCTATACGAACCATAATGCGATCCACTCGACGCAGCAAGCCAGACGCGCCTTCCTCACCCCCAAACACACGCTCACGAGCGCGTGCCCGCAATGGCGGCACCGTTCCTACCATCCCTGGCAAGCGGCGACGCAGCGAGAACGTACCAGACTATGACTCCGACGGCGTCAACGACAGTCCCGACAATGCTGAGCTTGACGATAGCGACGACGATGACGTACCTTCGCATTTCCGCTCTCGTTCTTCATCGCGATCTCGCTCTCGTTCACGCTCCCTTTCACGTTCGCGTTCTCGCTCGCTCTCGGTGATCCCGACTTCTGAAATGCCTCCCTTGACAATGCCTGCGCCAGACGACCCCGCAGTGCGTGCTCTTGGCTTATCGCAATCTGCACGCCCCGGTGCCGCTACTCTAACCCTTGAATACGAGCACCTCGTGCGCATGCGTGAGGGCCACTTCCACCAGCCCAGACCGGCGACGCCACCAGCCGACCGCGAACGTGATTTCAGAAGGCTGTCACTTTCAGAGGCAGCGTGGATCCGACTCGAGGAGGTCGGCGTAATCAATAAGGGACGCTCGTGGACGTCACGGGTGGGCCTGGATGAGAACGGAGACCGTGAGTGCAGCCACTTCTCTATTGCGTTTTCGTCCCCTTCCTTGCACTGGCCTTGCACACTCTCATCTTCTGGAAGCTCTGCTGCTTCACGTTGCAGCCTAGCCAGTGTGCAGTAGCACTGAAGTTTCACGGCTAAGCTCTTCCTGGTGCATACACGTGGGAGTTGCCCCGACATGTACTCGCTGGCTGGCACACGCTGGTTAGTTGATTTGCGCCGTGCGGCTGCAAACACGGCATCCCCTTAGAAACGGGCCCGCTCGCTTCTTGCTGGGGACGTGCTGTGCCGATGAGCTCAAGTCGGCGCAAATGGTTGGACAAGCGGCTGCAGGGCGCTAACGACTGGCCCCGAAGTTGAACTGTGCTTTGGATCTTCGCACAAAACGCAGGATCCGTTCGGGGCGCAAGAAGACTTTGGTGACCGGTTCGCAATGTCCCGACGAGGGGCGCAGTGAACAGCCAACCGTCGCTTGTCTTCTTCCGATATCGTGCCATATGTCGCCTGCGTGCTCCCACTCAACATAACCACTCCCTTCACTGTCTCGAGAGCAATGCAGCTTACCCATTTCAGCCGTCAAACCCGACCTGCCCTACGTTATCCTAACGAAGCTGGTGATCGCCTCGTCGCCGCGCAAGATGCTCACTCTCAATCAAGTGAGTGCCCATTCTGTACGAGCTGACACCCAGATCTACCAGGCGATGGAAGAACGCTGGCCATACTTCCGCATGCTCGGGCAGACATTCCGCGTAAGCATTCAAAACGTCTGCTAAGCTTATGGTAGAATTCGATTAGGCACAACCTGTCGATGAACCCCGCCTTCGTCAATGTCGAGCGTCCCGCTACCGAAGGCGGCGTCGGTACGGGCAAAGGTGGCTACTGGCGTGTGTCCGACGATGTGAGTAGTGAGACTCTCGGCATAGCTGACGGGCACGGCATAGCTGACGGGCAGAAAACAACTTCGCATCGTGGCCGTGCGAAGAAGCCTCGCACCAACGCACGCAACACAGCAGCGAAGAACCTTGGTCAGCAGGCGCCGCGCTATACCCAACATCCGCAGCAGGAGTTCTACACTCAGCAATACCAGTATACTGCCCAGCCGCACCTGCATGCGCCACATGCTACTCCCGCCCATGCCTTGCAGAGTCTTGCCCAGGGCTCTCCGCATCCGCTGCCCTCTCGCTCCTTCGACCGCGCGCCAGATAACCCGGTGCTGAGGCGTAGCCCGAGGAAGACAGCGCCGGCTGTCCGTCAGCCGGCCCACGAAACGTACAACGAGGAAACTTCACACTCACCGGCATTCGGTCAGGCTTCCTCTGCCTACTTGGCTACCCATACTCCGGCTGCGTACTCAGCGAGCAGCTCACCCATGACTGCACCCGCTACAACGCACTCACAGCTGTCCTCACCCTCGGCCCGCGCGGTACCTGCCACACCGGCAACAGCGGTTGCTGCAAGCATTTGGAGCTCTCAGCGTTTAGGCGCTTCGCCATACACTGGCTTGACGTTGCAGCCGGCCGAGAGCTTTGTGCGCGGTACTGCCACATTACCTCCGAAGCTCCCAACACCGCCCAGCGAGAATTCCTCGACAAAAGCGGCCGATCGCGGGATGTCAGCTCTGGAGGCATTTGCGAGCACGGCGTTAGAGGAGGAGCGATATGCTCGTGCTGTGCAGGACAGAGTCGGCTCCAAACTTACAGATCTGCTCCTCCCGCTCACTCCTGAGAGTCCTGGCATCACTCCGCCACGCCCGGCATAGGGTGCTGCCCACCTGCTTCAACCGCTCTCATGGCCAAAACCTGGGGGCCACTAAAAGGGCGAACGAGCCGCCCATACAAGATGGCCTGTCGCTACACGCTATCACCGAAAATAGACGATACAGCTTCGTCCCGAGCCGGACCCGCGACCCTGCGACTACATACGCTTTATAATGCGTGCATGCATCAATGATCCGTTGACCGTCTGCTAGCTCCCTCTGCACCACCTGGTCACCACCTTTCATCTTGTCTGTGCCTTGCTGCAGACAAGCCGCGCGGCTGAAGGCTGTGTGGCGGACCCGCTGCAATGGAGACAGGTGGCCGAAGGTGGCATGTGCTCTCACCGGGTTAGTGAAGCCGGGAGGATGACGATGCTCGGCATATGTCGGTCAGTATCCTGCTGATCAGAGATCTCGAGGCGGGTTGTAACGCTTTCGTGTGTCAAGTGTGCGAGACCTCCTGCTAGCAACCTCACGGGCGGCTCTCAATCTGCCCCACCTCATCTCCGAGCAACATCCGGCATCCTGACTGCCAGCGATCATGCTGCACAGCTCGGCCAGGTATGAATGTGGAAAAGGAGACCTCGGATCGTCGCGGACCCGTCAAAAGGCAACGCCGCACTGGCGCAGCCGCTTTGAGATGCACTTCAGGGGCCGATGGCTCCCAAGCAAGGCGGGAGTCCACTGTCTATTCGTCATTACTGCATTCCTGCAAGACAACGCTGCACAGCCGCCTCCTCCGCTTACCTCATCTTATAATAGAAACAGAAGTACAGAAAGAGGTTGTCTCTGCATCGCCACAATTGCAGCGGGAGTCGAGATGGGGAATGTTGCTGCGGACATGTGAGCGCGGGGCACACGAGGACCGGTTCCGAGATTGCGGATCTCCGCACGATCGAGGGCCACATGTGCCAACCTTAGCGTGTAAGCGCAAGGACGTCATTCTCCACTGAGTGACACCGATCAGTTCACCGAGATCTTTGTTGAACCTTGATCCATTACGCAACCTTGTCATCTGTCCTGTGACAGAGATATAAAGGTGACAGATGTGCGACTCTTCTCACCTTAACACTCGCTCTTTCTCTCAGACTCACCGTCTTAGGACTCTGACTTTACCATCTCCCTCGCTGACTTACCCTTTCTTGACTCGGCTTCTCTTCTGGAACACTTATCACCATGCTGCACCTCCCTCTCGCCGCCGTCCTCCTCGCCACAGCGGCCTCGGCGCGATACTACATCCTCCACCCGCAGGGCCAGTCCGACTACTGCCTGGCGATCGACCCCTGTGGCGGTCCTCAGCGCGAGTATCCCCTCGTCACGGCGCAGTGCGACGGCAGCGACGGGCAGAAGTGGGGCACGAGGCTTATCGGCGACACGGAGACTATCACTTGGTATCCGCTGTCGGAGAGTGACCGGTGCATCAATGGGAACAGTGAGTATCTCTTGCATGAGCCCTGTTGCAGACTATCTCGTCTGAGCAAACGAGCAGGGGACCAATCGACCGGGAGTAGACAGACGCTGACTGCAGCAACCACGGACCCGCCCCAGCAGGGTCAGCAGGTCGTCCTCGCACCATGCACGCCTGACCAGTACAACAAGTGGCAGGACTGGGCGCGCGACGGCAACCAGCTCGTCTCGGGCAGTCTTGACCAGACCCGTAAGCTAGAATGATCGTCGGTGAGCTGACAGTAGTGTTCGCCCTCGACCGCAAGGACGGCGTGATCCCCGGCCCGGTGCAGCTGTGGCAGTGGGTCGAGAACAACTCGAACCAGGTCTGGGACTTTGAACTTCATGACAATTAGCTGAGAAAAGGACAATAGCTCGGACTATGCATGAACAACTAAGCAGGAGAGCGTCCGAGTGGACTGCTTGGGAGCTAGCGTTCCCTGTGGAGAGCATCTTTTGCCACCCCGTTTGTCACTAGCGTAAGAAAATCAGCCGCGCTAACACAGTCATCCTGGTCCAGTCATGAAGGCTCTCATCTGTTTGCTATCTGTCTGATTATCTCAACTGCAAAGATCTTCCAGACAACATCATGGACCATCTCAGTCAGCAACAGCAGCATCAGCAGCAGCAGCACTCTCGAGATCATCAGCGTCCACTACCTCGACGCTCTCGTCCACCACCATCGTCAGCCTCCAACTCTCAGCAGCCGACGACAAGCGATCCCCAACTTTCCCGCTGTACTCCGACAGCGCCGCCCCTATCCCCCGACACACCGTATACACCTGCGGGATCGTCCGCTCCCATCGCTACGCAGCCCTCGAAGAGCTCAGCAAGCCCGGCTGTACCGACGAGCACCACTGATCCACCCTCCAACGAGGAGACTTTCGCTTCCATAATCAGCTACGACGACCGCCCATTCTCAGCTCGTGATGACGCCTGGCGGTCGGCCGAGTTCCTGCGCGAAATGGCCCAAATAATCGGCGACTCGGAACGCCAGTTCCAGATGGACTGGACGAAACTCCTTTCCTTGCCACTAAATCCCTACAGCATATCGTTCAGGATCCCCCAAGGGCTCAATCTCAAGCGCGTTACGTTCGAAAAGGGCTGCCTCAACCTCAAAGACTTCGCTTACCGCACTCTCATCGACGAGCAGGAGTACCTTTCGGGCTCCTCTTCCGATGCGCAAGGTCGCCGGTCCGCGCGGCGGGCGGCCAAACGCCGATTCCGAGCCATCCGAATGCCTGACCTATCATGGAAGGCATCCTACGCTGTCACTGTCGGGGTTGAATATCGATACCTCATCGCAGGCACCGCGGCGGTCAAGGCTGAACCCGAGCATTGCAAGGCTGGTCTGCTGCTAGGAATCGTCCACGCAGCGCTTGTTCACTCGATCATGGGAGCGTCGTTGGGCTTGTCGGTGTATCGTGCCTCCTTTGCGCGAGTTTTCGCCCTCAGCGACACTGTCGTCGCCGTCGATGATTTCCGCAGAGACGGAGCGGTGGACCGCGTGCCGGACATTCTCGGCGCTGACGACTTCCTCGCCTTCTTCCGCAGATTGTCGAACCGCACTCTCGCTGAGCGACTGCCGTTCACCTTCGCCAACGAGGCCGACACGGCTGCCACTCTCGACGTCCTTGGTCGCTGGTCTCACGCCGCTGTCAAGCAGTTGCTGCCGCAGCCGCGAGCAGGTCCCTTTACCCGTCTGCGGCCTGGCCAAAGCGTTGCCGTCGAGCTACTAGAGCACGCTGAGACGATCTACACCGACGAACGACTCCGAGAACGAAAGCAGCCGCCACGCACGAGCCCGTCTCGGTCAAGAAAGCGCAAACTGTCCAGCCCCTCAGCGGCCGATGCAGGGTCTTCCCAGCGCAGACGAACGGCCGACGCAATGCCAACAGAGAGCAGAAAAGTTGTCGCCATGGCTACGGCTGCTATAAGTGTGGCACCAGTGTCTGACCCAGAGTCGCAGAGCCGCTCCCACGTCTCGCCCCGGTCCGCAGCCGACTCCGTCAGTGATTCCGAGCTGCTCAGATCTCCTTGTGCTTTTCTCGGCGGCCGCTCACCGCCCGCTGTCGAACACTGCGACGTAGATCAGGAAGAAAACGCCCGGCCATCGGAACCTAGCCCCCGCATGCCGTCTCATGCTTCGGAAGACAGTGCTGACGATTACGATTACGGCTACGACGGTGACGATGATATTGATGACAACGCCGACGCCGACGCGGAGACGATGGACTTTCTTCCTCCGGCGACCGCACGTCGTGTCCGTTTCAAAGAGCACCGGGTCCCTATGCCGACAGTGCCCGACGACTCGAGAACAGATGTGTTCTACTGGCCTCAACAACAGCGCACCGCCTCGGTCTATGTCCTTGGCAAGATCCTTCGGCTCATGCGCATAAAGGTCGTGTTCGTCCAGAAGGAGACCATGGACCAGCTGATCGCTGAGCACTGCGCCGACGCATGACGTTTATCTCCACCTCTACATACACACTATGTGATGCATATTGCTCAGATGGTCTTAGGTCTTGTGACTGAAAATTGCAGTCGGCGGCTGTTCTGCATGTCCTGGGGGCGCTTTCAGAGTTTCAGAGTCATCCGAGTCAAAGAGCCGGGCTACGCAGACTAGACTAGTGCCGAGCGTGTTCGAAGTTTGCCACTCGTCTGCACTAGCGCCTTGTGAATTCAGTCGCGCCCCATACGTCCATTCACATGCATTCTTCCTTCCACATCTTCCTTCAACGTCTTCCTTCTTCGCATCACGAGCCTCACGAGCAACATGTCCGACCGACACCTCTGGGACTTCCACCCCCCAAGGGGCCATAACCCCGCCGAGACCATTACGGCGCCAAGCGCCACTATCAGCACGGCAGTGCCGCTGCCGCTGACCTGAACGCCTCATCGCCCGGTACACCTCCCTCTTCCTTCCCCGCACCTGATGGCACCACGCCCTCGACTCTCGACTCGATGCACTGCACTGCATTGAGGACGCCTGACAGCCCCTCGCGACCGACACCAACATCGACCTCGGCGTTGCCATACGACCGCCGTCGTCTGTCAACTCGGTTTGTGGCGCGACGATGCGCCGCGATGCTGCGTGAGGTTTCGGGCCGCGCACGGTCGAGCGAGGCCGACTTCGTCCCGTTCTGAACGGAGCTCTTGCGTTTGCCCTTGTCGACGCGTAGTGCTTCTTTGGTCTTGAGCGTGAACTTCGACCTGGACCGAGTACGTGTCGAGGACTGCCCTCGTCTCGAGGAAACCCCTCTGCACCTCCAGTTAATCAACTACTTGACGGAGACTTCATTGACTGGTCAAGCTCGAAGCGCCGCCAGACGAGCCGCGGACAGAAAGGTGCGTGGTGTCCGCTTTCCTGATATGGCTTGGGCGGCTTTTCATGGAGGACGCCATGTCCTGCCGCCATGTCCTGCCGCCATGTCCTGCTGGACCGCTGTATCATCCACTACGGAAGTCAGGGCCGACGTTTTTATGATCAAGGCTGGCCTTTGCGAAGCGCTGATCTATGCCGCTCTTGCTCACACGATCGCCGGCGCGAAGTTGGGCTTGTCCATTTATCGCTGCTGCTTCGCGCGTGTCTACGCGCTGACTGATACTCTCATCGCCGTTGACGACATGCGGGTCGACACCGCGGGTCAGACGGCGACTGGGGAGCCAGACAGAACGGCGCTGACCGCGCACGCCTTTGTGGACTACCTGTGCACGAGGTCGACCACGACCCTGGCACAAAAGTGCCTCTATTCATTTGTTGATGAAAACGCCACGGGCATCGTCCTCGATACCGTCGGCGCTTGGTCCCGGGTGGCCCTGCGTAAGTCACTGCTCCAGGAGTAAACGGGGCACCTCGCTCGCCTACCATTAAGCAGGTTCGTTATAGCGGCGTGATTCTGACTGGAGAGCAGTGTCTTGATGAGTTGCGAATTGTGCGACCCAGGTTGACGAGAAAGACGCCGGCTTCACCCGGGTCAGCCCCGCTCGGCAAGCGCCGTGGATCCACATCGTCCTTACAAGGCCGACCATGGCGCTACCTCACGTCGCCGGTGAGACGGCCCAGATCGTCCTCTCCCCGAAGCACGGCACCACACTTCCGGCCAGGCCGGCAGCAAGTCGGAAGGCGATATGGACGGACAGTCCGCCCCCGGTGCCGACGAAGGTACAGCGACCGCGGTCGCTGGTGCCACAAGGGCCATCCGTTATGCCTGCTTTGGCCAACCTGGCCAAGCAGGAGCTCAGAGCGCCTTATCTTCGTCCTTAGTTGCACCACGTCTGTTCTCCGAGACTGATTACGAGGGGGATGATGAGCTCGACGAGCGGGACGAGCTACAAGAAGACGATTACGAAGATTACTTTGGACCGCACGACCCTGCCATTGAAGGCGAAGTAGCAGACTCAGAGGACGTCGGGGTCGCGATGCCGACAGTGGCTCCGGAGAAGATCGAGCTACCGGTACGGCTCTCGACGGGCCGCGGGCGTCCATCTCTCTACGTGCTCAGCAAGGTCATCAAGCTGCTCGACATTCGCGTCATATCCGTGTCAACGAAGCTGATGGACGACCTGATTACGGCGGAGTTGAATGCTTTGGGGGACGACATTGCCCACCACCCCATTTGGTCAACGCAAGCCAGCTTTGTGACGCGAGAGCCGGCGGACAAGCAGAGGAGCACGGACCCCCTAGTAGGCGTCAGAGGTATCGGTGCTCGAGTGTAGTTTATGGCAGTTACAGGCTAGCGTGATGTACCACGTCTATGGGTAAATGTTCTCATGATGACCTTCCAATTGAAAAACGTGATGTGAAACCAAACGTCAATTGCAGCGAACGCCAGACGCAGGAGATCGCTTGACAGACCACCAGAAGCTTAATAATACATGCAATGAGTCTATGGGAGATAGCAGCCAGTGGTGAGCCATTCCTGTGCTGATTTCGTCTACAAAGCTTGGAAGTTGATAGCGTGCAGAGCGCGCCTGCGCTCCTTCTCGTCCTCCTTCTTCTCCCTGTCGTTGAGCCACACGACGACCATGCCGAGGAAAAGCACGGTGCCAAACACGGCCGCGGCGACCCACGGGATCCAGTCTCCTGGGTGGAGGAAGAGTTCCGAGCGCCACTCCTTCGAGCGCTCCTTCACGTTCATGTTTGCGCTAGGACTGAGCGCCCATGGCGGATTGATGATGACCTGCGAGTTTGGGATGAGCGACTCGAGGTGGTGCGTGTTGCCTGGCGGGAGGAGCGATGTGCCCACGACGAGATTCTGTCATCAGCTGAGGCAACTGCGTGTAAGCTCACCTCGATGTAGTTGTTCGTCCTGCCGAGGCCGATGTACGTGTGCGGCGAGTAGAGTGCGTGGTGCGCCGTCTGGGGCAGCTGGGGTACCTGCTGCGCGTGCCTCTTGCCGGCCGTGTCCCAGACTGTAAACTTGAACGTGGCGCCAGAGTAGCTCGCCCCGAGGGCCGAGTACTTCTTCCCTCCGTCAGCGGGTACGCAGTCTCTGTCACAAGCGCCATTAAGGACCTGAGCCTTGAGGAAGAAAGCGTCGTGGTAAAAGTTGTTCTGGATGAAGGTGACGTGGGCCTTGCTGCCCTTCTGCTTGCCCGTGCGCTGGACCATGATGTCGAGCGAGCCGTCGTCGTCGAGGTCGATCCAGGACGCGCCCTCGGCGTCCGTGATTGCCTCGAGGGCCTCGTACCCCTTCCCCTCTGCCACGATCAGGCCTCGAGACCCCTTCGGCTGTCCCTGGCAGCCGGCCACGCCCTTGCCGCACGGCACGTTTTTCAGGATCTTGATCTGCGTCCCCTTCTCCGTCTTGACTGTTGCGAGGAGGCCGGGGAAGCCGTCGACGTCAAAGTCGCCCGGCCGCAGCGGTAGCGGGATGTGCCCATTCTGCGGACCCGGCACCGACAGGAGGAGCTGCACCTTCTGCTTCGGGAAGAGCTCCTCGAGCGGAATGCTCACGAACGTGCCCTTCTTCTCGCTAAAGTCGAAGCCCCAGTTCGGATCAGACTGGCACAGCTCACCCCACCCGCGGCACCGCAGCCGGCCGTCCTTCTCGTACTGCGACGACTCGCCCGAGCATACCCGCGCTTGCTGGTTGTACGCGATGTTGATGCTGCACTCCTCGCCGAGCCCCGATGAGGGCATGTGCCGCTTGCACGTTGCGAAGACGAGATCGATAGCGCCGTCCCGATTCATGTCGGCGAAAGTCACCGCGCGGCTGTACTGCGGCAGGTCGATCACGTTGGCGACAACGTACCCCTCCGTGCCCCGGTTCTCGTACACTTGCAGCTTGCGGCTGTTAGCCTTGGCCGACTGGCAGTGGAGGACCAAGTCCGGGGCGCAGTCGCCGTCCATGTCGACATACGCCGACGAGTGCGGGTGCGCGAGCGTGCACCCCGAGTCGATGGGGAAGAGGCTTGGCCGCCCAACTTTCGGCTTTGAGCCGTCCACATTCTTCCACGAGCGCAGGTTGTTGTCCCGCTCCCCGTTGGGGAGATAGCCCAGCAGCGACGGGAGCAGGTTGTGCTCGTCGTCGAACACGAACGGCTGATGCCGCCCCGCAGAGTCCAGCTCCCAGCGGTCCCCGAAGCCGCCCTCGGCGCCGAGCACGACGGTGAGGTTCAGGCTCTTGTCCGCTTTGCCCCACCACTTGTCCTCCTCGGCCGTCATGACGAGTAGGTCGAGCCGACCGTCCCCGTTAAAGTCGGCGGGGATGACGTTGTGCACGAGCTTGTCAAAGTCGAGCACAGAGCCAGCGTCGTACTGCCACTTGTCGCGGTTCCAGAGCCATACCTGGACTGATTTCCGGTCTGGCGAGATCGAGAAGAGGTCGGAGCTGTAAGTGTCAGAGTGCGTCCGGGAGGATGTGGGGGCTGAAGGATTCGAGGTCTGCTCACTTCTGATCTCCGTTGACATCACCGATGGCTGCTATCCGGCCGACGGCGAGGTCGAGGCCAAGAGACCCAGCATCGAGCAGCGTCTCGGCGGTGAAGCGCTCCTTCTTGAAGGGCCAGAAAGCCGTCGCGCCCGGCACGAGGAGGGCGAGCGCGAGGAGGCCGGTGCGCATAGTCTAGTTTGCTGGCTTGATGTTGTGGGCCAGTGACTGTGGCGCTTGTGGTCGAATGTTGCAGAGTGCAGTCGATGGTGGCTCGGTCGCAGAGATGTCGAGATGAGATGCCGATCGGGCGGCGGGACATTGCTGGCTGGCTGGGACGGTGACGCGCGTTCACGTTGCTTTGGCGCAAGATGCCGATGGTCAAGGTGCTGGGTGATTAGCGCCATTAGCGGAATCAGATTGGATTAGGCGGAGCATGACAACCGTCGCATTAGCCGCGATTAGAAAGTCGCCCTAAATCCACGAGACAGACACCCGCCCGTATCCGCGTTTCTCGGGTAATGCCCACTTGCACGGGCCGGAGCAGTCCACTCCAGATGTCAACTTCGTCAGCAAAACGCAACTCACTCGCAAGATCCACCCACTTCCATTCCCCTCACTCCACCCACCGACCCTCCTTCCACCAGAGCGGCCCAGACAAGACATGGGCGAGGCTTCCGTGTCGCGAAGACAGCGGGCGTACGAGCCCCGTGCGCCTCTCGTCAACCAGGTTGACGCTGACGAGCTCGACGACGGCGTGGTCGAGATGCTCGTCGACGGCGTCGAGAAGGCCGTCTGCCGGTTCAAGGTAAGCCTTCCTCCAGCTTGCCAGTCCGGCATATCAGCTAACACCCAGCCAAACATCGACATCAAGCCAGAACTCACCCTCCTCCTCAAGCTGCTAGTGTTCGGCGCCGGCGTGCTCGGGCCCACAAACTCGAGTCCGGGCGCGGCGATGCAGAACTTGCGGCTGATATCAAGCCGAGGTCCGAAGAGGCGTGAGTCACGATTGGGATGGGGTCAACAGACGTCCCGAAGTTTGCTCTTCCCCTCTAAGCCTCAACAGACCCGAGAAACACAGCTGACGCCCCAGCATCGCGCCGTACACTGCTGCTGTACCTCCTGCTCCACCCGCCCCTCTTCCCATCCTACGTGCTCACACGAGTGAGGCAGACGGCCCTGTCGCGCCAGTGGCCCGATTTGCCATCTCACGACTGGCGCCGGAAAGCGTGGAAGCTCCTCGTGCGCCTCGAGACGCTCGCGCGAGCTTGGGAACTGGCAGGCTGGGCGCTCTTCCTCTGGGACGGGCTCGCGCCGAGCCTCCTCATGCGCATCCTGCACCTCCGCTTCGCGCCGACGGCGCCGCGACTCGCCCGCATGGTGTCGTACGAGTTCATGAACCGCCAGCTGGTTTGGGGCGTCATGACCGTGAGTATCGTGGTCGGCGGAGCCGAGAACGTATCCTGCTCGACGGAGTTCTCGCATGCTCCGCTGGATCATTCCCTTGCTTTGCTGCTCAACGCGTGGATCAAGCTGACAATCAGGAATTCCTCATGTTCGCCGTCCCCCGCATCCCCTCCCTCCCCCCCGCGCTCAACCCAGCGACGGCCCTCGCCCCCGTACGTCAATTCCTCTCCCAACCAACGCAGATCGACTATGCCGCGCTCTCAGCGTCGGCCGGCGAGCTCAGTGCAGCCCGAAAGGCCGGCACCGCCGCTCCATCATCAGCCCACTCCGGGCCATTCGCGCGCCTTCCCGCCTCAGTCTGCCCCGTGTGCTACGTACGCCGCACCGAGCAGCCGCAAGCCCTGTCCGGCACCGACATCGAGCTGCCATCGCTCGATAACGCCGAGACCGAAGACGAGGACAAGATCTTCGTGCCCGCCCAAACGGACTGCTGGGGTCAGTGCATGTACTGCTACTATTGTGTTGCGGACGAACTTGCCCGTGCTGGGAGGCGGTTCCAGAAGGGCGAGCAGGAGAGTAGTGTGTGGAGTTGTTTGAGGTGTGGTGGGGAGGTTACACGGGCTTGGAGGGCTACCGCCAAGGAGACGGGGTTTGTGCCGCCCGCCGATGGGGGTGATGGGGGAGATGGGGAGAAGAGTAGCGATAGTGATAGTACGCCTACGAGTGAGAAGATGGGGGAGAGCTATGTGGTCGTTGATTAGATGCATACCGGGTATGGGCTTACGAGCGACGAGCGAAGCGAGGAGCGAGTTTGCCTCGCCCTCGTAGTCGGAGCATCGAGCGGAGCGAGGTCCGAGTCTATATGACTCTCGAAGCATTGAGCGGACTGAGATGCGCAAGACGAATAAATCATGAACTACACCGACGAGCTGTCAGAGGGCAAAGGGGCGCCACAATGCGAGAGGATGATATTTGGTTGTTGCCCAAATGCAAGAGTCGGCTTCAGCCAGAGAAGAGGACCGCCAGCGTGCCAGCGCAGCCAGGCAGCTTCCTAGTGAGCCTGAGTCGAGGAGGGTCAGACCGTGTGGCTGTTACGTGTGCATGTAAACGGCCGTCTTCTGGGCAAGCTTCTAACATTTCTTTGCGTTCTTCTAGCAATTCTACTTTGCATTTGTCTACTCGGGAAGCTCAAAGTCGTAGGCCATGACGTCTGATGTCAGCTAGTTTCTCCACAGTGTCGACAGCTCTTCGGTCGCGTGATCTTTTCTCCTCCGTTTGAGGAGGGCCCACTGAACGCCGGGCAACTTGCTGCCACTGAGGTCACCTCGTTTCGAATAGTGAAGCGCCATCCACTGCACACTTGTCTCGCTGTGACCTGGCTCAGTCGGTCGAGCCTCAGCTCCGGCCCTATCGCCCCAGCCACAGCCAGAGCTGGAAGCAATCGCCGAGGTGCAAAAGAGTAGCGGTTCCCGAAGAGGCCAGCGATTGCTGAGGAGCAGGTGAGGTACCCCAGAAACAGCGAAGAAGTCGAGTCACTGCAGAAAGCGGCTCGAGTCGCCCAGTCAGAGTAAGAAGTTACTCACCAACAACATTAGGCTTAACATGCTGCGCCACAGTATTCTTATGAGCCTCGCTGACGTCGTACTTGTCCAAATCGGCCCGGCTGGCAAAGACAGAGTAGAGGCCATAGTCGAACCCCTTCGTCCGCGCGTCAATCTGCGGCTCGCCGACGAACATGCTTATTGCTCCGGGGACCTTTTCGAGATTCTTGATTGAAGCCTTTGCGGTGGCGAGGGCCGCCGCGTTGGCCTGGGGGGCGAGCTTGAAGAGGACTATGTGGACGATTTCTGGCGTTAGCGCTGCTGGCGAGCGGAGCGAGCTAGCGGCGCCGTGTGGGGCGGGGGAAAAGCGGCGCCGCGCTCTGTGAAGGGGAGGAGCAGCGAGGGGGACGCTCGAGAGGATGTAAGAGAGGAGTGCAGCGAGGGGGAAGTTCTCCAGGGAGCAGCGAGACCGAGGGGAAGCTTTGGATGGCGCAAGGAAGCAAGGCCGGTCAGAGGAGACCAACTGTGATCTCCGGAGGTGGGGAGGGCTTGAGAGGACGAGGAGGTGGGCTGCGAGGACCTGAGAAAAGAAAGGCAGGAAGGAGGGCTTCGGCTTGGAAGAGTGACCGGGGATGGTTTCGCTGAGTGACAGAACGGGTGTCTGCGACGAGCTGAAAGTATGCAGCAGACAACGTGAAGACTCAAAACGCTCATAACCGCTCCAGAACAGAGCACATACACTGCAAGTGTATGGCATGATCGACGGTACGAGGGACAGTCCGAACCTGGTTCATAAGATAGCCGAGCGCACTAGCTTGCTGCCGCCCGAGCAATGCAGGCTCGTCGCGCACCGTAGCCTCCTCCCAACAGCTCACATCCTCCAGAGAGGTCAAGAACAGAGCACAGAAAGAGGTTACTCACTACCCATGATATCGATTGTGGATGGTGACCAACCGAACCGAGTTGCAGCTTATGTATCCGCCCTGCCCGCCAAGTGGTCCCGCACGCCCACGCCCGTTGCCGAACCCGCGCGCCGGACGGGAGTTATCCGACCCCCTTAGTCGATCAGCCCAAGGTCGGGCCGACCGATCGGTCACCACTATTGTGCCTCCACTACCTCCACCCTAACATCACCCGGAGGGAGGTTCGATTTCCGGAACACTGGAGTCTGCTTACGTCCCCGTTCGCTTCGACCACGCAGCACACGATCACGCGATCGGACGGAGGGATGAGTAACGTGCAGAAGGCGGGGAGTGTGCCGCTCGCACTGTGTCCTGGCCTCGCGCCGACTGTTCTGCCAGAGCTGAGCGCTGTCGTTGGGCCATGCTCGCCGACTGCTGCTATTTGGCTCGCACTGGGATATCTCGAGGTAGCGGCGCTGCCTCTATTCGAGGTGAGTACCTTCAGACATGAAGGACATCTCTCGACTGCTCCTCGAGACCTAATGTCTTCATCGTCCATTCAGCGGCCTCTTAGTGTCTCTGCATTCGACCCGAGAGTCGCCTAGTGGCTCGCTGACGGCAGACCGCCGCGCCTAGGAATCAGCTCAATGAGACCCCTCACATCGACGACGACGGGACGAAGGCTCAGGCTGAGAATGCGAGCGAGCAGACCACCAAGGCGAACAGGCCCACACAGACGGAACCCAAACCGAAACCACGCGCTCTCATCATCACCGGTCCAAGACATAAGATACAAGCAGAAATCGACGCAGAAGACGAGCCCCTGCTCCGCAACCCCATATCCAGCTTAGACCAGATCGACGTGCGATACTGCCCTACTTGGCGCCATGCGCTCCTCCTTTTGTCTTTATTGAGTCAGGACTTGAACCCCTCTTCGGCAGAGCTGGTCCAGAGGCCTGGCCTTATCGTTCTGGCGGATCTGCTGGGACTTTTCGAAAACGATGAGGATAAGGAGAACGAGCCGCCAGATTCCGCTACGGGCGTAGCAGAGGGAACTCAAGGAAGTACCCTGGAGGCAGGAAGGCCTAGCGAGGGAGGATCAGGCGGCGTAGGCGGGTTGGACGCTGGGGCTAGCCGGGCGGGAGGAGGCGGTGGAGACGATGGAGAAGGTACAGGTGGCAGAGGGGAAGGGAAAGATGGAGAGGAAGAGAGAGGAGAGAGGAAGCTGGGACCAGAGGCATGGAACTACCTCTCTCTCATCAGTTCTGCCAAATCTGCCGCCGACCATCTCGGCGCGGCACTTGTCGTCCTCGAACATCGCGAGGCTGAGCTACCCCTCCCTGCGCCCGGTTCTGGGAAGGGAAGGGGAAGGAGTATCGAGTTGAAGACGGGGCTGGAGAAGATCCTCGGACATGCTGTGACCATTACCCGTAAGTTGCTCACAGCAATGGAAGCTCTGGATTTGATGCTCTGGATGTGATTTAGGAATGAGCTGACGGCAGGTCTACCCGCAAACGGAGACAGCCCGACACACGACGATCGGGCTCACACAGAACATCATTCGCAAAGGGACAAGGAGTCACGAGGACAGCCAGACGAGGAACTGTACGAAGTGATCCAAACCCCCTCGACCTTCCTCATGGCCCGCCATCCCGTCCAAAAGCACGAGTACGCCCTCCCGCCCCCGGAGGCGCGGACGGGGGATGAGGAGGTGGCGTGGGAGTGGACTTGGGTCTGACTTTGGGCATGGCCTAGCAGGGTTGAGCAGTTTGTGGGGCTTGGGCATGGCTTTGCAAGGTCTGGGAGCTTGGTTTTGCCTGGTTGGACCCGGTTGGAGAACGCTGTTGTATTCTTACAGACATGTAGCATACTTGAGCTGATCTGATGGCAGTGCTCGATACTGATATCTTGGATACTGACACATCGTTATTGCGAAGTGAGCGTGCGCTATATATAGTTATCGCAAAGGAGCGTGCACTGGATGAGGCGCGGTACGGAGCTGATGAGCAAGAGCGGAAGACCTTCGTCGCTGAGAGTTTCTTGCCGCCTGAGTTGGGTGACCATCGGTCGTGGCCACACTGCAGCTCGGTATCGGTCGTTCTCCCGCTGTTATCCTCGCAGCGCTCCGTGTCAGCTATCTCCTGCTGTCGTCCTCGCTGCGCTCAGACTCCGGCACCTTCGCCCTAGCCCTCGGCGTCGCTTGGCCCCGCCCTTCTACAGAGTTTCCTGCTGCTCGAGTTGGATCGGACCATCCGCCGCGGCCTCGCTGCGCTCGGCCAGGGCCGCGCCGAGCTCACCTATATGCATACGCTACTAGTCATTACAGCAGCTGGCCCTGTGCACCCGCCGCCACCTCCCTTGGGGCGCGACGGGCCCATGGCCGTGGATAGACCTGTATTAAGTAGATTGGGAGAAAAACTATGAAGAGAGGAAGAGAGAGAGAGAGAGGAGGGAAAAGAAAAAGGAAAAAAAAGGAAAACGCATGTTACAACGTCGTTTCGTCACTTGCGGCCGGCCTGGCCTCAGTCATGTTCTCTGGCCGTCCCGCCGCATCGTCCACTGCCACTGCGCGCGGCACTTCACCGCTGCGCATCGTCGTTTCGCCTGCACCGGCGCCTTCACCGCGCCTCCGCACCTCCGCGCCGCCGCGCCGCTGCCCACCTGACATCGAGCGCCGTGGGTGACTTGTTCCACGACACTCGTGACTGGGCAGTTTTGCAACTCATCTTGCTCAGCTCGGCGAGGGTAGCGACCTCAGTGCGCTGCGCTCGCTTCGCTCGCTCCGCGCCCACGCTTAGAGCACGACACAGCCCGAGCAGCAACCACCAGACACCTCGTCCGCGTCCTTCTCTTGCGGGCGGCCGCCGACGCCGGCAGCAGGGCGCTGGCCCTGGGTCGCGGGCGGCTTGGCGGGTCCGGGGCCAGATTCCCGCTGGAACCGACGGATGGCGCGGACGACAGCGACGAACGCCTCGTCAACGTTGACACGCTGCTTGGCAGACGTCTCAATGCACTGGGCGCCGAAGCGCTTGGCGAGGTCGCGACCCTCGTGGGGCTGGACCTGGCGCTCGTACTCGAGGTCGCACTTGTTGGCGACAACGACGACGGGGAAGTAGTCTCGGTCCTTGACGCGGAGAATCTGCTGGTGGAACGTCGAAACCTCCTCGAACGAGCTGCGCGAAGTGATCGAGTAGACGAGCAGGAAGCCCTCGCCTGGGAACAGTCAGCGTGCCTGCTTCGTGTGTTTACGGCGGCCCTTCCCCGTGTGCTTACGGCGGCGGCCCTTCTTCGTGTGCATTACGGCGCTTCTCGGCGAGCATGAACGAGCACTCCTCTCGCCCTCGCCCCCGCCTACTTGGCACGGAGAGCGCCGCCTCCACACCGCACACACCGCCGCGCCTGGACGTGACCCGGCGCGGGCGGCGTGACACCAGCCCTCGCACGGCTCGCTCGCTCGCTCGCTTGCTCGCCAACTTTCTGCAATGCTCGCTTACTCACCCGTCCTCATGTACTGCTCCCTCATCGCTCCGTACTCCTCCTGGCCGGCCGTGTCGAGAACGTCGAGAAGGGCGACCTCCTCGTCGATGAAGCATTGCTTGCGGTACGAGTCCTCTGCAATGGCGTCAGTCTCAATTGGGCCCTTGCGGTCATGTAACGCAGCCGCGTGCACTCACCAATGGTGGGGTCATATCTGGTGTGGCGTCAGTAAAATGTCCTGCAAACTCGCACCTGAATTCCATCGCCGTTCGCCGGCGCCGCCGCTTACGCTCAGATCAATCAGATCTGCGCCTGCCTACGACATCGCGGGACCGGGGAGCGGCGGGAGACAAAGGAACGGCGATGAATAGAGCAACTCACTCGTCGACGAACTGTGCATGTCAGCTGGTGTTCATACAAAGTAGGTAGCTGCTTCAGAGATCTCCGACGCTGCGTTGGGGGTGGGTCGTGTGGGCTGGGCTGCGCGCGGGACACATTGAATAATAGATAGCCGCGGCAGTCGAGCTCTCGGTGGCACCGCGGTTGCGGCGTCGGAGGATAGGACACTTACATGCGCCTGGATGAACTGGATGGTGAGAGCGGACTTGCCGACACCTGCGAGATCAGCAAAGGCATTGGAGTGGGGACTCGGAGCGGCCCCGTGCGTCCAGCAGCGGGCGCAGGGCTCGGCGGACGGGAGATGGGCGAGTTCGGCAGTGCTGCGCATCGCGAGGGGTGCAGCGTAACGAAGAGCGAGTAGAGCAGCAGCGAGCGTCGCTGAGGAAGACCGCAGCGGCGATAGCTACGTGCTCTCGTATCGACGCACGCCAGGCGCCGATCGATCTGTGGATGACCATGGTCATCGCAGAAGATTCGCGGCTGACACCGGTCTCCAGTCCTTGGCGGCGTGCGTCGAAGGTCCCAGCTGTGCTCTATGTCGCGACTACGGCGGTACCGCACTCCTAGCTCTGCTGTGCTGCTGTGCTTGACTGCGCTCGCCCGATTCGCCGTCCACGGCCTCCGCTGTCGAGTAAAGAGTATACGCACCACCACCACCAACGACGACGAGTCGGTACTCGCGAAGGAACTGGGCCTGGGGGAAGTCAGCGGTGTCGAAGGAAGGTAAGTCGGATGGAGGGAAGATCTCTAGGTTGACGCGTACGTTAGACATTGCTGCCGTCTTTTCAAAGGGGGGTCGCTTGTCAAAGATAAGGTGTGATTTGTGATGGGGGGGGGAAGGTCGAAGTGTGTATGTCGACGATGCTTTGTGTTGGTGGGTAAAAGAGGGTGAAGTGGCCACTGGTGTGAGTGGGCTGAGTGTGTGTGTGTGAGTGTAGTGGGTGTCGAGGGTTGTGGTGAGATGTGAGTGAGTGTAGATAGGTAGGAGGTGGATGAGGATAAGTTGGGAGATGGTGGTAGCGTGCAGAGTGCAGCGGTGTGCAGAGCAGTGTGCGGTGTGCGGTGCTGGTGCGGTGTGTGCGTGCGTGCGTGCGATGCAGAGAGTGAGCGAGACTGGGCTGGGCGGGGAGGAAGACGAGGAAGGGAACGGGGGGAAGGGCAGGGTCGCGGTGAGCAGCAGGCGAGGAAGGCCACAAAGGGAGAGGGCCGAGAGGCTAGGGATCGAGCCGCAGTGTCGGGCTCCTCTGGGCGTCGATGCTGGGCTGGGCGAATGTGGGGTCAAAGCGAGGGACAGGCGCGCCATGCGGACCACACGGTACACGGGACCAATTTCAATTTCATTTCCAGACTTTCCACACTACGCGCAGACGCGCCTTTGCCGCAGCGCATGCAGCGCATACCACGCTCTAGTACGCTCTTAGTCCCAATGCTAATACGAGACCCTAAAGTCCTAATACCCGGGACCAGACCCTGGAGTAATGTAACGCTGCCACTGAGCACTAGTGTAGCTCTACACCTCATCCTACCACATCCTCGATCACTCCATAGCACCCGCGAGTCAAGGACTTAATACATGATCCACCTGCCAACTCAGTGGTCATTTCCGACCACCCCGGAATGTTACTGAGAAAACTAGTCCGAACCGAGCGTATAGACGCGTCGTGGTCTCATATATCAACACTTCCAAGGCACTCGCACTCGCGTGAGAAGTACATGCCGACATACCCACCTGCCTAGGCTGTCCCGGATCGTCTGCCGGCCCACATACCGGCCGTCCACTCCGGTGACTCCGGTGGAGCCGAGACAGTCCCGGAGCAATCCTGCAACTGCGCACCAGCCGTGCCGCCAAAAGTCGGCGGGGCCAGCGAGGAGCCAGTGAGCCAGTGAGCCAGCTAGCCAACGAGATAGAGTATGGCATAGAGAGCATGATCAGACTGCCGTCAAGTCCTCACTTCCATCGAGCTCTGTGCATCAGTGCATCAGTGCCTCTGGAATATCGGACAGAAAGGTGCAGTAGAGCTCGAGCCTCTGCGGCCGATCTGCGGAGTACTGAGACCAGTCTCAAGTACAGCGCGCACAGCGTGGTGCAGAAACTGCACAGAAGAGTCAGTCGAGACAGAAGATGTCTAATGATCTCATGTCTGAGCGTTCCGCTCTTCACTCCGCTCCTCGCTCCTACGCTTCAAGACATGAGCACCGAGACAACGAGACAAAGGAGCGTACCTTCGCAGTTTCGTGCCGCTCCGCTCCGACGATCCGACAATTCGACAAGGAAGACGCGCGAGCGCGAGCACGCACAGACCGCGGACCACTTACTAAAGCTCTCCCATCGCTCAGCACGCCATTCCGTCGTCTGATCAGCTGCTCCATCTTTCCCTCTACATATCTACATCGCACTCCCACTCTTCTTTAGGATGCGCGGTGCAGCGGAGAGCGGATATGCATCTATCCACCTCATAACGCACGACGCGCAACGCATAACATGCACTGAAGCAACTGGCAGCTCAAAAGGATCAAAGGACGAGGAATTCAGAGCAAAGCACATCCGAAGTCCATCCGACGAGGCACCTTTTATCGCGCGTGCTGGCCCTGAGTCACTAGTACTCCTGCACTCCCTTCTCCGGCGCCTCCGCAGCCAACTCCAGCTTACGAGCCCATAAGCGGAGGTCCAGGCTCATTCGCCGGTCCGTCTACCCTCGACGCACCCTCAACGCCTCACTCAGTACCAACTCCCCCGGACTTCCCAATGCAGTCATCACCAAGAAGAGTATGCATACTGCATCTCGCTCCACCGTCTCATCGTATGGTACCGTCTTCAAGAGTTTAGCCGCCTTCAGTTGCATCGAAACCTTTGGGAGGGAGAGAGCTCAGCGAGTCGGCGGCAGATCAAAGTCCGTGATATCCGTGACTATTGCGTGAAAAATTCGGCCTCACTTAACGTAAACAACCCAAGTAAAGAACATGAGGAGCGAGCAGACGCGCACCCGCACCGCTGTGCCTCTCGTACCTCGTGCCTTTTGTGCCTTTGGCCGGATCTTCCACCAAAACCTCCAGAGACAACTACGCGGCGACCCAGACGTCGTAAAGTTCAAATCTTCCGAGCATCGCTTGCTGCAACAGCCGGTGCTCGCCGGACATCGCGCCGTTCAATCTCCATAGCTGTCTTGGCTATACCAGAGCCAGCGCAGACCATGGGCTACTAACTTGCTGTGGAATTATGCACCAAATTCAGGAAGCTGGCCGCCATGTCTAGACAGCAGTAGCAGCTTCGCTGTGCCGCTCAGCCTAGCGGCGCCTCGCCGCTTCCTCGCACCTATCCTGCCTCGCGACCTCGCGACCTCGCTGCCTCGCCAGTGGCGACCTCGCGGCTTCGCCGCTTCGGACGCTGCGCTCAGCGCTCATCGGTCCATCCAGCTCATAGCCTCGTTCCAACCCCAGCTAGCCGACCAGAACCCCGCCCCGTCAAAGCCAGCGTACCCCTGCCACTCGCAGCGCTTGCTCACCACAGCCCAGTCGGGGATCATGACGCCAGTGCGAAGGGGGAGGAGGCGGGCTGCTACTTCAAGTCCTACCGCATCGTTGCCCGCGACGAGGCAGGCGAGCTTGGGTCCAGAGGGGTGAGGATGGAGTGTGATCAGGCCTGCGTGTCAGCTGGCAACTCAAAGGGCCAGCGCGATGGCAGGGTGAGATGGACGTACCGGTGCCAGGCTCCCAGATGTTGCCGCCGTTGACTTTGAAGGTCTGCTTTGTCGGGAACTCGACTGAGACGTTAGTGTGACTATCCATTGACGAGGGAAAAGTAGTGTGGTGGCGAGGAAGCTTGGCTGCTGAGAAGATGGGTGGGTGAGATCAACTGCAGCTGGGACGCACCTGGGATCTGCTTCGTGCCGATCATCCACTTGGCGTACCGATTCTCGTCCGGGCGGCCGAACACGATGATGCTGCCGTACTTTTCCATCTCGCCGTTGAGCACTCCACGCAGCGCCTGAATGTCGTACACAATCTCAACGTCTTGGCGCTGGTACACGCGTACGTCGTGCGCGTAATTGATCGCGAGGGCCAGAATCTGGCACCATCTGTTCCGCTCCGTCTTGATCAAAGTCTCGTTGGGAATGACGAGGAGCATCGGCCCGTCGCTGCCAAGCAGGCGGATCATGGGGCCGTATCGCCTCGGCTTGCTCTCTGTCGTCGCTTCCCACTCCTGTCCCGAGGGTGCACGTTTCGGCTGCATGACCACAGTCTTGTCTCCCTCGCCAACAGACACCCGCTTGACGTTCATGCCGTGCATGTCTAGCGCGTCCGACGATCCCCAATGCTTCATGTTGACGTCGAGGCGGGCCAGCCGCCCGGGCACGGCCAGCTCGAGAATCCTTATCGCGCCCTTGGAACTCATCTCGTCCGGGTTCGCACAAGCGAGCGAGAAGCCCTTCTCCCTCACTTCCGCCACGCTCCGCTTCTGCGGCAGATTCTCAAGGAATTCCAGAATCTTCGGGTGCGTCAGGATGCCGTCCCAGTAGTGGCCCTTCTTCGGCACTTCGACGTAGGTCACGTCTGCGGCGAGCCGGCCCCAGTCCCGCAGGGTTTCGATGTATGTCCTGCTGTGGTGCGCGGGGACGTTGTCGTCTTCTGCTCCGTGGACCACGATCATAGGCACGGACGCCAGATTGGACACGTAGATCTCGTTGTTGTACGGCGTCAGGCTGGACTGGAGCACGCCTAGCAGTGCTGGATCCGCGAAGTGATTGCTCCGCTGCTCGGTGTAGGGGACGTAGTTGTGGATCGTCGTGTACCCCGCCAGAGCGACTATGCCCCTTACTCTGTCGGGGTAGCGCTGGCCGACGTGCCACACGCCCTGGCCACCGTTAGAGTGACCCAGGAGGACCGTCTCGTCGTTCTTTGCAATCTCCAGCGTGCGGTGTACAATAGCATCTGCGGCTCTCCGCGCCGCCCAGACTTCGGTCACGGCCCCGCCGTGCCAGTCCTCGCCCCACTCGTTCCGCCCTGTTGCCAGGATGGCGAACATTCCCTTCAGGCGGGGGATCTCCTTGACCCAGCCATCCTGCTCGATGTCAACGCCGGCGCCGTGCAGGCACAGCAGCGCTGGTCCCGGCGACTCGATGTCGGCCAAGTCTGGCGGAGGGAGAATGGCCGCCCGGGCAACATTGGTGTCGCCGGAGGTGGAAGTGCCGAACGTGATACGCAGCGGCTTGCCTGATTTCAGCCAGGTGTCTTTCGTCAGAGCGTAGGTCGAGTCCAGTCGAGGGCGCCAATGCACGGCATAGAGAGCCGGAGAAACGGCGTCAGGGTCTTCTACGTCGATCAACCGAGCGATGAGCTTCACGCGAAAGTCCTCGTCCACCTCGTGCGACAGGAAGCGGAGCGGGATGGCCCTCGTCTGCCCAGGGAACAGCTGATATCGAGGTAACACAGCCTCGGCGTGCTTGCTCTCTATGTCGATCGTGATCGGTCGCTCGCTATGCGGCAGCCTCACGCCGATAGAAAACACGTCGCCGGCGTATTGGCCCTCCAGGGAGTCGGGGAACATGTCCACTCCCGGTTCGAGCACGAGCGTGGCCCGCTTCTGCTGCGCCGGCCAGACCTTGAAGTTGATCTTGATCTTGGGCGGCTGGTCCTTAGGGTCTCCGAACATCCTGATCTCGTACAGACCCCTGATGAGGACTTTGTAGTCTCCCTTAGAAAGTCGCATACTGCGGGCAAAGTTCGACGGGCCCTTCTCGCTCAGACGCTGGCCAGTCGGCGTCGACGCAAAGCCATATATATCGCCATTGTACCACTCGACCGGGCCGCGATGATTTTTAGACACGAAGGCATACTCCACCGCCTGCTCTGCGTCGATGCGTACATCCATATCAGCGGGGATGTGGACCTCACCCCGCATGAGAATCTCATACTGCAGTGCGGCCCAGCCGTGGTCCCGCCGGAGTAGCTGCCAGTCTACCTCGGGGTAGTCTACCTCGAGTGGGCGGGGACTGAGGATCCGCTTCCACACCGCACCCGAGGCGAGGAGCTGTGTCGTATAGTCATTGAGACCTTCTTCGAACGCGAAGAGGCAGGCGGGGTCAACGAAGGGTCCCTTGGGGTTCTTGTAGGTGTACTTCTGGCCCAGAGTGTGAAGAGCTGGCGAGTGGGCGATTGGATGCTCGCGCATTCCAGCGGGGAAGGGTCCGAGAACCTGCTGTCAGCGACCGCTTCGACGTGGGCTCACCTCCCAGTCCTTCGTGAAGGGCAGCGGTTCGACCTTGTGCTTGTCTACCATCTGCGGTGATGCGAATGGTGTTGGCGAGGTGTGAGGAGTCTGATTGCTGTTCCAGTAACACCAGCTGATTAGTGGCTGCATCATGACACCACGCGGGGCGATATCGGTCACCAAGCCGTGCCTCGGATCTAGCCGCTCACCGATCCTCACCACCGTCATATCGCCCTTCCTTCTACCGAGCCGCAGCCTTACCTGCAGCATCCGCTATACACCATCTCAACTCCACCGTCAAGATACCCCTCGCTCACGACTCTCCGCCGCCTCCGCTGTGGCCAGACGATGTGACCTATCTTACGCGATCTCGAACCGAGCGCTCATTTCCGCGCGAGCTTCTCCCTCTCCTAGCGCCCAATGGCTTCAATCCAAAGCCGGTGACCTTCCCCGCTCACCTCATCCAGATCAAGCGAGTCAATGACCCAAAGCACCCGGCTCATGGACAGCGCTGCCTGGTTGCGAAAAAGAAGCTTGCTCCGAAAGAGCTCGTCATTCCCTACCTCGGCGAGATCCATGCGACGCTGACTGACGACGAGGGCAGAGGTGGGTGCTCAGCTGGCTGTGCTCGCACAAGCTGAAAGGACAGTCACGGGCGATCCCCACGCAGATTCAGACTACGATCTGTCCCTACTCCGCCTGGCCGCACATCATCCGACAAATCCAACAAACGCCGAAGTGTCTATCGGCATCGACGCTGCGAAGATGGGCAACGCGGCCCGCTTCGTCAACGATTACAGAGGCATTGGACCGAAGCCGAATTGCGAGTTCCGCACCAGCACGTCTGAGGGATACCTTAGGATGGAGATATGGACGCTGGCGGAGATCAAGAAGGGAGACGAGCTGCTCATCTCTTACGGCAAGGGCTGGTGGGGAGCACGAAAAGATGTATAGATCACTAGATGCGACAGTTGTGTACAGATCAGTGCCTTCATGTCTCGGAAGCACGGCGCAGGGACAGGTGATGGTAATACATAGATATGACAGTCTAGGCCTTGCCGGTCTCAGCTTTGCGCTTCGCGATCTCGTCGGCGACACGCTCGAAGCCATACTCCTCCTCCTGCTTCAGCTCGGCCTCCTCCATCGTTCGATCCCAGAAGAGTCCGGCCATGCCTACGGCAGCAAATGCGACTCCAACGAGAATCCGCTGGTTGCTGGGAAGGGCTGGTGGTTAGCTGATGCGTAAAGCGAAAGCGTCACGACACCCAGGGATCAGACGACGATAGAGGCCACTCACATCGGAAAGAGTCGACAATGCTCTTGTTCTTGCCCTTGGCGGCCGCCGCCTGGCGGTCAGAGAGGGTTTGTTTCGGCGCCGCCTGTCCAGTGATCTGCCCCATGAGCGGCTTCGCGGGTCGCAGCGGCTGATTGACGGGGGCCGGTGAGTGCTTGGAGGCGTTCTTCAGAGCCGCCTTTAGTGTGGAGCGGTCCACTTTTCCAGCGGCACGGAGGGCGGTGGGGAACATCGTGTTCTCTGGTCGAAACTCTCAGGTGGTGGTGGAAAGAACGTCGTTCGCACAAAGGTGTATGATATCTGGAGGGTCGGGAAGGACGTCGATCATGGAGCCCTCCACCATCGATGACCAGCGAACTTGCGTGCCTGACCGAAATCTCGTCAATGGAGGATCGGCTGGTGGAGGCGACTCCGTCTGCGACATCAGGCTCGACAATTTCGGCATTGTCCATAACCCCCTCGTCTGACCTTGACGCACACGACAACTTTGCCATGCCGCCGCGGATACCACGGTCACTGCTGCGGCCGCCGCCGATAGCTCGGCTGCTATCTACTTCGTCCCGACCGACCCTCACTCTACACTCATTGATACCGCCAATACGAGATCTTCGACCCCGGCAGCCAGTGCGGTGCTTCGGAATTCGCGTCTCCGTCTCATACGGCAACGACCCCCCTCCGATCACGCACAAGTACGCTCGTTTCCCTGGAGATCCCTACTCCGAGCTCCCTCATCCGGATCCCAACCGTCCGCCGTACACGGAGAACGGCAAGCCGATCCCGCCACCGCGAGCGCCGCGGACTGTCGCTCGGCGAGTTAGGAGCTCGCCGGGGACGCGAGCAGCGCCAAAAGCTCCTGAGCGGATAGGAATACAGCGCGTAACGCGGCACGATGGGACGCCGCACCCTCTGTGGGTTTCCGAGCCTTCAACGACGTGGGGCATAGCGCGCGAGCTCCTGCCCGGCAGCAGGATGAAGTACCTCCTCAACCTCTCATTTCGGGAGCAGCAAGCGCTCCGCGGCAGCGCCAACCCGCACGAGCGCCGGCGCGGACGCCTCGCATTCGCCTGGACGCTCTTCTACTTCATGTTCATCCCCTGGGTCATTGGCCAGCTCGTGTTCATGTACGTCGGCTCCAAGCCCGTCATGTTCTGGGCGTGCAAGAGCCAGGAGGGCGTCGGCTTCCGCCCACCGGCGAGGTATATCCTTCGCCAGATTTGGATGGTGCGCCACGGATCGTCCGAGAGCAGGAAGGAGGAGATCGAGGACCTCGCCAAGCACCGGCCCGAGGGCACATCGCGTGACCGGTACAAGGCGGAACTCATGGTCCGGTGGCGCAAGGCGTGCAAGCGCATCGAGGAGCGCGGAATCTCGCCGAAGGAGTGGGAGCACGTCAGGAGCCTCAACCTTGGCTGGAAGGACGTCCTCCTCGGCCGATTTGAGAACGAGCTCGAGATCGCTGCGGAGTCGCCCGATGAGTCGCCCAAGGCTCCGCGTACGGTGAAGAGCTTGATCGAGGGAATCTGGAATTCTGACACCGCATCGGAAGAGAAGCAGCCAACGGAGCCACGCCCAGCTTCGGCTTGAGATGTCATCTAGACCTTGCGATAGAACTTGTAGACATAGCATGTTTGTAACACCCTTCTCAACATCATATTCTGGCTCACTTTGATCGTCTCAAGCGTCTGGACAACACCGCTAAAGGCCAATAGCAATCGAAAGAGACCGGGATTTGGGGGACGCAAGTGCGAGAATGCGCATATACGCGAGGTCGCATATACGATAGCACAAGCATTGTACACTGACCACGCCTCTCATGAGAGTAGATGAAGACGGTTCGAGATGTGAGCCGGTGAGCTATATGTCCGTAGCTGCAAAATGGAGGGTGGATGGTCATTCCGACCATCTATGGTGGTGCCTGTGACGCTCTGCAGATCAACGAAAACAACAACAGCCTCCACTTTCGCTTTCAACAACTTCGCCTTCCCCGCCCATGTCCAGAACGCTTCCGACAATCATCACGCTGCGGCAGTTGGAGGCAACCGTGCCTCTGGCTCCTGCAGCGGGACTGACATGGAGCGATGATGGGCAGTGTGCACTTATCATGCGGGACCGGGTCATCATTGCCGTGAGCTTCGAGTGGGTTGCCCGAGCTGATCACGACAGACGCCATACCTGACGTCAACGTTCCCCGCCCCGACTATCCCGCTAGACTCGTCGATCGCAAAAGGAATGAAGGCTGTCCGAGGAGGCAACCAGTCAGACGATTCTGACAACGAGGTGGATGTCGATGAACCACGGCAGCCTCATCGAAATTTAAAGCGGTCACATGGCGGAGAAGTCAAGTTCTGGATCTCCGGCGTAGAGTTCGACAGGTCCGCAGAGAAGGAGGAAGACTACGGATGGGCAAACATCGGAGGTGCGCTACCAAGATACCATGTGGCTGACGGCAGATGAGGTCACTGGCATGATCACGGAGAAGGAGCGCGGTGTGCGCGCTGCCGTGTGGTCTCCATCCGGAATGGGCAAGAACGCGGGCAGTCTACTTGTTGTCGTAAGCAACACCTTCCAAGTCTCACTCTTCGCTCCGGGAGTAGACCCATACAGAACAGAACTCGTTGAGGTGAGCTGGAAGCATGCTCATAGCTGACGTCAGATCGAGGACATCACTTTGGAGACTCGGAAACGACTACCAGCAGACGAACAGGAGCAGCTCACACCTTGGGGCTTGCTGAGGCTACGCGCCATGTGCATGGCGTGGTCCGAGTTCATACCCGTTCAAA
Organism: Trichosporon sp. DN520; assembly: GCA_030347605.1. Taxonomy (NCBI): domain Eukaryota; kingdom Fungi; phylum Basidiomycota; class Tremellomycetes; order Trichosporonales; family Trichosporonaceae; genus Trichosporon; species Trichosporon sp. DN520. The sequence continues at coordinate 174,467 of JASJUY010000011.1, forward strand.
GCATGATCGGAGAAGACGGGAGCCTCTTGGCCATCGCGAACCGCGCAGGCGGCGTCGATTTCTGGAGCTACGCCGGCTCGAAGCTGGCGCACGTGGGCGAGATTGCCATCAGCACACCATGGGTCTCGCGCATGAGCTGGTCAAGTTGGACTGTAGAGGACGATGCTTGTGAGTCTGGATGTGTACACTCTGCTGACGCCAGGCTTCGCATCACTGGCTCTCGCCGCAACGGACGGATCAATCTTCACTGTTAATGTCAGGCGAAGAGCCGTCGACGGCAAGTGGGACATTGAGGTCGAGGACCCGCACCAAGTCGCACCAGCGGATAAGCGCCTCGCGACATACATCAAATGGGTCAAGACTGGGTACCCGAACAATCCGGCACCGCAGGAGAACATGCTCGTCTGGTGCAGGCCGGGTACGGTGCATATGGCGACTCAAAAGGGAATATCGAGTGTGCGGCTACAGCGTGTGGGCAACTGGGCTGGGTGCAATGGACTTGATCCGTGTATAGGTGAGCTGCCGTATGCACGCCGGAGCTGACATTTCCAGGCTTGCATGTTACAGCGCCCGATACCTTGACAGTCGTGCTCTCATCGTTGACGTATCACGTCATCCAACGTATCACCTCTAATACGCCGACCTTAGCGCCATTGGACTCTCTCCGACCAACGCTGTCATCTCGCGACATTGCTCTCGAGGGCTTCCGAAACCGCCGACGGAAGTACAACTACGCCTCAGAACGTGAATTGACGACGCATGTTGTAGGCTGGGAGGCGATGGATGCTTCAGGCGACATCGTGTCATTCTTAGACGAGTGAGCTGTCACGGTCTGAAATCGAGCTGACAGTCAGACCCATCCCCTTCCACAACCTTGACAGCGCTACGGATGTGCACCGTGTAACGGACTTCGTCGTGGCCAATCTCCAGACTACGTCGCGGGAGCCGAAGGACCTCACGTCAGAGCTGGCTCGCATCATGGACCATCCACCAGATTGTGAGCTGAAGGCGTCTTGACGACTGAGCTGACCTGCAGTGTTGTATTACTCTCCCTTGGCGGTCCTCATGCCACAGCTCCTGCACATCCTGACATCGGACGTTGACCCGATTCCGCATCTGCTCTTGGATGTCCTTTCGAGCCCACCACGCGACATGAACGTCGCCGCTGAGCCGGGATCCGACCCAATCAAGTCATTGATGACTGCTGTGTGGGGTCACCGCCCGCTGGACGTGAACCGGCTGCGCTATGTTGCGGCTCAATGGGCGCAGGTGAGTTACCAGCCATTCTTGCTATTCTTGTCTCTACTGACTAGCGCAGCGAACATTCCCGGCCGCTAGTAACGACTTCGGCGCTGTCGCGGAGACTTACTTCAAAGCCCTCGAACGACTTACGGCTGCGATACAGCTTTCCTGGGCCACAAAGTTCGGGGGAGACATCGGCAAGCTGGACGCCCAGTATCTGCGGAATCTCGCAACAGTCGCCGGCAGCAGTCAAGACGTGCCGGAATCGGTGCGCCAACTCGCGGAGAGTGATGACTCGGGCGACCTGTGTCCTGCGTGCGGTGGTGCCGTGCCATCCGGGCAGGGTGCTTGCATCAAGGGCCACAAATGGGGTGAGTTGATCAAAGACTGTCACGAGCTGACCACAGAACGCTGTTCCGTCACTCACCTCCTGATCACCACACCAGAGTGTCGCTTGTGCACTGTGTGCCCTGCAGTCGCCCTGCTGCCGCGTAGTCTGGGCGGCGAGGAGAGCGAAGGCGACACTCTCGTGCAGGCTGCGCTCGAAGCTGCCGCCGCTTGCATCATGTGCGGAGGTCGCTGGGCGAAGCCGGTATAGACGGCATGTGCTTTCCAGGTCGATCTCCGCAGATCCTCCACGGAACGTAGCTTACGGGTATGCAATCCAGCATTAACTAGAAGCGGCTGGCCCAGATGGTCCTCGCCTGAACGAGCTGGTCGGAGTCGCCGAGCTCGCAGTTCGTGTCTCCCCGGCTTGCTCCGCCTCGTCATCCCGAGGAAGCCAAGAAGATCTGCGGCCGTTGCCGTGCGCTGCGCTTCGGCCGGTTCGAGTGAGACCTTTGCTGCTGCTTCTCCGATATCGCAGGGAGTGGCGCACGCTGGAGATGGCTGAGCCGATTAAGACGGCGCACTGGCCTTTCGGAAGGGATCAGCAGCTGTGAGGTTCGGATATGAGGCTGAGGGAGACACTAAGAGTCCGAAGCCTAACGATGAGAGTGGGGAGAATGTCTGATGACTGATGTCGAGGCTGCTTTCTCAATGATGGTGTGAGTTGAGGCGCTACATCCCACTCGTGACATCTAGAAGACACTTGAAGCGAGACAACTCACTGCTGCCAATGTGTCGACTGAGTAGAGTTGGCTTATGCTAGAATGTCAGTGGCGAACGCACAGCGGCAGGCGGCGCCACAAGCCCACGCCCGTTGCTTGGGAATCACGTGCGTCCTCTTCCCTGCACTGCCGAGCCCCCGCGTGCATGCCTGCTGCCTGCTGTATGGTGAGGGAGCGGAATGCACGGCCCAACGAGTTATGCCGTCGATCTGTAAAGCATGCATGTGGCTGAAGCAGCTCACTGTCAGCCAGAAATTCAGACACCGTCGACTCCGAATCCTGCCAGTGGCGGAGATGCGGAGATCGCTCTGCGGCGCGGCCCTCTTCGACTCCGCAAAGTCCGCGACCTCGTCGTCGACGTACCGACGTCGATCTGGTGCCCTTATCGGACCGACCGAGAACCCTGACGCCTCGTGAGTGGGTGTTTCGCAGATTCGGTGTGAGTGTGTGATTCCAGTAAACGACTGATTCACCATGCAAGCCTGATTTCTGCCTCTCAATGACTCTGGCTCAGCCATGGTGACCTCTATGACAACATCGCCATGATTCATGGCCATTGACCCACGGAGTACTTCGTCGAACTCCAGGTTACTGATTCCCGTGCGCAGAAGCGCCGTGCTACCCAGTTCTCGGTTCCGAAAATCTGTTGCGGCATAAGACCGGAACGTGCATACCGGCGCTCACGACCGCCAGAGCTCACGAGAACCCCAGTCTCGAAGGTCGATGCAGCCAACGGCAACCGCGACCCACTCTCATGCACGGCACTCGGAAGCGACATTTGGCATGGGAACGAGTCGCAGGCGCGGCGTGCATCCCGCGCAACAGAGAATTTGGTATCTCGACGCCCGTCAGGTATGTCAGGTCAGGTCTGGGTGACGGCGGTGCATAACCGACTTTGTCGCTCTTGATGGGCAGTGCTCGTCGTGAACCTGAGATCCAGCAGCAGGTAGCAATCTGTTATTCCCACCCGGGTCGTCCCGGTGTCCCACAGATCACCACCGTAGACAGCAGTGCAAGGGTCCGGGAAATTCCGACATCCACCGTACGGTGACTAATTCCAGCGCTGGCCAGTTAGTAATCAGGATTAATGCTTGGAGGCACGGGGAGGCACGAGAAATCCTAATGGGCCACCGAAACGGACAATTAGACTTTCATAGGGCGCTCAAGGGCGGTTAAAGGCGTCTACGGTGAGTCACTGATGTCATTTGCCGCCGGTTAGTAGATTGCACGTTCGGAATGTAGCACGCGCGACTCGCGACAGCCCTCTGCCGTTAGTGTCCTCCTGCATTTGGTATCGTCGAGCCAATGCTTTTTCTGACTCAGCGGACAGCGCGCAAAGGCCGGAGTCGGACCGGCTCGCTGTTCATCTTCGACGTTCGCTGATGTATAAAATGAACATCATCTAGACCAGCCAAGACGTCCTGTCAACAACAATCACAACAACAACATCACAACCACCTCTCGCCACAACAAACCATAACCGACAATGTCGACAACATTGGTCCGCCCAGGCATTCACCTCATGAGCAGGATGCCGCCTACTACTCTTCTGAGGGCATCAACACCCATCGCCCTCCGACATCTCTCCACATCGATCCCCTGCTACAAGCCCAGCAATGCGCTCATCCCCAAGAAGGCTCAGCAGGACGAGCAGCGCGGTCCTATTGTGGGCAGGAGCGGCCCCGGATCTGACGGTCCTCACCCGAGTGGTACGTCGCCTTCCTTCTCTCTCGAACCTTCCTCGCCAACAGTCGCTGACATCTCAGAACGTGTTGAGCCCGTCGCAACCGTCGTCCACGACCACGGCAGCTGGACGATGATGAACCCGATTTATACTGAGCCCGAGCTCGACTGCGTCAAGGTCGTCGGCCGCGAACCCGTCACTGTCGGCGACAAGGCGGCGCACGGCATGGTCAAGATGCTGCGTCGCCTCTTCGACATGGCCTCGGGCTACATCGCAAAGGACGTTCCCGCCTCGGTGCTGAAGGAGAACCCGAATGCTGTCGCCGAGCTACGCAAGTCCGGCGAGCTGTTGAGCGACAAGGACTGGCTTACTCGCATCATCCTCCTCGAGAGCATCGCCGGCGTTCCCGGCATGGTCGGCGGAACGCTGCGACACCTGAGGAGTCTCCGCCTGCTGCGCCGCGACGGCGGCTGGATCCACACGCTGCTGGAGGAGGCCGAGAACGAGCGCATGCACCTGCTCACGTTCCTGACGGTGGCGCAGCCGGGCTGGTTCACACGCGCGCTCGTCATGGCCGGCCAGGGCGTCTTCTACCCCATGTTCTTCCTCACCTACCTCGTTGCGCCGAAGCTGGCGCACCGCTTCGTGGGAGCGCTTGAGGAGGAGGCGGTCAGGACGTACTCGCACTGCATCAGCGATATCGAGAAGGGCTTCGTCCCCGAGTGGACCGACAAGCCCGCGCCCCAGATCGCCATCGACTACTGGCGCCTCAAGCCTAATGCCTCCCTGCTTGATGTGATCAAGGCTGTCCGCGCCGACGAGGCTACCCACCGCTTCGTCAACCACTCGCTCGCCGACCTCGACCAGACCCGCGACTTCAACCCGTTCGCCCTTGCTGAGGCGCCCGCCGAGATCCGCGGTACCAAGTCTGGCTTCACGCGAGACGAGAGCGCCCAGTTCGCTCTTGAGACTCAGCGCAAGCTCCTCGGCCAGAGCCGCGGTGGCATCAACCCGCCGAAGGAGTCGCACGAGGGCAAGGTTCAGATCGAGTAAGAGCATTCAGCCACACGCAAACCCACCCACCACAACACCCCCACTGCATTCACTACTCTCAATCAATCAGGCAGGCATTCAGGCATTAATTAGCATGTAGAACAATATGTATTAGAAGTGTGTAATACGTGATATCAGAGGCTTAGCAGCATCAGCCGGATAGGCTTTCCAGGAGTGGCAGGGAAGGCGGTCATCTGGAAGAGCGGAGAATGGCATCGCAGGCAGATGATCCTCCGCTGACCACAATCTGCATTCAACAGACAAGCGTTCGCTCTTGAAAGTCAAAAGCTGGTCTCTGACAGTATGTAATCGTTCCTATCGTCGTCGTCATGCTCAACGAGGTGATGTAAGCCGACAATGCGGCACAAGGGAACACCATGGATGTCTCGGGTCTATCCTTCCTCAATCGCATCACGTGACCATTCCGGATCTTCGGTGCGGAGTCCGTCTCAACGGCACGCGATAACCGAAGCCCGACAAATCGGTTTGTGTGCCCACCGCTTCGTTCGTTCTCCACAACTTCCCCGCAAACCATGCCGCCGACACGTACGGGAAAGAACTGCGCCGGTGAGTGAACCGCTATTACGCATTTGTCGCGCCGCTGACATCGCAGAATGTCGGAGACTGAAGGTACGCACCAGTGAGACAAGACGGAGCTGACCGGGTGCAGATCAAGTGTGACAGGCAAGGTGAGTCATACCCCTCTGCCCTCCGACTATCCCGAGAACTGCGACAATGGCGATCGGCTAACGCTCAGTTCCATGTGCGAACTGCACGAAACGAGGATGCGGGGCCATGTGTCCTGGCGAGTCGCTCGCCGTGAAGGATCTGTTCAGTGAGCGAGAAAAGCTACTGGAGCGGATCAAGGAGCTCGAGGAGCAGGTCAAGAACGGCGCTTCGGGATCGGGATCGACACCACGGCAACCTCAGACCGAATCTCGACCTCAAACCCAAGCTCAGACAGTAGGGCCATCGCCGATCCCCAACTCCGTGAAGGAGAGTACGTCAGCCGACTCGCCCGTTGCCAATTCGGGCACTTTGGTCGTGGCGAACGGCCAGTCGCGATATTTGGGCGGATCGGCCATGCCGCTATGGCTGTCTCAGGAGGACGCGCTCGACACTACGCGACCATCGAGTCCGACCACTTCTCCAGCTCACGCATCGACGTCGTCGTTCTTCGGCCCAGCCTCGACATTGACCTACGCCCAGGCGCTGGCCCAGCTCCCGCCACGAGAGGAGGGGTGGCTCCTAGCCGAGTCGAACTATAGGCACCTAGCGTGGGGCGGCAGCGCACTCAGCCGGGAAGACTTTGCGGAGCTCTACGAATCTTTGGAAGATACCGACGACGCGTACCTTTCTTTCCAGCGGCTGGCGGCCGTCTTCATCGTCCTGGCGCTAGGCACGCTCGTCTCGCTCGAGCTACCCCTCGACGACCCCACGGGGAGGCACTACTTCGACATGGCACGGCAATGTCTCGTCAACGGCCGGTTCTTAACCCACACAACGCTCATCGGCGTCGAGACAGTCTCCATGATGGCGCGGTACTGCTGCTACGCGGCAATGCGGCGGGGATGGGACCTGGCCTGGCAGCTGCGCGGCCTTGCCATGCGGCTCATCATATCCATGGGCCTGCATCGCGACGGCCGGACGTGGAAACTGTCCCCGCACGACCTGAACGATCGGCGGCAGGTATTCTGGGACGCGTTCAGCCAGGACATCTTCCTCTCGCGGTGCTGGGACCGCCCGCCTACTGGCATTTCCGCAGATCAGTACGACACGCAGTTCCCCGAGACGTGCTCTCCCTACGAACTGTACCGGTACAAACTTGCCGTTCTCGTCAAGTCGGCACTGGACGAGAGTCTGCGTATAGTGCCCTCGCCGTACTCGCGCATAGTCGAGATCTGGCAGGCGTTGGTGAAGGCTGAGGCGGATGTGCCGTTCGAACTGAGGTGTCGCGCCACGACGAGAGCTATGGTGTCACGATACACGACGACGGCGGCCGCCGACGAAGCCACCCCCGAACCCAGTAGGCGTGACGTCCGCCTCGCATTCCAGCAACACGCCCTCACACTCGACTACTGCGCGGGCGTCTTCCTCCTCCTAAGGCCGTACTTCGTCCATGCGCTTTATTCCCACCCAGAGGATCCGACACAATCACCATACGGCGACGCCTACCTCGCCGTAATAGAGCGGAGCAGCATGATGATAGCCATGCTGCGTAGCATACACAGTCTCTACCCGCTATTATCGACGCGACACTGGCAATTCTGGTCGCACGCATTCAGCGGCGCAGTCTGCATGGCCACAGTCTGTATTCTGTCCCCTGGGTCAGCGCTCGTGACGCTGGCAATGACGGAGCTGGAGAGCGTGATCGCGCTACTGCACTCTATATTGGCCAGTCTGCCCCGGCCAGAGTTGAGGAAGAACCTCGCCTGGCTGCTGCAGTTGAGGGAAAGAGCGCAGAGCAAGATTAGCGCCGCGGCCGCACCTGCGCCCTCCCCGCCCCCCGCTGAGGATGCGTTCGAACACCTGTCGCTTGTTGGATGGAGGACACGGTTGATTCAGCTCGGTGAGGGAAGACCACGAGAGCCTGTGCCGAGCTTGCCGGCGCCGAGTTTGCCGGAACCGGCGGATTGGTATGATAATACGCTGTTGGCTAGTCGGTTGCCTGATGCCAATGGGCTTGGACCAGATTTCGTGAGTACGACGTCAAGAGAGTGCTGGCTGCTGGCTGCTGGCGGCGCAGTTGTGGTGCAGCTGAGTGCCCAGGCAGTGGCTGGGGCGGCGTTGGATAAAAAGCATGCTGACATAACAAGTTGCAGCAACTCCTCGGCGCACCGGTCGGACAGCCGTTCCCTGTTGAGGACTGGGGTGCGGACCCGGAGAACAAGGAGGCGGCGATGGAGATGCTTGGACTCTGGTAGACGGAGGAGCGTTTGGCGCCTCTTCAGTCCCCGCCGCGCCGCCGTGCTGGTGGCAGCAGAGCGCCGACAATGGATTGCGGCGCTGCGGCGCAGGATCCATAGCTAGGCGGCGAAACATGTACGATTATGATCCAGAAGCCAGACTCATCCCGCGCTGCGCAGCGGTCGCGAGGGAGCGACGCGATGATATGTTGCACTGACGTTGTGGACGGAGTCTGCGCACGTTTCATGCACTGGAATCGATCGCGAAAGCCAAAAACAGAACAAGGAAAGCGCCCATAGCAAGACAGTAGCTCGGGTTCTCCTTCAAGCATAGACAGCGATGACGTTTCTGGCTACGGAGAAACATAAGCAGCATGGAGGGAGCGCCGTTGAGGCGTTGCCCGCAAACCCCTTGTTGAGAAGTTTCACCATGTTCCGAGCTGCGAAATCTGTCGGACCTTAGCATCTTGAAACGCGTCTCCCGAGTTTGACCAAGGGAAGCGAGCCCATGTGTTTGCGATAAGATTACGCAGGCATACTGACTCGCCACCGGCGACTGCGATTGCAATTGTCAGAGGTCTGCTGCACATGTTTCAGATTTACTGAGCGACGCCATGTGACTCCCGCACTCTGCTAACTCCTGCCTGTTCATGGCATCTCTGTTGCGCCACAACGATCTTCCACTTCCCAAGATGTTTGGATGTCCAAAATCGTCCCAATTTAGCTTCTGGTGTGGCCACGCGCCCGCAGTTGAAACAACTCTACCTAACTTACGATCCAGAGATGACACTTCGCAGTAGTCGTCAGTCCATGTACTCCGGCGTATCGACAACTAGCAAGGTTCTGATACTCTTGTCGTCAAGTTTGTGGACCACATGTCTGCGACTAGCCCTGACATTCGGCACGTGTCGAAGAGCATCGCAGTACAGCTTACGATAGAGTCACTCGTACTGCAATACTGCGGTGTAAGAGCTGCGCGCAGAGGGCTGACAGGATGCAGCAGAACTCTCAAGCGCTGGCATGAGCGACTGAGAAGGTATATAATAGCTGATGGCAAGATCGAAGTGGACTAGTAGACCAAGACAGTTCATAATGAAGTTCGCCGCCATCGCACTCCGTGAGTCCCCCTAAGCCGCTCCCTCCTTCACCGCCGATCCCTCTATTCTCTCAGCTCACACCTAGTCACCGCCGCCATCTCGGCCACCGCGACCCTCATCCACCCGCGCGAGCTCATGGCTCGCGCTGTCTCTCCTCGCGACGGCGCGAAAGACGGCGGCCAGCCAGGCCCCGGGGACGAGCAGCGCAACGCCGAGCTCGACAAGGTCGAGGCAGCGTGCAAGGACGTCTGCAAGCCCGTCACGACGCTGTTCACCGACGACAAGACCAAGCCCTGTGTCTCACTGCCAGAGGACAAGCTGCGCGGCAATGCCGACTGCATCAAGGTCTACTGCCAGGCTGTGAGCGATGTACTCAAGTGCTCCAAGTGTCAGTTCAAGGCGCTGGGACATAATCCCGACGATGGGTCTAAGGAGGCTGAGTACTTCCGCAAAGTCGCCAGCGAGGAGCAGGGGAAGTGGTGTAAGGATACTGGGATTGACCTCACTAAGGCCTAAGCCGGAGCGGGAGACGAAAGGATGTGCGTTGAGCGTCATTACCCAACTTGCCAGGGCTTTACCAGATATCCGGAATGCCTGTGGCCGACAAAGTTAGAAATTTAAGTCACCAATTCCTTGACATAAGAGGTCGATGTATCCGCTAGTCGGACTGTAGAGTACCGTGTCGACTGCTTAATGCCCTTGCCCTGTCCGAGATTTCGGGCCACGGCAACCCTCCCTGCACAATCGACAACAATCCGAGCGTCGCGAGCGTCGCTTGCATCGGTGATGGCTTGACCCCTTTCCACGGCGCCCTGAACCGAACAGATCTGCAGTGTGCCTGGTATAATGGCCCGGAATGTGCGGATATCCGCCAGAATTTCTGACGCATCGAAGGTCGTGCGTAGGTGTGTCAGAGGGAGCACTAGGAGGCTAGGGGCGGGCATGACTCTCCGTCAACTGCTGGAGCGACTCCTCCCGATAGTTTTGAGTCACTGAAGTCGTTACTGACATCGATGGCGAGCTGCATTAATAAGCAGAACAAGCCACAAAGAAGACAGAAGGTCCACGTTCGTCACTGCAAGTGGGGGACCCTGCGGGGCTTGTGTCGGCTGTTGGTTTGCACCTCGTTCGACGACCATGGCCAGTCACGAAGCACAGTGCGCCCCAGACGACATGTGATATCCAGGAGCACCAGGAGCACAGAAGGACTTGTGAGGGCTCGAGTCCAAACTTCTGTCGTTGGGCAAGGAACATCGCCGGGAACGAAGACGTCCGAGCCCTGACTGTACCAGGAATGCTACGCGGAGATGCGTAACGAGACCGTACCCATTGGATCTCTGGAAACGCCAGCTCGCGAGGTGTGTTTGCTTGCTGCACATCTGAGGTTCGGACCACATTGAGGGGACTAGGCAGTAGGGACAACAAACAAGATCCGACTCGGAAAATCTTCGTGTGCCCTAACCTTCCGCCGGATGTTGACAATATCGGTGACTATTCAGCAGTAAATCTGCTATCACGGCGCTGGTAGTCGGCGTTTACGCCTTTAGTGCTGCAGATTGTCACCGATACAGAGCGCGGGCAACTGAATAGGATCAAGGACCAGGAGCGAGGGTGGACCGGAAGGTCAGAGAGAGGAGCCGTTCAGCCGTGCCTACCCTGTGCGTTGCCCTGTCGCGAAAACCAAATCGACGGTGGCGCTCGGCTCTGACAGCTCTGATCTGCGCCGCGATGACATACGCACCGCCCAATTGACGAATCTAAAGTCCGAGATTTCACGAAGTTTCGCGCGGATGGCCCTCAACTTGATGCTTACTTGTTGCGGCGTTGTCCGCGGACAGTCGCCAGCGCACGGTGCATAGCCGTTAGTAGCCTTCGACGCCTAAGCTTGCAATGGGCCAAGCATACCGCCGGAAGGGAGAAGTACCTGCTCAGGGCGATCCAGCGGATCTGACCTGAGTTGCGGCTGGGGGGCGCGATCCTGACACGCCGTTGCAGATGTCATCGAAAGGATTAAAAGACGGACACCGACGTACGACACCCTGTTCATCACCAGCACCGAAATCATACATAATGCTCCGCTCACGCATTCTCCGACCTCAGACACTTTCCAAGGTCACTCGACTCTCACGAACAATGGCTTCCTCCTCCGTCGTCCCTCCCGATGTCCAGCCGCTCAGCGAGGCGCACCAGGCTGCCGTCCTCGCGACCGTCCCCGCCCTCGCTGAGCACGGCACGACAATCACCAAGCACATGTACAAGGTATGCTGATCTCATGGCACAGAGCTGACTTCCAGGTGATGCTTGAGAACAACCCCGAGCTGCGCAACATCTTCTCGATCCCGGCGCAGAACTCCGGTGCCCAGCCGGCAGCTCTGGCCGGCAGCGTCCTTGCGTACGCCCAGAACATCAAGGACCTGTCGCCCCTTACCCCCGTCGTCGTCCGTATTGCTGAGAAGCACGCCGCGCTCGGCGTCAAGCCGGAGCACTACCCCGTCGTGGGTGAGAACCTGATGGGCGCGATCGGCCACGTCCTCGGCGACGCCTTCACCCCGGAGCTGCAGGAGGCGTGGTACCACGCGTACTGGCAGCTCGCCAAGATCTTCATCGACGTCGAGGCCGGCCTCTACTCCAAGGCGGCCTGGCAGGGCTGGAAGGACTTTGAGGTGCGCGCCGTGCACGCCGAGTCGCCGACGATCACCTCCTTCGAGCTCGTGCCGAAGGACAAGGACATGCTCCCGCTCAAGCCCTACCTTCCGGGTCAGTTCATCACGCTGCGCGTCCACGTGCCCGAGCTCGGCTGCTACCAGAACCGCCACTACTCGCTCTCCGACTCGCCGAGCGGCGACCACTACCGCGTCACGATCAAGCGCGAGGCCGGGCAGGACTCGAACCCCGACGGCATCGTCAGCAACATCATGCACAGCCTCAAGGCTGGCGACACGGTCTCGGCCGCCTTCCCGGCCGGCAGCTTCGTGCTCCCCGAGAAGATTCCCGAGAACGTCGTCCTCATTGCCGGCGGCGTGGGTATCACCCCCAACCTCGCCATGCTCAACCAGCTCACCTCCCGACCGGCCGAGAGCTGGCCCAAGATCACCTGGGTCCACGGCGTCCGCTCGGCCCCAGAGCACGTCTTCCGCTCCCACGTCGCCAAGCTCGCCGAGAAGAGCGGCGGCAAGCTCGTCCAGCAGGCTTACTACTCGAACGGCGACGAGGGAGCCAACACTGGCCGCATCACCGTCGAGAAGATCAAGGACACCCTCCCGCTCGCCGACAAGGACGCCGTCTACTACATCTGCGGACCCGGAAACTTCATGACCGACATTGAGCGCGACCTCATCGCCGCCGGCGTGCCCAAGAACAAGATTAACATCGAGGCGTTCCACGCCGGAGAGGCTTAGATGAATAGAGGTGGAGCATGGGGATTTAGAGACGATTTGTTTGTATTATAGCTGCCATTGATGCATTCACTGATCTGCAACTGCATTCATAGACTGACCTCATGCTGAGGTGCCGGCACTGTTACGTAAAGACGCGCACGACAATCGCGATGTAATTGCCATGACCTCGCGTCGCTGGATCTACATTGCATCATCCACTCCCTCAAACCTGCAGATCGATCCCGGCCAGCATAGCGAGCTGACGACCTCTTCAAGGCAGCCCAGACCTTTTCTGACAACGCACTGATTCGCACTCGAAAGCATCGGCACTCGAGGTCGAACTCTAAAACGACGCTCATGACAGGCCACCTTCCAGACAATGAAACCAGCGCTCTGAGACTTCTCGGAGCGGGGCTGTGAGCGCCAGGTCGTGCGACGTTGTTAAGCTGAGCCGTAGCTGCCTGTTTGCGATATGTTTCTCCAAATGCCGGTGTCTCACGGTGCATGTGCTCACGGCGGACGCGCGTTTCACAAAATGAGAAGCACTCCTCACCAAGCGGCATCCGTGGTCCGAGAGCTCGGAGCCCGGAACAGTCGTCAGGCGAGATCGCCGATGGTCTCGGCGTAAATGCGAAACGGCTGGAGAATCCTGCGGTCGATCTGAAACGTCAGCAACAGGACATCACCGTGCGGGCTGTCATTCACCGTGAATGCTAAGGCTAGGAGACGTTTTTGTTGACCGGAGGCATTGTACTCCCCGAAAGCGGCAGACAGGCCGATACCGCCGGCTTCTCAGACTTCAGACATCTGTGTCATTCCCCGCGATAGCAGACCCCGGACTACTGCTCCATTGTCTACATCGGACAGCGGACAACGCTGGGGTCCGCAGACATCGCAGACAACATGTTCCTCTGCTTATTCTCCGCAAAGAGCAGTGGCAGTACCTCCCAAAGGCTATATAACAGTCTCGGCTTGATGACAGTGCCTCTTCATTCCAATCACATCCCTCCTCTCACACTCTAGCACCGGTTGCTTCCCCAGCAGGTCCGAGAAGGCTCGACGCCTGCAATGATGACATCACGACACGACCACCCGCCGGCCGGGTGCACGATCCGCACGATCCGCCTAGTGGGCGTACTCACCCTCCTCGCCGCGCCGGCCGCGGCGAGGGTGGCACTCTGGCATCCGTCGATGTACGGCTTCGAGGTCGGCATCGCCGATGCCACTCGAGCCGCCGAGGGGTTCAAGAACGCCGCCTACAAGGACTGGTGGCTGCACAACGCGGCCCACCAGCTGCCCGGAAGTGGCGAGTTCCTCGAGCTGCCTGCTGGCGGGCAGTTTGAGGGCCAGATCGCCTCCAGCAAGGCGTTCACAACTTTCGGTTTCTGCGAGGGCGACGATCTCGATAAGATCCCCGCCAACAGCTGCGCGCTCGGGCTGTCGTACAGCTCCAACGTCAATGAGCTTCACCCCAACAACTTTACTGTCATTTCTGTCCGCCACGACTGCAGCAAGCCCGACGTATTCTTCGACATTCCCCAGAATCTGCCCGCGTGCCCGGAGAAGGGCTGCCATTGTCTCTGGGGTGCTTCCGATGGCACGAACGTAAGTCCTGACCTGGCCCACTACAGACATACGTGAAGTCCCCGCTGACAACCAGATGTACACCAACGTCTACCGCTGCCGCATCAACGGCGGCTTCCCTGGAAAGCCTGGCGCGAACCCGATGCCGCGCCCTCAGCCTCCGCGTGCATGCCGCGGCAGTCCTGAGCTCTGCACGAAGGGCGCTAAGCAGATGGTCTTCTTCGGCCAAAAGGAGGGCAACAACGTTCCCGGCGTCGGCCACTTCAACACCGACTTTGGCTTCGCAGAGGGCGCGCAGAAGGACATCTGGCAGACCGATGAGCGCAAGCTTACCGCCACGGTCGGCGCGCCCACCGCCACTGCCAAGCTTGCCGCCCGCGACTGGGACAAGAAGTGGTACCGGGAGACGTGGAGTGAGAAGGAGCTGAACGCAAAGTGGACCGACGAGGAGCAAAGCTACATCGACACCGAACTCAAGGACTACTGGCATATCATCATGAATCGCGAGGACTACGGCGTTATTCCCTACGACGACCTTTCTGTGCCTGCGCAGTACATTGTGCGCAAGCTGCGCGCGCAGATTTGGCTCGCTACGCATACTTTGACGGCTATGCCCAAGACTACTCGGGCTGCTAAGCCCAAGCCCACTGATACTAATGCTCACGCTTCGAGTGTCATCGCTGCCCTCAAAAAGATCGCCGAAAAGGGGGGGGAAATCAAGAAGAAGCAAGAAGAGGAGAAGAAGAAGCAAGATGAGGGGAAGAAACACCCCAGTTTTGCGGAGCAGAAGAAACAGGAGGAGGAGGAGAAGAAGAAGAAGGAGGAGGAGGAGAAAAAGAAGGCAGGGGAGAAGAAGGTTGATGAGCAACGGAGTGGAGACTCGGGGGCCAAAGAGATCTCCTGGGGCTATGCTCATCTGAACGATTACATTCGAAGGATGGCCGGCGAGATGAAGAGCCTTAACAGAAAGCAGATCGACATGCTGAGGGAGTCGCATGAGGAGATGAAGAAGGACGAAAACTACCCTCCCGACTTGCTCAAGTGGTGGGACAAGCTGAAGGGGCTGTCCGACGATGGCAAAAGGAAAAAGAGGCGGGACGATACAGACTTTCCGCGACCCACGGCTTTTCCGGACGACAGGAAGCAGAGGGAAGCTTTCCAGATCTGGCAAATCACGAACACGATGAATGTGGAAGACGTCCAGACCACGCAGCTCTTAATGCTGAAGCCCAAGCCTACTCCCACGCCTACGAAGACGGCCGCCTGGAAGCCCACGGGCACGTACCCATCTCTCTGGCAGTATTGGCTGGACGAGATCCGCCACGACCCCAAGTTCAAGATCTCTGGAGGACAGCAGAGGTTCATCGACGGCGTCAGGTTCCAGGAGGAGCAGGGCTGGAAGGGCCCTTGGGACCAGCAGATCTGGGACGCGATCTACAGCATGCGCCACAAGCAGAAGCGCTGGTGGAAAGATGAGAAGGGCAACATTGCCCTCGAGGACTGGGACACCCGCACGTATCGCGACCCATTCGACTTTGACCGCTGGACGCGTAAGATCGAATGGACCGATGATGAGATTCGCGGTATCACCACTAGCGAGATGCCGCACTATCGCGAGCTCGTCCATAAGGTAGAGGGGTTGGGAGGTTGGAACTCAGGCGTCCTCAAGAAACCCGACAGGGAGCTGAACGAGGTGGTGCATATCCGCTGGCCCGAGATCTATCTCCTCAGGAAGATCCGCTTCACCAAGAAGAAGCTGCGCGAGAGCGTGGAGGAGTACTTCGATGAGCACAGGTGGCGCCGCTCAGCCATCCCGGGTGAGCGTCGCCGCAGCCGAATGGTTCCCGAGTGAGCGCCTCTTCGAAGCAGTAGATTAGAGCGAGTCGTGTGCTTTCTGTAAATGCTTGATGCAATGCGTTGTTCTCTAAGTGCAGAGGTCTCTCTCTCTTGGTGCTGTGCCAGCCAGCAGCGATCCGTTCAGGGTCGAAGTGCGGGGAATGCGGGGTAATCATCCTGCCATGGTCATATTTTGAAAATGGCTCGATCGCAGCGGGCGACCGGCCGCAACCACTCTATTCACCATGCTGTATGTCATCGGCCTCGGCCTCAGCGACGAGAAGGACATCACCGTCAAGGGCCTTGAGGTGAGTTTGGGATCATTTGGCAGCTTTGAGGTGGCTTATGATGAGCTGACACACAGGCGGTGAAGAAATGCGAGCGCGTGTACCTGGAGGCGTATACCTCGATTCTCATGGTCGAGAAGGAGAAGCTTGTGAGTCAACTGGCTAGGCCAGAATCAGCTGTACTAACACGTCCCAGGAGGAGTTCTACGGACGCCCGGTGATCACGGCGACTCGCGAGACTGTCGAGCTCGAGAGCGATGACATCCTCAAGGACGCTGACAAGGTTGACGTTGCGTTCCTGGTCGTCGGCGACCCTCTCGGGTGAGTACTGCCAGTCACGCACTGCTAACGCGTAGAGCGACGACGCACACTGACCTTCTTCTGCGCGCGTCTGCTCGCGGCATCCCGACGCAGACGATCCACAACGCTTCCATCATGACCGCGCTCGGATCGACCGGTCTGCAGATGTACAACTTTGGCCAGTCCGTCTCCCTCCCCTTCTACACCGAGACCTGGACGCCTGACTCGTGGTACGACCGCCTGGAGGAGAACGTGCGGTACGGTATGCACACCCTCGTCCTTCTTGACATCAAGGTGCGCGAGCAGAGCGAGGAGAACATGGCCCGCGGACGCCTGATCTACGAGCCTCCTCGCTTCATGAACCCGGCTCAGGCGTTCTCGCAGATCCTCCTCACCGAGGAGAAGCGCACGAACCCGCCGCCTCCCGAGGACAGCGACGACGAGGCAACTCCTCCGGGAGACAAGTTCCTCAAGCCTGAGGAGACGCTTGCCATGTCGCTTTCGCGTATCGGCACGCCCACGCAGCGCATCATTGCCGGCACGCTCAAGGAGCTCTCTGAACTCTCCGAGGAGGACTACGGACCGCCCCTGCACTCCGTGGTCATTGTCGGAAAGCGCATCCACCCCCTCGAGCTCGAGTTTGCTGGACGGTGGTGCGTCGGCGGCGAGAACGGACAGTGGTGGAAGGTCGCCAAGGACGTTTATGGCGTTGAGCGTGAGACTTTCGACTACTAGACCCCTTCTCTCCTCTATCTACATTTATGCATAGTTATTAGATCTCTTCTACTTGTAATCTCCGCCGGTGATGTCGTCGATCCACTCGTACAGCTCCTGCGCCTGCCGGTATGCCTCTTTCTCTCCATCTGTGCGGTTGAACACTGCGCTGATCTCGGGATTGCTGAGCGTGCGCGCTCCGCCAGCAGCGTCAGCCTCGAGCTGTGCGCGGCACAACGCCTCAAGGCGGATGAAGTACGCAACGGCAGCGTCAACAGTCGAGCCAATGGTGAGGATACCGTGGTTCTGGAGAATGACGCCCTTGCCCTCGTCTCCCAGGGCTTTGCAGATGTTCTTCCCCTCCTCGTCATCGAGCACGACGCCGCCAAAGTCGTCGTACAGCTTGACGGTATGGGCAAACTTGGCGCCGTCGTACGAGGTCATCTCGATGTTACGTCCAAGGCTGGAGAACGCCCGCCCGTAGAACGAATGCGAGTGCGCTGCCGCATGGATATCTGGCCGTGTGCGGTGAATTGAGCCGTGGATAGCAAAGCCGGCAGCGTTGATGACCTGTCCGAAGCCCGGTCGCCCGCCTTCGAGTACCCGCCCATCGTGGTCGACCAGCACCAGGTCGTCGACCGTCATGGCGTCGAACGCCACACCGTACGGGTTGACCCAGAACGCATGCGGGTTCACGACGTCGCGAACTGAGATGTGCCCCGCGACGCCCTCATCGAAGTTCAGCGCGGCGAAGATGCGGAAGGCGCCTGCTAGGCGCTCCTTCAGGTGTGCGCGCTGTTGTCAGTCAAGAGGCCGACCGGTCGAGGTAAGGGAACGCTTACCTCAGCCATCTTCGCCTCAGTGGGCAGGTCGCTCTCGGCGATCCTGCCCTCAGCGCGGAGCTTGAGGATCGCCGGCGTCGGCGCCGTCGTCGTCTGCGTGACCGTGACCATGGTGGTTGATGTGAATGCATAAGAGTCCATTCCGCGCTTGTGCCATTGCTGGGAGGTGGGGAGTCGGACATGCCCGACTCATCTCGGACACAGGGCTTTGAGATGCCGAGGTGGGCTACGGTCCGCTATCCGCCATCCGTAGTCGAGAGCACTATGTGAGCGATAAGTAACTGTTCACACTACTCCATTCCTCCAGCACCAGCACATCGCTATGGCCTCACTCGTGCTCGATGCGAACGTGCCGACGGCCGACCCGGCATCGCGCCCCAAGGTCGGCAAGTTCCGCAAGCCTGTCCCGCCGACATTCGACGATCCGGTCGAGCGTAGGCGGTACTTCAAGGGACGACTAGCGCTGGCCGCCCGCATCATGGACGGCGAGGGCTGGGGCGTCGGATGCAGTCTCGGCCTGTCGTGTCGGGATCCTAACGAGGCCGATCTCATCTGGGTGATACCTCGTGGCAAGCCGCCCCGCGCCATGGGCAGCAAAGACCTCATCGGCGTCCGGCTTGATGGCAGCATCGTGCACCCCGTTGAGGGACGGGAGCGTGAGTACACCTGTCATGTCTGTGCTGACGGCAGCGGATCCGGAGTGGACACCCCTGCACCTTGTCATCTACGCCGCACGTCCCGATATGGGCGGTATCGCGACCGGCCACACGCCGCACGCGCGCGTGTTTAGCTCGCGCCTCGAGCGACCAAAGATGTGCTGGCAGGACAGCTGCACTTTCTACAAGCGCATTCACCCGCTGCCTTTTGAGCTGACCCTCGACCCCGTGGCTAATGCCGACAAGATCGCTGAGATTCTGGGATCAAGCGGCAAGGGACTCATTCTGCAGAACAGGGGGCTGCTCCTCTGCTCGGCGACTATCGAGGGAGCAATCGGATACTACATCCGCCTGGAGAACTTGCTTGGCGGACAGCTCCTCGTTGAGAGTGCGCTCAAGGGTTTAGGGCAAGACAAGGACAAGGAGATGATTGAGATCGGAGAGGAGGAGATTCAGTTCACATTCGACAACGTCGGCTCGGAGCATCATGCGTGGATGCTTGCCATGCCCTACTATTCGAGGTACGACCGGAAGACGGGCGGAGCAATGAAGGTCTGAGCTAGAGTACATATTTAGGCATGCAGTGTAGTGATCGTAGCACAGGCTTGAGGTGAAGATGTGCACGGAGAGCGATGAACACTGCGATTTTGGAGGGACTACACAGCCTAGAACCAAAGCCACCTCTCCCTCTTTGCGCCCTGCTTCGCAGCCGCCTCCTCCCTCTCCAGAATCTCCTTCATATCGGCGTCCATGCGCTCCCGGATGTCGTCAAACTTCTGCTTGGCCTGCTCTGGCGTTAGGAAGCCTCTTCCACCATCAGGCGCGGTGTCTGGATCGGATTTGCCGTCATAATGCCCGTCCTTCACACCGAGCGTGAGGCAGAGCGAGGTAGCTTTGTTCAGGAGCCAAGCGTCGTGACGCAGACCGCCTTTCCAAGGCAGCGCCTTGTACCCAGCCCAAGCACCTAGGAAGGCACCAGCGGTGACGGCGTTGGTGTCGGCGTCTCCAGCGTGCATGATCAGCTCTGTGATCAGGGGCTGGAAGCTCGTAGCCTGGGAGTAGAGTGTCGGCTGTATACTCAGAGCACGCCGCAGTACGATGAGCGAAGCTCCGAGAGCTTTAAGGACATATCCGATCCCACGGCCGTCGAGCTCGAGCGCGGCGAGCGAGGGTGCGAAGGCGTGCTTGTTGAACTGAGGTCAGCTATATGTACGGGAATCGCCAACTAAGCTCACCTCTTCCTCATCTAGTATGGGATCCTCATCTTCATACACACCCTCCTTGATCATGATTTCCCTGATGCGAGGGAAGGCCTCGATTGCTCGGCGGACGAGGGCATCAACGTCACCAGCGGTCGTAACGGTCCCAAGGATCAAGCCGCGGACCAATGCAGTGCCCACCATGCACGCCGTGACGCACCGCGGATCAACATGTGTGATAGCGGAGAACCGAGCAGCCGCTTCGAAAGTGTCTTCCTCTGTCGCGTGGAGCATAGCCAGTCCGAGCGTATGCGTGCGCATGAGGCTGCCGTTTGCTGCGACCTTGTGACCGCTCCTGCGCCAGCGCTCGGCAGCGACCTTGTGTGGATTCTTCAGGAAGCCCTCATCTCTCACTACGCCTCCGACGGTCTGACCCAAACCCAGCGGGGGAGTGTCGAGGGCACGCAGACCCTGCTCTACCCAAATGCGCAGACGCGCTGCAAAGTCATGATGGTCTGGCTTGCCGTTGTGCAGGTGCGAGAGTAGAATGAGCAGTGAGTGGTCAGTGTCGTCTGTCCACTCGCCGTGACGGTGTTTCATGCGGTGGAAGTCGCGCTTGAACGGTGTCGCATTGGGTAGCAGCGAGAACTCGCCGGAGGGGTACGCCTCACGAGCTTGCTCAGCGGTCAGGAATTCGGTGTACAGGCCGACAGCATCGCCGAGAGCTGAGCCGACCAGGGTGCCGACGATGCGGTCCTCGAGCGTGGCTTTGGCCAATGGATTTTCGAGATGAGTCTTGGAAGTCATGGCATGGTCTTGAGTTGTGGAGAGTTGTCTGATTTAGATAGACGTGAGCATATGATGGAAGGAAGCACAGTGCACCACAGTGGACAGACGTGCCGATTGGCTTCCTCGCCACCCAGTCGCTCGTGCGTGCTGTGCGGGGACCCCACACCGGGTGTCAGAGCGCACGGACGATCAGGACTGGTTGACTCAACTGCTGAAGATATGATGATATCTTTGTCAAACCTTCCCCCATCATGCGTGCGCGGTGATGTCGACTCCATCTTCGTCGAAACTCAAGCAATCGAGGCTCACATTCTCGAGCTGGGAGCCATTGCGACGCTCAGCTTCGCAAAGGAGCAGCTCGCAGCCGGCCTCGCCGCGATCGAGCTTACCTCCAAGCTCCCCTCCCCCTGCGCCTGCACCCCGAGAGTCTCCCGCTCGCTCGACTCCTTTACGATCCAGCCAGCCGCGCAGGACCCGGCTCAAGCCTGTGAAGCTACAAGAGTCCAGCGACGATGAAGGCTCGGACACGGACGATTTCAACGCGGTGCGACTCGGTCCTCGCTCCCCATCAAAGCCTGCGCAAAGGAGGGGAAGGTTCTTCAGTGATGACGAGCGCACCGAGCCTACGCCCCGCAAGAGGGTTGCGCCCTCTGACGACGAGGCTTCAGAGAAGAGCGAGTCGTCGGTCGAGTTCTTAGGTTCTGATCCTGAGAGCGTCCCTTCACGACCCTCGGCGAAGGCGAAGGGCAAACAGAAAGCAACGCCGCGCCGGCCTGTCGATCCAGATAGCGACGATGACAGGTTTCCTCTGGATGTTGAGTCCTCCGCGGATGAGCGGCCTCGAAGAACTTCGAGACGTCGCCCCCGGAGGCGATATTCGGACAGCGAGGATGAAGGATTCCCTCTCGATGATGAATCCGAAGACGAGCGGCCCCGAAGAACTCTGAGACGTCGCCCCAAAAGGCGGTATTCGGACAACGAGGATGGGGGTCTCTCTCTCGATGACGAATTCGAAGACGAGCGGCCCCGTCGAAGTCGGCGACGCCCATATGAGAAGGCCTCAAACAGTGACTCACCACCTCCGCGCCGTCTACGCCGACGAAGCAATCAGGAGACCTCCAGTCCACGGAAAAGGCGTCGTTCGAGCTTCCGCCCGGACCCAGACGATGAGCCGCCCGCCTCTGCAGCGACAGAAGATGAGGATGCGCGCGCTGAAATCGAGATGGACGAACCGGAGCGATTCACTGCGGCGACTCGCCTTCGAGGGACAAAGGAAAGCGCATGGGCTGCGCATCTTCGGCGACTCAAGGAGAGCCGCGACGGAAACGCTGCGGAGAACAACGACGACAAGGCGGTAGAGTACATCAGCTCTGGCTCAGAGGAGGGAGAAGACGACTCAGCAGAAGAAAACGGCGACGAGCTGGATGACTTTCTTGTCAGCGACGACGGCGAGATGGCGGAGGAGCTTCCCGAGGAGTTTTCGCACAAGCGCGAGTCGACCGAGTACAAGTTCAAGGTGGTGTTCCAGTATCTGCTTCTGCTCGCCATCAAGGGCCCGGACATTCTGCCTCTGAACAAGTCGAATGCGGACTACTTTGGGCGGCAGCTGCGCGATGTGCGCAATCTCATGAAGGGTTTCCGCGACTCTGTCGCGAGTACGCTGTGGCGTCCAGAGTTCCGCAAGGCGCTTGACACGTATCCGGTCTGGAAGCAGGCGGATCTGACCGAGCGCGAAGAGTACTGCGACGGCTGCAATCGGCGCAATCAGCACTGCTTCCGCGTGGCATGGCTGCGAGGGCGACCATACGATCGCGAGTCGCACGAGGTGCTCGACGACGACAGTAGCTCAGAAGATGACGACTCGGACAACAGTGATGACGAGAAACGCGACCCTCGCGTATTGGGCAACATGGGTAAGCTTATTGATATGTCAACCGAGCTGACATCAGGCAACAAGTGCATCCAGCGCGCGCACGACTTTCACGAGCTGCAGCACTGGGAGCACCAGATGTTCTGTCACATCAAGTCGCAGTATAACGACCTGGTGCGCGCAAAGGGTAGACAGGTCCGCGAGTCGTCTCTCGACTCTGACTCGGAAATGAGCGACGACGCTCGGCGAGAGCTAGCGCGACGACGGCGCAAGTCTGCCGGCCGCGTGAAGAGGTTACAACACGGCTACCTCCCGAACGACGTTAACGACGTCGACGAGGTGACCGAGTGGATGGACACGGAGGGTGTCATGCTCAAGTCGCTCGAGTGGCTGGGGCGGGTGGAGAACCGCGCTCGCCGGCTCGAGCAGCACTACTGAATCTGTACCCATTGTAGCACATGTGCATATCAAAGCTTAGCCTTAGCCTTCTTTGCCGCCTTCTGCTTCTCCTCCTCCTCGCGCATGCGCGCCATGGCGCGCTGGTATGCAGGTCGCTGGCCGATCTTCTTCTTCCAAGCCGAGATGGCGGGCGACTTCTGTCCCCCGATGACAGTGAAGAGCATGAACTGTTGTCAGCACTATTCCTCTGTGGGCACTCACATCGCCGAGACCAGGCTTGTCGGTTCCGGAAAAATACTCGTGACTCTGGAGGAACTTTTCCGCCTGCTCGAATCCAGGCTTGGTATTCTTGGCAGACCACTGCTGCACCCAGCCCTCCATTGCGTCAGCACCGCGCTGCGCCTCCTCGCCAAGCGACTTGTCGCGGGAGAGCTGCTTGCGGCCAATCTTGATGAAAACGCTAGGCTGGACGTAGAGCATCAAGCTACCTTCGGAGAAGTAGGACCAGAATTTGTCGTCGGAAGTCGGATCCGACTGAACGTTCGAGGAAGGATGGTCAGCCAGGAGGCGGAGGATGATCGGAGCCGATTCGGTGAGGTTCTGCCCCTTGTAGGTCAAGATGGGCGCCTGTAGATGTCAGCGAGAAGTTTTGCCGCTGATCAGTGGGCACTCTGATGCGCTGATGCACGGAGAAACGGTGATCCCCTCTGAAGGAAGACCATTGAAGACCGCCGCGCGCACGCAGACTGCGCCCAAGACCAACCGACTCACCTTACCGAACGGAGACAGCTTATCCCACTCCGGGCTGCCAAAGTCGTGCACCTCCACATCGTACTTCAGGCCAAGCTCCTCGAGGACCCAGAAGATGCGCGCGCTGCGAGACGCACGCAGGTGGTGCAGTGTAATCGACATGGTGTTGTGGACAATATGATGCTGCGGATGCGGAGCCTAGAGCTCCGAGAGACTATATAGGCTAATTCTGGGCGGGAGGGGTATGAGATCACAAGACCGGCGTCCGGGGTCCCGGGCAATCGGCGTCCACCGACCGGCCTTCTCACCGTTGATAGCCGGTGGTTGACTGTGTTTGCTCCAAACCGGTCTCGAGGTTGCTTTGTAAGATATCTCGGTGGATGCTGTCAAGTAATCTCGCCTGCTCGTCTCCTCCCCCCCCCCGCCGCAAGGTCATCTATTTGCTTACATGCCAGCACTCACCAACGGAATGCGGAGTTCCGTGCCCGCGGGCTCACGTCAGGTGAACGCAGACCGAGAGAGCTACATATCTCGGCCATCGTCAGGCGACTCATCCAAAGTTGACTGACCTCAGACGGCCTGCGTTCCCAATCACGACTGTGAAGCCCCCATCGGCAAGCTTAGAGCTGGCCATATCCGTGCTCTCGGCGGATCTCAGAAGGATGACTGGACTGTGACGGACGCTGGCCATTCCCGCCTCGGTAGGCTCTTGTCGGGTCCGCGGGATCTTGGCCCGACGGCATGAAGACAAGTGAAGAACCTTTCGGTGTCAAGCAGTGTCCATAGAGGCGTCAGGTTGCCTCAGTCCGCTCTTCTGCCTGCATCCCCGCAAGATAGAAGCGTCTCCGTGGGCATTTCTTCTACGGCTGCTCTCGGACAAGGCCTTCTGAACAGTACTGCATAATTCGCATCTCGGTTCTACGTATAGTTGTGTCTCTGTCTAAGTCTGGCTCTACCTCACACGCATGCCGCAAAAGCCTTGTCAAGGACATCGATACCCTCCTTAATCTCATCATCGGTTACAGTCAGAGGCGGCGCGATGCGGAACGTTCCACCAAGACCGCGGATCTGCACAATGTTGCAGCTCAGCCCCAGCTGCATAGCCTTCTCCGCGATCTTCGTCCCCAGTTCATCCGCCGGCTCCTTCGTCTCTGGGTCCTTGACAATCTCGATCCCCATCATGAGTCCTCTGCCTCTCACATCGCCGATCTGGGGGTACTTCTTCTGCAGACCTAGCAAGCCCTCCCTGAGGATCTCACCCTTCCGCTTAGCCTCAGCCACGAGTCCGTCTCTCTGAATGATATCGCAGACCTTCTCGCCAACAGCAGCAGGCAGGGGGTCATTCATGTGCGTCGTGATCCAGAACAGCCCGCGTTCGTGTGCCTTCTCCTCATTCTCCTTGCTCGTAATGGTCGCAGCGAGGGGCAATCCGGCGCCGAGAGTCTTGCTCAAAGTGAGGATGTCGGGCACGATCCCGTCCCGCTCAAAGGCGAACATGGCCCCCGTGCGTCCGAGCCCGGTCTGAGCCTCGTCGACGATGAGGAGCATGCCGCGCTCCTCGCAGCCGCGCTTCAAGGCTGCCAAGTAGCCTTCGGGGAGGTCGATCAGGCCACCAGTCGATACGATCGGCTCGACGATGACTGCTGCAAGTGCGCCGCAGCTCTGCGCATCGACGAGCGACCAGCCCCAGGCCAGCTCTGCTTGCCAGTCGTGGCTCCCGTCTGGGTGTCGGAACGGGCTGCGGTAGGCGTAAGGGACGGGGAGCACGAGCTGCCCGGGGAGAGGGGGACCGTGGCCGCGCCGGCCGACTGCGAACGTCGCCGATCCAGCGCCGTGCGTCATCCCGTCTGTTCGTTAGCTGACGAGGTCAGTGTGGGGACTCACGATATCCCGCGCTCAGCGAGACAATCTCGAATCCACCAGTGTACGTCTTGGCGATCTTTAATGCTAGCTCGTTCGCCTCCCCGCCAGTCGAGAGGAACATGCACTTGTCAAGACCCTCGGGCATCATGGACGTGAGCTTGTCGGCGAGCGAGACGACTGGTTCGGTCACCATTGCGCTGAAGAGGTGGTCTAGGTCGCGCACGTAGGTTGACACGACCTCTGCGATCTCCTCGTTGCCACTGCGGTTAGCTTGCATGACTCCGGTGGTGATATGGGTGGTGACTCACTGCCCTAACACACTGGACATCTGGCCCGAGGTAAAGTCCAGAATCCGCCGGCCATCCGCATCATACAGGTACGTGCCCTTCGCACGCACTATGCGCACCTTGGACCATGATCCGCCAAACCGGATCAGCTTGGAGTCGACGGCCTTCCAGAAGGAGGCGTCGCTCATGGGCTGCTGCTGCTTGGTGAGAGTCATCGGGTAGGGAAATGCTTGGGGGGTGTCTGGGAAGATAGGTCTTGGGGTCGGTCTTTATCTAGCGTGGATCAGTTGCCCGACCTTTGCCCGCCTCCCGTGTCATGACAAGCCCAATGTCAAATAACAAGTCGACCCGCGCTCGATCGCTTTCCGCAGAGGAGCGATGGGGAGAATAGCGGCCACTGAGTGCATGTGTTAGACTTTCGCTGGAGTTTCAAGCATTTTGCAGCTGCAGGAGAATGCGCTGTGTGAAGTGCTGAGCATAGTAGCATCGAACATCTTTAAGCAGGCCCACTCACCTGCCGGTCATCGACAAGTCCACGGCTCTCTCGATCTCTACGATACCGCTCGCCCGCCTCTGTGCCTTCAACGAGCCTACACTTGTTGGCCTCAGACACGCCTGCACTCAGTACTGCTTATCCCTGACGATAGGCGGACCAGCTTTTCACATCGCGTTGCCCGATTTCACACCGCCGTCACTCATGATAAGGTGCCTCCGCAGCAAGTCCTCCACCCGTTGCCCGCAATTTGATCACGTCCTCATGGCTTTGACCCGGCTTGCTCGGAGAAGACCGACTGCATCGAGCGCACGTCTGCAACCTTTTGCAGCCTTCAATGCAACATGTATCCACGTCTTCTACGATCTATCTGCTATAGGCAGTGTATGTTCTACTTCGCTTCTACGGGGACCTCCTTCAGAGCCTGCGCAAAGTCCTTCTTGAGATCGTCAATGTTCTCGATACCCACGCTGAGCCGCACAAAGTTCGGCGAGATGCCCGCCGTGCGCATCTGTTCCTCGTTCATGCTCCCACTCCACATCGCTGCCGTGTGCACCGCGAGCGTCTCGACGCCGCCGAGGGACACCGCCTGGCTGGCGAGTTTGAGCGCGGCGACGAAGCGCGACGTCGGCTCGTACCCTCCCTTCAGCGCCAGAGCAACAACAGGACCACCGCCCTTCATCTGCTTCTTCGCAATGTCGTGCTGCGGGTGACTAGCCAGCATAGGGTAGTAGACCGCCTCGACCTGAGGCTGTTCCTCGAGCCACGCGGCCAGCGCAAGGGCATTCTCGTTGATGCGGCCCATGCGCAGCGGCAACGTACGCATTCCGCGGAGGAGAAGCCATGCGTCCATCGGACTGAGCGTTGAGCCGAGCGTGAGTGCCGTGTCCCACATGCGCTCAGCGAGGGCGCGGGTGGTGCAGATAGCGCCGGCGGTGATGTCGCTGTGGCCTCCGAGAGACTTGGTCGCGCTGTGGAGAACGACGTCGACGCCGAGGTCGGCGGGGCGGGTGTTCAGCGGTCCGGCGAAAGTGTTGTCGGCGAGCACGGTGATGCCGCGCTTCTTGGCGATGGCGACGACGCCGGCGAGGTCGGTCAGAACGAGGGTCGGGTTCGCCGGCGTCTCGACGTAGATGACCTTGGTTTCCGGGCGGATCGCCGCTTCCAGCGCAGCGAGGTCGGACTGCTCCACCACAGACGTCTGCACGCCGTACCGCGGCAGCAGCTCGTCGAACAGCTTCGCCGTCGCCATGTAATGCCTGCTCTGCGCGATAGCGTGGTCCCCCGCCTTCAGCAGTGCGATCACCGCCGTGCTGATCGCCCCCATGCCAGACGCAGTCAGCATGGCGACCTCCGTCCCCTCCAGCCCGGCCAGGACTGCCGCAGCCTGCTCGTGCGTTGGGTTGCCGTACCGCGTGTAGAAAGAGGGATGCCGCGGCTCGCTAGCCATGGCCGCGAATTCGGCCGCATCGGCAGCGCGGAACGTTGAGCTGTAGTAAATCGCCGGTGCGACTGGGTCGGCAGTCAGAGGCACGCTGGCGTGCCCGTGCACCGCCTGTGTGTCGGGGTGCCACTCCATGGTTATCGACTAAAGAGGCTGCGAAGAAGGAGTGAAGGAGGCACAGAGGAAGATGTCGGATGGTCGGATGATTGTTTCTGAGTGGGCACAGGAAAGTCGGCCGGGCCGAGTCGGCGCCAAGATGCCGATCACGTCAGAATCACCGACTCGGTGTGCTATTCGTTATCGAGGCACAGGGATGTCCGAGATCATGCATGCGACTTTGCATGTGAGGATAGCTTTCGCAAGCATGAGGCCAACATGCAGGCCGCCTTGAACTGCGACTCCGTAAGAGGTCGTCAGCAAGCCTCGACTTTGGGTCAATTCGTGCCGTGCAGTCGTAGGCTCCGGATGCTGGGACCAAAACGAGGACGGAAGGAAATTATCTCGGAGGTCATCTCTCCGCATCGGCGCTTTACGAAGCTGCAGCAGCTTCTGATACGCACTGCCACCGCTGTCTCGCCAAGCCTCCTTATGTGAAGGTAGCTTTGCTTCTCTCCTGGCCTCTGCGCAGCAATGAAGAGACCAGCATGCTGGGCGGTCTCAGGTATCGGTACTAGAAGCAAGTCCTCGCCCACCAGTTGCCAGTCTAGTGCCGCCGCAGTCCCGCCGTCGCGGGCACGATGGACTAGTTGCAGATGTCAAGATACAGTGGTTAGGCCTGACTGTATGCGACCTTCCCCGTCTGTGGATTCAATACTCTCTGTTGCTCCGGCTCTTCAACATTGTTGAGACCATATCTGTGGCTGTGTGTTGCCGCTGCCCAACTACACTTCACCGACCCACTTTCAGAATCCATTACTCCAATGCCTCAAGGAGGACCGTAAGCTCACAGTACGGCCCGCACCACTGCGGTGCGCTATAACCCTGCCCCCGCACAGATGCACTGCTCACGGACTCTTGCTAAGCTTCTGCATGTACAGCCTCAGATGCCGCCTAGCGTCCGTCGCTGCTCCTCTTCTCTAGATACGGCGGTGGCCACTATGGAAGAACTCCCAGGATCCGCCTATCTCCCCAGCACATAAGTTCTCTCGACCCACCCACCGATATCCCTACAACCCTCGTCCATGAAACACCACTGCCCGCCATCTCCCAGTATGACGCCTCCCAAGAGGCCTAGAACCAACCGCAACCCCCGCTCCTCCTTGACTGCCCCTGGTCTACACAGTCCTAGCTCGCTACCCGCCCGGCCCCCATCGATCGACTGGAGGGCGATCGCCAAGAACGAAGTCACCACTGCTGCTGAGCCGACTCGCCGCAGAATCGATCCCCAGCCCAGGTACCCAAAGGTGCAAGGGACGCCTGAAAGCTCGTCGATCGAATTGCGCGTCTTCGGTCTGCCTGATCACGACGAGAACTCGGCGGTTGAGTACCTCCGATCAAGGCTCAACTCGATCCCGGAGTCAGACGTCGATGACCTGTCCCTGTCTAGCGGCAATGACAGCGGCATGTTTCCGTCTACGGTCAAGATTCGATGGGCTACACACAAGTGGCTTTGTCCCGACCTGAACCTAGCTGAAGGACTCAATCGTGTCCGCAGGAAGCTGCTCGCGCACGGTTTCGAGGCATACTGGTCATGTGCTCGGGACCACGATAAACGCACTCGAGGGTCTTTCACCTTCTCCATCAAGAATGCCGGTGGCGAAGCATTGACCGACAAGTTGGCCGTCGGCGTCGTTGAGGACTACTGCGAGAGGCAGGGCCATCCTACCTTGAACGCCTTTGTCACTCCGCTGTCGGCAGACAAGGGAGATCTCGACTGTATGAAGGTCATCGTGGAGTTCCTTCACCCCGCGTCGGTCAACATAATGGCGTCGGCCGCCGACCCTTCGCTGGAGGGATACCGCGTCAAGTTCGATGTGGCAAGGGACATCATCATTCCCGATTCACCAGCAACTATCGTCCTTCCCGATGCGGGTGATTTTCAAACGGAGTGGTTGCTGTATGAGCTCGACGGCTGGATCTCCGAGTACAACGACGAGTACGAGGCAAAGGAGACGCTCCTCAACTTTGGAGGAAAGTCTTGCCGCCTGCAGCACGACCGCTACTTTACTGTCACTCCGACTTCGATTGACCTGGCGACGTATCTTTGTCAAAAGTTATCTCGCTGTGGCCGTCACTACGAGCTCGCGTACGACTTCAACGGACGCCCCTTTGGGGCTCATTCTGTGCAGGGACAGCAGCTCAACATCAGCCAGCTGCCTAGCCAGATGATCACTCAATCTCAACTGAGGACGCTCATCGGGCAACTCTTCGACCAACAGCGGGAGCAACAGAGGGAGCAACAGATTCGAGGCCATGCGGAGTTGCAAAAGTCGTTAGACAAGTCGGTAAACGAGTGGGCTCAACACCGGAACGAAAGAGAGGAGCAATGGATGGAGCGAATGATTCGCACACAAGCGGAATCGCAAGTCACGGTACAGACCGCATTCAGTCAGTGGACGCAACAGTGGGAGCAAAAGTGGGAGCAGCAGAAGGAGCAACAGCTTCGCGGTCAAGCGGAACTGCAAGGCACGCTACAGACCATGTTCAGTCAGTGGGCGCAACAGTGGGATCAAAAGTGGGAGCAGCAGCTTCGCAACCAAGCCGAGTTGCGGACCTCCTTGGCCAGCTACAACGAGATGGGCGCTTTCATAAAGGCCCAGCATGACCTCATCCGCCAGTTCATAGCATTGACAACCAAACGGCGTGAGGTCAAGGCGAGCATTGATGGCTTGAACCGCACAATCACAGGTTTGCAGTTCCGTGAATTCGACCTCAACTGCAACCACCACATGGATAAGACGACGCGTGAGAAGCAGCTCATCGAACTTGTGAACGCGCGTCACCAGCATGAAGCCACGTTGCAGCAAAGTCAGCACGAGTTGAACGAGCTCGAGCAGCAATTGCAGGCTCATTACTCAGGTCATGTGTAGCCAACAGGACACGACTTCCCAAACGCAACGGCGCGACCGTGGGAGCCATGGTGCGTGCAGGATGCAGCCTTGGGAGATCGGACGTGGCACCAGCCGGGTAGTCCTCGAGACACAACTCCTGCGGATCTCGTGATAACAATGAGATTGCGTGGGAAACTGACCACCTCACAGCTCCTCTCACAAGCCTCAATGAATTGACATGGCGCAAAGAGCTGACGAGTTGGTTCTGCGGTCCAGTGTAAGCATGAGCCCAAAGGGTAGGGCTGAACGTCAGGCACCAAACTGTTGCACTCGAGGTTATCGACCACCAGTTTGGCGTCACTGATCATGCATGTGCCATTGCCATAGTTTGTACGAGACGTTGTTATGTTCAGAATGGATCTGCTTGACGCTTTTGACGATCGAAGCTCCAGCGGAGGGACAGCTTCGTGGGCGAGCAGCACCGGACATTTTGTCTGATGCACTTCTGTGACGCCGCAGACTTTATGGCGTGGCCTGCCACTCGGCTGTTGCCACTCATGGGCATCGCCAACGACTCCGTCGTCCTTCCCACTCCCAACAGCGCTTCCGTCGTCAGAAGCTCAGCTTCATTACCGTCTCCCACATTGCCGAGACCTCACTGTTGTCATGCATATTGAATGCCATCGATCAACACTATGCTATCTCACAGCCCGAAGTCGGTCCACCGTTGCGCCCCCTGTTTCGTGGCCTGAGGCCGCGGATCCCGTCGCACACCTCTCCCAACACCCAACAATCATGGGAGTCCGAACAACGCACCGGTCCCGTGAGACACACTTCAGACTTTGTTCTTGCTGCTCAGCGCGCAAGCCGCCTACGGCCTGAGCTATTCTCCTCTCGCTCACCACACCGTGTGCTGCCCACGTTTCACCGAGGCCTTCTTCCGAGAGTCCGACAGTGTACCCATCCTCATCCTCGAGCTTGCACGAATCGGTGTAAAATCGTTCCGACAATCACGAGAAGACTGGCCCTGCAGCTCTCGGACAAGTCTCTTCTAAGCATTGCACCGATCATCACACCCTCCCGAGTTGAAGCACAGTCCGAGCACCGCTTCACCACACGGACCGCGCGGTCTGTGCGAAAGAAGCTGCAGCACGGCGATCTATCCCTGCGCCCGGCGCACGAGGCTTCGACTTCCCGGCTGCGCAGACGAAGCATAGTGGCCTCGCATGATCATCCATCGGCGCTTCTAAGCTGTGTGCTGCGCACATGAACACCAGGCCATTTTCATATTGTTTTCCATATTGCCCGCCGTTGCTTCAGTCTTTTGTTCGCCACTTGATCATTCTCCTTCATCGATCATGCTCACACCATTCAGCCCAGTGCCTCTCGTAATCGATTCAAGCACGCCGAAGCCATTTCACCGCGACCTCTCAAGCTCTCATGCTGGAGACAGCTGAGTTTCGAGGTTCACTTTCTCAAGCCTAGCCCTCCGACAACTCTGAGCAAGTCGTGGGAACTCCCGCAACCCAGACGCCCCCGTCGCTCCGTACGAGAGCGTGCTGTTACGACTAGGGTGGAACACCCTGCCGACTCGCCGATTGCAACTTCGACGACTCTCCTATCGAGATCCACCTGTGTGAACCTCCGTCACAGCACCTCAGCGATGCCGTGAGCAAGGCGTGGGAGGAGCTCGCCGGACTTCTGTTCCCAGCGCCGGCGTGAAAGAGCGCCATTTCTGTCGGCAACCTCGTAGCATCGGTGAGTACACTGGTCCAGTGCCATGATCGGATGGACGAATCATGCTTCTTGATTCTGAGATCTGCCTGGTCTGCAATAAGAAGCTGATCGGCGTAGGAATCGGGGCGCATTGGGAAGCGCTTCCATCAACAACACGCAGCATCATGCCATCCCTATCTTCATGGTGAACGATCCCAAACGCTTGGCTTGGGCATGCCACAGCGGTCACTGTAAGAGCTTCCTGCATCTTTTGAGGACTCCTCCCGCGACAGGGGGAACGCCTGCGCGTTCATCATCAACGTCGATTTGCTGGAGGTCTACTGGTCCGAATCCCTCTTAGCAAGGCAAGTTCGAGGTAACCTACAACATTGCGCGCGACATCGTCATCCCCCTTTATCCGTCGGCGATCGTCCTCCCCGAGGCCGAAGACATCGCCCCCAGTGATCTGTTGAATGAGACCTGGGGCTGGGTGGCCAATTACAACGAGACCAACGAGCTCGAGGAGACGCTACATGAGTGCGATGCGGCAATGTTCCATCTCGCACAGGGTTGGCACTTCTGTGTCCACCTTCAACCGTACACCTGTCGCAGTACCTCTGTGCCCAGGCTTCTGGGAGTGGCGGGCAGTATGAGCTGGCGTTCGACCTCAATGAGCGCAGTCTCGTTCCGGCCTCAGCAAACCGGGACCTCGAAGCTGTCGAACCTCTGCGAGCTCAGCGCCCTGCCCGCCTCTTTTTTTACCTTTATTCTGGAGCTCGCGCCCATCTCCTCCGCATGGGTCGTGACCGCGCTGAGCATGACATGCGCATCGAGTCTTTCGTCAAGGACCTTGAGAGCAATCATCGCAGCGCAGAGTCGTCCGTGTTGAATGAGGCGCGGATCAGCCACGACGCGGTGACGCTGGAGAGCAGGAAGAACTCGCTTCAATTGAGGATCCTTCTGCTCGAGCGCGACATCGCCGACGATGAGTCGACCCTGGCTCAGGCCACCAACCCCAACCCGTCCAACCTCTGCGCTCGCGGATTGATGCGAACCGAGCCAAGCTCAAGGCCCACGGAAACGACCTTCAGGACCTTCAGCTTCAGATCGGGCGTCTGAACAGGCGGCCTGGGACGACACGCATCAATTACATCAGCAATGATCAAGATGTTAGATCGATTCGTGTCAAGATGTTAGATCAATTCGAGGTCATCACGACCCTGTCCTTCGTGGACACCTACACCCATCGTTTGTACCCTGGTTCAAAGGTTCGTAAACTTAAGCTGCTGAACTTTCCCTCGCGCTAACAATTCAGACAGCTGCACCGAACGACCAGGCTGTCTCTGGTGAGGTCCTCCGACTGATTCCGGCGACGAACCATCGCCCGGTGTCGACAAGGATCCGTGTCGGCACCCTCGTTCCAGACTCGCTCGCGTCATCGCGTTCACGTCTGAAACCACGCCAGATCGTCCCAAAGCGTGCGGATCAAGCGGCGGCGGCAACCCGGTTTAACGACGCGCTCGCCAAGTATAGGCGCAACAACCCGCCACCGACGTTGGATCCGACGACGGACGCCGAGTGCGATGCGCTTCTGGCGTGGTGCCATGAGGCCTACACCAAGGCGAGCAACAGCTCATATCCCCGGCCGCGGCATCAGGACCGTGTCAATCCCAACGTCCTGCGCTCGGCCAGTCCAGAGTTGAAGGCCGCTGGTGCAGCCGTGCACCTCGCCAATCGGCTCATCCGCGCTTTGGGATGAGGGTCAGCTAGTCGAACTGCGCGAAAAGAACCAGCGCGCACAACTCGTTCTGGACCAGCTGTTGGAAGCGCGCCCTGGCGCGCACTGGCACGACGAGGAGAGTCGCGGTCGATTGCGACGCCATCGGCAGGTTTGCAACCGCCGGCACCGCAAAGCTCACCGGGCGCACTTCCTCAATGCAACGGCGGCCAAGCAGAAGGAGCTCTTCGGCAGGGCGCTGAATGGTGGCCCCTTTCGCCACTTGTTCGTTGCCCGCGTGGTGACCAACCCGCCCCACTTGATCGAGCCCTCGACCCGAGGCAGCGACGACGAGAGACTCGTCCACAAGGCGCAGGACAAGTTGCGCACTTGGAGCGACTGCTTCTCTTCTCTGCTCTCTACACCCGAGCCACCGATCGCCGACAAGTGGTGGATGGATTCAGCGACTTCGCATCGTGCTCGCCAGGCAGCGGCAGCTGACCCGTTCGAATGGCCGCAGCTGATGCGGACCGAGGATCTGCGGCGAGTCCTGGGACGGGGCATCCCCAGGCCAGCACCTGGGCCAGACGGTTGGGAGAAGTGGATCTTCAGGCAGGCGGACATTGGCTTCCTTGGCCTCGTCACGGCGATCGCCAACTATTGCCTGAGGACGAGCTACTTCCCGGATCATTTGCGCCAAAACCACTTGATGCCAGTGCACAAGCGCGGCGACGTGACGGAACGCAGCAACTATCGAGGGGTGACACACGCCAACTGTCTGTACCAGGCCAGCATGGCCTGGTACACGTCACGCCTGCAGGAGTACATCTGGCGGCGCAGATTGATCAGCCCGACACAGGTCGTTGGGAAACAGGGAGTGCAGCCGGGCGACTTGATGCAGTTCCTCGAGCAACTGGACACGGCCGCTCGCCTGAATGGTCAGACTGTCCACATTCTCAAGCGCGACCACATCAAGGGGTTCGACAACCTGCACCCGAGCGCAATCGAAGACGCGCTCACCTTCTTTGGGTTCCCTCGGTCCGTGGTCGAGTTCGAGAAGGCCCGGACGGCCAACACTTCGCTGTTTGTCAAGACGCAAGACGGCATCGCCACGCAGCCGATCATGACGGATGGGCAGACCAAGCAGGGCGACCCAGCGAGTCCCCTCAAGTACGCTCTCGCCATGAGCATTCTGCCTGCGTGTCTGTCTGTCGTGCCGGGATTGGCCGAGGCCGCGGCGACCGTCCGCACGGTCAATGGGCGACATGACACAATTAATGTCCCCGCGGACCGAGTCGCGCTCACCGTCCCCATCGTCGAGGCAATGGACGATTCCCTGCTGTTGGCCAGCTCGGAGAATGACCTGGGCGGTCTACTCGAGGTACCAGGGGCCTTCCAGCGAGCGTTATGGGGTCCAAACAGCGTGGAACAATCCTGGGAAGACCCCTCGAAAACCAGCTTTGCACCTCCCCCACGACCCACTTGGGCCGCAGCCCTTAAGGAGCTGACCACTGCTGAGGAGCCAACTCGCCACGCCTCCAGCGGATCGACCAAGACGACCTCCATCAACGGCCCACCTGCCCGCACGTCCATCGATATCTGCGTTTTTGGCCTGCCGCACCACCACCAGGACTCCGCCATTAACCATGTCGAATCCGCTATCGTGTCTCTCCCGTCCCTCAAACTCGAGGCTCTCGTCCTGTCTATCGGAGACCCCGGAGCCCCCCAGAACGTTCCTCAGTCCACAGTGACGATCAAATGGGCCCCCCGCAAGTGGTTGCAACCGGACTTAGACCTCGCGTCCGAGCTCGACGATGTTCGCAAGGCCCTTCTATCAGACGGCCGTCTTCCGTCTTGGCTCCCCGCCGCCTGAGGCACACCGCACGAACCGTGTGACGTTCTCGATCAACGTCGAATGCACCCCCACGGGCATCGTTGTGCCCGTGACCGAGTCTCCGCGTATGCTGCGAACGGTGGTGGCGAACCCGGAAGCTACGAGGGACGACATCCTCGCGATCATTAGTTGACCTATCAATACAAAACGACAGTTGGCCTATCAATACGACACGTTTGTTGACATATCAATACGGTTTACGACTCTGCGCGGCAGACTCGGCCGGAAGACTTCGCCGTTCAGCACGTGCGTGCGCACACCGGCAGGGACGACGAGGCGTCGCGGCTCAATGCCAAAGCCGACGCTTTGGCCAAGAGCGCGCATCGCAGCGGCACCCTGGTGCTTCCATTCACCGGATGGATGCAGCCGTACGCCGTGTGGTCGGAAGAGCACCGGTGGGCCCCGAGCAGCTGGAAAACGCTGTATCGCGCCGCCGCAGTCAATCGGCGGTACCGAGAGTTGCCCGCCACCCCTCAAGAGCGGCTGCACCATGCCATCAACCCCGTCGCCCCCCACGTCTCGCCCCATTTTTACACGAAGTCGACCGCCCGCACTACAGCCAAGTATGAGATGATACTGCGCACCGGCGGCTTTATCACGAAAACACATTTGGGCGAGACTGACACCTCGTGCGAGTGCGGCGCCCCGTTCGACGACGTCCGGCACCTGTTCACAGAGTGCCCACTCTACGATTCGCATCGCCGTACCGCCGTTCGCATGGCTGTGGCATACTACCGTAAGCACCGGCGCAAGGGACAGCGCGAAGGGGCAGGTGCTGGCAACCGGCGGGGTGCACGCGATCTGTCGGGAGGCGATGGCAACGGCGACGACTCCGCTCCGGACGACCCGGCGACAGCTGCTGCATGCGCCAATTATGAGAAATACCTCATGGACATGCTCACTGGTGGCTCTTCCCTCCACTGGCTTGCTCGCTTCCTGTGCGTATCCTCAGCTCCTTGAAGTATGCCCTCGCCATGAGTATGCTGCCGGCCTAGCCCTACGAGGCTCCGAATCTGCACAAGTCCGCGGTGACGATGCGCACTGTGAATGGGAAAGCAGGGACCATTCATGTTCCGGCAGACAAGATCACCCTCACAGTGCCGATTGTGGAGGCCATGGATGACTCGCTCATTCTGGCCAACTCGGCAGACGAGCTCGGCGGGCTGTTGGACATTGCGGAGGCGTTTCAGCGGGCGTACGGCGTGCAGACGGCGTGGAACAGCCCGGACAAGACTGTCGTTTTTCGTCTCGGAGCACTTCCGCCGGAGGAGCAGCGAACGAACCGCGTGACGTTCGTGTACTACGACCGCGGCATACCCACCGAGGTAGTTGTTCCGGTAACCGATCGTCCACATTTTTTGCGTACCGTCATAGGCAATGCGGCAGCGATCAGGGACGACATCCTCGCCATCGATCGTTCGTTCCCGTTCAACGCGCTTCAACCTGGCCAACTGCCGTATTCCATCCTCCGCACAAGCGATTGCCATGTTGCTGGTGCCCAGAATCCGAGGTCAACTGAGCCAACAACCTCTGCCAATGCAGATGGCGGCCGACATTGACAAGGCGATATCGGATATGGTCACCACGGCGATGGGAGTCCGAAATACAGATACGACGGTCGTCTCGCTCCGGGTCGCCAATCTCGGGTTTGGACTGTCCTCCATTTTCGACATCAATGGCGAGGTCGCTGTCACCATGATGTTGAGATCATTGAACCACCAGGCTCCGCAGTTCAAACGCATGGCGGCGATCACGATGGCGAATTGGAGCTCCCGGACAGCGAGCTGCCTTAATCCTCTCGACTACCTCCAGTGCGAGGTGACCCGCAGCCCCCGCCCCCGCCCGAAGAAAAGGCGCAGAGGTAGACAAGTGAAGCCAGTCCTCGGCGTGCCGCAGTCATGGGAGTCAGCCCGTCAGTACCTGCATCGCACTAGCCTCCGGGGAGTTGCAACGGATCAATTTGACGCTCCTCAATGCACTCTGCCCCACGTTGTGACGGCCGCCGGTCAGATCCCAACCGTCGCTCATCCGCCCTCTGACACCGTCAAGGCTGCTCTACTTCGCTTCAATGGCCCTGACTTCAATGACCTCACAAGCCCTTCAAGGTCACTAAGGCCCTGACCGACAGCGAGCAGGTGCAATGGCCGTGGCAGGTGCGCAAAGAGGAGCAGGACGAGATCTCTGAGTGGCCCAAGATGTTCGATCCGGAAGAACTGGCTTATCGCGACCCCGCAACGGCGCGGTCCAGATCGGACCAGCGCGAGATGCATAGGCGCAACCTGCGCCTCGGCTTCATCTCGTCGCCTCTCATCGACAACGCCAACGGTGTTGCGGCGGCCGCAACTGGTGCTTCCCCATGGGCGACGGATGGGATCTCGGTAGAAACCCCGGCTGGACGGCCGTCGACTGTCGCGGCAGTAGTGGGACCCCGCTCTGCTGCCTTCAGCCTCTCGAAGGAGCAACATAGCTCGGCGACTGACGGGGAGAGGGTGGCCTTGGCGGCGGCCCTGCTGCAGGCAAACGCCGCGCATCTTCAACGTCGCCCCAGAGATGAAGCAGGGGCGGAGTTGACCTATCAATACTGGTCCAACAGTTGACCTATCAATACCGAAAACGTCGGAACGGCACCGGTGCGAGCGATCGCGCCGCTGGCCAGCGAGGCCATAGTGCTGTTTTACGAAAAGCACCATACTTAAGAACTTGAGAGATGGCAAGGAGGGCGAGGAGGCCGAAGCACCGAGCGCATGCTCTCGACTGCGTTGGTTTCGACTTGCTCTGCCGCGCACCGTCAAGACAAGCCACTTTTTGAAGTTGACCTATCAATACTGTTCGACAGTTGACATATCAATACCGACCGTTCCACAGCTACCCGCACGAGGAATCGCGCCGCCGGCCAGCGAGGCCATAGTGCTGTTTATTTTGAAATCGGAATACTATACAACCCAAGAGATGGCAAGGAGGGCGAAGAGGCCGAAGCACCGAACCCATGCTCTCGGCTACGTTGGTTGCAACTTGCTCTGCCGCGCACCGCCAAGATACAACACATCCACGCCCCTACCCTCACCCCAGCCACCACCCCAGCCCCCACCTACATCAACGCTCTCCCCGACAGTTGACCTATCAATACCAAAAACGGCGGAACGGCCTCTGCGCGAGTGATCACGCCGCTTGCCAATCTGGCCATAGTGTCGTTGACAAGAAATCAGAATACTTCAACACCTTCGACGGCGGGGCGGGAGGCGAAGAAAGATGAGCTCAGGGAGCGAGCATGAGCACCTCACGGCCTTGATACGACCGGCCCCACTCAGCGGTCAAGACTCATCACCAGTAGACCGATCTCCTCCCTTTCGCCTGCCGAGGTCGGGACGGCACCGGTGCGAGCGACCGCCATGTTTGACAGATCAGTCGTAGTGCTGTTATACGATCAGGAGATCAGAATACCTAAGTATCTTGTATGCATAAGATTGTCAAATGGCTGGAGACGAGGCGGCAGAGAAATGCAACAAAGGTGCGAGGCGGTACATAGTTGTGCATGTGGGGCTGGGAAGCGTGACACAAGGCAGGGCACATCATCGTGCGGGTGAGTTGCAATGGTCGTTACAGTGCATGGGCTTCGGCTGGTTAGCTGGTGACGAGTGATGTGGTCGCGGAGACCCCACGAGATCCCTGCGTGATGGACTGGGGGGTAAGGAGCCTATATCCCGCGAACTGCCCGCCAGAGCCGCGCTACCGCCGGCATCACATCATGAACTCTGTCGCGCCGATGGCCCTCGTCAACTTCGACGCTGAGTTAGGCCACCATTTGCGCTAGTGCCGAGGAAGAGATGATCGCCTGCTGCGCCAGCGTCAAGTATCGGGGAGATCCTTTCTGGCACCGTCCTGGCTCCCTGAAGTCGAAGCTCAACGCGTTGCTCACTAAAGTTCGTCGGCCCTTAGTCTCTGTCCCGGTTTATGAGTACAAGGAACCTTCCCTTTTACATCGTTGAAGAGAGTACGGAGAATACAAGAAGCGAACGTGACAAACCTCCGGATCACCTGATATGGTCTGGCTCGCGCAGACGCTTAACGCTTCACCATGTGTTGAAGTGCCCTCCTTGCTGCCCTCCAAGCTGTGATGGTTTGAGGTATCGCTGTCGTAGGCGAGA
Source organism: Trichosporon sp. DN520 (assembly GCA_030347605.1). Taxonomy (NCBI): domain Eukaryota; kingdom Fungi; phylum Basidiomycota; class Tremellomycetes; order Trichosporonales; family Trichosporonaceae; genus Trichosporon; species Trichosporon sp. DN520. The sequence goes on from JASJUY010000011.1 coordinate 214,710, forward strand.
CTTGCTCTCAGGCTCCTGAGTGTCCATCCGAGCGACGAAGTTTCATTTGATTATCGAGGCATGGAAAGGTGGGGGGCTCTCCGCGGACGAAGAGGAAGCCTCGTGTGTTCCGGAGACGCAGCTCACTGTGACGGACGTCGTGAACGAGTCCCTCGACCTTATGCGCCGCGGCAGTAATGGTGTCTTGGAGGGCTTTGGCTTGTTGCTCATCGGTGATAGAGTGCAGCCGATGCAGGTCCTCATGCAAGACCATGTTTTGGCTTCTAATGTCGTTGCGGATGTCGGCACACTCGTACTCGAGAGAGTGGATCTCAATCGCGCGCTGGACCTCTGAGCGAACGCAATTGTGTAGGTGACGCGAGGCTCTGCCAGTGTCCTTCCAAAATTCGCTGATGTGCCGATGGATTTCGCTTTGGTAGTTGTTCATCTCCCGCCTGGCCTTGTCGACGTCGCTGGCTATCTGGTCAAGGCGGGATCCGAGTGCCGTCTCGATACGCTGGACGTCGAGGGCTATCTCGTTGAGACGGGCCATGATCGCTTTCTCGCCGGGGATGGCCTCCGTCGCTGCAGGCATGAGGTTGACAGGCACAGTATGCGTTCCTTCGAGCGACGAGGGCTCACTGTCGGGGTGTGTGTAGCTCGTGGGCATGGGCATGGTGGCGGTGTTGTAAGCACCATACGAGTCGCCAGTCGTCGAGAAAGGGGAGAAGGAAGACTGAGGTACAGTGTGTGACTCTCCGAGCGATGAAAGCTCGATGTTGGGGTCTGCAGAGTCCGTGAGCGTGGGCATGGGCATGTTGGCAGATAAGTGAGTGTTGCACGAGTTAGACGGCGTGTGTTGATGGGAAACGGGAAAAAGGAAGAGGAAAGACTGAGCTTTGCTCAGTTAATAGGATACGGCCGCAGTGTGCGTAGTGCCTATCGTCGTGCGTCACCAGCACGCCTATGGGTGACCTGGAGCGTCAGTGCATGGTGCCATGAGGTGCAGGGTGCATGGCGCAGGGCTGATGGTCAGCCCTCGCCCCGATCAGTTGTCGAGGCCATCGTGGGACGCTGAAGATGTGGTGAGTCTCAGCGTCTTGCCAATGCTCTCTTTACTCGCTCACACAGCGTGTCTCCTCTAAAAACAATCACTCCCTCAGCTAACGGAGAGCAAGAATGAAATGCAATGCTGTTACCAACACGGAGGACCGCAGTGGCGAGGATGATATACCTGGCCGAATGACAGAGGAGTGCTCTTCCTTGATGCTGTCACCGTGACCGTGTGGCTACACCTTGTCCCGGCGTCCGTGCCCAACTTGCCGGTCGAAGTGATCGAAGTAGTTCGGTCTCTGACGCCCGTGCTCTCCTTGGTACGGGTTAGTATCGACCCGGCCGTAGGGGTGTCTGTGCCTCGCCCTGTCAGCGCCCCGATCTCGTGCAGTTAGCGGCGACATCGACGCTGGATAGATAGCGACTATCGGATTGGAGACCATCGTTAGTTGCCTAGTCAAGGAGGGCATATGACCACATTGTTCTTGCTGCATACTGGAGGTTCTATGACCCTAAACTAGCTGTCGGAACCGGGGCGTGTCCTGGCAAGGGACGTGCGCAGGTCACCCAAAGTATCGATGGTCTCGAAGCGGGCGGTACGAATGTCGGCGGTCAGGTACTCAATGCGCGCCTCGACTTCGACGATGCGCTGCTCCGGACGGGCCAACAGGGCCTTGTTGGTAGTCATGCGGGCCTGAATCTCCTCGAGGTGATCTTGGTCGGTGGTCCGCTTGAGCAGGTCCTCGTCGTCATCAATGACCTTGAGCAGAACCCGGAGATTGTTGCGCAGGTCGACGTGGTCGAAATTCAAAAGCTGAATCTCGTGTGCAATTTCCTGCCGGGTGGACGCCACTCTGAACATGTTTGCAATGTTCTTCTTCGTGTCGTCCACGAAGACACGAAAGTTTTGGTCGAGTCCGATGTTTCTAGAGCGCAGTTCTTTAACTTCGCTACGCAGTTGGCGAAGCTCACGAAGGATGACGAGGTCGGCTGGGGTGCCTTCGGGAGCACCGGACTTGTTCTGCGAAGGTCCAGCCTGTGAGCGGTTGGGGTGGGGTGGACGAGTGCGTTGAGAGGCGTTATCCATGTTGAGCTTCTTGCGCGTGTGTATGATGAAGAAGAAATGATAAGATGAACAGGCAGGTCATGAACCTCGAACGACGGAGCTGCCGAGAGGGCTGCCGCTCTCGACACTGGTTGTCCGTGCGTGATCGACGCCCCTTCAGGTGACAAAAGTAGTCTGTGCTTGAGTTAGTTGGGCTTTGTCACTCTACACGAGGTCACGGGGCACTGCCCCCTTATGGCTAGGAGAGGCCAATGTACACGGTGCACTTGCAAGCATTCAGAGCACTGTGAACCGCCAAGAGACACATTTGCGCATATCCCATATGAACTTGAGAGTATCAGCGAGACCAACTGCAAGAATCCAGTGCAACCGGCTAGCGTTGAGCTGGTCTACATTTCCCTAATGACCATCAGCGATCTCAAGGGCCTGCTCAGAACAGATTCAGCTTCTTCTGACCACCCTTAGGGCAACTGCCTCCCGACGGGGGACAACAACGCCCGGGGCGCTGACAACGACTTCCCACGGCGGTACCAGTGAGTCGAGTTCACACTTGCCACACTCAGGTAACCCCGCGCACAGATCCCTCGGCCAGTCACCCGGAGGCGCGCCGATCACGCACAGACCATACCTAACCACAACAGTTCACAGTCCAGCCACATAAGCGGTAGGGGTAGACATCAAGACGGCCATTTCTACCTTCCTCTTCATATCAATCAACATCTGCCTAGCCATGGACGATCCATTCTGGTACGAACCTCCTCAGCCGACAACATTTGACGATCAAAGGGCCCTTTTCACGGCAAGTAGGCTTGAGGACACCGGGTTCCGCCTCATGTCCGGGGACGAGCTCCGCAACCAGCTGGCCGCTTTGCAGGCAGAGGAGTTGCGTGACCGCTTCGGTAGAGTCGAGACGCCAGCCGACAACGTCCCAAGCCTCGCTAACGGTCCGTACGAAAACTCGCCGATTGCTCTTCGCATCTTCGGCCATCGACCAGATGAGCTGAGCGCAGCAGGGTACGCCGCCGAGGACGAAGTCCGCGAGTTTCTGGGCGACGAATGCGCCAAGCGGCTCGCATTCTCACACGCCTTTACGGATCAGGAGTCGTTCTACAGCCTCGTTGTGCGCTTTCGGCCGGAGATGTGGGACGAGCCCTCGGTTGATCTGGCCAAGGAGATGGACGAGATCCGCAAGACACTGCTCAAGAGCAACGTGGAGGTGCGATGGTCCTGCGCCGAGTTCAACAACAAGCGCACCGCAGCCATCTTCACTTTCGAGCAACAAGATGGAGTCCACGTTCCCCCGAACCATTTCGAAGATGAGGACTTGGAGCCCCTCAAGGAGGACGAGGCGGAGATGGTAGTCGCGGATCGTTGCCACGCAATGGGGTACATGTGCGCGCTGCTTTGGGCAACCTATCCCGATGGGGAGTGGGATGATGACTCAGTCATCAAGGTCCGTGTCCAGTTTAACAGCGCCTACCCCGTTGCGCTGTTCTCGCGCCAGCCTCAATGGACCTACGGTGAATACAACGTGTCCTTCGAGCCGGATCGCACGACGGTCTTCCCAGACTACCCATCAACGATCGTGCTCCCCGACTCAGCCGACGTAGCAGCTCATCTCCTGGAGGACGAGCTGTGGTCCTGGGTCAGGAAATACAACGAGATGCACAACACGCATCAGACCCTGTGGACCGTATACGGTCGGCTCTCCCGACTGATGCATCGGAAGCACCGCGTTGTAACGCCTTCAACGGTTCACCTCGCCTTGTTCTTGGGCGAGCAGCAAAGTGCTCACGGACGCAAGTGGGAGCTCGTCTACTACTGGAACGATCGAGACCGTGTTCCCTTCCGCACCCGAATCAACCGCGACCCATCCCGACATTGACTCAACGATTCTTCGAGTTAACCTAATTTAATACAACGCATAGACTTAACATCATTCAGCCAACTTGTACCTATGTACGTTTTAGCACTCAGTACACTAGCACAGCATGGATGTAACATGATACATAGCACATTACTACACCTCCTGTCGGAGACTCATCAATCCACACGCCAGGTCGAGGACAGACCAAGGCTTCCCGACGGTGACTGAGCCTGAGGGGGTCCGTACGTGGGTTGAAGGAGGCGTGGCCGGCAATGCAACGTGCCAGGCGCAGGCACGGAACTTAGATGTCCGCTCTGGCCCTGGTCTGTGCGATCTGCGCTGCGCTTCGGGTGAGGTGCAATGATCGTAGCATGCGTAGCAGTTCATGCGCTCTGGCTAGTAGAAAGTACTTGGAAGTGAAGATGTGATTGTGACGAGCACGATGGACTAGGGCATTGGTTGCCTACGTACCTGCCCTGCGAACTTTGGATCTCTGGCCGCTACAACAGCCCTCGCATGGTTGAAACCGCAGTCTGTGCAGCGTCTTGATGCCCCTGCTTGACGGGAAGCAGTTGCCGTTCACGACCTCCTATCCGTGCAATCTTCGGCGCACGTGCGAGAAAGTCATAAGTCAAGATAAATGACAGTGTCCGATGAAATCTCAGTTGTCTGTGCAGAAGACGACAACACATGCATCACTTTGAGGCCAGATGCAAATCAGAAACCTTAGAGTGTGGGTTGTTGATGTTGCGAAAGGTCGAGGGCGGCAGCCTTTCGACGCAGTACAGCCCGACTGCGGTTTTGTCGGTCTTGCGATGATTTCGGCCGTCTGTGCATCATTGTTGCGCCGGCTCAGCCAGGTGACAATGTGGGCCAGTGCACGGTTCCGTGAGGCGTGATCAGCACGACAAGGGCGCACGGCGCAGGCCGCAAAGGGCAGGGCGCAAAAGCTCAGGCCCTCACAGTCACTCCACGCCCGGAACAATGGTCCTGACCACCCTGAAAGACTTGTAGAGTAAGGAGGGCCAGTGTCCCGCGATTTCTTTCTCGGCTCGCACGGCTCTTGTCAGACTGTCACGGACTCAGAAGAGCACTTCTTGAGTTGTGCCAAAAATGATCCGATTCCCGACTTTGCGCCACAAACTGTTCTGACCTAGGAGGCTGCGCCTGCGCCGAGTCTTCGGAGCAAACGAGGGGCGCATGCCCGAACGCTTCAGGCGCCCGTGCGCAACACGCTTTCAGGACCTGACGCCACTCGGTCTGTGCGTCATGCAGGGTAGGGTACTCTGCAAACAATGATGGTGTACGGTGTGCAATGCTCAGTCAATGCCATGCCTGAGCAGTGGGTCACTCTCAAGCATTCACATAAGTCGAAGTAGTATCTATGTACAAAGTAGCCTTCCTAACCTTCCACAAAGGTGCAAACGGAAAGACTCGCGCTGGCTACGTCCGGCAAAACACAGCTGATCAGCTTGCAGTCACCAATTCACTTGTGGGCGCCGTCCCGAGCTCGCAAAGCGAGATCGCCTCGCTGGTTGACGTGATAAGTGAGCTCGTATCCGCCGCCGCATGCGCTCTGCTGCTCGCAAATGTACAGCGCGAGGTGGACGGTAGATGGCGTTACGACGAAGTGGCGGTCATGTACGACGCGGGAGAGTTGACCGCGAACCATCAAGAGAGTTTCATTCGTGCCGTTTGTCTCGTTGTAGCTTGCAATCCAGCGCCAAAGTTCCTGCAGAAGAAGATCGGCCGGAAGCTTGCCTGCGTTCACGAACACGATGGTCGAGGGGTAGTCTGGAAGGATCACCGAACGGTCAACAGAGAAAGAGACTTCGTAGTCTTCGAAGTTGAAGGGCGGCAGCGTGCGAAGCTTGGCCATAGAATACGGGCGCTTGAGTCGGACAATCACCGAGCTTGTCGTGTAATCCGTCCATGGAGTGGAGTAGCTTGCGGATACTTGCGCTACCTCACAGCCCACATTTTTGCAGTGGCGGGTAACTGCAGCCACTGCTTCCTTCGCCGGCAGAGTACTGCAATGGTCCCCATATCGAGGAGTGAAGGTGAAGTAAGCGACATCACGCCTGTCCTTGGTCCGGGCGCATGACCAATAGGTCTCCAAGCCGCATTCAATGAAAGTCACACGAAGCTGGTCCAGCTCTCTTGCGAGATCAAGCCCAGGAGTGAGCCACATCACACGGCCACATCGCACCGACACGATGGATGTGTGCTCGTTGTGTCGGTTTGCTGGGTTCCCGCTGGAAATCTCAAGCTGCGCAAGTTTGTCTGCGCCGATGAGGTCGCCGATGTGATCCTTAGCGAAGCTGAAGGAAGGGTACCCAGGAGCGGAGAACAGGCCGAATATGCGGAGTTCGATTGGGGAGCTGTCATACGGTCCGTTGGCGAGATTGAGAGTTGGGATGTCGGTCGGTGCGACAGCCCTGGAGATCTGGTTCAGGTTCTCCTCTGCTTGGATAGCTGCCTCCATTTCTTCCACAGCCGCCTCATAGTCTGTAGAGTCGCCATCGACTGCAAGCGTGTCGTCGCTGGCTCCGGTCATGTCCATGGTGAGCGTGGCGCAGAAGGTGCTGCGGTGAGCTTGCTGGTAGTGAAGAGGAAGGCTGGTGGTCTAGAGAATGGAGAAGCGTCGGTGACGGTTAAAGTGAGATGGTGAAGAGGGAAGAAGAGAAGATAGGTTGATCAACCGAACGAAGGCAGCCTGCGAGAGCGCTAGCGTCAACGAGCCTCGAGGAAGGTACAGTCCATCATTGACTCACCTACCCGAGCACCGGGGGGCAGTGCGTGGCCCAGCAAGGCGTGATCTCCATTGCAGGGTCCCGGGGCGCAGGAGTCAGAGGCCGCAGATCGTCTGTGCGCAGCCGTGCAGAATGGCGCTATTTTCTGCTTGACCAACGCCCTGGTGACGCCCTGCGCCCTGCGCCCCGTAAAGTTTACGGTGCGACCGTGCAGAGATCATACATACTCCCGGCAAGCTGGCAACGTGGTCTCCTCGCAAGCTGTGCTTCACGCGGTGCCCACCGAGCTGCTGCGAACATGCACGCAAATAGGGTACTTAATGCGGAAATCCTCAATTTCTGCCACAACACTGCATGGATGGCCCAGGCCAAACATAGCTGAGCCGGCCGTTGGCCCGCCAACCTTTCAAAGAACGCTCTAACACACGTCACCGATCGCTGGTTCATCACCGTTCAACAGATTCACCGGAACACAGCCCCAAGGTCTCTTCCCCTGACTGGCGTCGCGCCCGAAACAGGACAGGTAGCTCTCGAGATCTCCTCGCCGCTCGCCGCTCTGCCGCGCGCTGACGCACACCTTCCCTCCTTTTTTCGCTAGAACAACGCGTCGCATCTTTTCGATCTCCAAGACTCATACTCCCTTTCTTCCAGCTCCTCATTCTTGCCGCCTTCAATCCGCTCCCCGTTACTAACCCTTAGCATCCACCAACATGTCTAACGTACCCAGCGGCAGCAGATTCACGGATTACCTCTCCTCCTTGGGGCGCACTCCAGAGCCCTCTACCCCACCCAGCTCAGAGCCCGCTTGGGACTACGATCCTAGGCCTGCTGAGCCACCGACGTTCGACTGGGAGGCTGCGACTAAGGCCCGCACGAGTACTGCGCAGCCCATCTGGCGTAAAAACAAGGCCCCGCCGAAATATCCACCCATTAATGGTTCCATCGAGAAGTCTCCGATCGAGTTGCGCATCTTCGCCTTGCCCGACGATTCCCCCGATGCCGCGCTCCGCCATGTTCGTTCCATGCTCGACAAGATCCCCGACCTCGCGATCGATAACCTTCTTTTGATCAACGGGCCGTGGCCGTCCACGGTCATCGTTCGCTGGTCCGAAGACATGTGGCTCAGCCCGGCACTGAACCTGGCCATCCAACTAGACATCGTTCGACGCAAGCTGGCCGAGCTCGGCTTGGCGGTGTTCTGGTCCTGCGCTCGAGAGATGGATAGGCGTAACACTGCCACCTTCATCTTTGATCTCCCAAGCTCTGGCAGCGCAACCAAAGATCCTCTGACCGAGAAAGAGGCTGTCGAACGTGTAGTCGACTATTGCGCGAAGCAAGGACATCCCACGGTCAACGCATATGCGCTTTCTTTCCCGGAGGCTCGAGCATACAAGCGTCCTTTGGTTGTGGTGGTGAATTTCTACCATGTCCCATCCGTCGAGATGATGGCCACCGTCGCGCATTCCTTCCGTTGCAACCAATACGAAGTGTCGTACGACGTGGCGAGGAACGTCATCTTGCCCGACTTTCCTACAACAATTGTCCTCCCCAACGCCAGCCCTAATGGCCCGTCCATGGACAAGCTGTTGCACGAACTCGACGGCTGGATCGCTGAGTTCAACCACAGGTACCGGGCCGACGCTGCGCTCCTCGAATTCGACGGTCGTGCCATCCGGATGGTGCATAACCGACACTTCATTGTCTCACCATCATCCGTTGCTCTCGCGAGATACATCTGCCAGCAAATGTCCAAGTCCGGGCGCAAGTACGAGCTCGCCTACGAGCTCAACGATCGCTCCTTGGTGCCTCTGGGCTCTCTGGGGAAGTTGCCACTCGCTGACGAGGATCTCGCGAGCATCGCCACACTTCCCCGGACTCCTCAATGGCAGCTCGAACTCAATGAGCATAGAAAGGCAGAAGCCGCGCGCCAGAAGGAGGAGAACAAGGGCATCCACAGTCTGAAAACTCGGAAAGAGACTGCTCGACAGAAGCGTGACGAGTTCAGCCAACTCGAACTTGACATCAGCCTCGCGCTGGCGGAGGACGATTGCGACGCACACCGTCGCACTCTATGTGCACTGCGAGAGCGCGTGCGTGGATGGAAGCGGCAAGCTGAGGTCGAGTTCGACGACTTGGATGAATAGACGCGGGCTCCCCGTGACACGGAGCTAGAACAGAGACTGTTCATGACGACATCATAGAGAAAACTAGAGATGCATGTACTCCTGTGAAAGACGACAACACCACCACGTGAATTCGCAACGACTCAACAACACCATCAGTCAAGCAACACCGTCCACTTGCAGCGCTGTCTGCACGAGATGGCTCAATACGCATGACGCGCAGTGCACCGTGAGTTTTCCAAATGGGAGCTCACGACATCTCAAGCTGCTGACCGGAGGTTATGGCGAACACACGTCCGCAGATTTGCTGAGCTGACGACTCGAGTTGCTGCGGTCGTCCGTGCATGATCGGCGTGCCCTCAGGTGACATTGTAAACCTGCAGTGTGCGCGCGTGGGTCTAGTCAACGCGGCGTTGATTGCACCGCTTATGTGGGAGAGGACGCGGTGTGACTCACGCACTGACAGTATCATTGTTGTACTCCATCTTCATCGATCCCTCCCCTAACAAACTCACGCAACAACCTTCACAATCTTTCGTCGTGCATCAGGAGCACAACCATTACCTCCACAGCCCCAGGGTGGTCATTGCTCACACGACCTGTCACTCGGCTCTATGTGGCGACTCACCTCACCCCACACCCTCCGGTGCGGAAGGCCTCCACGCGGCCGGGGCGCCCGCCCGCACGGACCACTGCACACCTCGTGCTGCATCCCGACCCTTTAACCCTCAGCGCCACCCTCGTGCGCCGCACTGCCCCGCCTGGATCCGCACGGACTGCACATCACACCCCTCGCCACCCTCTGGTTGTCACCATGTCACTCTTACGCCCAGTCCTCTTTGTCTCGCTCCCATTTCCGCTGCACGTCACTTGAGATCCACTGTTCATCTCACTCGATCACCTCTGCCATCAACTCGAGTTCTCTTCCCACGCTCTGCGCCCTAAACAGCAGAGAAGGCATGGACGATTCCAGCTTCCTACCGATCTGTCGACCGCCTCGTCGCTCGCTCTCCGCTCAAGCGCAAAGCCCTTGCCGCCCAATGCCGCTCGAAGCGACCTGGAAGCCGTCGTATCCTTTGAGGATCCTCGTCTTCTTTCGCTTCACCTAGCATCATCACTGCATCTGTCCATTTCCCATCACCCCAGCTCACAGATTGTTCAGCATATCGCCTTTCTTCGCCAAACACTACAGCGACCTCTGTCCTCCGACTCCCCTACCTGACAAGATACCACTCGACCCAGCTCCCGCTTCGCCTCCAACGATCGACGGGGAGGCCGCTGCAAAGGCCGAACCCACCACCGCAGAACCGACTCGGCGCTCAATCCGAGGCATCGTCGCTACCTAGGCTACGCAGACACCTGACAATCGTCGTCCAGGAAGAACCTTGATCGGATTGTGCATCTTCGCTCTACCTCATCACCACCAGAACTCCGCGATCGACCTTGTGAAGTTCACGAATTGAGTGGATTCCTGCACTCGACGCCGAGAGTCTGCATCTGTCGAGCAGTGAGTCCGACTCCCCACCCGACTTTAAGCGTTATCTGCCACAGTCGCCAGCGACCATCGTCCTTTCCCAGAGTCAGTGCTCTGTCAGAGAATGTGCTGCTTGAGGGGCTCGACACCTGCAATGAGGAATGCAGCGCCGAGCGGAATGCTGAGGAAACGCTTCTCCTTCAACGGGTGTGCTGACTTGAAGACGCACAGCAGTCACCCCACCATCACTCCCTCGTCGCTCTACCTGGCCCGCAATCTCTGTCCACAGGTGCCTCACTCCCCCCTCATCAATCGTCCTCGCGGTCGCCCAGGTCAATCCTTGGACCGACTTGCACCTCGCGGCTCGCGATCGCTTCGGACTGTCATCCCATACGATGTTCACCTCCTTTCCCTTCTCGTCATCTCTTCTTCCCTCAACACTCTTCGATCCATTCAACAAAGCCCACCGTACCAGGCGCTATGCACTCGTTATGTAAGTACAGTTGTTCTGTATGCAGGCGGGCGCTTACTACCATCTACTGCATCCGACGCCCCTCGGGCCCCCATCGGTGAATTTAGACGGCGATCTTCGCATGACAATCGACAGATGTGAGCACCTCCACATTCCGGGGGGTATCGATTGCTGACGTGAGGAGGTGCTGATATACCGATGCGTATCAAATCGGACGCTGGCGTCCCAGCGGTTTATAACCAGGGTCACAGGGCCCAGATTTCTTTCATACTTCACCGGTGCGAGCGATCGCGCCGCTGGCCAGCGAGGCCATAGTGCTGTTTATTTTCGAATCAGAATACTTACCTTGTTTGGACGGTTGCGGCCCTCAAACTGCTGCCCGTCAGGTCATTAGCACGCCCATTGCACAGCGACTCACAGTCTTAGGGGTGAGAATGGCCTTGTGCTGGCTTCGGCTGGTTCACTCGCTAAATATTTGGCTCTGCCCAGCATCCTCTCGGGGGTGCCGGGCTACGCTTTTGCTTTTTCTGTGAGCAGATATGGCCTGCGACGGAGGGTTGTTGTGAGGCGTAACGGCGGCTTAGGTCCGGTTCGAATCTAGCGTGGCTGACGTCATTTTGGCGCCAGAACGCGTTACGCGCGTTTTGGCCAAGTTTGGAGGCTTTCCGGGACGTCTTTTCAGCATTTTCGCGATGTCGACACTCAAAAATGGATATGCATGATGATCGCTGACATCAGCCTCTCAAACGACTCGTACCAGCGTTTCTGGGATCGTCTAGATCGTACATTCCGCGAAAAATACGGCTCGAGATTCACCTGGCGATTCGAACACAGCCAGCGCCGCCAAATAGCCAGGCGGACGACTCTTCCCATCACAACTCGACCGGTTTGCGACCTCCTACCCGCAGAGGAGGCTGTTACGCAATGCCAGCTACGCACAAGTCGGCAGACTGGTGACGTCTCGACCGACCACCGTTGATCGACTGGCCCAACATTGCGCTTCTCCCCCCTCTGCCATTTCATGCCGGCTCCCATACCTCAGCGTTCTCCTTCGTCCGTGTCTTTGGATCGGTGACCCTCGAGCGGGCAAAACCGTGTGCGATGGACAGATGAAGAACTGCGACCCACAACGACCTACAATTCACCCATCTGCCATCCTTCTCCCGCTCAAGTCCTCTTCACAACTCCTTCTTCTTCCCGACGCATCGACACCATCACATCATCTCCGAGCCATTCGCTTCAACTCGACCCACCTATTCAGCAGCCGCGATAAGCATAGCGCAACTACCTACGTGAGACACGTCTCAACTCGCTGTCGGGCGCAAGGGCGCAACATTTGGCATCTAATCTCGAGGTACGTACTCGCTGTCTCATTGCTTATCATGGGGCGCACGCATGCGCCCTGTGTCTCACACACATGTCTCATCCATCTTCGGTTATCCATCTCTGCTTGTCTCTTCACATCATCAATCTCTACATCGCTCAATCGACTCCAAATGGCTCCCCTCTTAGCTCTGGAGCGTCCTCGGACACCAGAGAAGTTGGGTCCGTTCGTCCAGGTGGTTAGGACGTCGGATTTTGAGCGGATTTAATCTCTTTCCGGCAACCTGGGTTCGAGTCCCAGACGGACCTTGATTTTGCGCCTCAGACAGTCCGATCGAGCTTATCTTCGATCGGATCAGTCAGTTGATGGCACAGCGCTTTTTTGCGTGATATCAAAGTTGGTGCTCTACGGGCGGATTGGCCTCGAAAGATGCATCGCAGTCTATCATGCTGAATAGAGCTTGCGTCTTCGCACTGAAATTCCGCACCAACTGAACTTTCACAACGCGCTTGCAGTATGATCGCAATTTAGCCTCGTCCGCAGTCTGCAGAAGATGTGACAGCGTCTGAGACAAAGGCGCGTGCATTTAGAATGCCCATCACAGACTTACTAGTGCCTTGGTGTGGCCACTATCTCGTCCGTCATCGCAGTCCGCCGCCGCCACGGTGCCGAAAATGATCATACTTTTGAGTTTTCGGTAGTCTATCGGCTGACTAAGCTGAAATGACGATCCATGCATCAGACTGCCCGTAGCTTGGGCATAGAGCACTTAGCACAGCTTGTGCCATCTGGTGCTTATTCTCAGCTTCTGAGTGGAATGAGCCGTAGTACTCCCATGTCACACACCATCAACATTGACACACGAGTGCACCGGTCGGAGCCAAGACAACGGAACCTGCGATGGCAATGCTCTCACAGTGCACAGCGATTTATAGCAAATCAAGGCGCGATGCTGGCAGAACATGATGGCTTGGCGGGTGCCAGATTACCGGGCCGCGCTCGGAGGTATCGGTCTTCAGCCCTGTCGGGCTCGTCCGACCACTGCGAACCAAGCGCCGAGTCGAGATGTCGTCGGCCAATAAAGTTCGGCATCACTGGCGGCGGGTATCCGGGCCATCCCACTCCCGCCGGCACTGGCGGGTGGGTGGGTCGAGAAACATGCCGCATGCTGCTCCAGCCCGAGTAATACCAGCCAGACATCGCCTAACATTGATTGGAACGCCTGGTGGTCAGTGCGAACGCCAGGTTCCAGGCCGCTAATCCGACTGAAACTCTGATACGAATCGTCACACATGCGGACTTATTAGAGTTGTTTGGAGCATGATACGGCATTGATGGCAGTGGCCGTCGGATAGAAATAACCGAGATATGTAGCGACCCGACTCGGATCCGCAACTCGGTCTGACCAACACTTTCATTGTCATCATCTTCTTAAAGAGACATCCACTCCACACAGCGTAGCCGCACATGACCCCGAGAACAGCTATACCATCATGTCCGTGTCCGACATGACGATGGCGGCGACGCCGACCGAAAAGGAGTTTAAAGACGTTCAAAACATCGACGAGTATGATGAGCGAAACGAGCCCACCTTGATGAGCGACACGGTGGTGGACCGCAACTCGCTCGATGCAGCTGCGTGCCGACCTGCAGTGGTGCCGATCGACATTGGACCACCGCCCGACGGTGGGAAGGAAGCATGGCTCTGCATCACTGGATGTTTCCTGCACCTGTTCTGCATCTTCGGCCTGAGTGAGTCACTGTTTCTCTTCGGGTTCCTGACGACAGTCACTAGCTTTGGGCAGCTTCTGCCGTACTACTCGGAGCACTTTCTGCCAGGCTACTCGAAGGCACAGGTCTCGTGGATCGGCTCCGTGCAGCCGCTCATGGTGTTCTCGCCTGCCGTGCTGAGTGGGCGATTCTTCGATGTCCACGGTGCCCGCTTCCAGTCGATCTCCGGTACGCTCTTAGCTTTCGGTGCCATCGTGGCACTGTCCTTCAGCAAGGAGTACTACCAGCTGCTGCTGTCGCACTTGACGTTCGGCATGGCGGGCGGACTAGTCTACGCACCGGCAACAGCTGTGGGCGGGCACTGGTTCCTGAAGCGCCGCAGCACGGCCGTCGGCATCATCGTCGGGGGCAGCGGTCTCGGCGGAATCATCTACCCGATCTGCCTCAAGGTCATGCTCGACAAGCTGTCGTTCCGCAATACCATGCTGATCATTGCCGGATGCAACTTTGTCATGATGGCGCCGGGATGCTTGTGGATGAAGGCTCGCCTACCGCCCAAGACGCCTCCGCCATGGCGCACGCTGCTGGTGCCTTGGCGCGACCTGCGCTTCGTCTTCCTCGTCATGTCGTGCTCGACTTACGCCTTCAACCTCCTCACAGGCTACTTCAACGCACCGACGCTGGCTAGTGGGAACAAGCTCTCGGCCAACCTCATCGCCTACAGTGTTGCGATCCTCCAGGCCGGCTCGCTGGTCGGACGCGTGGGCTACGGGGTGCTCGCCGATCGATTCGGAGTAGGTCGCGTCTTCGGATCACTCGCCTTCTCGACGTCGATCACATACTACGCCTTCTGGATCGCCAACACCGGGCCTGTCGGTACTTGCTTTGGCCTGTTCCTGTTCGGCTGCTTCTCTGGCGCCTGGTTCACGCTCGCAGCCAGTGCGACGGCGCACATCTCGCCTCCAGATGAGCTCGGCAGCCGAATTGGCATGATGTGGACGAGCATTGCGATCCCCATCTTGCTTGGTCCTGTCATCTCAGGCTACCTGATCACCGCGGGTGGTGAACGCTTCACGTACGCGGGCATCTTCGCCGGATCCACCATGCTCATATCCGGAATACTCTACGTCGCACCCCACGTGTGGCGTCTCGTACGACGCTCCAAGGCATCAAGTGAAACCAGCACTGCATGATTTCCCCACCGACGAGCATTTATCCCTCGCCATGCACTACACAAGCATCTCGTCACCAAGCCACACACAAGCATCAATACAATGAGGATAATCAGGAAGAAAGGAAAAGGGCACTGCTCACATTTGTATGTACAACTATTCGTATGAAACCAAGTATGCTACAGGAGGGAGCGTTCGAACTCGTTCTCGACCTCGGTCCACTCGCTGTAAGCAGCAGTCAGGAGGTCGAGCTGCTGGACATAGTGGGGCTCGAGCGCGAGCATGACGATCGGGTGCCGCCGGGCGGGGGGCAGGGCCTCGAGGATCTCCTTCTTCCTGTCCTCCCAGTACCACGCCTGGAGCTCGGGAGCGTTAACAGGAACGTGGTTGAGCTTGCACTGGGCAAACTTGTCGTCGATGACCGTGACGTGGCCGCGGATACGGAACTGGCACCCAGCGCTCGCGATGAACCACGCAATCTCGACGTTGCCATTCTCCTTGAGCTCCTCGACCTTCTTCGACGACGGATCAGTCGCTATCTGGATCAGTCCGCTCGGCGAGACTGTACGCGTGTCAGCGTCGCAAGCTCGATGTGATATGACCTCCATGGTGCAGCATACTTACAGCCCTGGAAGGTGACGGTGCGGTTGCGAGGTCCCTGGGGAGTCACAGTCGCGAGAGAGAGCTCCTTCGCGATAGGAGAGGACTTGGCAGCCTCCTCGACGAGAGCGCGCCAGTCGCCCTCGTTGGTCTGCGAAACGGTGATCGACTCCTGAGTGTCTCCCATTGTCGGCGGTCGTGTTGGTTAGATCAGTACAACATGCGGTGCGCCAGCTCACACCGAGCCTCTTATGTAGCAATTGCGCCCGAGTCATAGCGCAATGCCTGCACCGCTGCGACACCGCCCCGGGTGTCCGAGCCCGACTGGACCCGTCTGAGCGTCGAGAGATGGCCTTGACATGGGCCCGAGACCTGCGTCTGCACGGTTTCCGCACGGCTCCGCACCCCGTGGGGCCATGAGGAGTTTCCGCATCACTGCTTGGCGGACATCGCATCGCATTGATAGCTCGTTGTCAACGCCGGCGCAGCGAAGTGGCTTCCACATGCATAGCGACCACGTGTCCTACGCAAACAACAGCAAAAGCCCTTCTGACCAGGTACCGTGTCGTACCTAGCAGTTAGCAGGATATCACACCTTACTTGCTAGTCGACGGCGGTATACAGCTTTAGGGAGCGTCGGGGACGCATGTGCTTCGGATCAAGGTTTCGGTCATGACCTTTAGGCCCAGGGACACGATAGCGAAGACCGAGCTTTATCGTTTTAGCGCTCTTCTATGATCGGATGTTCGGCCCATTGTCGGCATGAAGACTTCGATAGCGGGCGCTTCATCGGTTCCCTTCCTCGGACTGAGCACGTCAGCCTACTGCGGACTGATAGTCTCGCAGCGAACACCTCGGCCCGATTATCACTTCACCTCAGACTGCGACTTTCGGACATGGATACTTTGAACTAGCAATGCATACACGTGGCCGTGAACCATACAGTCTACAACAAGAACACATGCGCATGGAATGTACAGAAGCTATGGAATGCTACAATGCTATGAAGAGAATGCGAATGTCCTTAGGAATCTAGGGAGGCTATAGTTTGGCTTTGGGGTAATGCAGCCTTGAAGCCATGCCTACCCTGCGCTTGTCGCCGTCGAATACAGTGTGGAGGTGGGTCAGCACGTCTAGACCAAAGATCCAGGTACTGTTGAACCCGGTCGACGACGCATGTAGGCTGCGCTCATGGCGGCCGCGGCGGCGGAAAGTGAACAGCTCTGGAAGATGCACCCTGGCTCCGCCAGCGAAGACGAGGGTCCAGTCACCGCCATTGCCGATTCTCGGGTCGGCGTAGAAGAAGGAGAAGAACGCCTCGACGTCATGCGGAGGAGCTACGCTGGCCACCGTGCCCGAGTCGAGCAGTACCTGGCGGTTCAGCACCAGCGTCCGGCCCGCGTGCTCGATGGCGCTGAGGTGGACCTCCCACCGATAGTCGCTCGACACTGGCGTCCACACTGGCGCATGTGAGGGGCAGTCCGTCACGCCGCTGAGGTCAGTCTTCCACGTGATAATGCTACTCACCCTATGGTCAGCTGCGATCCGTCGTTCGCCACCGGCGGCAGCGCGAGTAGAGCCTCCAGTCCCGCAGTGCCGAAACAGAGTGCGCACATCCGTCGTTGGCTATGCGCCCAGAGCACGCGGTGAGACTTTCCATGCTTTGGCAGGCCGAGCCCGAGCCCTCCGACCACGCCCGGCGGCAACGTCGCGGTGCCCCGGTCAGCGAGCACTATCGTCAGCTTTGACCCCGTATTGTTCATACGTACGAAACTCCATTCTGCTCCCTGCAGCCTCCACATAATCTTCAGCCCAGTGCCCCTCTATGCGGGTACCATCAGCGAAGTGGGTCGTCTTCTTCTCGCCGGTCGAGAATGCAGGTCCGCCAGCATGGTACCCATGCATGCCCTTGCAGGCAGGACTGGTGCAGTGCGAGCTGTAAAGCCACAGTTTGCCCGACCCAGTGTCGACATGCACGTCGAACGTCTCGTGGTGCTTTCCGCGCATTTGCAGAGGCACCGTGTAAAATACGCCACCGCGTGGTGGGTGGCGAAAAGTCATCCTGGCGTGAGTGGAGGTCCCAAGGTCCAGGTCCGATGGGTGGACTGGGGGTGAACTCACGGGAATACAGTGCGCGGGTCCTCGAGCCGGTCCCACAGTGAGAGCTTGCGCGCCCAGGTCGGATACAGCGCCCCGAGCACTAAGAAGAGTATTGCGAGTATGCGAATGAGAAGCATTGTGGATGTTGTGGTGAGATGAACGCTGTACCGGCTGGGTGTGCTTTAATGTCCGCAACGCCGAGTCGCCACCGTCACCATCGCCGGCGGGCGTGACCGACTCCCATCACACCGCCTCCTCAGGTAGTGTCAGCCTACGTCAGTTCAGTCCAGTGCATGCATGGACTGTCAGTGCCGAGCAGTCGAAGGCCTGCATTGCTTGGACCCGCCAAGAAAAGAGTAACGGAAAGACTAGCCCCGAGCCTCGACGTCTGTTCCATCGTCGTGCTGCTCACATTCAGTCGGTCAAAAGAGCCGAGATATCTCCCTGGCAGGCATTGATAATCGCCGATGCCAAGGACTCACAGACGTCACAGCACAGGGAACACTGCTCAGGATCGAACTGCATGGGTTTCGGAGTGCAAAGATTGATTTGAAGCGACGCTCTGCGAGGATTCAGAGACGAAGGAGAGAGTCATGACGTCCATTGGGTAGAGTCCGCTGTGTAGATGAAGATGAAGGGCTGCTTTCTTTTGGTTATTCTAGGTAGGGTATATAAATGCGTGCAAGGCTATGACCAAGTCTTGATTCCAGTCCTTCACGCATCCACGGCCAATAGCCGCTGGTAAAGCGTCGAAGGAGTGACAGTAACGTTTAAACGGGGCTAAGCAAGGATGACCATGGTCTTCAAGCCGGGCATCATCAGATCTCCGAGAGTGCTGAGCTCGACGCGTGACACTCTCCTCTCAAAATCGAATCGCATGCCTATTGAGGGTTGTTGTGTATAGACACGATCCACATTGCAGGCCGCCTGAGTCTGGACCTGTCTCACGATGCGACTTCTGCACGGTAGTCAAGTCCCATCATCGACGCGCTATCGAGAGTGACAATCAAATCTGAAGGCGTATCCGATAAGGGGAACAGGACCGACTGCTTCGATCAAATTAGACTGCGTCCGGTTAACGTGACCTTAATGATAAGACGGCAATGGGAGCGACAATCACTTAGTTTTACACATACCAGAAGCCCACAGTAGGCAAGTCTCTTCCACAAACCTTTGGCCAAAAGGAGAATCCTGGAAGTTCGGCCTGGCTGCCTCCAGGAGGCGATGGTCTTCTCGCAGGCTCAACCGCAAAGTGCGTCGGACGGAGTGTACGCTCCACGCGGACCTCGTCACCAAGGTCTGCGGGGAAAGCGCTTCTTGGGACATTGCAGGAAGAAGACGTCTGACTATGCCTCTGATCTACTCACAACGCTCTACCACGTGCTAGTAAAGGAACAACTGCGCTCCTGCGACTGTACTCGACAAGAGCTCACCACAGATGTTCAGGCTGGAATACGACGCCCGTGATCAGGTTGGACGGAGGCTCCTCTCCGATATTGGGCGCAAAACTACCACTCCTGTGGCCGAGGAGCGTCGTTCGCACCGTTTCCTCCCCACCGAGGGCGTGCCAAGTCTTCCCCACATCGGCCCGTCTTCTCAGCGATGCGGTCTCCTCGTGTCCTCCTTCTCTTCGCTATACTCGTCGCAACGATCGAATAGCAGTCGCAAGATCCAAACACGCAGTGGTAAGCTTGAGGACAATAACAATTGCTAACTTCACTCCAGTTCGGTCACTGGCGTCGCTCTAGAACGAAAGAAAGTGGCCCCGACCATGCCGCTCGAGTTCTTCCCGCCATTTCCGGCCGACGCTGCCAGCGGAGAAGACACGGTCGTCTCAGCTACAGAGAGCCCCGAGGCTGTCGACCCAAAGTTCAACCTGCCGGTCTGGGGCCAGATCTTGTGGAGGCTTCAGCAGAAGAGCGACTCCCGGAACACGCCCGCCCCCGTTGACACCCTTCACGTATCTCACTCACTGCAAGCTCCTCCTACTCCGGCACCAACCCCGGCTTCTACCCCAGCTCGCACTGCGCCTTCTGATCAGGAGACTGATACGAACGAGGAGGAGCTATATCCTCCCATCCCCGACGACATGCTGGACCGTGCACTCGCCAAGATCGACTCGGAGCTGCACTTTCCCACCCTTGCCGTCCCCCACGCCGATCTCGGCACCAAAACGCTCGCGCTTCTGGCGGCAAAACGTCACCTCGTTGAATCTGTAGTAGCACACGAGCTCAGAGCGTGGGAGGCGGACACGCGCGCCGTGCGAGACCGCTACCGCCAGCAAATGGCCACTCGTGTGCTGAAGCGGTGCATCGGTGTAGGGCGCAAGCGCTCTTTCAGTACGCCGCCCCTCACTCCGGAGAATGAACGAGGCAACAACAAGTCTCCGCGCTACCGTGCCCACACCACTGATCCTCGCCAGGCACTGCGCGACCGCCTCGCCGACGAGGAGACAGAACTCCTGGACGTCCATCGCATGCGTCCGGGTGTCCGCTCCATCTCAGTCCGCACTCTCAGGGAGGAAGTCGAGCGCCAGAGCGCACTCAAGAATGGCAAGTTCGTGCTTCAGCAGCGCAGGAGCCGCGAGGAGATCCACGCATGGTTGTGTCGCATCAATAGAGCCATCGAGTGTGGGTGGATCGCACTCCTTGATAAGGAGATCGGCAAGCGACTCAAGTGATTGCGTCACTCGTCAACCTGTCTCTGTCACCTCTAAACTCTGTGTATGTATACAAAAGGACAATAAGATGGACTATGCATGACTCACCGCTCTCGGACCTTTGCGGTGACGTGGGCCAGTCTTGAGTGAAATTGATGGAAAAAGCGCAAAATCTCCGTCTAGCCCACCCACCTCTCAGTTAGTCAGCTCATACGGCAGACATAGGGTGCCCGCGGCCACAGTACTGCCGCTCTTAGAGATAAGACGCTGGGAATTCGAATCAAGTCGAGCACCATACAAACGCCTCAACATCGACCCGCTTTTACAGTCCGTACGACGTTGGGGGAGTTATTGTCTTGAAGAGGTTGCACGTGAGAACGCAGTAGACATCAAGACAGCCCTCTGTTGTTCATGAGATCTCACTGTGGCTCATCACGGTGTGTATCGTGATATACCACCCTGGTGCCAAAGATGGTCAGGTTAGGAGGAACCCGGACCCGCTCACACCTTCCCGTACGCTGTCAGACCACCTAAGTGCCTTTGAGTGCGGGTCGATTCGTGCGCCTTCTCTACCGTAGCACGCCTTTCCCCAATCACTGGGCTGCTCACGTCTGGTGTTCCGAGACACCCAGGGCATGCCACGCTGTCTTACTTCTGTCTGGCACAAGCGTACGACGCTTAACACAAAGGCACGTCGAACGTGCTGCATCCTCAATCCGCTCATACCGCTGTACTCTCAGCTGATGCCAACAGCATCCGCGACCAGCATTGAGCAAATCCGTACTAACGGTGCCACCAATTGTTCAATTGTTGTGCGATGGGGTGAAACGGACGGACGGATGTTACAACAATTCCCCAGGCCTCGAACAGTCGGCATGTGATCGCCATTCACCAAGTATCGAGCTATGTGCAGCCATGCTGTAAACTTGTGCAACAAGGGTGCCATTGTGAACTCGTCGGCAAATGCGAGGTACGCGGGTTCAGCGATCACGAAAAGAAGGGAGAGGGAAGACAGCAACCACAGAGGGAAGACTAGCAAGACGGAGGAGAGACTGGCAAGACGAAGGGAAGACAGAATCGCAGAGGGATGGCAGGAATCGCAGAGGGAAGACAGGAAACAGCAAGGGAAGACAGGAAACAGCGAGGGAAGACAATGAAGACGGACAGAAGGGTAGGAAACACGGACGAGGCACGCAGGGGACAGGGACGGACCTCAACGTGGTCGGGGTTTCTGTTCCAACCCTAATTTAGAGTTGAGGGGAGCAAACCTTCGAGTGATGTTGTTGGACAGGTGAGAGTTGTAGTGGTGGGCATGCCAATGTCAGGTAGGACTAAGCTGTTCGCTTCGACTTGGGACTCACGAGCTTTTCCCCCGCGGAGGAGAGCATTCAGTGCGGCAGATCGTCCTGTAATGTAGAATGCAAGGGCCTCAGCGTAGCGCGAACTGTGAAGCTTGCGCGAGCACGTTCACCGCGTGTGTAGAGCTTGTTTTGCTTCTGTTGCTTCTTTTCGCCTATCTTGCTCTCTCTTAGCAGTGGGTCGGCAGGGGGGTCCATGCATACTCTTAACTCTGTAGCTACTCGTCGTCCATCGTCACAACGGATGAGAGGAGCACAACAACGCGTCATAGGAACATGTCAACGCGTTGGTCTCTGATCACCGTTCGACAGAGTGCTCGCTGACATCTGCCCGCTCGACGTACGCTGGTACCTACGGCGCCGTAGGCTGGTTTATGATCTGATCAATGGTGAGCCTCGTCTGGACCGGTCCTCAGCTTGCTGATCAGTCAGTCTTGGACTACAAGTCGAACAAGCCTGGAGCCGATGGGGTGTGATCCCTGATCAGTGCCCTGCAGACTACTCTGGACTTTCAGGCTCATGTCCCCGCATAGACGAGCGTGCATCATGTGCACACTAATGTAGACTCCCCTTCTTTCTGCCACCTGAATTACGCGACAAACACCTCACATCCGTCTGTATTCTCAACTGCAGTTTGCACGATGCATATTCACCTGACTGGCCAATCATAGGATTGGTGAGCGCGGGAATCATGCTAGCGCTATTCCGGCATAACCCGCTGGTGACCGAGACGCCTGCACCACGCGAAGATCTACACGCGCAGGGGTGCGGATCATCGTCACCCTTACGGTGTCTATTCATCTTCAATGGACAAGGTTTCCGCGGGTTCCTCGTGACACCTTCTCGTCTGCACAAGTTTCCGGGGCCTGGTGAGTCCCTCTTCGCGGATGCTGATCCGGCTCTCAGTATGTCAGCACATGCAATGAATATGACTAGCACAGAAGCAAATGCATAGCGTGGAGGAGGCAGGTATTCATCGATAGTCTGGTAAAATACAGGGGCCGCAGTCTGCTGCAAGGGCAACTCACCGGCCCTACAAGTCGTGGGAACCAGCCTTCGAGATCTGCGGCTGCAACAATGTCTGAGCTTCCGAAGCTTATGGCGCATAACCTTGTCACCCTTACTAGGTAACGGCAGCGAGGAGGGCAGGCAGGAGGAACGTGGACAGAAGACAGAAGACTGAGCTGACAACCCCAAAGATCTCGATGGAACATCGATTCTGTCGGCCCCGGACGCCTTCTCGTAATGCCTTCAGAGTCACAATGACCAGAGGGACACGTGAATGCCAAAGGCAGCATCAGCCCCGCGGGCCTCCGGGTCGCATCCCAACCCTTACCAAACTTCCCCGTCAAGTCTGGACAGCTTAGCGATGTTCGCAGTGCGCATGCTCAATCCAAGTCTTGGGCCGCGGTGGATGAGCGCTGAGTTGTCAGCATTTCCGCTATCTTTACGACACTGCGGGCGACAAAACTTCCTCCCCTGTGGTAGCGCGTGGCGGCTCCAGGCGGCACGTCGCCATCCAGGTTGAGACCACGGAACCCCTTCATTTAGCCCCCATATTACAGCACCACCAAAGGCAATGTCGATGTCTGATTACAGCCTGCTTTGAGGAAGCCGAATCTCTGCCCACTTGGCCATTGCCCACCGCTGCCGCCGCTCCTTGCATTCGCACTCAGCTCCCGAGGGCGAGAATGGGAAGCGAAGAAGCAGCGTAGGAGCGGCAGGGTGGGAGACCAGAAAATGAGGAAGCCGCAAAATCCGAAACCAGTACCGACATGGCCCCAGGAGCCCTGAGGTCATATTCCGCTGTCTCATGTCATCTAGCAGGAATGGCATGGCAGAGGTGGAGGCGAGCTTGAAAGCGAGATATTCGAAGCGGTCGACTGACTCCCAAAGCACACTCACATGACTCGAGGGTGAACAATCAGATCGTTGTTGGGGCCATTTTCGTACACTTCGTTGGTCACCTCCATGGCAGGACCCTTCCCGCATCTGGCATCAGTTAGAAGTCCATACTTCGAGCCCATGACTGCACAGGCAATCTGAGAAGACGAGAATTCGTGATCGCGAGGAATCTGCTCAGCAATAGATTGACCGCCACCGGGCAATCGGTATTTCGGTCGCCAGACCCCACTTTGGGTGAGACCCAGTAGTGGCTCGGACCATTCAGAAGGGAAGCATGGCGCTGGTAGAGCCAAATGGGCTGCTAAAGCGTGCATGTATGACCGCATTACAGTTGCGGATGGTAGCCAGGCATCCAGGCACCGATGACATGGTAGGTGAGCCATCGCTGGGAGAGATGGACGGGGAAAGCGGCCGCTCGGCAACCCGACACCTTGAAGCTGCCGACTTGGGAGAGTGAAACTTAGACATCATATGTTTCGCTCAGACGGGAACCGCGGCTGCGTCAGCAGTGGGTGTACGGATCACAGTTGTCCAGAGTGATAGACCACATGCCGAGCAACACGAATCATCTCCCAAGATACTGAATTGCAAGGTTCCTCGGTCAAGTCGAAGAGCTGCTTGCACCAACATTATCCAGTACTCACTGCCGGAAGACGCGTTCGAACGGCCAGCACTTGATCTCGGGCTGCGCGACGCACGTGTACTGCATCAAGGCGAAGAGACGACAGCCGTCAGGCCCAGCAGCATTGGAGCCCTGCTGAGACATGCTGTCTAAGCCGAATGCGTCGACAGGTATGGTGGAGTGGTCGATGTCGAGGGTATGCTCCTCACCGTCATCGCAATCAAGATAACGGAGAAAGACGGCAACCACGGAGGCATATCCTCACGTGGCAGCGGCCATGTGGCAAAATGAGACGGCCGATGGCTGACGGCATTGAGCATTCACCCCTGCCATCTGACAGCTCTCAATCAACCTCGCTTCAGGAGCACACTGACATTCAAGGACTTCTTGCAATTGCATCGACCGTGCACCTATCCCTTCAGAAAGCAGTTCCCCCCTCCTGCCATTGTTTTCTTTTCTATCCAACGCTTTTCCTGCAATTCACTCTCTGACCTTTGAGCGCCGAATGCCTCCCCTACACCTGCCGGCTGTCAGAAGCACCCTCAAACCATCAACCTCCTCGACCTCCCTTTGCTTGGTCTGACTCAATGGACCTCGGTCTCCTGCGCTAGCAACTGCTATCAATGCTGTGTCAAACCTCTTGCCAAGCCTGTGCCCTAGATTTCCCCTCCCGTTCCATGCGCAGGTCCTTTGCGCTGTGTCGCCGACTGCCGCGGTAATGATCAGTCTGAATCAAGGTTTGACAGGAACCAACACGCGATGCCATGCGCGCGCGGGCTTCGGCAGTCTGGCATCAGGCTGTCAGGAGTTGCACTGACTGATCAGAGTTTACCGGGACGCTTTACGTACGGAAAAGCCAATGTACACTGCACGCGGCTGTATCTAAGGATGCAGCCGTTGTCAATGTCCTGACCCCTTCTGCAACACCTTGCCATGTCGTCGATTGGCCGCAATGTTTGGTCGGAGGATCTCGCAGTGGTTGAGCGGTCAGCGAAAGGGCATGGAGCTCGGTCCGATCGCTCAACACAACACACAGCCCTCTCATGCACAAAGTTCAGCAGCAGCAGAATTTGAAACGCTCCACCGCAGCTTTCTGCAGAGCAGCATCGACAAGAGTAGCCTGTGCCTGTGCATGCGCGCATGCAAGTGATGCCGTTATGAGCGTAAGAGCGGGCTGCCCGGCTGCCCGAGCGCCCGCTCTTCCACCACTGGATCACTCAACTGCCTTCGGTGAGGAGAACGCGTGCGCATACGTACGACCGAGATTGGATAAGGTTGTTCTGCCATGCTCCTTGGTTCTGCGTCGCTGGATACCTCAAACCTAGAGATCCCGGGACCCAACATCCCAGCCCGCACCCATCGTATCGGGACATCGCTTCGGAGTACACGCACGCTGCGTTCATGGCCTAAGGCTGGCTTGTAGCGTACTTGCAGCTGGGAAATCTCATAAATACGACGACTGCTGCGTTGAGAGGTCATATCTTCTGCCACAACCTCATAAGTTTCACTACACTCCCCCAACGATCCATCGGCTCACTGTCACTCGCTATCAACCTGCAGAACGGAACCGCCAAATTAATACGGGACTTTGTCATCGCTGCCCGCTCTCAAACGACATCAATCACAACAGCCACACAGTGGCTGAGGCGACTTCCCCGTCCAAAAAACCACGAGATTCTCCACGTGCACCGTGTCTCATCGACCTCATTAGGCGCTTTCATCAGCTGAAGCCACCTGCATCATAGACGGCATACATTGACCTCCCCGGCGTAAAGTCATCTCGGCGCGTAGCATATATTGCTGGGCGCATTTGAGCAGCGGTCATCTCGGCGTCCCGACAAGCCACCGGAGCGCCTCGCTGCGTCTGTCAATCACCTTCGCCGACTCGGCAAGTGCGTGCTCTCTGAGACATTGAGCGCCTCCCACGCTATCTCTCGAGACCGGTACAACCCCGATTTTCGCTAGTGCCAAGTGCTGTCCCCCTCCTTTGGTCAAGGCTCGCCCGTGTGCAGAAACAGCCGAAGGGCTCCTGGTTCCACCGTTGTGGTAGTCACGCACTAAGTAAGTAAGCATGCGCCTGGATGCTCGGTTGCCCTCTGGTAGTTGCCTATAGTGGAACATGCTCGAGCAGGACATCCTGTTCAAGCACGCGCGTCGCACAGCTGTTGAGTCCTCTGGATCGCTGGCCTTATTGGACAAGTTGCACAAACATAGGAAGCGTCCCGTGCGTTGAACGCGAGCATATACCATAGCACCCTGATTCGTTAGGTGAAAGCGAGAAAGCAGACTATCCGGAACGAGTACGAGAGTGTGACACGCGAACGGAGGCCGTGAGGGTCTGGTAGGCTGACCAGGCAGGCAGACACGAGCAGGCAGTAGGCAGCGGCTCAGGCACAGGGCCTTGCTTTTCCTCCGAGCGACATTTGTGTAACGCCTTCGAGGATCAAGAGATTACCCACAATCCCGCCCCACGCCACATCGGATCCCTAAAGGTCAGTCACGTTCATTTTACCATTTCATTATCCTGGCACTTTGTGGTCAGCCGGCCGAGGTTGGCATTCGGGCCACCCGGGGATGATTACGTCCTCCTGGGTCAGGACCGTCCCTGAGGGTCGGGTTTGAGACCCTTTGGATGGGCGTCCATTTGCGTCTAGCCCGACTTGGCCTGGTTCAGACATCCTGCTCGCTGCTCGCTGCTCGCTGTTGCTGTGCGGCTGTTCTGCTGCATCTGCAGAGATGGTGGGCCGCTCTCGAGCAGCGCTGCAACCAGGAAAATTATCCAGGCGTCAGCCCCCATACCAGCTTCACGTCTTCGACATGGCTGACTTTCAGGAATCTAACAGACTTGCGCACGCACTGTCTATCGACGATATCGTTATAAAGTACGCACGACAGTACCCTCATCCTCCCTAGACCCCTGTCTCCTTCGTTCGACCGGTTCCAAACATCTCGTACCCATCTTTGTCTCTGCCTCCTCTTGATTCTCTCAGCTCGCTGTATCTCTAGGTTGCCCCTTTTCTGTCCTTTCTAGTAAATAGATCACTCAAACATCATCGCCCACGCGCCTCGCAATGTCGACCACCCCATCCCCTATGTCCTCACCTTCGCCCTCGTCGCGCTCGGTCTGGACTACGCGCAAGGTACTCTCCACGCGCAAGACGCAGCCCGCTGCCGGTCCCTCGGTCCCTCTCCTCCCTGCTGCTCCGCAGTGCTCGTCGCCTCGCCAGATGGGCGGTCCCCTCCGCCGGAGTCGCGCTCGGCATATGCGTCTCTGCAACCCCCACGAGTACGGTCTTTTCACCGTGTCCGAGGCTGAGGAGATCGAAGCCGCCGAGCGTTCGTCTTCGCGATGCCCCTCGTGGCTGTCAACGCGCTCGTCCGTGTCCGACTCGTCGGCGAACATCCACACCCCGCGCTCCGAGTCCGAAGACCCTTTCGAGTTCTGGGGCGCCGTCTACGATGAGGCTCCTGTCCCGCCCGTTCCGACCATCGAGCGCCGCAAGCGTCCTCCTCCCCTCGACCTCAACCCGTACCCTCGCTCTTCGGCCCGCATGCCTCGCGTCAGCAGCTGTGCTTCGGCCAGCGTCAAGGCTCCCCTTCTCCCGGCTCTCCCGATCAACTCGAACCCACCGCCGGTGACTTTCCCTAAGCGGCCCGAGCCTGAGGTCCCGATCGGTCTGGGTATCATGGCGCCGAATGGTGTGAACCTGGTCTCTGCGCTTCGCGAGCTCCTCACTTCGTGTGGCGAGTACGATGAGTTCAGCCACGACGAGATGTTCGCCGACGCCGATGACGATGAAGCCTCGATGGCGTCGTCGCCGCAGACGCCCAACACGCCGATCACGCCTCAGAAGGTGTACACCATCCCAATCCCGCGTGCGCCTCGCGCTCCTGCTCCCCGCGAGCACCGCAACGCTGTTCTCTTCGGAGACCACACCTTCCTCCAGTCGCTGAGCGACGAGTGCGCCGATGCGGAGGAGGACATGCCTTCGCTCTCGAGCAGCTGGTCCTCTACCTCGAGCCGCACGCCCAACCTCTCCACCCCCCATATGGAGGAGCCCTTGCACGTCCCTGTCGTGCCCATGGCCGGCTCACTCTACTCGATGCCGAACGTCCCTCTCGAGCTCATCTCCTCGCGGCCCCCGACGCGCCCTCAGCACCCCGCTTGGCGATATGTGTAAAACTTTTAGCAGCACACTGCTCAGCCTTCCATCACCAAAAACCACCACCAGCAACAATGGCTGGCGCCCGACGGCCGGCCGTTTCAGAACACTTCCCAGAACACTCATCGTGCACAGACGTCGCCCACGCAGGGCGGCACCTCGGTTGTATCATTGCAGTTTAGCAAATCAAAGTCATCTCCCATGTATCAATGTAGACCTCTGAACACTCTGCCGAGCATTGCCTGACACGATTCACTGATTCAGCGATCAAGCATAGCTGCGAGAAAATTCTGCACCGG
This sequence comes from Trichosporon sp. DN520, assembly GCA_030347605.1. Classification (NCBI taxonomy): domain Eukaryota; kingdom Fungi; phylum Basidiomycota; class Tremellomycetes; order Trichosporonales; family Trichosporonaceae; genus Trichosporon; species Trichosporon sp. DN520. The sequence goes on from JASJUY010000011.1 coordinate 243,430, forward strand.
CCGCGCTAGTCTCTGCGAAACAATACATCAATTCAGTATGCTGCTTCGCTTCGCTGACAGGAAGGTATGGCTGGGCGCTCTGGCTTAGCGCATAGCGCAAGGTACTGCATTTGGTCTGCAGCGAGCTAGCGCGCATGGCGCCGCGTGCTGTCGGGACAACGCTGATGGTCCGCAGTCCTCTAAGCGGTAACGTCCGCGCTGGTCGAACGGCCCGCTCGCTGGAAGGGGGCAGCTGAGTGCTGCCATGTAGCGGCAAGAGATGATGGCTCGCAGGCCACAATTCTATTCAGCATCAACACATCAATGGAATCCTGCGCCAGCGGCCGCGGTTGTCGAAACGGGGTCTCCATTTGCACGCCCTAGCGTCCGCCTGCGGATGTAGCAGTGCGCATCGTCAAAAGCAGGCGCGCCCTGCGGACAGGAGATAAGGTTTCTGCCATGTTGTGTGGGGATAGGGTTTCGCTCTGCTCGATCTCTGCTTGCGACTCTGCGGTTGGAATTGGAATTATGGCAGTGGGCGTGTGGGCGCACGGGGGGTGCGGCTGGGGTGGCCGGGGTCGAGGGGCCGCCCTCGACCGCAGGGTCGGAAAAGCGGATGGTTTCGCTTCCCTTCCGCAGTGAATGTTTGGTCATGCTCACCTGCGCACGTACTCCTGATCGCACCCTGCGAGAACGCTACTGGTTACGGCCACGTTGCAGTGTTTACGTCTTCCAGCAACCCCTTTCCGTCGTTCCGACAGGACTGCTGTTCAGTGCACGGCCACGCTTTGGGCGCTGCCGAACAGCCAGAAGCGCTCATGACGCAAGACGCTTCGTGCTTGCTCGCTTCATCCCCTAGTGTGCAGGGACGTCTTCTGTATCCTCCGCTTAGAGGAAAAGAGGGCCCCATGGGCACTGGAGGTGTAAACTATAGGATTCATAGGATGGGATGACTGCTGCTCTGCGCAGCAGCCGCTACAAACAGAAGAGATGATTCAAACAATCTAACCGCCAGAAGTCATGATATCACGAGACTAGCTCTGTTCGGTCGACCGAGAATAGACTCGAAGGACGAGTGAGCTCATGGCGCACACTTAGTAGGTCGTGTTCGAGGCACCAGTGACGCCAGAGCCGGTGACGCCAGAACCAGCAACGCCAGAACCAGTGACACCAGAGCCAGTGACACCAGTGCCGGTCGTCGTCGTGGCGCCAGGCGCTGTGCCGGGGGCCGTCGTAGAAGAAGTGGCAGCGTTGCCGTGGGCAGAGGCACGGTCCCACTCAGCACGACCCTCAGCGCGCTCCCTCTGTCCCTCGGCGATGATCTCGGTGTTGCGGTTGTTCGTGGCGTCGTGGGGTGCGTTGCGGCCTGCGATCTTGTCGCCCAGCGAGTCTGCAAACTGGTTGAAGGAGCCGCGCGCCTCGTCACCGAGACCTGCCTCGTTAGCCACTGTCCATCCAACGTCTTGGGGGTGCGGCGGAGCCTCGGCCTGCTGCATCGTCGCCATGCCATTCACACACTGCACTCGGCGACGACGCCCACAACTCGCTCAAGTCAAGGTTCGAGAACAATCTGGCCAGCTCGGCGTTCTACTCGGTCCACAACACATGCCGCCGAAGATCGACAAAGCGATGTACATCTTTCGGCCGATCTTTGGCTCGAGCGTGACAGTCACAACATAACGGTGTTCCGTACACAGCCGAGTCAAACCGCCATGTCTGACGCAAGCATAGCCGCGCCAGCAGCTCAGCCAATAGGTCCAGTAGATAGCTAATGCTTGCGTGCTCGGCGCTAGAAACTGCTAGCGAAACCACGCTAGACGCTATCAGAAAGACTCACCCTTGATCTCCTTGAAGATGCCTCCGACGCCGTCAGCGACAGAGTCGGCGGCGTGCGAGCTCTTGCGGCCAAGGTCGTTCGCGCTGTTGTTGGATGCGGACATTGCTGTTGTTCTCAGTAGTGTATCAGTCTGAAGATGCTGATGCGATCGCGATCGCTGTCGTGCTTTTGTAGACCACTGTTGGAGCGACTCTAGAGCGGCGGCGACGTGAACATTCGGGCATGACGTCATTTCAACGGACATCCGGGTACTATAACAACCAGGAATGGGTATGATAGGCCGCGCGCATGAGTGATCAATAGTGCATCAGCGAATGTGCATGGCCCTCACCGGATGGAGGAATGTCGTGGAAGAGCGCTTGCAGAGGTAGGGATGTTGTGGCGACAACATCTAGAAGAACATGGGGTGCCTTCCTCGCGGCCGGATGTCGCAACTGCATCGATATCCGCCAGTTGAGCTTCCAAACTCTGTTTACGAGCCTTCTACGGCAAGCGTCGAGGTATCTATTCTGGTGTGACCATCGAAGCTGCGAGTCTGCTATTCTTGGGCTCTGACAAACGCTAAGGCAGATCAGCTCGATCACCTAAGTATCGCTCATGTTTGTACGCCTTACTTAGTGCACCGCCCTTCGTCAAGCGGATCATTTACCAGTCTGAAAACCTCCGGCATCACCTCGTGCAGTTAGCATGCAAGACACCGTTACTTCGCCATGTGGGTCAGCAGTAAACAGTGCGAAAGCAGGGTGCAAGGGCACAAACTCGGAGCTGCGCATTGACATGCCTGTAGTGAAGTCTTGAGAGGACATGAGTTGGTTCGAGCAAGATAAAGGGTGCCATCACTTTCCGGTCTGCTCGGCGTGTGGCATCGGCCCGGGATGATCGCCGTCCAACCACATCAACCAAAGTGCAAGGATAATGCATCACTCCCTTACGTCCAGGCCTCGACTTGATGTGCAAGCCATGTCTCGGGCCAAACATGCCTGCAGGTCAGCATTACTTCCGACGCGGCAGGCGTTGAGGTGACAATGTGCCATTTCAGGCTGCAAGAATGACCTGATATCCTTTCCGTCCATCTGGACAATCCGACCGAGCTGAATGCAGCCAGCGCCTGGTGGACCCAGGAGCGCTACCTTTGGCGGAGAGTGCGCGCTTGCTGCGACATGAAGTTGGCGCTGACCGTCTGTTGAACCAAGAGGACTTCTCCGATCAGGAACCCTTGGAATAGAGGGTGCAGCGGGGCATTGCCCAAAGCAGATGTCCCTCAAAATTATGCCCCGGAATGCGGCGTCCGCGTGCCGCTGCTGCCTAATCTGCCTAATGGCTAAAGGAGGGTACTCGAGAGTGGTAAATCGCAACAGCGCACCAACAGCAGACGCGCAGATATCGCATGGGATGGATCCAGCAGCTCGAGATACGGACCAAGATTACGGGACTCAATGCCCTCCCAGGCACGCTCACAAGATCAGTAGTGGGTGCCCGTGGCCCGCGGTGGCGTTCAAGTCGGCCCGTAGCGAGAGGCTGAATGGCTTCGATCGACGCCGCGTCCATTCAGTCGCGCGTGTCGAGGGGTATAGCTTTCTGCTGTCACCTCTGGCAACGGTGTGGAATCTGGTGCATCGGACCTTTTGCGCGTGGACAGTCTGGTTCTGCCGGACTGGACTGGAATCAGGCGTGTTTGCCGCACCGATCGCGCGCCGCTGATGTATCCACACATCTGGTCGTCACGAAAGGTTGCATGCTGTGCACCTCCGCCCTGAACCGTGAGAGCGCGCAAAACAAAGAACTCGCGGTGCAAAGACGGCTCGCGGTCATGCCAAGACGGCTCACGGTTGTCCGCAAGTAAATGGGCATAGCGCCGTCCGTGATGCGTACCGGGGCGAGCCAAGTTTAGCCCCGTCGATCACAATACGGCGGCCACTGCCGAGGATAACGCGGCCTCGGATGACCGCCCACAGACAACGATACCGTCAACTGTGCGATCAACGACATTCAAGGCTGTTGAAGGCGTCGATAGTGGGCTATAGAGGACGAACGCCAGGTCTTCATTATGGGTGCCTGCGCCAGACAGTCGAGCACGGCGTGTGGTCCGGCTCACCGGAGGGCTGTTCGGGAGGGGGCAATTGAGCAACAGGTGTCTTTAAGGCACCGGGGTCCGAGACTAGAAAGCAGTCGCGCTGAGCAGCATGGACATGGACCATGCGCCCACTCTGCGATGAGACTCTCAGGTCTCGCACTTGCACTTGGTCCAGCCAAGCATGAAATACAGCGGATACTGCTGCAGTACATTTCAGTCGCCCACGGAGAGCACGCAGAGTGGACGTGAATTGCGCGACGAACAGCTGGGCGCAGAGCATCCCGCTGGCGACTGCTTTTCATTTTACCAGTGCACACTCCTGCACATACGGCGCTCATTGAAGTTTCTGTACCGTCTGTCGTCCACAACTCAGCCTCACCCACGGCTAACAGCAATTGCTCACTTCTCTTGACACACCACTACAGGTCTATTGCACCATCCCCGCTATCCTATTTCGTCCGAAATGTGACAGGTCTGTTCGGCTCATTGCAAAGCAAAGTGCGCGTCACACTTTCTGCTTTCGGATCCAACCATAGTGCCTGTTGCGCAAGTGTAAACTGGGAAACTACTGAAGGTACCGCAGCAGTAAAGGTAGGTACTTCGGAGGGATAGAGGTGTACGACGACGAGGCACGCGGAACAGGCAGGAGTGCGACGTTGGATGAGACAGACGACGTCGTGCGATCGCGACCAGGACCAAAAGGGCAGCCACTCGAAATGCCGGATTTCGCGGGTGGGCGATGGGGTCCTCTAGGCCTCCCCAAGTCTCCCTTAGGCATGGGGCGTAACGCTCTCCCCAACGAGGACATGTGCCCATCAAAGACATTGCGATCTCGTGAGCGCACAGAGACGAGCGCACGACGCGTTAAGCATGAATGCGATGACGGCATTGAACGAGCAACAAGTGCTCGATCGTGGCTGCTCCGTTCCGCTGTAACTACAACGTAGCGAGTCGTACGCGTCGTCGTTGCAGCCTCAACGGTGCACGCTGTGCAGCTCCGCACTCAGAGAGCGCCTGCTCGACTGCAGACACAAGCTCGCTGAAGACGCCAGGGCTGAGCAGCCACAGCAGAGGCGCACAGACAGACGTGCTCTGCCCTGCACCTCTCCACGATCCGAATTGCAGCCGGTTCCTGCCAACCTCAGATGCGTACTCCTCCATTCATGTTTCGATACCCAATCTGTGTTCCCAGATAGCGGCCCGCATTGGACGCCTCTTCTTGGCGAAGCCTCTGCCTTGGCGAACTTGGCCCATGCATGGCTGGAGCCTGGGATTAGCTTTGGCATACCGTGGCGCTTGAGCAGAGCGCCAACGACGCCATCTGAGCCTCCGATGTCGAGGACGCCCCCGACGTCAGAGGCAAACTGGTCCCATGTCGCGATCGCGCCACAGCGAGCGCCTTCGCGAATGATCGACTGGATGTCTCGTCGATGAGACGACGAGCTGACTGCTTTCCAGGATGAGCACAGCTAACGACGACAGGCGCTGCTGATCAGAGCTTGAAGCTCAGGCTTCGCAGAGCTGACTAACGCTGACCGCCGCGAAGATGATACTGGCGCATCGGAGTCTCTGAAAACTCACAACTGACACGGAGGAGTAACTCCTACTGAGAGGGGAACAGCTTAAAGGACGCTGATGTGCTGACTAGTTGTCTAACTCTGTTTCGACACCTTCGAGAGGGTGCTCTCGCAGTGACGCAAGGCTTGCTGCAGCTCTTCGGCGACTGTTCCACTCTCGAGGCTGAGAATTGCATCTGTTCCACGTCTATGCTTAGTGACCAGCACCTATCTATGCGTGGCCACCGCCTATCTATGATCTAGTGCCGACCAGTTGGTGTACTCTTACGTCTACCGCAGTCCAGCGATTGCTGTGTCTGCCCGTGCAGAAACCTCCCACCGTCTGATGAGACTACACAACAGTCCCAACTCCCATCTCCTCCGCCTTCTCAAGCACGAGTCGATTGATAGCCAGATCCTGCATGCCCAGTCCAACAGACTTGAACACGGTGTGTCTTCCTTCTGCTCCTTCCCTTGTCCCCCTTCCTTCTCCACTTCCATCTCCTCCTTCTCCAGCTTTTGCTCCATCTCCACCCTCCGTCTCCGCCAACAACGTGCCCAGCTCCGTCAAATCCTCCCCCTTAAGCCCAGCCTGAATAACCTCCCCCGCATCACGAAGACAAGCCTCCCTCGAATCAACAATCACTCTCGCAGAGCGCATAAGGTCCAGCGGTGCTTCGCACATATCCGGCCTACTCGAGCCAAGGAGCACGACTGCTGCACCGGGTTTCAGTGCGCTGGTGTCGAAGAGCGGTGTGGTCGCCGGAGTGGCCGTGACGACTACGTCTGCCTGCTTAAGAACCTGAGGCACGTAACTCACGCCCCTCGCGTTGTGAGAGATGATAATGACCTCTGCCAGAGCATGAGGAATCGGGACAGCCGGCTCCCGTCGGAGGACAACAGTACGGTGCACCCTGGGCCAGAGTCGCTTGAAGAGACTCAAATGGGCTCGAGCCTGGTCCCCACCGCCGAAGACGACCATTCGGCGAGGGTTGGCTCCGATGGCGCGGATGAAGAGCGCGCTGCCTGTTTGTGTCAGCTGGGACCAACGGACAGACAGCTTCCACAACCTCCTCAACTTCCCCCGCTTCCCAACTTCCCCAGCCCTGTACGCCAAGTCCAGCGCTTTGACGCTTGGTGCTCACCTGCAGCGTTCCTAACCCCCGTGAGCCGCTTACACTCCACGACGGCCTCTACGCCCCCCTCAGGCGCCAGGAGCATCATGTTCGTCTTCATTCCGGACGCTGTTCGGGTCAGGATCTTGCATCCTGTCCCTAGGCCTTGCACGTAGGAGGGCATGTACAGTGTTCTGCCCTCTGGTGAGAATGTCGCGAGACGGGGAGGTTGCTGGACCGTGTTTACTTGTCCTGCCGCATGGACTGGGAGGGTGGATGTGGATGAGGTTGAGGTCGAGGTTGGGGATGAGAAGAGCGCGAAGACGCGGGATTGGGACGTGAGGATGGATTCGGGGGAGAGGGTGGGGAGGAGGGCCTCGACGTCTGCTGTGTTGAGGATCCGCATTCTTGGTTCAAAGGATGCGCTCTGGCCGGGGCAGTGGTTGTCGCTTCGTCTGCTGTGAGTTTTCCACTAGCGGGTAAGAGATGTACAAGCGCTCGATGTACGGCACAGGCTGGTGAATGGGCGAGTTTGGGCAAGAACGGAGTGTTGAGAGAACTGGAAATGCATACATGGGCAAGATAAGCCGCGTATCGAGCAGGCTGATGGTGGTTGGACGGCGATCGCCCAAATCCTCGGCCAGCGCCGATCGACATGACGTGCCAAGACTTTCCGCTACATCGGAACAGTGCAGACTGCTAAGCGCTCGATCACAGCATCTAGCATGCCATTGGGCTTATCATTCATTGTAACGCTGTTGTGATGCCCGCTGTGCTCGCTGCGTTCAAAATATAATGCATATGACACCCGACAAGAAGCACTAGCACTCTACATACGCTCGATCGGGGTGAGGGAGAGGAGACGCATGGCGTGGTTGAGGACGCGGCGGATCTGGGTGTAGAGGAAGAGGCGTGCCTCGGCCTCCTTCTGCTCGGCGCCCGAGACCTTGACGTTCTCCCAGGCCGAGCCGACGAGGTGGGAGATCTTGAAGCACCATGTGACGATGGTGGACGGCTCGTCAAACTTGTAGGCCGACTTGACGACCTCGGGGTAGAGGGCGAGGTTGTAGAGGATCTCGTGGATCTTGGGCTGGTCGAGGACGCTGACGTCGATGTCGGCGGCGTGCTCGCGGACGGCGACGTTGGGGTTCTTGCGCTCGACCGAGCACAGGCGGACGTGCGAGTACTGGATGAAGGGGCCGAAGTCGCCCTCGAAGCTGGTGCAGCGCTTGATGTCAAAGTTGTAGTCGTTGATGCGCTTGCCGGTCAGGTCCTGGATCTTGACGGCCGTGCTGCCGATGATCCGGGCCGTCTCCTCGGGGTCCTCGATCTGGGCGTACTTTGCCTCGTTGGAGCGCATCTGCTCGTGCATCACCTCCTTGGCCTCGGTCAGGATGTCGTCGAGGAACACGACCGTGCCCTTGCGCGTCGACATGCCGTGGACGGTACCGAACGAGACGTGGTTGATCTTGCCCGCCATCGGCTCGCCCATGAGCTCGAGCGTCTTGTTCATCTGCCGGAAGTGGAGCTGCTGCGCGGCCGCAGTGACAATAGTGTGCTTGTCAAAGTTGTACATCTCGTACTTGTCGTGCGCGCCGCCAAGATCACGGGTCAGGTAGATGGTCGTGCCGTCTGCCTTGCGGATGATGGCACGGTCCATCTTCCACTTCTTGAGGTCGACGAGGAGCGCCCCCCGGTCCTCGCACGTCAGGCCCTTCTCCTCGCAGATCTTGATCGCGCGCTGCATGCTCTCAGGCTTGACCTTTGACTCGCCCCAGAAAATGTCAAACTCGACGTTCAGGTCCTTGTACGTCTCCTTGAGCTTCTTGATCGACAGGTCACGGAAACGCGACCACTGCGCGAGCGCCTTGGGGTCGCCGTCCTCCATGGCCTTGAACACCTTCTTGGCCATGGCGTGCGTCGTCGACTCGGGGTCCGTGATCTCGCCCGCGTTGAACTTGGCCTTGTCGGCCTCATTGTCCTGGTTGACCTTGACGTAGACCTCGAACAGATGGCGGATCGGGTCGGCCGCGAGCTTCTCCTCGTCTCCGTACCGGTCAAAGCCGATCGAGAGGAGACCGTACTGCGTCCCCCAGTCGCCGAGGTAGTTGAGGCGCACGACGTCCCATCCCATAGCCTCGTGGAGGTTGCAGATGACGGCGCCAATGATGGTCGAGCGCAGGTGGCCGGCATGGAACGGCTTGGCAATGTTCGGCGACGAGAAGTCGCACACAAACTTCTTGCCCTTCTCCGCGTTCGACGTGCCGTAAGCCTCGGTCTTGGACTCGGGGTTGGCGTCCGCGCGCTTGCCCATCTCGTTGATCGTGTTGAGCATGTGGAACGCAAAGTTCTGGCGGTTCATCTCAAACATGAGGAAAGCGCCCTCGTGCTGGACAGCCTGGAGGTAAGGGCTGGGCTTGAACGCCTCAACGACCTTCTTGCCCCACTCGTCGGGCTTGCCCTTCTTAAACCGGGGAATGGCGAGCGCGAGGTCGTGGCCGCGCTTGCCCGTGTCGACGCCGGCGAAGAGCTTGGCCGGGTCCTCGCCCCAGGCCTCGCCGACGAGAACGGCGACCGCAGCACGGAAGCGCTGGATCGGCTCGCGCTCATAGTCCGAGCCAGGGAAGACGGGGACCTCGGGAAGCTGGTGCTTCTCGGGAACAGGGGCCATCGTGAGCGTGCTCGCAGTGGCGAAGGGGCGGGGGAACGTGGCGGGGTAGTGGAGGGTGGGTGTGGTGAGGGTGTGCTCGTGGGTGAGGGTCGGTCGGGCGATCGCTTGTCGGGATGATAAGACGAGCGAGGCGGGTGCGGCGCGGGAAATGCAGCCAAAGATCTGTCGGAAGGGAGACAGACGTGAAATGGTCGAGATATGAGCCCCTGTGGGTCTTTTTGGGTGGTCGCGAGGTCGACTCGGAGATGAGGTTTTGGGAGTGGAAGTGGTTGTGCGCTTGCAATCGAGTAGCCGTCGACTCAAGAAAATCGCGCGGACAGCTCGGAGGTCGCAGCGGACACAGACTTTCAGCTCGGTTCCTGCACGTGACGACAGTGCGCCACGTGGGCCACGCGACGGGCTGCTCACGTGACGATGTCATGCTGGCCAAGCCCACCAGGCGGGGCTCGCTGGGACCCCAGACAGTGGTACAAAGAGGAATGACGTTGGCGCCGCGCGAACAGCCGAGATAACACTGAGAGCGAGGGAATGTGAGCGAAGGCGCACGCGATACCATCTCTGGCATTGCTTCTCCGCCCACATCGCAGCCAGCCACTGACGGCACAATCTTATCATTCGTCCCAAGCCACGATGAAGAACAGGGTCATCCTCGTGGGCGTTGGGTAAGTTCACATTGCCCGCTGTTCTAGCTGACGGCCCAGCGGTCCCAGCTGTTCCGGCAAATCGCTCCTCACGACGCACCTGCACCGCCTAGCGCCCTCCTTCGCAATCCACCAGGACGACTTTGCGCCCCCGCAAGAGCAAATCCCGCTACACCCCGTGCACAAGGTGCAGGACTGGGACGACCCGCCGACAGCCATAGACTGGGCGCGCATGCGCAGCGTGCTGAGACATGTCCGCGCCAATGGCCGGTTCGAGGACGGGTACCAGTCTTTCCAGCACCTGAACGATGCGGTCGAGGTGGGCGTTGACGAGGCGGCGTCGCTGCGCCTCAGGCAGAATTTTGCCCGTGTCCAGAAGGAGGCGGCGCAGATGGGCGAGCGGCTGACGTACGTGCTCGTCGACGGGTTTATGCTCTACTACGACCCTGAGGTGCAGGAGAACTTGGACGTGAAGCTGCTGCTGCGCGTGCCGAGGGAGACGCTCAAGAAGCGCAGAGAGGGGAGGCAGTATGTGCTTCAGAGTGAGTGAGAATGGGCTCTGTGAGCGCCGGCGAGCGGAGTGGTGGTGATCACTGAGTGCCTTAGCTGCCAGATGTGTTGCTGCGAGCTGACATCAGACGCCAAAGACGCCGAGACAGGCGCGACGTGGGTCGACCCGCCAGAGTACTTTGACAACGTCGTGTGGCCGGCGTACATCAAAGCCCACGAGACTGTCTTCGACCCAAGTCCCGACGGGCCGCTCAAGGACACGACCATCACGCTTCTGGAGCCAGGCGAGGGCGAGGATGAGGTGACGCGGATCGTTGATGAGGCGTGTACGGCCATTCTGGCGGCTTATGAGAGGGGGTTAGGTAATCTAATCGGCTGAGCCTTGGGGGTAGTAGAGTAGACATGTAGGAGAGAAGCTTGAATAGAGCTTCAGATGTGTAGAGGAAAGCATACCAGGGTAGCACTCGCTAGAGAGCGTGTTTGGGAGAAGGAGGGAGAGGTGGCAGAGGTGAGTTGGGAGCAGGAGATATCTGGAGGACACATTGTAGCGATGACAATCGATCAGAAGTACAACCCATTTAATTAATCCTACAATCTACAGAGCACTAGCCGCCTAGCACTCCAGCACCGTACTCATGCTCGAGCATTGTACGCCCTTCACTCGCTCCGGGACGTGAATGTACGTCCAGCGGTCGTACCGTGGCGGCTCACCTCCAAGCTGGCCAAACTCGTCTGAAGTCAGCTACCATGGAAACCTCGTCAGCTGATGCAGAACAGCCCTTCATCACAATCCATGCTCAAGCGCACAGTACAGAGACAGAAGCACTCACTGTCTCCCCTTCCATAAGCCCTTCCATCGATAACAACGACCTCGAACCCGGACCCAAGGCCTAGATCCTCAACCTCGCCCTCAATGTCCACATCCAGCGGCTCAAGCTTACCCCGTGAGAAGATGTACGCGTCCCCTCCAGGCGTGACTACACCCAGTCTCCCAAAGCCCGACACGACCTTTTTCACGCCCACGCCGACCAGTTCCTCGACTACGTCCAGCTTGGTCTGTCCCTTTGGTGGCCAGCGTGTTGGGACGTCAAGATCGAGTTCGGGCCGGGGATGAGGGATGGGCGGCAGGGTCAGGCTGAAGAGGGTGGAACCTTGCCCCTCGCCGCAGTGAATGAGACAGTCCGAGCCGGAGCCGTACACCCGCCCAGCGTCGGGCAGGGCGAGAGCTGTTCGTGGTATTTCGCACAAGAGATGCTCCATGGAGGGACGGAGGATGATTCCAGCTGGTGCTGCTGCGTCAGTGTTCCCAACTCAGTCTGCGCAGTTACCGTAATCCACGCTGTTGTCGGAATCAGAGTCGGATTCGCTGTACATATCTGCCATTAGCTCAGCCGGGCTGCTTGCCTCGGCGATATTGCCTACCTTCGCCGTTGCTGAATGGGGCATAGTGGTCCGAGTTTATAGGTTTTCGTGATCTGCCGAGACTCTCTGTTGTGGGACGCGGTGCAGAGTCTGAATTTTGCTTTTCGACTCTGCTAGCTGTTTCCGGACCTAATTTACCAAGTGGAGATACTGTGGTGTCAGCTATCGCAGGACAGATGAGGACAGAGGAGCAGAGCACAGCAAGTCAGAGTGGGAGACGACCCTCAACGCCGTACAGCATCCGGAAAACCCTATGACAGAGCAAGGCGTCTCCGTACTGGGGCCATCAAAACCTGTCTGAACCACGAGAGAGTCTTGAGACCATCAAGCGTTATCCAGGAAGCCCGAAACAGAGGTCCAGAGGGCCAGACAAACGGATCCGCGAAAACCCCGTTTTGTAAACGGACCTCGCTACCGTGACCGTGAAATCAAGACAGACTCACCCCACGTAGCAACGACGATCCCCGTCTCTCCAACCCAAACACTCCGATATAAAGCAGATCTACACCATACCCCACCCGCCTCCCATCCAATTCCTCTCTCCTCATCGAACTCCCCCCACCCGAACATGTCCATCTCCTCCTCGGGTCCAACCCATCTCATTCCTCCCATTAGATTCCAGTTAAAAAATCCACCCTTCTTCCGGTCCACAAAGCCCAGCACTTCATCCCGCCCCGGTCCGCTTAATACCACCTCGCCCTCTATGCAGCGACGTATTCCATACGGACATTTCAGAGCGGCGACGGCGAACCTCGATAGGGACTCGTGGCCGCGGGCTACTAATTCCTCTTCGCCTTCCTCGGATGCATCAGAGGCGTCAGAGTCGTCAGAGGCGTCAAACGCCCAACTCTTCCCTGTAGCCTGTAAGGAAGAGGAAGGCGGCGACGAGCGTTTAACGGCGAGCAGCATCCCATGCCAAGTTAGGCACCAAAGCCTCCCCTCGATCCTCACTGGCTCGCGGACTGGTCCTTCGCCGGATATACTGTCGAAGACGCTGTTGCCTAGTGCGTAGATCATGTTGTTGTTGGACAAAGTGTCGATTGTCGACTTGGTAGAGCTGTGTGGCACACAGGTGAGGGACTACCTCCACCTCCACTTTATTGTTTGGCTCGGGCTCCTGGCCTCTGTCCCCGTCCTCTATCTTTTGGCCGATTCACTCGATCTACTCTTCCTCGATCGACTCGAGCAAGTCCAATGACTCGAGAGACAGCCTTACGACTCTCATTGTCGTTACCGGTGTCTCCTATGCCTTCGACCAGTGTCGAGTCAGTCAAGGCACGCCGGCCTGTCACCCGACACATCTCAGTCATCTTAGGGCGAGACTTCTGACCCGGCCCACCCTCAACTACGAGTCAGTACAGTGCCACACTATGCAACCCGCTCTCAACAACAGCCGCTTAGCCCCAACATGCCTTCGGCAGTGACCATAATATAGTAGGATAAGCATGCCGGTCGTCTCAGAATATATACACAGTTAAAAAACGATGATGTAAAAATGGTAGGTACGTTGGGTGGGTTGGGTTGTTTTGGTTAGGTTGTGAATTTTGGTATGGCGGGGAGAGGTCGTCGCGATCTATGCAGGTGAGAGAGGAAGAGGGAGAGGTTACTGATTGTTCTACGCGACGCTCGCTACATTACACTGGGGTCTTGCGCCCTAACGTCCTCGTCTCCCCGACGCTCGCGCTCCCCGGCGCTCGCTCAGGCCATACTGACCTTCTGCGCGTTCGAGACATACGCGCTGTTCCGCGCGTGTAACCGCGCCGTGGCCGGCACTCCGACTCTTGGCGTGCCCGTGTTCTGCGGCGCACGCGCAACCAGCGGGGTCGGGGGCGAGATCACCAAGCCCTTCTTGTCCGCGCTCCCGCCATTCGAGTACTGGCTCGTCTGGCGGCGGCTCGTGCTCGTGTTCAGCATCGAGGTGCGCGTGTCGCGCTCGGTCGGAGGTGGCGGGGCGCGACGCCGGCCAGCAAGGATCCACGGGTGGCGCATCGCCGGCTGCGGCTTGAGGCGCTTGTCGGGGTCCCACGTGAGGCACTTTGAGATGAAGTCGACAAACTGCTCGTCGTTGCACTTGAGCACCGACTGGAGGCTCTTCGTACCCGGACGGCGGCGCTTGCCCTTTGCGTTGACGAAGGGGCGGGCCGCGCCTGTCGCATCGAAGAAAAGCTTCCGCCGAGACGCCTTCTGCACGATGTAGCTGTCCGGTACTCCAAGGACTTCCATGATGCAAGCGAGCTGCTCGTGCTCGTTCTCGCCGGGAAAGATTGGATAGCCCGTGTACAGCTCGGCCAGGATACAGCCCAGACTCCACATGTCGATTGCCATAGCGTAATTCATGCCCAAGATAACCTCGGGCGAGCGGTAGAAGCGCGACTGGATGTACGTGTACACCTTCTCCGACTCGTGACACGAGGAACCAAAGTCGATCACCTTGATGCCGCTCTTGCTCGGGTGGCGCAGCAGTATGTTCTCCGGCTTCAGGTCGCAGTGCACAATGCGGTGCGAGCGCATGAGGATCAGGGAAGACAGCATCTGCGTCGTGAAGCGGCGGATGAGCACAGTCGAGAAGCCGTTGAACTGGTTCGCCTTGATCAGCTCGTACAGGTTGATGCTGAGCAGCTCGGTGACAATGCACAGGTGGCCGCGGAAGTAGAAGTGGTCCGTCATCTTGACCATGTGGTGCTTGTCCTCCGGGTCCCAATCGACAATCTGCTGCAGAATCTTGACCTCCACAAGCGCCTGGGCGTGGAAGCGCTTCTTGTTGCGGATGATCTTGACGGCCACAGAGCCACCAGTCTTGTGGTCACGGCAGTGCACGACTTGGCCGAAAGAGCCCTTGCCGAGCACGCCCATGACCTCGTATCGGTAGCAGAGGTGGTCGCCCTCAATAACGAGGTAGTCACCGCGCTCGTCGTCGTAGCCGTGGTTGTAGATCTTGCCATCGGCGCCGACCGGACGCTTGACTCCCGTGACCGAGTAGTAGATGTGGTCAAAGTCGAGTACCTCCTTTCGCTCATAGTCCGACAGGTTGGTGAGGTTGCGGGAGATGAACTGACGCTGAGTGAGCGGCTCGGTGGGCGGGATGTCCTCCGGGAAGCCCAACAGGTCGCTGAGGTCGTCCTTCTTGCTGTGACTGGCCGCGGCGCGAGCCTTGCGGCGGACAACATACTGCGCCATCTCCGCGTCGGCCATGGTCTCGTCATCGTCAGTCGGGCTGTCGTGGTTGGGAGACTCGGCAGCCAACGAAGTGCGTCGCGATGCTCCGACAGACGAGGACAGCGACATCCGGGAGTGTCCCGCAGAAATACCCTTCGTGTGGAACGACTTGGACGCCTTGATCGGCTGCTTCGAGCTGTTCTCGGTCGTATCGTCCGTCTGGCTGCTGGCCGATCCTCGCCGAGTACCAGCGGGACGGACCTTGGCGGCGGAAGAGATCGTCATCGTGGTCGCCGACGAAGGCAGCTGAGGAAGAGTGCGACGGGACGGCGTAGCCATCGACGACGTGGGAGCAATTGCTAAGGTCTCACGGCGAGAAACAGGCGGAGCCGGGATACCCGAGACACTGTGCTTCCGCGCAGACATGGGCGCCATAAGATGCGATCGGTGGGCAGCCGAGGAAGACCCAACCTGATAAGATTGCCGTGATCCAATGTTGCCAAAGTCTCCAGGGGACATGTCGTTGACACTGGTGGCAGACGGGAGGGTGCCGTTGCCAGACATAGATAAAACGTTGGCACTCCTGCTCGTCGCCATGCCAGAGGGAAGCGCAGGCGGCGGCATGCTGGTGTGGGGACTCGTCATGTGTAAAGCCTGCGTGTTCGGCGTCACCACCGACGGCCTAGAAGTCATGCGCGGAATCTTCGTTGGCGTCGCTGAGGGCGGCGGCCGGTTGCCGTCCTTGCGGAGCGACGAAGCCGAAGAAGCCGTGTGCAGTCCCTGCTGGCTGCTAGCCATGGGAAGCCGTGTGCCCTTTACAGGTAACCCGTTAAGTATACCCGACTCCGAGCGCTGGTGCATAGCGTTCGGCTGCTGCATGTTCATCGAGGGGTTGCGCGACAACGACACATTGTTGTTCTGGTTGTTGTTCTGATCGCCTCCGGACGACAGGGTCATGCGACGCGAACGACCGGTGCTGCGGCCAATCGAGCCGACCTTGGTCAGAGAGGGCTCCCTGGTGCGCGCCTCCGTAGCAGACTTTGGCGGCTCGCCAGTGTCAATCTCCTCCTGCGGCGACAGCTGCGTGTGCGAGATGCCGCGCTTGGACCCGCTAACACGCAGCATCGAAGGTATGTGCATGCTGCTGAGCATGGATTTGCGGGCGCTGGACGGCGTGCGCTGAGCCATGTTGCTGGATGACGTAGATGACGAGGAGGTCTGAACCGATAACCGAGCGTTCTGAGGCTCCGGCGGGGAAGCCAACTTCTGCGACAACGATGCGGATGATGCGGACGAGCGACGGAAGAAGGGGATGGAGGAAGGCGTGAGGCGCTTGGATGCCGATCGGCTGGGGGGCGCCAGGTTGGTGGTCGTGGGTGCGATCGGGGTCGTGCTGTGGTTCGATCGAGCGTCCGATAAGGTGGAGTTGACGTCGATGGAGTCGCGGGTGCGCGTCTGAACCAAGGGCGCCTCTTCTGGCCAGGGCGCACGCGGGGGTGAGTCGCCAATGTCGAAGGTCGAGCTTGGGGACGACAGGATGTCCTTCTCCTTGTTATTGTTGTGCAGCCCCTTAAGACTGAGTGCGGACGAGAAGGACCACTTCTTGCTCATGCTCCGGCGCGCCGGAGTGTCGCGAGACGAGCCGTCGCTGACCGCCAGGGACACGGGCGTCGGCACCTCCGGCGAGTCCTTCAACGGTGAGGGGAAGGCGGCAGGAGGCGAGCGCGGGGAAGCTGTCGATTCCGTGCTTGGCGTCGGCAGAGTCGATTCCGCTTGCAGTGGGACATACTGCATCGGCGGTGGCGGCTGCGACTTCGGGCTGCTCGTTGGCGACGACTCGGTCGTCGTGGGCAGTGTTGTCGTGGAGCTCGTGTGCGGCAAGTTTGTTGTGGATGCAGATGGGGGTAAGTGCGATGCAGATCCGGCGATCGACAGTCCAGAGCGCATGGACATGTAACCGCGGGGAAGGGGTGGGACAGGTGGGACAAAACTGTCGCTAGTGCGGTCGTCCAGGTTGCCATCCAGCGACGAGATGTCGCTTCCCACACTCGGACGGCGCGCGGCCTTCTCAGCTCGCAGATCACGCAGGCTAACCGGTGGCGTCCCTGATCCCCGCAGCGGAATAAGCGAGTCGCGAGACGTCGGCGTGCCTACCACGCTGGGCGACGATTCACGCTTCTCAAACGTTAACGGTGGCACGTCGCTGCTGCCCGCAGTGTATGTCTCCCGGCGTCCGCGTGCATGTGCCGCAGTGGCAGCCAAGTCGCTGTGGCTGACCTCGAACCAGTTGCTCAGAGGCGAGTCCTTGTCTCGGCTGCCCGTGACCTGTAAGCTCAGTGTGTTGTACTTGCTGTTGCTCTTGCGGATCGTCTCGGGCGGAGTTCCGGGGTGGGCTCGCGGGGTCGTCGCAGAGTTGCCGGCTGAGCTCTGCTTCTTAGGCGTGGTGCCTAAGCCGTCCAGCTTGCGCAGGGCTTCCACAGTGGCAGCGACCTCGCCAGACTTCATCGACTGCGCTCGTGACCTCGAACGCGTGGACTCGGACCGCTGTAACGATGGCTTGCCATGGCCAGACACAGATCCAGGGGGTGTGCGCACAGCGGAAAGGTTCTGTCCAGAAGACGATCCGCGAAGGAACTGATTGATAGACGCTGTCGAGGGACTCGGGGGAAGGTGCGAAAAGTCCTTGGGAGCGATGTGACGAAGAATGTCGTGGTGTGGCGCACTGGGACTCGGCGGCGCCCGACGCTTCGCCGTGGTCTGCGAGGAGATGGACGTTTCCCTATCCCGTCCACCTCCAGACGGCGGTGTCTTTCGATCCCGCCATGTGAAGGACGGGGTAGTCGAGTCCGCCGACCCAGGAGGCGAGGACTTGTAGTTGTTGATAGGTAACGGCGGAATCTCCACAGGCTTTGGCGGCGGTAAGCCCTCTGCAGCCGCAGCTGCGAGTTGGCGGGATGCACGACGAGCATAGATCCGCTCTCGGGCACTCCCCGGCAGCGGTGGCGACAGCGGCGCATCGAATGGTTTCGTCGGTAAGGGAGGCACAGCTGGCGAATCGGTAAACATCTGGTGAGTCTGCCGCCTTTGCGATTTGGGGGGTAAAGGCGGAACCGCCGCCAGCGACAGCGCTTGCGCAGAGTAGCTCTTCGGGGCTGGGGGAGCTGAGGCGCGGACATTAACGACCTCACGGGGTGGCGACGTCGGAGCCGACACCGAACCCGGCGCCTGCGGTTCATCAGATTGAGACTGTTTCAGTGGGGACAGGGAGCCTGCTAAGCCGCCCGAGGTGTCGATCTGTGAGTCAAAGTTGAAGTCGCTCAAGGACGACAGCGAGAGCAGCGAGTCTAACGCCTTCACTCCGGCCTGCGTCGAGTTGCGTTTCGTCGCCGGTGGACGCTTTGGGGTTTCGTGCGAGACGGAGCGATGGCGCGCACGCTCGCGCTCCCTTCGAGACTGCATGACGTCGTCGCTGATGTGTTCAACTTGATTGGGATACGCGCTCGCTGGTCCAGCCAGGTGCTCGCCTGATGAATCCCAAACATGCCGACCCGGCGCCGAGCCAACCACAAACCCAGTCGCAGTCTGTGGTAAAGGCGGAGCTAAGCTGAAGTCGCCGCCAGCGTAGCCTCCAGTCATACTGGGCGTGCGAAGATGACGGTAAGACGGACCCCATCGCGGAGTGGCTAGCTCGCCGACACCGACGAGACCTCGCCGGTCAATGTTGGATGGGTCCAGGGGATCGGGTGTTGTCGGCGTGAATATGGACCCCATATCACCTGGTGATAGACCGCCATTAGCGCCAGCACCCAGGTAGTACGAGTCGATACTGTGACAGATGTATCAGCGCTCCCTTCGATCATTGTGTTGATGGTGCACTTACGAAACTCGGTCGCCATTCGTTGCCACTGACTCCCTCCGGTCGATCACCGACTGCCTATGAGCTTCGAGGCCACTACTGCTTGACAGGCTGGAGGACAGAGGTAAGCGACCTCCTGCGGATGGTGATGCTGATGGCGGCGGTAACTGATGTGCTGGAAACGGAATGGAATCCCTGCGCTCGCGCCCTGGAACAGAACGAAGAAGAGGACTCGGTGGCTTGTACTCTTGCTCGGTGGGCGCCGTCGGGAGTGGGCGAGGGACGGGCTAGCGTGTTAGTTTCATCGCTGTGCGCTTCCATGTGTGCGCGGGCCTACGAAACTCACCATGTCCATGGACTTTTGTCGCCCAGGAGCTCTCGGTGGACGCGAGGGGTTCGACTGCACATCGAGGAGGGGCATCGTCGTGTATGGCGGTTCCGTCCTTGTGCTTAAGTCGAGGGCTGCTGGAGCAGGCGCCCTTCGTCCCTTCAGACCGAGACCGACGGTGGTGGACCCCATGGCCGACATGGACTGCGAGGCAGACACCCTTTCTCGTGCATAGGCGGAAGGCGCAGACCCCGGAGAACTGTATGCAGAAGCTGGGGGCGAAGTCGTTGATGTGTTTGCCGAGAACGTGTAGGGGTCCGACGCACGAGGAGCTAAAGGCGGGCGTGAAACCGAGGATTGGGCGAATGACGATGGTCCAGCCCAGCTGCGGTCTGAGCGCACCTGGGCACCGCCGGTGTTCGCCTCAGACATCCCGTCCGACCCGCCTCCGGTCACGCCGTGCTGTGTTTGGTCATACAGGGCGCCGAAACTGCCCGCCGACGGCTGACTCGAGAGACGGCCACCAGGCGACGTGTGTCGGGACTGGGTAGCAGCGTTTCCAGGGCCGCCCGGACTCGAGTTCCACGAAGCGGTGCCGGGGATAGATTGTTGAGAGTAGCCAGCGGCGTACGATGGTGTGTGAGAGGGCCCGGCGCTTGGCGGGGAGCCTCGCGCAGCGGGGTAGGTCATTACGCGTATTGGTGTTTACTGGCGTTCGGTCATGGAGAGAGCTGAAGGTAGTGGTCAGCGATCTGAAGAAGCACAGAGGTTGTGAGATGTGGGATCAGCCGCCCGCAGGGGGTCTCTGCCCGGACAGGCCGACGGGGCCTGCAGATCTGCGCTGGGCCGAAGTTTGTCGCGAGCGCTCCAACGCAGTGGTACGAGGGAAGGGGTGACAGCGAAGCAGATGATTGTCCGAAAAGGTGGTTGAGGGATGAGTACGCACTGGATCTAGAGGGCTGGTGAATGTCGACGCGGGGGGAGTGGGTGCAAGATGCGAGTGATTGTGTATGGGGTGTGAAAACGCGTCTGGTGCCGCTGAACCGGTTTGTGAACAAAAGGGCGAAAAGGTGGTGATGGGTATACGTGTCGTGAATGTACGTGGATGAAGATTGAAAGGCGGCGAGAACGATGTGAGTGTAGAGCGGCGATGTGACGATGCTACCTAGCTAGCTGGCTGGCTGGCTGGGTGTGGATGGGTGAATGTGGGATCGGTTGTTCGGTCGGTCGCGCGTAGAGTGAAATGCAATAATGGATTGGGCTAGGCGGGGCGGGCTGCCGACCGACAGAGCGACGCGTGGTAGGTAGGCGTAAGGAGTAGTAGGTGAGGGTAGGGGTGTAATAGGGGAGAGAAGGGATTCGCAAGAGGCAGAGTGACTGATTGGACAAAGGGAAGGTAGGTTGGTGGATGGGCTGGCTGATCGAGCAAGTGTGACTGAGGGGCCGGGGTCGGGTTGGTGGGAGAGGGAGAAGGGAGCGTATGTATGAGTTGGCCCGTTGCTCTGTTGCTGCCTGCGAGTTCGAGTGTGGTGGAAGGGACAAAGAGTAGGATGGAGGAGGGAGGAGTGGTGGTGGTGGTGAGGAGGAGGAGGATGAGGGTGGGATGAGAAGTGTGGTGTGGTGTGGTGTTGGCCGGTGGCTGTGGTGGTGGTAGGGTAGTAGGATTAGTCTGCGGTGTCAATGTCGGCCAGGAGGGAAGGGTGAGGGTGGGTGAGGGTGATTGCGGCGTACGCGCCAGGACGAGAGTGTGTGATTGAGTGAGAGAGAGAAGGGGTGGGTGGGTGAGTGAGTGAGTGAGGAGGTGAGCGTGCCGGGAAGTACGCACGAACAGCTCAGGCCGGAGTCGAGGGATGCAGGATGCAAAGAGATGTTGGAGGGTGTTGGTCGACGCAGGTACCAGGAAGATGCAGGGAGTGAGGACACAGGACACGGACGCAGGACACTGGACACAGGCCACGGATGAGAACGAGACGAGACGAGACGAAGTGTGGTGTGGTGGTAGCGAGGGAGCACAGCACAGCAGCAGACGTCAGGCCCTCAGGTCAGCAGTCAGGTCGACTGACTCGCTGACTCCCTAGGACACTCAGGTATGGCCAGGACACAACCAGGACTCTAGGACATCAAGGACAGCGACCGCGCCGCGGCACGGCCTAGGTCCAGGGAACACGGCCAAGGACTCCAGGAGTCATCGAGGGTTTCGTCGAGCCGCCGTACACTGGTAACCTGAGGGGAGGGGCCTGCGAGACCTGCGTACAGCGCGACCATCCACCCACTCAGGCCACTCTCCCTCCCACCCACCCAGCCAGCCAGCCTGCAACGCCCAGACAGCCCCTCAGCTTACATGCCCTACAGCCTACAGGCTACAGTGCCGTGGTAGACCTCCACCTCCGTGTTAGCCTAGGAAGTCATTCCCTTACAGCCTCTACACCGTAACACCACTCCCTAGCAAGGGTTCCAGTGCTCCATCGTCTCTCTCTCTCACGCCATCGTCTACGTACACTACTTCGCTGGGTCATGCATACTGGATGCTGCGGCTCGCTGTTCACAGGGGACCGTGCTTGGATACCGGATCGTCAGCTTTGTTCCAAGACCCCATGGCTATCGCATCGCATCCATCGACCAACACCTACACAGCTGTGCAAGGACGTTGCGTGCACAGGCGCCTCTTCCTTCGTGAGTGTATGGCTTTATGGCTGACTGGGTGTGTGCGTGCGCTGGCTCTGTTGGCTGTTGGCTCATCTCGCATCTCGCAGCTCGCAGCGAGGCCCGTGTCCTCGTCTTGAGGTCGCCACCGCTCATACTCAACGCCAATCTCAAATAGCCATGTATTAAAGAAGGCTACGCACCTTGGCACGCCCACCAACTCTCCACAAGCTCGGACACTCGAGCATTCGGCGCCATCATCATAACCGTGTCCAACCGGCAGATCATTGCATGCATTCGTACGTGGGCAATGTACGAGAGAGCTTGTTCGCACCACCACTAGATCTGATACCTAGCTCCTAGCACATAGCACCTAAGCAAGCAAGCCTCGTCTGGTTTCGTCTGGTTCGACATCCTTAGTCTTCGCCTTCGACATGAAACACCAGATTACATCTGGTGCAACGTAAGGATTCCCTGCACCCCTGGTCTGGTCTGGTCTTGCCCCCGATCCCTTCGCCGGCTTCAGCCAGGCAGCCCGGCAACACCTTCCCTCCCACCTTCCACTCTCTCCAACCACCTCCACCGCCTCGCTCACCCACTATTGGGTCATTTCATTCATCTAGGATCCGACCGCCGCTGCCCGCCTCGCTGCCTGCCCTGCCTGACCACCTGACCACCTGACCCGACCCAGACGATGAGAGAAGTCAGCGAATAAGCATCCCATCAACCTTCTACCACCTCATGCTACTGCTGCTTTGATGCTGTGAGAACATGAGTATCCGTCCCACCACCCAACATCCACCACTCGCATTCATTTGCTTGATTCAGCAAGAAGAAATAATGGTGGACTTTGCGAGCAATAACAATCGGCCTTCCTCGCATAGCTTTGGTCCGCTCCGCTCCTGTTACGACACCCGACATACCGACAGAAAGCGCCGACGCCGTGTGAGAAGTCACCGGGAGTGAATGTCCCGTGCCATGTCGTATTGCACCTGTCCCGTCGCCCGTCGGCGTCAAGGCGACTTGTCCTCCTGACATGCCAGAAAGACAATCCTGGCAGAGATCCGGAGATCCGGAGCCTGCCTCGATTGCTCGACTTTATCGCAGTGTCTCATAACCTTCCCCTTGTAACAATCACAAAAGTCTGAGACATCTCACTCGACCTGGCAACCGGCGACTGGCCACGCTCCCCGGTAGCGCGCAGCGACATCACAGAACACCTCGCTACCTTTCCCTTCACCCTTCCCTCCTTATCTAATGATCTCAATCACCCAATGTCCCTCCTGTCGATCTTCATCGATCGTCATCTCTCACTGCGAATCAACCTTGTCGGCTGACTTTGCTGCGCTTCCTGTGTGTCGCCCGAAATCGCTCCTCTTCTCTTCAATGTCCATGACTGCCATCTGCCTCGGATCTACCCGACCGGGTGCCTGCACATCAGCCTCTACGTGTGACTAACACTGATCATAGAGTTGGCCAAATTTCTCTCTCTGTGCGATTTGATTCCAGCTACGATACAGGGCGGCCGTGAACAAGCAGGAAGAGCTCGTGCCGGACCCCGAGCGTCTATCTCTACTGCTGGGTGCGGTCCTATGCCGGTATGCCCTGCAATTGCGCCATGTCTCTGCTTCTGCCACAATGTAGCAAAAGCTTATCCTCTGTGAACCAGGAGCAAGATGCCGTATCTAGTGTCTCCCATCTGCCTGCTGTTCAATGGAGCCGAACTCTATATCTGAGAAGCATGCGGGTGAGAGTCAACTGGGTGGAGTCTACTTTGATCATGCGCCGGTCGGTCACCATTCTATCCTCTGGTTGTCGTTTCTGTGTGGAGCTTTACAGGTGTCCACCTCGAAGACACTTTGGCCCCACACATGCCACTCCAGACTTCCCAGCACCAAATCTTACCAGTCTCCTGCCTCTTGGAACCTCTCCCTGCATTTCTCTGCAATTACGATCCGCCTCAATCTGCAGCTTAGCAGTCACATGTCTGATCGGAAGCCATCGCCCGCTCAGCGCTCAGCGTTGCTTGACTGCTTGGTACAGCACTACAGGCGGATGTATGACCTTTCCTATCCCTAGCTCCCTGGTCTTCTGCCCGCTCTCCATCTCGCATCTCCCTGCATCACCCTGATCCATCGCTCACGCCTCCCAGCCTCTCACGCGTCTCAGGTGCCTTCTCAGGGTCTCAGAGTTATTTCATTCACGCGCGTCTCTTTTTTGCCTCCGCTCGACTTTTCAGTCCCACCGCCACTGACAGATTCCGTACGAGGCGGCCAGCGCGGAGTCAACCTCGATCTCCGTGGGCTAGACCACGTGGCCGCCATGTCTTGGATTCGGCAAGTTACGTAACCTGCAGTAACAACAACAAGTTGAGTGACGCTAAGCCAAATAAACAACACTGGGCAGGTCGATCAATAACATTGCTCAGAGTGCTACAGCTATCCACAACCAAGACTCTTCGGCGACACATACAACAAACCCAGGTCGTTGCTTCAGTGCACGGCTTTCGACACACTCCTTACACCTCGCCGACCTCGATCCCTCGCACATCGCCACGGACCGACCAGCAGAAGTTGGGGCTCGGCCCAGACTCCACCCAAGATGGCAGCCATGCCTCCCTCCGAGTCGCCGATACCGGCTCACTCGACACTTCCAACAGCCAGTACCTCGCCAGAAGGAGATGCAGATGTGACATTCTCCTCCCTCGACTTTAGCTCTGATGACGAAGCCGGCGTGTTCTTCGGCACGCCGAAAGCAATCGAGCGGAAGATCGTAGCGTCGCTGTCGAAGACAATCCCACCGTCGCCTGCCTCTCGCGATCTGGCTTTGACGGCAGCCTCGGGTTCGCCTCGCAGCTCCTCAATCCCCACGCGGCGGGTGAAGAAGCGGGACTCGCGCGAGTTCCTGCGTCGGAAGACGTTGCTTCTGTCTCACTCCGAGTCGCCAGCAACCGGCGAGAAGGTCTGGGAAGGCAATTTCTACGAGAAGGACCCAGCTCCGGCTGAGGCAGAGATCGGAGTAGGAGTTGGGGTAGGAGTCGAGGCATCGCCGAGCTCGGAGGAGAGTTCGCCCAAGGTCAACATCCTCGACATGACGGCTTCTCTCGTCACGGAGGAGAATGGCTCGCCCGCCTCGTCCTCGTCCAGTCTTGATCTCGACATCTTCGGGAGCAGTGATGACTCCCTCGCCTCTGACTTTGATAAGGAGAACACGGACGTCCCCGAACCACTCGACTGGAGCCCGGAACCGGAATATGTACCGGACGAGCCGGAGAACCTCAATGCGCTGACGCTGGGCATGCGCGAGGCGCAGCTTATTGATCTTGGTGAGTGCGGCGAAGCGCGGCTGCCAAGTACAGATGCATCAGCTGACATGAACAGATCAGTCCCTGCAGCTTGACCTCGGCGGACTGAACATCCTCGACGTCGACGATCCAGAGATGGGACATGAGTTACGCCTAGACTCCCCTGCGGACCTTCTGGGAAGCAGCGACTCGGAGAGCGGCGATGGCAGCTTTAGGTCGGCGGAGTCGATGTCCACGAGCTTCTCAGCAGAGCAGAACTTGGGAGAAGCAGGGATCGAAGTCGAGCAGCCAGAAGAGTCTGCTGTCCTTGTCGACTGCGGAGTCGCTGCTACGAAGCACGAGACCAACGCCGACCAGTCTGCTGAGGTAACGCTGGATTCGCAGACGTGTACTCTCGCAACGCCGTTGAAAGCCTTACACGGCTTAGACCCCTCCGACCTCCGCTCTTCAACCCTCAAACCGGCCCCGAGAGCCCTCACCCGTGTCGCGGACCTCTCCCTAGCCGAGTCGGACACCTCGTTCGCCTCCGATCTCGACAGCCCACGAGCTCGAGGACCAGTCAAGATCCCAGTCTTCTCTGTCCCATCGCCGCGAAACACACCACTCCGCGGTCTGGCTCCAGGACCAAATGACAGCTTCTCAGCCCCGGACCACAGCGATCTCGCCCTTCCGTCCATCGACAGCCCTGTGGCCTCTCCAAAGCCGACGCCAGTGCCAATATCCGTCCTAACGCCCGAAGCGAGACAGAGAGTGTACGACGCCCTTCCGCCCAGCCACCGACCGAGTCGGATATTGAAGTCGAGTCATATCCGTACCTCTTCTCGAGAGAACGTCCCGCCGCCTACAGAGGAGGAGGTCAAGATCAAGGAGCGCGCGAAGGTTATCCGCGGGGAGCTGGACAATATTTTCAAGGCAAAGTGCGCCGGGTTCGGCTTACCCGCCCCGTCTGCTCTGGCCAACAGCAGCGCCGTAACGGCAACACCACGAAGAGCGATCCATGAGAGCATCGTCGCGCCAACACCACGGAGACTCGAGAGCAGCGCGACGCCGCGGAGACTAGAGAACGCAGCGACACCACGACGACCCGAGGCGACGACACCACGAAGAGCCCATGAGGCAGTGAAGGGCCTCGAAGCGAGACCCTCGCCGCGAAAGCTCATCAAGAAAGCCTCAGGCCTACCTCGTCCCACCTCAATTCCGACCGCTAAGAGACGGCCGGAGTCCAGCCTAATGAAACCAACAGCCTCAGCATCGGCGAGGACGCGACCGCCATTAAGTGCAGCGCGTAAGACGCCCGCACCTGTACCCTCGCGACCGTCAGCCTCTGTATCCGTCAGCCGCTCCTCCGTCGTCGTGCCGATCCGGCCAGCAGAACCCATCCGGGCAAAGCACGCCTTTGAGCCGCCAACAGCAAGGAGAGTAGCAGTCAGCGTCTCCGGCCGGCCGACGCTCGCCGCCCTCGGCCCAGCAGCCCGCCTCGTCCGTGATCCCAGCTCCGGCGACCTCGTCTACGCCACGAGCGGGGGACAGAGCTTCAGCGTCAGTGCCGAGTTTGCCCCGCCTGTTCCTGTTGCAACGCCGAGATCGCCAGGTCACTTTCCCTCGGCGCAGTTCACGCCCCGCTCTCCTGCTGCGACTTTTACGCCGAGGTCGCCGGGGTTCTCACTTGGCAGGCCGTCTCGGCCGGGAGTTACGCCCACCCCGCAGCGAAGGCTTGGACTGGGACTGGGCGGAGCGAGTCGGACTGGAACGCTGAGGGCTTCGCCGACGAAGAGCAGCTCCGTGCCGACGGTGTTGGTGCAGCGGGACTCTGATGAGCCGTCGTCGAGCGGCGGGGAGGGGTCTGACTTCGGTAGTGGGAAGGATGATGCTCCTAAGGACCAGGATCAGTCGTCGCAGGGCTCCAAGGACGCTGAGCCTACGAACGGTGCCTCTGCCTCAAGCTCGACGGATCTGCCGGAGAACGGACCGACTACGAGGTCTATGGACGGCTCCGGAGCCAACGGGCACGCCGAGAGTGCGGAGTCTTCCGAGTCGTCGCAGTCCGAGCCGTCACAACCTAGCTCTTCTCAATCCCAGCCCTCCGACAACTCTGACAAGCCCTCCCGATCCAGTTCAAAGGCGTCCGAGTCCAGTCCCAAGTCGCCAAAGCCCAGTCCCAAGTCGTCCAAGTCCAGTCCCAAGTCGTCCAAGCCCAAGCCTGAGGCCGCCGAACCCGACTCCTCCAATTCCGAACCTCCTGAAGCCTCCGAATCTAAGACCAAGTCCACCGAGCCCACGAACAAGCCCTCACCCCCTTCACCCCGCTCAACCCGCCAAACAAAGTCCGAACCCTCAACGCCCCTGTCAACCTCCCGCCCCCGTCGCACACCAAAACCAGTCGATCGTCTCGTGCAAGCCCCCCCGCCCTCCAAATCCACCTCCATACCCAGCATAGCCCCCGGCCTTAGCGAAAAAGAGCTCAAGACACAAACACAGCGCAACACGATGCGGAACCAGGTCTACTTTTGTGCCATCGATCGACAGATTGTCCGAGTTGCGGGACCACGTCCGCCAAGTCCCCCGATCAAGATGCTCGAGTTGGACGAGGAGGACCAGAAGAGTGAACGGGACGCACGGGCGCGGAGGAGGGGGAGGGGGGTTGGGGATGAGAGTAGTGAGGAGGAGGAGGAGGCGGGGCCTGTTATCGAGACGATACCGATCGATAGGGCGCCCGGGGATGAAGAAGGCGAGGAAGAGGGGTGGACAGCGGCGAGGAAGCGGAAACGCTCGGCGGAAGATGACGGGGAGGGGTCCGGCTCTGATGGCTCTCAGGGGTCTGGATCTGGGCGCTCTGGTTCTGGGTCTGGACGTTCTGGCTCTGGGGCTGGATCCGGCTCTGGATCTGGCTCTGGCTCTGGCTCTGGCTCTGGACGGTCTGGCCCTGGGAGTGCGAGTGGGTCTGGAAGTGGGAGCGGAAAAGAGCGCAGCGTCCGCTGGGATCGCGCCCTAACAGTCTTCCGCGGCGGCCTACCCCGCAAGACAGCCCAAGAACGAGCACGAGCGCGCAGTGAAGAGCCCGGCCGGTCCTCGCTGAAGAAGGACAGCCAGATCCAGCTCGACAAGAACGGGAACGCGGTCGATCGGCCGGTCGAGAAGCTCAAGAGGCAGAAAATCACCGTCACGGCCGTGTTTTACGATGGGGAGGAACCGGTGCCGGAGGTTGTTAAGACTAGGAGTCGGAGGAAGAAGAATGCTTAGATGATACGTAGATGGAAGTGTACGACGTTGATGTACTAGTAATGATGCAGCCTTGCTTGCCAGATGAGTGATCTTGAGCCTAGAAATGTTGAGCTGGGATGATCTAATGTACAAGCGTCATCGCAACGACTGCAGCGGCCCTATGTACGCTATGTAGTGACAGACGCCGGAGACCAAGCCGAAGACTGGCATTTTGGCGAGGCGCACAGGGGATGACGTTCGACCTCGTACAGTTTGGGTGAAGTAGAGCCGAACTGAAACTTACGTGCTAGGCGCACCACGGATCGCAAAACAGCACACGCAGACGCTGCTAATCCAACATCTCTAGTCGGAAGCCTGCTCGTGCTCGACATTTCTGAACCATTGGACGTCCTGAGACCCGTCCCCGTTAACTTCGAGCATCTCGGTACAGACAGAGCCTCATATGCGGCCAAGTCACAAGAAAGGCGTCGTTCATGAGATGAGCGGCGATCCGTTCTGACCGAAGAGGATAAGGAGTAGAGTCGAGGAACGGTGGCAGCACGGCTGCTTAGAGCAGAGCTGCCAGCCTTGCGTGGGACAGCACCTCTTATTGAGCGGTCCGACGCCACCCTCTGTCTCTCTTCTCATTCTCCCGTTCGGACCATCTCATTCGCGCGTCAGCAGGGGTTCTTGCGCTACCACTGCCACCCACCCACCCACGCAACCTGTCTGCAGGAAGCCCATAGAGGCGCCCGCGATCCGCAGTCAGACTCCTGAAGCCTTCGTTGCGGCTCTACTGATGTTGACTGGGCGGACTGACGTCCACGCCGTTGTGGGTGATACAGGTCTGTCATGTGCAAAGTGCCACACGCCATGTGAGTGTATGGGTGAGACATGGCGGGCCTGTTCTGTGGGGATGGGGTGACCCGTCACGCGGTCGGAAGCAGCTGATCAAAGATCCGATGCATGGCCGCCTGCAGATCATGCTCAACGGCGATCAGACTTGTAGAGTGCAGCCGAAAGCAGCCTCAGCCTCAGCCTCCTGCACGCCACGAGCTACTAAGGACGGTGTCAACTTTGATGGCGTTGTATCTGGCCAAACGGTGTGCAAGCCACTGCGCTTAAGTACTGGCGGACGATGTGCGAGCAAAGCAAAAGTCAAATCACGCGCACGGTGGCGGACAGTGGACTGCGGAACGTCTACGACCCGAGCGAGCGGGCAGACACGCTACACGCTCACGCGCAGTCGCCACCCTACCGCCCTAAGTGAATCTGTAACGGGCACCGTGCCTGAGATCGATGCCACCTCACCCTCACCCCTCACCCTCACCCCAGGCGCAGGCTCAGCCCTCACCGCCCCCCGCATTTGAAACGGGTAAGTTTAGTTGATTGCCCCCAGCTTCCGTCGTTGCTGACTTGTACATTGACACATTACACCTCTTTGCTCTTGCTTCTTGTCCTTCTGTCACTGTCACTGTCACTTTTCGGACCGATCTCGACGGCTGCCTGCATCTTCACCTCGCCGGACTATTGATACCCTTATCACTCGGCGGCGCATTTGGGCTGTCAACAACTCGCCCCCCGCTTCGACGGCGATCGTCAACAACCCCGCCCGCCTCCAGCACCCGCCTCCAGCTCGACCCGCCTCAATCCCGCCAAGTGTCCAGCACAGACTTCAGCTTGCCTCGCTCGTGACCTCCGTCACCTCCGTCACTCCCGGCCCCGACCTCCGCCATGGGCATCCCCGTCGCGGCGGCGATTGTCGTCGGTCTACTGTGTTCCTTCATCCAGTCGCTCGGTGAGCCCTCCTCTCAACTTCCACAGCTAGATGACGCCTCAACGCAGCTGACACGCCAGGCCTCACGATCCAGCGCAAGTCCCACGTCCAAGATGAGCTCAAGCCGCCCGAGGAGCGTGTGCGAGCCATCCGGCGTCCACTCTGGATAATCGGTTTCGCAGTCTACATCTCCAGCAACGTGTTCGGGTCTGTGTTCCAGATCGGTGCGCTGCCGATCGTGGTGCTCGCGCCATTGGGCGGAGTGTCGCTGCTGTGGAACTCGCTGCTGGCCCACTTCCTCCTCGGCGAGGGGTTCAGCAACTCGATGATGGCGGGCACGGTGCTGATTGCCACTGGCGCGGTGCTGATTGCCGTCTTTGGCGTGGTTCCCGAAGAGTACCATGATCTAGACGACCTGCTCCGCCTCTGGGCTCGAGAACCATTCGTCGTCTTCTTCACCCTCGTCTGCCTTTCTGTCACGATTACGCTGGTGACCGCCCACGTCGCGGCATGGCGCACGCGCGACCGCGGCGTCAAGCTCGCCATTGAGAGCGATACGACGGAACCCCTGCTACCCCTTGCGCCCCGGTCCGACCCGGCTGAGCAGCCGAACGGCGCGAACGGGGTTGCGATCGCGAAGCCGAACCACGTCCACGACCCCACACAGCCCCAACCCCAGCCAAAGCAGAAGCCCAAGCTCAAGCTCAAGTCCGTGCACTTTGACACAACCTCCCGATCTCGCACACTGATAGGCCTAGCATTCGCCGCAGCCTCAGGAACACTATCAGGCCTCTGCCTCGTGCTGGCCAAAGCCGCCGTCGAGCTCGTAATAACGACAATAGAGTACTGGCGCACCGGCCGCGGTTCGAACGAATTCACGCGCCCGCAGACGTGGTTCCTGGTCCTGGGGCTCGCCGTAGCCGCAGTCCTGCAGCTAGTGTACCTGAACTATTCGCTCACATTCGCCTCTCCGGCGCTGGTCTGTCCGCTCGCGTTTTGCTTTTACAACCTGGCGAGTATATTCGACGGACTGGTGTTCTACGACCAGCTCGGCCGGCTCAGTCCACACCAGATTGTCCTCGTGACATTGGGCACGGCGGTACTCCTCGTCGGCGTGTGGGCTGTCTCGAGCGCGCAGCCCGAGGGCGTGGAGCTGGGTACATTTGCAGACGAGTGGGAGGAGGAGGCACTCTGCGACGAACCGGAGTGTACGGAGCATGAAGAGCTCGTTCGCTCACCGACTGGCGCGAACTACGACGCTGCCCCGTGTCCTGCCTCGCCGACACATCGCAGACGGTCACGGTACGGCACGCTGAGAGAGTATCAGCGCGCCCCCGCCGGATTTGCATTTGGGATTGGCGCCGCATCGCCCGGTTTCGCGCTCAGGAGTAACTCTCTAGGCTCGGCCGGGGAAGGACTACAGTTGCGAAGGGCGAGGAGTCAATCTGCTGGACAAGAGGGGACAGTGGGACTTGCCGGCCTTGGGGTGAGGACGAACAGTCCGCTGTCACCTAGGCGGTCGGAAGAGGCTCGCGGCCACAGTCCGTTCTCTCTCAGGAGCGAGGTCGAGGCGGGTTGCCGAGGGACCGGAGGGGGTGGTGGAGGAGCTGCAGAGGGACAGATTGGGCTGGGACACCCGACCAACCAACCTGCACCTTCTCGACGGCGCAGAGAACCATCACAACATGCCGATGAGGTCGAGCCGCAGGTCACGGGGTGGAGTAGGTGGTTGCCTGATTTTGGAGGACGGATTCGGCTGTAGCATGTCGCTTAGAGGGGTAGAGTGGTAGAATGGTAGAGTGGTAGGATTTTCTTGTTGTATCGAGCTATGTCTTTCTATCTTACAAATGATGGCAAGAAGGCGAGCGGCGAGCGGCGCGATAAGAGTGCCTCTGTCAGCCGCGGGATAGGGGTTACGAAGAGAGAGCACTTTGACCGCACAGCGAGCCTCTCTTGTCACTCTCATTCATGACAGCCTCTTGGTGCTCTCGATGATCCAGTGTGATCGGTGCCATCACGAATATGACATCCCAGGCATGCTGGCCCGTTGTGATTAATTGCTGATGAGCTCCCAGCTTCCGCTAAAGCTCATGCCTCTCCTCCATTGATCCTCGAAAAACTGTCCTTCGCCTCCCTACCCCGCCGCCGAGATATTTGAGACGAAAACAGCAGGAAAATATCATCTTAAGAAGGGATGAGGATGGTGCCAATGCGAAAAAAGTAACCGTGGACGACTTAGGAATCGAACCAAAGACCTCGTCAATGAAGCTTGTTTAGTGCTAATGACGCGCTCTACCAACTGAGCTAGACGCCCCCACGTTATTCATTCTTACCCCTTATGTCAGAGCCGATCGTGATCGGCTCGACAATCACGTCCGATCCGTAGATCAGACGTCGGGGCATCAGTTACAGATCAAGTTATGGATCTATGTAGTCCGCTTGTCACCTGAGGTGACGTGGTCTGCGCCTCGGTTCGGGTGAAGGTGATGGTGATGGCGGGGTTCGGCGTTTGCGCGGTCTTGGGTCATCTGTGGATGCGCTTGGCGAGGTCAGTGTCGTGTTTGCGCGAGCGGCGACTTCAAGGTCGTAAACAAGTTTTCGATGCGACACACGTTGGGCGGGCGTACATCATCGGTCCAAGTTCATTACGTAATGTAAGCTTGGAAGTGGCAGCTGAGAGGGATAAATGAGTGAAGTCATGACTTGCGGAGCAGCTTGCGCTTGAAAAGGCTTGGACAGTAGCATAGAAAGTAGGATGCAGGACGAAGATAGGGCCTACACTTCGGGAGATCGAGAGGGCGAGAGCGGATCTGCCGCGTCTTGACTCGAAAGTGGGGAGCGCGGTCGACGAAGAGGGCGCTGTGGCAGGGCGCTGGTGGTTCTAACTTGCGTATTGCGAGACATGGCCGCGGTAGTGGTACGGATCTCTCGAGAGGAAAACTGGGCTGAGCCCTCTTTGCTCAGCAATGAGTCTGTGAAGTCCACTGTCTATACCGTACCGGAGAACAGGTCGCGTGTTCCGCTTGCTGCTCTGTTCCTCGGTTCTCTCTACACTCTACTATCCTCGCGGGGCTGTGAAGCGTGGATTTCCTTCGCCGCTACTGATGGTCTTCGTCCATCGAACAAGCCGATCTTGGCCGCTTGACGGCAATGTCATGGTGACGGCTGCACTCTGTGTACATGCAGAGCACGAGACATGTCAACTACGCCTCGGACAGCCAAGGCATTCGGGCATCTTCACGAGATCCAAATCGTCTCGGGCCGGACAACCGGTGTAGCATCCGCACCGTTGTCTGATTCTGCCGGTACTTCCCCCTTTCACTCGTCGCTTACAGTTTGCGAAGACATGACTGACGACGCCAAACTCAAGTCGGGCGTCACTTTGCCAAGGCCACATCTCCCGAACGCCCAGGTCCTTCGTCATAGCACATATCCTCACCTGGTGTCCATAGTAGCGCGAGATGCACAGCATATAAGAAGCGCAGCAAATCTCTCTCAGCACCAGTGAACATTTGTCAATCCCTAGGCCTGACTTCGCCACCTCTACCGTTCTGTGTTCTCTCTCCCCTCCTCTCGGTCACGATCCTTGTCAATATGCGTCTCTCCATCACCCCCCTCCTACTCCTCCTCGCAACGACCATTCTAGCGCAAGACCGGACCGGCGACGCCGCCTCTGGCGCAGACCCCACCCCCGTCGTCCCCGACACGTCCTCCGGCGACAACGGTGCCAACAACGGCGGGAGCGGCAATGGTGGAATGCCTGCCAACGGCGGCGGCGCCGGCGGCAACAACGACAGTGGCGGCGGAAAGCAGAACGAGTACGAAAATGTCAATGACCCTACCAGGCCTTGGAATGTTACGTACTTTACTTATCCTACGCGTAACAATTACTGTGAGTGATCCTCCTTTGCTCCCCTTCATTCCGATCATTCCGAGAGAGCCCGCGCGGATACACTCGTATACTTGCAGATCTCCCGGCCCTCGTGAGCTGCCTGCTAGGGCTGTGTTCTCTGCCCTGGCAGAGCTGAGCTGCACATGCCCTCTGCGCTCGCTAAGTCGGGGTGCTTCCACCTACACGGCAGGGTACGCTCCTTGGCCTCGCCCTCGCTGTCGCAGAGCTCGCTCCACGCACTGAGCCAGCCCACGTACTGAGTCCGCCCTGCTTACTGAGCCCAATCCCACGCACTGAGCTCGCTGAGCTCGCTTTGCTCTGCTCGCTCGCTGCGCTCGCTAACGCACCAGGGGTCAACGACAACGAGAACAAAGCGACCTGGGTCCCAGTCAACGTGGCGACAAACCTAATGTTGGCGCACGGCAACGCCTCCATCCTGCCACAGCGCATCATGCTGCAGCAGAACATCGCCCCTGGTGTCGGGACGTTCTCGACCAGGATCACAGGATACACGCCTGCGAACAATTATCTGCTCGTGTTGAGTGTTGCTGGTAACCCGGATCGTGAGTATGGCTGCGAGGGCTGTCGCGATAGCGGTAGCGCGAGCTTCCTCCTGTCCTACCTTTCCATCTCTGTCTGCATCCGCTACCTCTGCCTGCGTCAACGCCCCAGTCCAGGGGCCCTTCCCACACCCTGTCCCTCGCTATCGCCGTCCAGAATCCGTGTCCCACCAGGCAGTCCACGCTGAGTGGAAAAGCCAGTTTGTGTCAGACGCCCAAACACCAGCTTTATGCTCCCGCCTCCAGGCCGCTCAAGCTGACCCCCAGAAAAGCTCGCCCAGTCGCAAGGCTTCTACATCAAGGCGAACGGGACGGCCGCGCCGCAGCAGGTCACGCCTCAGGGTGTGCAGGCCACTGCGACCGCGGTATCGGATGGCGGGTCGACCCAGCCCGGTTCAGGTGCAGGCGGCAATGTCCAGCCCGGTAATGGCGGGGGAGGTGCGCCGGCGCCGTCGCCTCCTGCTCAAGGTGGTGGGCAGCACTCGGGCGCGATCCGGATCTGCGACGCTGGGGTTGCGCTTATCTTTGCTGGCGTTGCGCCTTTGCTCGTCGTCTTGATGCCTGTCGTCTTGGCATAAGCGGGCGTGGGGCACTCGAGGTCGCCCTCCTCCGGCCGTGAGCAGACGGCGCCCTACTCCCATCGCAAGCGGACGCCCTTCATACTCCCTACACTATCAGTCAGCATAATGTCAGCCACACGGTTAGCAAACTCCACAGACAATCGTCAGTACAAGGACTATGCAATTGTTCAGAGATACATCGCGGCCTGCCGCTGGCGAGCGCGCCGGCTCGCCGTTGCTCTTGTGTCTTTGGGTCCACTGCTCCTTCTTCTAGAATGCTGCGAGTCCGGGCTTCGCGAGCCGGGACTGCTCACTCTCCATCGATCGGGCTGCTCGTAGCCTTCTCTGCCTCGCGGATCCATCCCACTCGGCTTGCTACGCTCACAGCGTATACTTGCTCGCTTCGCTGCGCGCTCGCCGCCTACTGTCCCTTCTTCAGCGCCTCGTACTCCTTCTTCCACGCATCATACTTCTCCCTCATCTCACGGTTACGCCTCTTGTACTCCTCCTTCTCAGCCTCAGTGAGCTGGTTCCACATCTCGCCAGCGCGCTTGCCGATGTATCGTCGGAGCTCCATGCGGGGCTTTCCGCTGGCAACTCCCTCGGCCTCGAGGCTCTTGGCCTCAGCCTCCTGGGCGATCTTTGGGGTGGCTTCGCGGAGGAAGAGGAAGAACGATCCAATCGGCCGCCCAGGGTTGCCCGGTGCGTCGTCCAGGCGGCGCTTGAACGCCTCGCGGCCTCCGGGAGTGACGAGGGGCTTCTTCCTGTCCGCCTCGACTGCGCGGATCTGCGCCGGCGTGAGCGACGAGTACCACTTGTCGTACGCTGCGTTGGCCGCAAGGCGGTCCTTCCGCGACGCCTCTGTGTACTGCTGCACCTCGTTGTAGGGGAGGTCGCCCCAGGCCTTGCCGCAGTCGCGCGCCAGCTCCGTGATCTTCAGACGACCAGTCTCGGCATCGATGTACTGCGGCCGGCGCTTGTTGAAGTACTCGCTGAAGAAGAGCGTGTACGCCGACGCGCCGCGCTTGG
This sequence comes from Trichosporon sp. DN520, assembly GCA_030347605.1. Lineage (NCBI taxonomy): Eukaryota > Fungi > Basidiomycota > Tremellomycetes > Trichosporonales > Trichosporonaceae > Trichosporon > Trichosporon sp. DN520. The sequence goes on from JASJUY010000011.1 coordinate 279,541, forward strand.
GCGGGGGAGGGTAGTCCTCTGGGAATTGTTAGCTGGGTGCGAGCGGCAGCTAGCGCGGGGCTGCATCATGCAGATACAGCGGCCAGTCCAGGCCTCAGCAGATGTGCACGAGGCCGGCTGTACTGTCTCTGCAGATCCAGCGCCATGATGCTATCATCAGACGACCACCGAGGATGCCATATATGACTCAATGTGGTGACTGATTTCTGATGCCGCGCTACTCACTCTGCTTCTTGAAGACGATCGGAGAGGTCGAGAAGGCGCGAGTCTCCACGCGGACGGCCGCGAAAAGGCCAGTTCGGAGGAGAGACATGGTGGATGTGTGAATGGTGAGAGGAGCGTTGTCGAGAGTCCGAGAATTGTTTGCGCGCCGAGAGAGCCAGAGAGCGAGCGAGCAACCAGCTGAGCGAGAGCGAGTAATTGCAGCCTCAGGTAAGGCACGCAGGGAATGACGCTTGGGCAGGGTGAGCTTTCTGCCTTATCGGGAAATAATTCCGTCACGGCTCCGTGTGGCAAATACTCGGCGGCGGCGGGCCAGACTTTTGCACGGGCTGGCGGCGAAGCTCTACGGCCTTACACAAAGCAAGATATGCATGCATGGACAGATGAGGTGCTATGATACAACTGTATTGTGCAGTGATTATATTGCGTTACAGAGATGGACCGAGATGATCTGACTATTTGGATAGGGTGGGAATTTCTGGCGGCTCAGCGGTGCGGGCAGTCGCCGACTCGGGCTCCGTCGCCTTCAGCTCGTCCTTCTCATCGACCGGCTGTAGCTTCCTTACGTCGACAGTGCGTCCCGGCGGAGTCGGTGGCGGAGAAACCGGCCCTTCTTCGTTGTCCGTGTTCTCCTCGGGCGGCGCCGTCGTCACTTGCGACTCACCCTCCCTCTTCGCAAGGTATTTCTCACGCCACCGCGCACCCTTCAGGCTGATGAGAACGAGTCCGCAGCAGCTGAGGGTGAGCAGCCCCGCAAAGAGCGTGTAAAGTCCTCCATCGCCGATAGCCTTAAGAATGGGAAGGGCGATTTGGCTCATCACGCATGCGCAAATACCGCGGACCATCGAGTTGTTCCCGACCGCGCTGGACGACTTGCCCGGATTAGCGTCAACAAGGTAAGCTAGCGTGTTGCTGTAGACGAAGAGGATGGAGAAGCCGCCAAAGAACAGCGCAACGACAGGACCAGCGATGTGTGTCTTAAAGTCGAGCGTCCAGGCGTAGACGAGGAATGAGGCGATGATGAGCGGCATGCCTGAGTACGCCGCCTTCAGCCGCATCTCGGGCGTGCTCTTGCCCCCGTTTCGTGCAGTGAGACGCTTCAGCACTCGGTCGCTGATGCGTCCGCCGACGAGCGAGCCAGTCATGTTTCCGATGCCAAAGGCGAGGATCACAAGACCGATCTGCAGCGGATTGTACGAGTACGGCGCAGCCGCTAGCGTCACAGAACATGTGTACACGATTGTGTACTGTGCCGCGAAGAGGAAGCCGGAGCAGATCAGCACGACCGTATTGGTCGGCACACGCCAGATCGAGATCATCACGGGCAGAGGGTTGACGTCGCGGAGAGTGGGGCGGTACTCATCCTCCTCCTTCTCCTTACGGTGAAGCCAGGACGGTGTGTGGCGCTTCCACAAGTTACGGCGCTTCCCGCCCTTTTCGTCGGCTCCACCAGCCTCGACCACCGTCGCTTCAGTGAAAGCCTCGGTGAGAGCAGGCGTGACAATTCCGCTCGTATGGCGAGAGTGCGGCGCTGTCGTGGCCGGCGTCGGTGCGTCGGACGAAAGACCTCGAGCGAGCTTGCGCTGGCGCTTCTTCTCGAGTACCTGCTGAGCCTTCAGCTCGCGCTTGAGCGCATTGGTGATCGCTTGCTGGTAGATTCGGGAACGTTCTTTGCGCCAGGTGTCGGGGAAGAAGAGGAAGGCGATGACCATGCAGAAACCCCACACGGCGAGGAAGTACTGCGTGCTACGCCAGCCCCAGGCATTGCCGAGAGCACCGCCGATGAGACTTCCCAGCGAGGGACCGAGCATTGGCATGGCGTAGAACAGGCCCATCTTCCGTCCGCGCTCCTTGACCTCGTACATGTCGGCCAACGATCCGGCACCAGCAGACAGAACGGCAGAGCTGCCACACGCCACGACGACACGCATACCGATAAGCACGGGCATTGTGGGTGAGCGTGAACCGATAGCCGTCGCTGCAGTGTACAGGATGAAGCTTGCGATGTATACCGGTTTGCGCCCGATGATCTCACTGATACTCGCCCAGATGACAGGTACACTGCCCTGGAACAGGATGAATAGCGAGAGCGAGAGACCGATCTGGGCGTCACTTGCGTTCAGGTCACGCTTCACGTCGTCGATGACAGGATTGTAGATCGATGGTGAAATCATGGGTGCGAGCTGCCGTCAGCCTCCATCGCCGCCACTCAACGTCAGCCGATCGCCCGGCCGCCACACAGGAAAGCGATACTCACCACAGCGAAAGACATGAGGTACAGCACGATCGTTTTCTTGCGGTTGGACCACTCGCGCGGGTCGTCGTCGACCGGGGCGTGCTCAATGTCGATCACCGGCAGGCGGTCCTGGTTGTCGACCCTGTCTCTGGCATCTGCCGGCGGCACGTCGAAGTGTGCATGGTGCGAGATGACGGGCTGGAGCGTAAGTGCGTCGTCCTGCTCGTTTGCTGAGCTGTTAGACGGGCGGCGCTTTTCGGGGTCGCGCATGTCGCGCTCGGCGCCCATGGTGGTGGTATGATTGCGATTCAGACTTTTGCCCACTCCACTGGGCTTGTGGTCGTGCGGAGAGTCTAACGGTCGGTGCAGCCCCACCAGGAACGCAGGTCGTGTGACGGGTGTTGATGTGAGTGATGAACTCGCTGTGGTGCTGACTTCTGAACGAAGAGCTGAGTACTTTGTACGTCGAGGAGATGGTATGAGAGCGCAAGCACAAGCACAAGCAGACAGCACGCTCCGAGTCGTGCTTGGTAGTGTGGTTGGTCACCGCATGATTCGAGTTGAGCATGTGAGTGGTCGAGTTATATTTTACCGAGCCCTGGGCACAGATGCTGTGATCAACGGTGAAAACCGACGTGATATCTAGGGACAAGTGACCAGAGAGGCCGAATCTCGGCCGAATTGTCGCGTGGTGGGCGGCAGGCCAGTCACGTGCCGTTCAGCTGGTGAGTCCGTGCACTGAGCGGGCACCCGTGGGAAGTTGCCGTCGCTGCTTCGGCTCCACCCCCCGCCACTCATCAATATTTGATCCCGCGCAGCGACCGGCTGTCGGTGGCTGAGGGCCCCGCCGCGTCCGCCGCTGTGGTTCCCAAAAAGTCGGGGCGGTGGAGGTCTGCATTCGAGATTCGCGATGTCGTGATCGCCATCATCGTCCCCGACCCCGTCGATTCCAGCCCCAGCCCCAGCGAGCACACCTTCTAGCATGCATGTTGTCATCTGCTTAACAGCTCCACTCGCTTCTTGATACCCTTCTTGTCTCTCTCACTTCTGTCTGTACCATCACTTGAAACATTGCAGCAATGACGACCGACAGCGACGTCCTCACGCCCCAGTACTCTCCGGAGCAGCTCGCCGAAATCAACAAGCAGCTCGACGGAAAGTCTCCCCAGGAAGTCCTCACTTGGGCCATCGACAACATCGATGGCCTCTTCCAAACCACTGCCTTTGGTCTGTGAGTCGCCGAGCGTACGTGGGTGTAGCTGACAGCAGTACCGGACTTGCTGCCACTGACATGATTTCCAAGATCTCGATGGACCGCGAGGAGACGCACCTTGTGCCTCTCGTGAGCTGAGACGCCTATGCTGAAGCTAACTTTAGATCTTCCTTGACACACTGCACCACTTCCCCGAGACGGTGCAGCTTTCGCAGACGGTCGCGGACACCTACCTCGCTCCTCTGCATGTGTACCGCCCGCCTGGCGTTGAGACCGCCGAGGAGTTCAAGGCCAAGTATGGCGACAAGCTTTGGGAGACGGATGAGGCGAGCTACGACTACCTCGTCAAGGTCGAGCCGGCCGCGCGCGCGTACAAGGAGCTCGGTGTGCGTGCCGTGATCACGGGTCGCCGACGGAGTCAGGGTGCTGACCGCGCCAACCTCTCCGCTGTCGAGGTTGACGAGCGCGGCCTGATCAAGGTCAACCCGCTTATCACCTGGAGCTTCCGGCAGGTCAAGGACTACGTTGACAAGGAGTGAGCTAGGGAGATTGCAATCTGTAGCTGACAAACAGGGGCGTCCCGTACAACCCGCTGCTCGACCAGGGCTACAAGTCGATCGGCGACTGGCACTCGACTGCCAAGCCGGACCCGAATGCCGCTGATGCCGGCGAGCGCTCTGGACGCTGGCAGGGCAAGTCCAAGTCGGAGTGTGGGCTGCACACCAACTACTTTGAGATGAAGAAGAAGTTTGAGGAGAAGGCGGCTGCCCAGGCTGCCGCCAATGCGCCCGTCCAGTAGAGTTATCATACAATATGTATTCCTAGTGTCATTGTACGACAACATATGATCGCAAATGCCCATGCCCAGCTTGAAGGGAGCAGCGGCCAAGAGCTGCCGGGGCAAGGTGGACTCAGGCTTAAAGGGTATGTCAGCAATCGTACGGTGGAGGCCGCCTTTATCAGCCAGCCGGAATGTCAGCCAGCGAACAGCCAGCCAGTCAGCTAACGAGCGACGATGACGCGTTTAGCCATGCAAGTTTTCAGTCGATGTTGTGTCGATGACAAGCTGTGATATCCACATGCATGAAACATGCATCGCTGCGGAGAAGGATTAGAAGCATGGTAGACAATAGAAAGACTGACCTGTGAGAGCATGACGATGTCGGGCTTATCGCTTGTCTAGCTGGAGCCGAAATTGGCTCGAGAGGGTGTCATTGCGATCGGCACACGTTCCTCGATTCCGACTCATGACATCCTGACTCTGTTTCTACCTAATCGTCGATTTGCCGGCTGCTTGTTGACATTGACCCCACACCGCACATACACGTTTGCTCGGCGACACCCCACAACAATCGTCAACTTCCTTACTCTCCACTCGACTCCACCTTTGCGACCCATCCCCGCCAAGCCCTTCGCATTGTTCGTCGTCTCCTCCACCTAGTCCGGCAAACAGCAGAACCCCGCGAGCTCCGAGTCACAGACAATCGGAGCCGGCGCAGCTTTCATCCGCTGAAAGCTGCAACTCCGCTCACACCGCGCCAGTGCTGGATCATACATCTGATCCCAGTACAGCGGTCTGAGCGACTACGCTAGCGCATGGTCAATCTTCACGCACATTATTATCATGGCAACGTCAAGGCGTTCCGCCAGGAGCTCGATGGCACTGCCCCTCCGCCTTCAACCGCGAAGAACGGTGCCAACCCGTCGAGCGCGTCTGGCGGACGGTCCTGGTCTCAGAACGGGTTTGCCCAGGCCTCGGTGAAGGCTGACCCGAATGAACGGGACGCGTTTGGAAGGACGTGAGTTAACAAAATCTTGGCTTACGTGCCGTTGGGTGGCGAAACAATGAGCAAAGCTGATAACAGTGTCCTCATGCTTGCAGCCGCGAATACGAGTCAACAAGCGTACGGCTTTTTCTGTATCTTGCTTCGCAATCCCAACCTGTCAGTGAACCTCCAGGATTATGAGTCCGGGTACACTGCACTGCACCGCGCGTTGTACGCAGGCAACATTCGCGCCGCTCGCGACCTCTTGGCGCGCCACGACATCGATGTCTCCGTCAAGGACTCGGAAGGACTGACCGCCTTCGATCTCTTCAATGGCACAGTGGACGGCACAAACCCCGGCGACGACGAGACCGGCACCGATCTCTTCACTTGGGGTGTCAACCGCAACTACGCGCTAGGAACTCCCGACTCCTCTGACAAGGCTTACCCGGATCGTATTCACCTGCTCACCCAGAGGCAAGCGAGCAACAATCCGGACCCGGCTGAGCGATTCTTCAACGTTGGGGTGAAGGACATCAAGATGGGCAAGCTGCACACAGCCGTGATTACGACCGAGTCGAAGGGCAACCTGAGCTTGTGTGGCTTCGGCAGCGGCGGTCGTTTGGGGCGGTCGCTCCACAGCCAGCAGGCTCTGGTCCCACTCCCTGACCTGCCGCACACCATTGTCGACATTGCTCTCGGTCAAGACCACACACTCGCTCTGACATCCGGTGGCTATATCCTGTCGTGGGGTAACAACCGCTTTGGGCAACTGGGCTACGTGATCGATGCTCCGGAGACGCCGAATCCTTTCGCGAAGGATGGTGACGAGCTCATCCAGACTTCGCCGAAGCGCATTATCGGCTCGCTCAAGAAGGAGTGGGTACGCGGTGTTGCTGCTGGACGCATGAGTAGCGCATGCTGGACCGCCGACGGCTTGTACACTTGGGGCACGAACCTCGGTCACCTTGGCTACGAGAAGGCTGGCACTCCGCTGCAGATGGTTCCTCGACGTGTGACCGCCATCACACAGCCGGTCATTGACGTCGCGCTTTCAGACTATGCGATGCTGGTCCTGCTGGATACGAACGAGGTGCTGTGCTTCCACCATGACACGCACTTTAAGATCAACTTCAGCTCGCCGCCCAAGTCATTGAAGGCGCCGAAGAACCCAGGCCATGTGACGCTCGATCCCAACATCTGTAAAGTCACGAGTTGCGGACAGACCTTCGCGACCCTCTCCAAGAAGGGTGATGTCTGTACGTTCACGCTACCGCACCCCAGCGAAGAAGCGACCAAAGACATTCGTGACCGTCATGTGATCGTCAAGCCACAGGTGCAGTGGGCGCTGCGACGCAACTTCACCGCTGTTAAGGACATGGCTCTCGGCTCCGACGGTACGATAATCGTGTGCACGCACTCGGGTCACGTCTTCGTGCGCCAGCGCAGCAAGGCCGGCTCGGGACAGCTGAAGTTCAAACGCGTACCCTATCTGCAGCGCATCATCAAGGTCGCCGCGAACGAGAGCGGTGCCTTTGCAGCGATCCGGGTCGACGCTCGCCCGACCCCCATCGCGCTCAAGGGGAATGTGCTCGAGGAAGACATGTTCCTTCTACAGCCGCACTTCAAGCGCTTTGAGAGCCAGATGACAGCTGAGGACTTCGAGCACAAGACTGCGCCGAAGCACGACGAGGAGGATGAAGAGGAGACGGTCAACACTGTGCAGCGCGACACCGAGGTGGCTGTGCACATGTGCCAGATTCTTTCCCGCTGGCAGGCGTCGAACAACGACAGCCTGTTCGCGTGGTCTGAGTCTTTATTGGGTTCTGACATCACGATCAACGTCGGCGAATATGCGATCCCTGCACACAGCGTCTTCCTCTCTCTCCGCTCGCCTCTCCTGGCAAAGGTGCTCAAGGGTAAATCACTCCCTGGGCTCCGCTTCGAGAGCAAGACCAGTGCCTTGCACATGGACGCATGCCACCCTCTGGTCGCCTTCTTGCTTCTGCAGTACCTCTATTCGGACGACGTCGCTACTGTGTGGGATAACCGCGTGGCTACCATCATCAACACGAGATTCAAGGACCTCGCTATCCCGATCGCCGAGGTGAAGAATGATTTGCGGAGGTTTGCCGAAGTGCTCGAGCTGGCACCGCTTCTGCCAGTGCTCTCACTTGGCTCGAAGTCTGAGATCACGACGCGCACGCTGGCGAGAGACCTCACCTCGTTCTTCGCCAAGACGCATGAGCAGTCGTCCTCGAAGTGCGACGTCGTTGTCGTTCTTGCGGACCGCGAGGTCTCATGCCAGTCTGTGCTGCTGCGGGCGCGCTCTCCGTTCTTCGAGGCTTTCTTTGCCGATCCGGACTGGACGCGGGCGCGGCGGGATGATGACAAAGTCGTCATCCACATGGAGCACCTGCGATGGCGGCCCATGCAACTCGTCTTCAAGTTCATGCACGAGGGCCTTGAGGACAACCTCTTCGATTACCTCCATCAGGAGACATTGGACGAGTTCCTCGACTTCGTCTTTGAGGTGCTCGCCGCTGCGACCGAGCTGCTCATGGACCGACTCGTCCTCGTGTGCTCGCGCGTAATTGCGAAGCACTGCAATCCATACAATGCAGCGGCGCTTGCTACCGAAGCATCGTTCTACCAAGCGACCACCCTGAAAGAGAGCATTTTCGACTACATCATCTGCTGCATGGAGACGATGCTCGAGTCTGGCCTCCTGGACGACATGGACGAAGACGTCCTCCGCGACCTGACTGGCGTCATTGGGGCCAAACAGGGAGACAAGATGCTCATCCCGCGCAGCGGTCTCTTAGTCGATGAGCTCATGTGGAAGCATCGTGACTGGTTACTGCTGCAGGACATTCCTATACCGCGAGTCCGGGCACCGACGAAGTGGAAGCCGCGTTCGCCAGTCGTACAGCCAACTAAGAGTCCGCAGATCGCTCCTCGTTCGCCGGCAGCGACGCCAGATCTCAAGCCGCTCTCCAGTGCCCAGGACGAAATCTTCAGCATGGACGAGGACCAGCCGTCACCGCCCACGCCATCCACGCCTGCACGTGCAAGTGCGAGCGGACGGCCCATGACACCTCTCTCGCTACCAGCCGGCAGCAGCAAAGCACCGGTCTGGAAGTCGCGCACTGTACAGCAGGAGAAGGTCGATCTTAGGAACATCATGGCCGAAACTGCCGCAAGCAAGGCGCCTCGCAGTACGCCATCCACACCCGCTCTGCGACCCGGATCCTCGCCGCAGCTTGTTCCAAGCCAACCGCGCACCGGCGGCTCCCCGTGGGCTACAGTGCAGGCGCCTCGCTCCTCACTCTCGTCGGTGCAAGCGCAGCAGTCGAGTCCATCTAGCCCAGGACTGGCTGGTCCATCGCGGCCGCCACCCGCGACACCGAGTGCTCCGCGGCCAGCAGCACCGCGCCCACCAGCGGCCAACTCACCCACGGCTTCACGTCTCATCAATCCTGTCAAGATGTCCCCCGCAGCCGCGGTGGCCTCCGCCCAGCCGAAACGCTCAGGCAACGGACCGGCATGGAGCACGCCCAGCTTTGCTCCCGTATCTCCGCCGACCGTGAGCAGCGCGACCCAGGGTATGTCCCTGCTGGCAATTCAACAACAGGAGGAGCAGGCCGCTGCTGAGCGCAACCTTGTCCGCGCTCCGAAGAGCTTTGCCGAGATCCAGGCCGAGGAGGCTGCAGCCGTAGCAGCGCGGGCGCAAGAGGAAGAGTTTGCCCGCTGGTGGGCTGAAGAGCAGCAGCGACTTGGCGTGCAAGGCTCGAGCCAGAATGGAGGCGGTGCCGCCGAGCGCGGCCGAGGTCGAGGGCGTGGACAGCAGAGACGTGTTCCGGGCCGAGGTAGAGGTCGCGGCGGCGCGGCCAACAGCGGAGGAGACAGGAACGGGACGGGTTCGCAGGAGAACCAGCCGAAAGAACCGCGCGGAGAAGGCGGACCTAGCAGGGGCGGCGGGAGTGGAGGGAAGAAGGGCAAGCGCGGCGGCGGAGGAGGAGGGTCAGGCGGAGGAGGGCCTGCCGCGCCGGTCAATCAAGAAGGAGGCAGCCAGCCACAAGGCGGTGGCAGCGGCGGCAACAGACGGCCACGAAAACCCAGAGAGCCAAAGGAATCCAAGGAACCCAAGTCATAAATCTGTCTTAATCACTGCATAGGATCCATCTCATGTAACCCCATCGCATTATGTTCATTGCTTCTTTCTCCGTTGCTGCAAGTTATATTGCCTTTCGCCACCAGCCACTGACGCTCAGGAACCGGATGAGCCGGGGCTGATAAGGTTGGTGCCGTCTCATGGCGGTGCCACGTGTGAAACTCTGACATCAGCGTCGCGACGCGGTCATGAACGCGTCCCTCAGCCCTCATGTTGTTGACCTCATCAACTCCTCATACCCGCCACGCCCGCCGCACCTCGTCCGTGAACGCACAAGCCAATCCATCCCCTTACGCCCGTCTGCTCAGCCCCCAGCACTCTTCTCGACTTCTCCGTCAGCTTAGGCGCTTCCACCGCACGAAAGGCAGCACACGATGGTGAGTTACTGGAAGCGACCGGCTGTCGCGTCAGACATTCCGAGGAAGACACCGCTGACCTCCCCAGTCTATCGTAGGTACTTCGAAGGCTGCCTAGACGACAATCTAACTTCCAGGTGAACATCCGCAACATCGAGTTGGTCAACAACCCGGCCAAGTTCGACGATGACTACCATTTCCGGATCAAATTTGAGGCCATTGCGCCGCTTGCTGAGGGTGAGCATTCATCGGAGAACGGGAGGCAGCCGCTGGACTAGCGTGCCAGATGTGGGAGAGGACATAATGGCGGAGACGAGCAAAAATGGCAGCGGTCTAGGATGGCTGGTCATCCGCGGTGCGGCGCCGAGCTGGGGCAGGCTGGGCGAGGCGAGGAAGGCAGGAACCCCTGCCCTATATCAGCCGCTCCGCCAATGGCTGCTTGCCTCTGCCAGCCCCCGCCGCCCACGGCCGCTCAGTCCTGTTTGTCCCATTTGTTTACGCTGTGGCATGAGCTGACATCTGCAGACTTAGAATGGCGCTTGATCTACGTCGGCTCCGCTAAGAGCGAGGAGTATGACCAGGAGCTGGACTCGTGCATGGGTGAGTTGCTTCGCTGCTTAATGTGAAACATGAGCTGACATCGGATCTCCCATCGGCACACGCACAAACACTCACGCCCCTCCTCACCGCCTTCACCCCGCAATCTTCTTTCAAACCCCGACGTGACCTCGTTTGGCCTCGACTTTTCTCGAATCTGCAGTCGGACCCATCCCTGCCGGAGTGAATGCTTTCGACTTTGTCGCCCCCGCGCCGAAGCACGACCTGCTTCCCTCGGTCGACCCAGAGGAGATCCTCGGTGTCACTGTCATCATTATCACCGCTTCGTACCGCGACAAGGAGTTTGTACGAGTGGGCTACTACGTCAACACGGATTACGAGGACGAGGAGCTCCGTGCGAACCCGCCTCCCCAGGTCGTTTGGGACAAGCTGTACCGCAACGTTCTGATCGAGAAGCCCAAGGTGACTCGGTTCCAGAACCCGTGGGACAGCGGCACGTCCGACCCGTACGGAGCACCCAACGGCGACCAGCAGCAGTCCGAGCTCGACCAGCCTCTGACGGCCGATGCTGTCTTCAACTCACCACTGCCCCCGCCCGTGCAGAAGGCGCCTGCGCCGAATAACAGCGGCATGGACGTGGACGGCGGCGTGGCGGCGTGAGACAAGGTAGCAGCAAACTCAAAAATTAGACAGCGCAGAGGGATCGATGGCGCTTGTGCAAAGCATGGCAGAGCAGCGTAGCACACACTGGGGAAGTGCTCGGACTTTTTGTACGATTTGTTAGTAGAGCGGCAGATTAATCGGGTGTACGTGAGAACGCGTGTAGTGCAAAGTATGCCCCTCGGTCTTGCCAACCAATGTAGTCCTGGAGAATATGGAATGTACGATGATGCGTGCAGAAATAGAAAGTTGATAATCGTCTACTGCTCCCCAGTCCCCATCTATCTAGAATTATTGTGACTGCTTATGCCTTCTTGCCCGCGTCCTCCTTAAGGGAGACGATGCGGTTGAGGATGATCTTGTCACCCTCACAAGGGCCGGGCTTGACATCGGCGGGCTGGTCGATGCACTTGATCGTAGACTCGCGGTCGACAGCAAAGTAGGCAAGACGCATGCCCTGGAAGCGGATGTTCTCCATGCCGACGAGCTGGTGGGCGGTGACGACGGGGTCGTCGTTGTGGTTGAGGCCGTCCTTGGGCTTCTCCTCGGAGCCCTTCTTTTCCTCATTGGCAACCTCGCACTCACGGGCAGCGCGGGCGGTGCGCTCGTGGCTCTCCTTGCGGGCATCCTCGATGCTCTTCTTGGCGAGCTGGTAGAAGGCGGGCTCGATGACGGCTCCGCGGTGGACAATGAGCGAGTTGGGGTCGACGTCGCTCTCAAAGTCCTTGGGAGGCGGGTCGCTCTTGAACAGCGGGCCGAAGTAGCGGACCTCGTCGATTTTGACGGCGCCCGGAGCGTTGACCCACTGGATGTAAGCCTTGGGCTTCTTGCCCGACGCCTCTCCGCCGAGAGCAGGGTCCTCGAGGCGCGCGCGGATCTCGGTGACCTCTCCGGCGTCGTTCTTCGAGAACGAAGTGCACGTGACGGGGAAGGGGGCCTTGAAGAGGCCGACGGTCTTGCCAGGCGCGAGGCGGAAGTAGTCCGGAGCGTCTACCTCGCGGAAGTCGTCGCGGTCAATGTAGACCTCGCGGGAGAAGGTCGTGTCGACCTCGCCCATGGCGGGGATCTTGGGGTGGAGCGGCACCTTGACGGTGACGGAGTAGTCCTCAGGGACGTTCTCGAGGACGATCTTGACGGGCTGGAGCACCATCATGAGGCGCGGCGCCGAGTCCTCAAGGTACTTCCTGACCGTGGACTCGAACTTCTGCAGCTGGGTCTCGGAGAGAAGCGTGGTGACGCCGAGCTCGGAGACGAAGGCCAGCAACGCTCCGGGCGGGATACCGCGCCTTCGCAGCGCGATGATGGTGTACAGTCGCGGGTCGTCCCAATCCTTAACGAGGCCGCCCTCGACGAGCTTGCGCACCTTGCGCTTGGAAAGGAACGTGCCCTGGAGGTTGAGGCGGGCAAACTCGTACTGGCGCGGCTTGTAGACCTCGAGCGCGTCGCACACCCATTCGTAGCTCTCGCGCGCGGCGACGAACTCGGTCGTGCACAGCGAGTGCGTGATGTTCTCGAAGCTGTCGCACAGGCAGTGCGTGAAGTCGTACGTCGGGTAGATCTTCCACCGGTCGCCCGTGCGGTGGTGCGGCGCAAGCTTGACGCGGTACGCAATCGCGTCCCACATGTACGGGTTGCCAGAGTTCAGGTCCATCTTCATACGCAGGCACGCCGTCTTCTCGGGGTACTCGCCGTTCTTCATGCGCTCAAACTCGCGCAGGTTCTCCTCGATAGGCCGGTCGCGGTGCTCGCACGGAACAGGGTTGCCCTTGCCACCGCCGCGGTCCTCCTTGATCTTCTCCGCGTCACACGTGCACACATACGCCTTGCCGCGCTTCACCATCTCCACGGCCAGCTGGTATAGCCGGTCAAAGTTGTCAGAGCTGTACGTGATCTTCCACGGCTCAAAGCCAAGCCATCGCACCGTCTCGAGAATGCTCTGGAAGAATCGCCCCTCCTCCGCCTCCGGATTCGTGTCGTCGTAGCGCAGGTACGTCCGTCCGCCATGGAATTTGGCGTAGCCAAAGTCGACCATGATCGCCTTCACATGTCCGATGTGCAGGTATCCGTTCGGCTCGGGCGGGAATCGCGTGTACACCTGGCCCTTCGTCGCGGCGAGGTGCTGCTCCTTGAGCTCAGGCTTGATCTGGGGGTTCTCGCCGACCTTGTGGAACTCGGACAGGAAGCCCTCCTCGAAGATGCGCGTCGGAATGTCGAAAGCGGCTCCGGAGGTGGATGACGAGGCGGCGTTAGAGCCCGAGGCTGCAGCCTGCTTCGGGGCAGCCTTCGCCTTCGCCGGCTTCGCGCTCGCCTTGGCCGCCTCCAGGCGCGCCTTCGCCGCAGCAGCCTTGTCGCCGAACAGCTCCGTGAACACCGACTCGACCGCGTTCTTCAGGTCCGCCACCGGAGCCCACTTGAGGTCTGACGTCGACCCCTTGATGCCACCCATGAATGGCCCGAGGTCAGCCCACGAAGCGACGGGCTTGGCGAGGCCGGAGATGTACTCCTTGATCATGCCAGGGAGCTGCTCGATGCTGATGTTGACGCCGACGCCGGCGGCCTTGTCGAACGCTGCCGTGTCGGGAGGGATCGCAGGGTTCGCCTCGAGGTACTTGACCGCGGCTGATAATTAGCGCTGGAGTCCTTCTGCCTTTTGTCTGTCTTATCTGCCGTCACGCAAGCTCCGGGCTCGCTGACACACCACTCACCAGCTACCTGGTCGGGCGACGCAACGCTGCCATCCTCAATACGCTGGACCACATACTTGCGCGCGTCGGGGGAGAGCTTGCTCCCGGTCGCGGAAAGCTTGACGAGAGCGTTCGCCTGGCCGGTTGAGAACGTCTTGCCCTCGATTCCCGTCTCGTCGACGAGGGCTCGGAAAGCGGTACCGGACTTGGGCGTGCGCACGAGCTCCGTCGCACTGTTGGTGGTGAGGCCGAAGCGCTCGAAGCGGGAGATGAGCTCCGCGTTCTCGGGCGCCGTAGGATCAAATTTCGCCTTCGGTGGCATCCTTCTATTGTTATGAAGGGATGAGTGGCGAGAGAGTGATTGTTGTGATTGTGATCGGACCGATACGTCTGACCAAGCTGATATCCACGACTCGCCGCGCTCGCTCGACTTGACTTTTGAGTGCGAGTCACGGGGAGGCAGGGGCCGCAGCGTCATTTCGGCCACCGACGCCACGTCATTCATTTACCACGTGGGGCCGAGCTTATCAGCCCGCCTCCGCTTTTCCCTATCAGGAACGTGCCGCTGCTTGCAATTGCGATCGCCGCTCGGAGTTGAGTTGCTTCGCGCCGACAACAACAACAATATCACCGCCCGCACCACGGCGCACTCCATCCATGACCTCCAACGGTAGCGGCGCCACGTCGCCCCATACGCCCCATTACGGCGCTCAGAAGCGCCAGGGCGAGTCTCTCAGTGCGTTGCGTTGCCTCCTCCTTGACCTCAATAGCGAACCAGATTGCATCTCTCTTTTGTTGCGCTCTCTGACTGACTTGCAGGCGCCGATCGCCCGCGCCAGATTCTCAGGCAATCGGGACCAGAGGACAGTGCGATGCACGAGGCTGAAGTCAAGCCAAATCCGGAGGATATCGGAGAAGCCGGCCCGGGACCGCAGACGGCTCGACGGCGGTCACTTGGCCCAGTGCCGCAACCGAGTCCCAGCGTCTTCCACCGCATAATGGAGCAGCGGGCCGTGGGGTCAAGTACGCAGCAGAGCGACATTGGATCTTTCTCGAGCCCGCCAGAACAGTCTCAGCAGGAGACGAAGGGCGTCCTGACTGTCATCGATGGAGAAGAGGCGTACGTCGCTCCGGATAGCGATAGTGACAGCACGCAGTCACCAGCTCAGATGGCCGCCCAGCAGTCGGAGTCGCAGACTGAGACGCATACGCATACGCAATCATCGGCGTCGGCGGTCTCACAGCTCGCTTGCGCTTTTGCTGGCTGCTCAGAAGCCTTCGGGACGCCAGCAGAGCTTGCAACGCACATACGGACACATGCGGATGCCATCTCTGCGCCGCCAAGCGGACGGGAGGCGGAGCTCGAGGAGCGGATATCAGCGCTCGAGGCGGATGTGCGGGCGAAGGACGTTGAGATAGGTCGACAAGCGGCCTACATCGACGATCTAGAGCGCGACCCGCCAGAAATCCTGTCACAGTCAACGCAGGACTCGTCCGTGGACGAGGTGCAGATGCTGCGTAAGAAGCTCAAGTCAACCCAGCTGGCGCTGAAGAGTGCTCGCTCCGACCTCTCCTTCTTCCGAGACCAGTACGCTGCTGCTTCGTCGAGTGCGGTGGCTGAGGTCGCGCGGGCGGAGAAGCTCGATGCGCAAGTAGCGCGGCTAAGGGAGCAACTGTCGCTCGGCCTGAAGCAGCGCAACCTGCATTTCCAGGCGACGCTCGCCGCCCACGCCAAGGCAGAAGAGAAGGCAAAGTACCAGCTGCAGCTGTTGCTGGCACAGAGCCGGCGGACAGACGACCGTATCCGGCACCGCGCGGCGCAGCACGAGCGACTCGTTAAGGAGAACCGGACGTACGAAACGGAGCTGCACGAGGCTCGCAGTCGCGCAGACACACTGCAGAAGCGCAACAACGACCTCCTCGACCAGGTTGCGACACTGCGCGGACGGCTCATGGGCGCATTCGACAGCGTCACGGGCAGCGAGGACAGCGACGCCGAGGGCGAGCCCGAGCGCGAGAACGGCGGCTTCACGAGGGAGTCCTACCCCGACGCCAAGCTCGGCATGCCCGCTCTCACGCCGACCGCCGCACGGCCCTTGACACCCGTTGTCCAGGACGTCATGCTCGGTGCATCGCCTGCTGCCGGTCCAGCACAAAATGAGCTCATGTTCAAGTGCAAGTGGGAGGCTTGCGCTGCCATTTTTGCCACGCGACCAGAGCTGGAGAGCCATGCGCTTGGCCACGTCCACGCTGAGGTTAATCAGTAGTTTCCGTATCTTGGGTTATCGTGTAGCATCTTGTGTATGAATCTAGTCATACCTGTCCTTCCCTTCGATGATGTCACTGATCTTCACAAGGCTTGGCTGCCGCTATGCATTGTGTACGCCGGTGATGAACGCCGCAAGACCGCAGCGGCCAGTATCTATCAGTCAAGTCGGTTCCGCCGCGATCGTCTTGCAGAGGCTCCGAGATGCCGACTAGCAGAAGTGGAGGCAGCATTCGTACGGTGGAGACCGCTTCGGATCCGAAAGTCGATTGCCACCGACAATCTTCAAATGCGTCACTGACCCTGCCGCTGCTGAGCAAGAGATCCCGAGATTTTCCAGAGCTAGATCACACTCGACATTACCACATCCTCTACTACATTGCAAAACAACAAAAATGGCGGCCCAAGCATCAACGTATGCTGCGCCGCTGGCGAACACACGAAATGTGACCATCGTCGCGCACGTCGACCACGGCAAGACGTCGTTCGCGGACAGTCTGCTATCCTCCAACAATATCATCTCGACCCGACTAGCCGGCAAGCTCCGCTTCCTCGACAGCCGTGAAGATGAGCAGGAGCGTGGAATCACGATGGAGAGCTCGGCGGTGAGCTTGCGATTTGACATGTTGCGCCCAGGACCTGATGGGAAACGTGAGTACATGAGATCGCGGCTCGTGTGCATCGACGCAAACCGGGCGACTCAAATGCAGCTGTTTAAGAGTACGCCGTAGCTGACATACAGCGATTGCAGCCAAGCACGTGTGCAACCTCATCGACACACCGGGACATGTCGACTTTGCTTCGGAGGTGTCGACGGCCTCAAGACTGTGTGATGGAGCGCTGGTGCTCGTCGACGTCTGGGAGGGTGTGTGCACGCAGACGATTGCTGTCCTTCGACGAGCGTGGATCGACCGCTTGCGACCGTTACTCGTGATCAACAAGATGGACCGTCTGATCACCGAGCTCCAGCTCTCTCCGCTTGAGGCGTACCACCACATCGCGCGCCTGATCGAGCAGGTGAACGCTGTCATGGGCTCATTCTTCGCCTCCGAGCGAATGGAGGACGACCTCCGATGGCGCGAGGCGCGTGAGAAGCGCCTCGCTGAGCGCGCCGAGGCAGCCGCTAACGGCGAGATGCCCGATGACGCTCCCGAGGAGGAGTTCGAGGAGCGCGAGGACGAGGACATCTACTTCAGCCCTGACCGTGGAAACGTCCTCTTCGCGAGTGCGATTGACGGCTGGGCGTTCAGGCTGGGCAAGTTTGCCCGGCTTTACGCCGAGAAGCTCGGAGTGAAGGAGAACAACCTCCGCCGCGTGCTCTGGGGCGAGTGGTACCTCGACCCCAAGACGAAGCGAGTTGTCTCGCGCAAGGGACTGAACGGACGGCCGCTGAAGCCGCTGTTCGTGCAGTTCGTCCTGGAGAACATCTGGCGCGTCTACGACACCGTCCTCGAGCAGCACCAGTACACGCCCGAGGCCACTGAGAAGATCGTCAAGGCGCTCGGCGTCCGTGTCACGCCCCGTGAGCTCAAGAGCAAAGACTCTCGCCCGCTCCTCACGAGCATCATGCAGCAGTGGCTCCCGCTCAGCACGGCTACCTTCCAGGCTATTGTCGACGTCATTCCTGCGCCGAATGCGGCTCAGGCAGTCCGCTGCCCGTTCATGCTTCACCCCGAGGAGGCTGCTGCGAGCAGCACGCCCTTGCCGCCGCAAGATGAGACCGAGAAGGCACTGTACACTTGCGACCAGGGCGACAAAGCACCGCTGGTGACGTACGTCAGCAAGATGTTTGCGGTGCGCAGATCTGAGCTGCCGGAGCACCGACCACGCGAGATGACAGCCGAGGAGATGCGCGAGCGCGGCCGTCAGGAGCGGGAGCGCCGAGCTGCTGCTGCGGCTGCCGGTACCGAGAAATCGGCAGAGGAGCTGGGCCGACCGCTGGCGGAGCTGTCGCTGGAGGAGGCTGCGCCAGAGCACATTGCGGCCAAGGAGGACCCGGATGGCGAGGTGCTGCTAGGCTTCGCGCGTGTGTTCTCGTCAACGCTGCACCGCGGCGACGAAGTCACAGTCACGCTGCCCAAATACGACGCCTCGCTCGGCCCAGACCACAAGCGCAACGCCCGCTGGCTGCGCTCCGCTATCGTCGGAGAGCTGTACATGATGATGGGCCGGGAGCTTGTCTCTGTCGACTACGTGCCTGCTGGTCATGTGTGCGCCATCGGCGGACTTGACGGCGTCGTTCACCGCGCCGGCACGCTGAATGCCCGCACAGAGCAGCCCGTCAACCTCGCTAGCGTCAACCTCGGCGGCGCGCCGATTCTCCGCGTTGCTGTCGAGCCCGTCAACCCCTCCGAGATGCCCAAGCTCGTCGCTGGTCTCAAGGTGCTCAACGCCTCAGACCCGTGCGCGGAGTATCTTGTCCAGGAGACCGGCGAGCACGTCATCCTCACAGCCGGAGAGCTGCATCTTGAGCGCTGTGTCCGCGATCTGAAAGAGCGCTTCGCTCGCTGTGACCTCACGGTCTCCGAGCCCATCGTGCCCTTCCGCGAGACCGCGGTCAAGGCGCCCGACATGGCGCCTCCAAAGGAGGGCGGCGCGCGCGGCACGATCACGAGTGCGATCTACGACGGCCTCGTCGAGATCCAGATCCGCGCCATCCCGCTGCCGGACGAAATCACGGACTTTCTCCTGCAGCACCAGTCGACCATTGCGAGCATGTTTACCAAGGCGAAGGGCAAGGATGCCAAACACAAAGACGAGGACGACGAGGACTACAGGCCCCGTCCTGCTGTCGCGACCGTTGCCGATGCGGAGGTCGACGGCGCCCACAACACCGACGACGAGGACGACGATGACGACGAGGAAGCGGCCGTCGAAGAGCGTAACGAGGAGACTCGTGCGCTGCCGGTCGACGAGTTCTGGAAGCAGCTCTCCGCCCTCTTCGACAAGGCGGGTGGCGAGTGGGCCGGTGCCGCGGACCGCGTGTGGGCATTTGGACCTCGACGTGTCGGTGCCAATGTGCTCCTCGACCCTGTCGGCTCGACAAGTGCACGTCTGCGACAGCGCGAGGCGCTCTTTGCAGCTGCGCGTGAACGCGGCCAGTCTGCCGCCGAGGCGCTGGCGACAGCGGAAGCTGGCACAGAAGGCGACAAGGAGGGCGAGCGCCTCGCGCGCGACTTTGACTCGAGTGTCGAGTCGGGCTTCCAGCTCGCGAACCAGCAGGGCCCCCTTTGTGCCGAGCCTGTGGTCGGCATGGCCTATGTCGTCGAGTATGTGCGATACGACGCCTCGAAGTCGGGGCACACGAGCGCGCACGCCGTTGTCGGCTCGCTCATCTCGGCCGCACGCGATGCGTTCCGCCAGGGCCTGCTCGACTGGTCCCCGCGCCTCAAGCTCGCCATGTACGCTTGTGACGTGCAGGCCTCGTCCGACGTGCTCGGCAAGGTGTACGCCGTGCTCAACAAGCGCCGCGGCAAGATCCTCAGCGAGGAGATGAAGAGCGGCACTGACTTTTTTACGATCCACGCCGAGATGCCCGTGGTTGAGAGTTTCGGGTTCGTGGACGAGATCCGTAAGAAGACGTCTGGTGCTGCTCAGCCCCAGCTTGTCTTTGCTGGGTTCCGTGAGATCCTCGGTATCGATCCGTTCTGGGTTCCGACTACCCAGGAGGAGCTTGAGGACCTCGGAGAGATCGCAGACAGGGAGAACCCCGCCCTGGCTTACGTTGAGCAGGTTCGGCGCAGGAAGGGACTCGAGGTCAAGCGCAGGCTTGTCGTTAGTGCCGAGAAGCAGCGTACCCTCAAGCGTTAGAGAAGTAGAATCTGTACCACCCGCATGCATCTTGCATCATTGCACTGTTGTTGCTGCTCCCTTGAGCCTTTTAACACGCTGCCCTTAGTAAGCAGGGCCAAGGTCTGGTCTGCTCTTCCCCAACAGTCCTCAAGCTTCAAACGCGATTGAAAGACTATGTTGAAGATTGGCTGCTGTGGGCTGTGATGGCAAGATGGTATAATGACAGAAGAGGTCACAGTCTGTGTTCGGGACAGATAGCCTACAACTACTCCCAAGTGAGCCCCAGGAGCAGAGCAACCCATAGCACTCCCTTTGAGCCATCACTGCTCGCTCCTTGCTTTCATGCTTCCCTGGCTTGTCATACCTTCTCCTCCATCTCAGTGCCGGCCAGCGGTCCGGCTGCGCGGATCCAGCGCCCTCGGCGGCGATCTCGAGTGTCATCCCGGCCGTCAGGCGTCACTCTCGCTCAGCGCCGGAGCGGCGGCGCCGGCGATCCGCGGACCCTCTCGGAGGCGAGCGTGATTGAGGGCGTCTAGCTCAGTTGGTAGAGCGCGTCATTAGCATTGGCTAGTGTTGACGAGGTCTTTGGTTCGATTCCTAAGTCGTCCAGTCTGTTCTTTTTCTTGTCTTCAGGCAGTCTGAAAAGGACAGGCCGTACGACGGGTGTCATCACGATGGAAGAGTGCACGATGTGGATAGTGAGGAGGAGCAGTGGAGGTGCCACGCTCGCCGCTGCGCCCTACTGTCTGACGCAGAGATCATGTCGAAGGCAGCGCGAGAGGGCTGCTCAGCAGTCCGCCGCTGATCAAACAGCCGGTGCGTTTCCTGAAGCCCGAGTCAGGTTGGCATGGAGGTCCATCATACCGCCCGCGGATCGGTCAAAACGAGTGAGACCTACTGATCAATAAAGACCCTTCCGTTGGATCTGTTCACACTATGGCTCCGCTCCCTCCGGCCAGGTTTCCTTCTCTGCTACCCCTTCGGCGTCGCGTTGCACGTATCCCCTCCGGCTTCGCGTTGGCCTAAGGCTCAAGGTCCTCGCTGCTGGCGAGGTCATCGCCGACGTCGGCGCCGCTGAACACGCCCCCACAGGGCGCATTTACGTAACGTCCGGGCGTCTAGCTCAGTTGGTAGAGCGCGTCATTAGCACTAACAGCTTCATTGACGAGGTCTTTGGTTCGATTCCTAAGTCGTCCAGCGTTTCCTTTTTCCGTGTGCATGCGTGCTTGGCTTATCGAGCGTGTCGCTGCTGATGAGATCTGTTGTCAAAAGAGGATGAGTGGGAAAGCTGTTGTTGCGGCATGTGAAATGTCAGTGCCACACTGATCTGAAACATGGTCGGACGTCTAGGGCGGTACCGGTGCACAAGCCTATCCCGCGATAGTCAATGCCACTGCCGTCATGCCGTCAGTGTTTGAGATAGCTGCAGGCATCATTGCAGCATCCGCGCTCGCACTGACATCGCGACGATCCGCTCGCGCTCGCTTTGCAGTGGATCGGTGTCGTTATCGGATAAGATCGAGGGCACAGCGCAAATGGCATCTGCGCATATGCTGTCAATGACTGTCCCGCGGCTGCAAGCCCTTCTTGGCACGAGCACGGACGTTTTACGCCGACACTTGTCGAACACACATAAGACGCACTTGTCTCTCGTCTCCGCTCGCGTCCGACAAATGGCCGATCTCGCCGAGTAAACCCCGATCTCGCCGTATCCCGTGTGACTTTGTGAGAGATTGCCGCTCCATTTCTGGGACATCAGCGTAAGTGTCCGAGGTATGCGTTCGGGCTTTGATCACCCCGTGTCGCGGTCTCGTGGGTCTCGCGGTCTCAGGCGGATCCGGGGCTAGGTCTTGAGAGTCTCGAATGTCTCAAAGACACTTTCATATCCCGACGAAGCACACTGAGCACGACATCATGACGATTATCAGACATCACGGGGTACACGGGGGTTGACTGATCACGGGGTTGTCTAATCAAGGTTTGAGGTTCCAAGGTGAGGTGTGGCGGGCTGGGCGCATTCCACACGGAGTCGATCTTTGAGTATACTCAGCCCATCTCCAGAGCATTCTGTGCGCTGAGGTGGCCGTCGGGCTTCACAATGTCAGAGATTGGCTTGCCCAACGCCACTTAGCTAGCCTTTCGCTGTGCTGACCCTCATTCTTCCATTCCCCCCATCTCTCTTCACGCAGTAGTCAATTCCCGCGTTCACTGGTTCCCTCGTTCTCTCGGTGTCGGTGTCGGTCTCGGTCTTGAGGTCTCGTTCAGATCTTGATTCTGACTGGGCTGTGCTGGATCCTGGAGCTTCTATCTGGGGTGGGTTCACTGGAATCGGTCTTTGAACCTCGTGACCCCTATTCTGTCGCATTCTACCGAGCCACTCCTAGTCTACTATCAGATATCTCAAGCATTTGCCACATTCCGCGTTCCTTGCGAAAGCATATACTTTGGCTGGACGGGCGCCATTGTTCTTACACTAGAAGGCTGCACGAGGCTGAACAAGCCGACCCCACTCTTGTGCCCACAAGTTCAAGCCCCGGACAAAGTGTGTCGAAACAAGGTGGACACGGTAGAATTTGGCATACCTTCTGTCCTTCTATGGTGCCTTGTGCCTTTTGTTGTTGGCTGCATGCTTGCGTGTACGAGTTTTGATTGTGGTCGGGTAGAGTGCGGCGCAGAATACAAGTTCATCTTCTTCGAAAGTCACAAAAGGCAAGTGGTAATCATCTAGGCTTGGCGCCACATGGCACAGTTTGCGCCATTCTCCCTACGCATGGTCTGTCTGTTATTTGCCGACTAAAGGAGGACTGGCAGGGTCTGCTTGGTTGCTGCTTCTACTGATGTGCCCGTGTGCCCGTGTTAGGCCATGTATCGGTCGCCGTGACCGGTGAACGGGCGGGCGCACGCCCCTCGGAACAAGGCGCACGGTCCGCTCACCTCCCCCCTTCGTCCAGCCACTATGCTCAGCCATTCTCACCGTTCCTCAATCCTCACTTCTCTTGTCCCTCTCGGCCCTCTCGTGCCTCATAGTTTGTCCCTCTTGTTCCTCTCAAGAGCGCTGTTCCTGGTCAACGCCTCGTTCCTCGGCGCGACAACAACGCCACACTCTGCTCGCCGCAGGCAGTAGTAAACCGCAAGTGCCTGGAGGCTGCGGCGCAAGCAAAACGCCACGCCTCAAGACGTGCGTGCCTCGGCGTAAACGGCGCAGAAGGGTCGGTTGATTAATCGGCCTGGATAGTTCGGCCAATATTCGTCGGCCTATATGAGGGCAGAGCTGCCTGAACGCCACAATGTCTTGCAAAGTGGCGCCTAAGGCGGCTCAGGCGGCGTTCTAGCGTCGAACGCCACAATAAGCTACCTTTCTGGGCAAAGGTCCGGTGAGGGTGAGGAAGAAAGTGAACACGTATGCGCCACTTGGAACGACTTACGCCACCTTAACCTCCGGTCGCACACATACGCAGAACAGGTAGAACAGAGGTTGGCTCAAATACATTAATTAATCAATTCGACGCTACGGGATACGGAATGAAGGTTTTAGACAATCTGCAACGAATGTATGCTCATTCTGGTGGGATATGTATGTGGCGTCGATTGGCGCCCGATAAGCACATGGCTTGTTAAGTACTCTTGGGAACGAGACGCCATTGAGAGAAGCATCGAGGTCGATCTGCTGACCACTGCAAGGATCTGCTGATCTTTCCATGTACTTCTGGCGGATGTGAAGGATTGGCGAATGAGCGTCGCTGCCACACTCTGCTCGGACGTCTGTAAGTCGGTGCCCTTACATCGGTGCCCGGGCGCCGGATTGACCTGGCGATAAATGATGGATCGGACATTGACGTCCGTTCGTCGGCATCAATGCTACATGTCAGTGCTGTCCGTTGTTCGTTAGCGGCCACTAATGTCCATTTCGCGGCCACTGATCTCCTTTATCGGTCGATGCACTCTTCTGCACGGTCACGCTTGTCCACAATGACCGGGCTCTTAGCACTCGAGCAGGCTCGAGCACCGGATAGACCTATCCCGTGCTCGACCAATATCCGGGCGCACATGCCATCGGCATCGGTCTGTATCATATGCACAGCATCGGTCATCGGTCAGTGTTGCGCTGTCAATGCCGATGCCGATATCGTCGGGATGTCTCCAGCCACTTGCGCTTGTGGTCCGCCTCTGTCGTGTCGCGAGGAACACGGCTGTCCTCGTTATCATTGCGCCATGGAGCTACTTTGTTACGTTGGCGAGCCTGTCGATCAGTTCCGACGGCCCGATACGCCGGTACGCCGAGGCTTTTCGAGCGCCATCTTGATGCTCGCCGGCTTGTATGAACGCCATCTTGATGCTCGCTGCGGCTTGGATGGGCGCCATAGAGATTGCTCTGCTGCTCCGTACCATCGACGACATTGTCGATCACTTCAGCTGCTCAGTAACGCCGCCATGGCTTTCGGCGCCGTCGAGCTGCTCAGCCCCATTGCCGAGCTCATGTTGATCGGTCTGACTATCGGGTGGCCGCCACGGCTTAGCGTACCCCCGCCTCTATGCCGCCTCCAGGATCGCCGAACTGATGATCTGCTCTTCATCGTTGACAAGACAAGCCCGCCGATCACTCCTGGCTGCTCCACAACGCCGCTAAAGCTTAGCACGCCCTGCACCTCACGCCTCGCGCCTTCGGCGGTCGGCGCTCGTCGCTACAGTCGGTTTGTTCACACGGGTTGCATTCCTTGTACTGAGCCCTGCTCGATACAACTGCAGCGTACAGTGTATGGCTGTGTTTCCTTCCAGTCAACAACTATCGGCTGATCTATACTGAAATGAGGCAGACTATCCTAGAACCGAGAGTGGAAAGCTATTGTATTGTAGTAAAGAAGTCAACGAAAAAAATCATGTATGTTTACGCGATGCCGGATGAAATGTGTACGATTGGCATTAATGGGTGGATTGGATGAGATTGTTGTGTTGGTTGCTTGGTGGTGGTGGAGGTTTTGGAGCCTGATCGGAAAATGCTGATGAAATGCTGTTTTGCTTGCTGCGTGGAGTGGAACCGCTTGTGAAAGTGGGGATGGGGAAAGGAGGGTGAGGTTGTTGTTTGCTGTGAGAGACCGAAGCAGTCACAAGAAAGATGCGGATATGTATGCCAGACGACGAAGAATAAAACCCAAGACGATCGATGTGGAGCGCGGCGCTCGCGAGAAACCTTGCTTGCTTGCTTGTTTGCTAGCTGCGGCGGCAAATTCGAGACAATGATAAAGCGTTCACGGTAGTGGTGATCTGCTGCTACCGATTCGGTTCAAGATACACACAAGAGTTGACTGATATCACCATCACAAATTGCTGCTTTTGGTGCCACGCGGAGGCGGCAGCGGGGGAGGCGGTGGTGGTGGTGGTGGTTGTGGTGGTGGCTGCCGCACGGGCTGCCGCTTTACCACCGCTGAGATCCCCACTGGGGGTCCGATCCCGAGTCCGCAGAGCTCTGCTTGGACATCGACGACGAGTTGATCGGCGCCAGCAGGTTCGGGTTCGACTGCTGCTGGTGGGCGAACGACTGTGCGAGGGGACTGTGCATCGAGGGCGACGGCAGAGGTCCGCCCGCCCGGCGGTACGGGTGGTGACGGGCCGGAGCTGCATCGTCCTTGGGTGACGCGCCATAGCGCGAGAAGGTCGACGAGACAGCGCTGTCAGGAACAGCACCGCCCATAGAGTTCTGCTTGCGCATGAGCTCAAAGTAGCTCTTGTCTCCGTCAGGGCCAGCGCTGGCCGAGCCACCAAAGGCACCGCCCTCCATGCTAAGCGCAGGGTCGATGACAACAGACTCGCCGTTGTTAGACGAGTCGCTGGCGCTGCGCTGCTGGGCAGCCATGTCGTTCGGCGTGAGTATGATCTGCGAGGGTTGGTCCGACGACTGGCGCGGAGGCAGAGACGTCAGGGGCGGCGGGGCCGAAGGGTGCGAGAACGACATCGTGTTCGAGCCGTAGAGCGATCCTGACGGCGCCGGCTTGGCGCCCGCGGGCGTCGACTTGTCGCTGTTAGCGGGGGGCGTCGACGGCGAGAGGGCCGGGGGAGGGTTGTTGAGCGGATACGCAGGCGTAATGGGGGCGGTAGCGCCCTCCTCGCCCCTGCATCCTCGGACCATCCAGTGACGGCGAAGAGCGTCCTTGCGCGAGAACCTGTTTAAGCGTCAGCCTCTGCGCCACGATGTTCGCTATCTGATAACAGAAAACGAGATTTAAGTGATGGATACTCACGACTTGCCACACTTCTCACACTGGAACGGCTTGACAGCCAGGTGAATGCGCTTGTGGCGCTTCAGGTCATGGTTACGGTTGAAGCTCTGAATGCACTGGTCGCACTTGAAGGGACGGTCCTGAAGAGGCAGCCTTGATCCGTACTGGCCACCGTACATGGGCTGGCCGAGCGTGTTGATAGAGTTGGTCGAGTGCTGGCGGGCTAACGGCGGCAGCTGCTCTCCCGGCTGGAGGAGCGTCGGAGTCGAAATGCTCGGTAGGTAGCTCGTGTACGGGTTGCTGGCGTAGTTGGGGTACGACAGCGAGCGGGGCATGTCGAGGGCCTGCGGGGCCTGGCTGTAGCCGGGCGAGTAGTATCCACCCTGCGAGTAGGCCGGGGTACGGGGAGAACCGGCGGCATAGGGACCGCCCGGTCCTCGGGGAGACGCCTGGTAGTAAGGGCTGGTCGCAGTCGGGCTCGGCTGGCCAACACCGTCGGGCTGCTGCTGCATCATGGCGTAGGTCGGCACACGGGTAAGGGGAGCCGGGGGAGGAGCACGAGTAGTCTCGCTGTTGGACCTGTAGGTCATCGGGTGGCTACCGCCGTAGTTGGGGTAGCTGGCACCGCCGGCAGGGGCCGCACCAGGGGCAGCCGGGCGCTGGTAGTAGTCGGCAGCAACGGGGACCTGTTCTGAAGGCATGGTGGTTGCTGTCCTGGACGAGTTGGGGTTCGAGACCGAGGGCGAGTTGAACGCAAAGGGCGACGACGACGAGGGCGGAGACCCGGGAGGAAGAGAGTAGGGCTGGCTCGGGTACTGTTGAGGGTGTGAGCAAAATGAAAGACAAGCTGGTCAGGTGTCGACTGGGGTGGAAGGCGGGGTAAAGTGGTGGAGGGCGAGAGAAAAGAACACACGGGCGGAGAGAAGGTTACAGTAGTCGACCTAACCCCCAAGCGGGGAGAAGGTGATGCGCGCGCGGTGTGGGGAGGGGGGTTGAGACGATCTCCAGACTTGCAGAGAAAGCTCGGGGTGAAGATGGAGGAAGGAGAAGAGGGGAGGAAGGGGGGAAGAGAGAAAAGAGGATGATGAGAGGGAAGACGGCCCAGGGAAGGCGCGTTTTGTGACTTTAAGAGAGATCGTGTTTTTGGAGGTTTGTGCACTGAGCCAGGAGGTTTGTGCGTATGGGCAGCGGTGCAGGAGCAGAGGGGAAGAACGGACAAGGGAGGGGCAGGGGAGCATTGATAAGACGACGGCCGGGTGGCGGCGACTGAGCAAACACGACTGGACACGGCGACGGGCATGTGCATGAGTATGCTCGAGGTCATCGCCGTCCGTCGCCTTGCCTTGCCGTGCCGTGTGCCCATCGCCGTTTTGAGCGAGCAAATGCAATGATGCACACCACCCAGACACACACACGCAAGCAAATGCGCCGAGATGGGTTTCGGGGACACACGCCACCGCCTCTGCGATCTGCCGTTCTGCGACTGCCGTATGCCGGGTGCCGGGCAAGGGCTGCTTCTGCAAGCAAGCAGGCAGTGCAGATGTGCTGAGCGTGTGGCCTCTACACCCATCACCCTCCGAAGAACGGATGCTGGGGCACCCAACCCAGAGCGCCTTCTGCCCTCTGTCCTCTGTCCCAGTGGGCTCACCCAGACAGGCAGCCAGTCAGCCAGAGGCTGCTGCCTTGTCTTGCATGGCTGTGTGCATGCACCCCGACAATGCCCAATGAGCCTTGGTCTCGAGGGTGTGTGGGAGCTGCGGCTGAGACAGAGGCGCTGTGCTGGCTGGCCGCAGAAAGCAGAGGGCGCACCAGTTGCCGGCGAGGCGGGCGAGGTGGGGCGGGGGCGGGGCAACCACTCACTCTCCGGCGCGGCGAGCCAGGTGAGCCAGGTGGGCCAGCGCATGCAGAGCACTGGCCGTCGACCGCCGCGCACAGACCCGCAGTCGCTCCCTGTATCGATCTCCCTCTCCTCTGTCTCCCTTCATGTCCATTCCTCGCTTCCTCTTCTCCACAAGCAAGTCACCCTTTAATCAGGGCCAGTCCTACCGCCGGCTTCACGTCCCCTCCACAACAATAATGTCGCAAAGAGGGTGGCCAACAAGGCAGGACAAGGTCATGATCTGGGAGGGGTGGGTGTAAGGAGGAAGGTGGGATGGTAGTGGAAATCACAAGCTGGATTGGGAAGTAAGTACTCACGTCTGGGCGGCGATCCCGGGCGTCATGGGCGGCCGCATACGGGCCGTCGATCATGTGGGACGTCATGTTGAGAGGGTTGAGGGGGTTGACGGGGCGTTGCACGAAGGCGGAAATGGTGAATGATTTACACTCGGGGGCGGTAGTGCAGGCGCAGAGAGGAGTTTTTAGGGGTGCTGGTGGTGGCTGCTGGTTGAGTGATCGACTAGACTAGATTCAGAGATGCAGTCCAGTTTTCACTCAATGTATGTTTGAAATGCGAGATGGGCTCGAAGGCAAACGTGACAGTGGAGAGATGCAGAGTGACAGCGCCGGGCAGGTGATTGCGAGTCCGGAGTCGAGGCGGTGTAACGGTGCACGACTGTTTGGTTCGGGGTGACCGACAGGTGAAGGTGGGCTAAGGGCGCAGAGACTCTGATATGAGGAACGATGTGCAAGACAGATGAAGACGGACGGGGGTCTGTCTATCTGTTGCTTGTTGATATCAGGTGCTGGGGGTGGTCGACAGGAATGTGACGCGCGCGTAGCACAACTTGTAGGCCGAGTGTGAGGTGTGAGGTGCAATATTTCTTATGCTCGGAAGCGGGCGAGATTTGGTTGCAGCACCGAGTTCAAGTGCTGATATGGGATATGAGTGCCCGGTGACGAGAGGGCGGAATGGGCAGAGGAGCCAAAAAGTCGGCGGGAGAAGCGTTATTGCTGGCTATATTCGATCGCGCGGCGGAAGACCAGAGGATCAAAGGACAGCCGAGGGGACGGAGAGTGGGAGAGGCACGAAAGGTACGAGAGGTACGAGAGATCGGGCAGAGTAGTATGAGCCTATCGAGCCTATATCCTCGTGCACTCGAGCTGGAAAAAAGGTCAGCACGGGATGACGCGACGTTAAGGTGTGCTGGAGTGCAGGAGTGCCGGGCACTCCCAGAGTGTGGGGTCTGCGGATCTGCGGATGTGGGATGTGCGGGCACCGGCTTTGCAGGCAAGCAGGCACCACACGGCACGGATGGATGGAAGGTTGAAATGACTGCTGCAATTGCTGCTGGGCGGCGGCGCCGGCGGCGGCGGACGAGGTGGATGATGCAAGAAAGCTACGCCCACTCTTCCGCCGTACCGCCATCATCGTTTCGACAGCCGTAAGCCGTAAGCCGTGCCGTCCGGTACCGCGCGTACCGCGCACCGCGCGCGCACTGCGTAGGTTGGTAGCTTTGTACCTGCCTACGCACTTACGCACAGAGCCGCCGCGCCGCAACAACCGGGCACACACCGGACAAACCGAGCACACACTCCCTGGAGGGGCTATTTTGGCATTGGGCAAATTGGATTAAACTTACGTTTGTTATGAGCAAGGGATGCTTGGGCGACTGGGCAGCGCTCTTGATGATGCTCCCTGGGCAAGGCGAATGCTGAACCCAACTCTAAATGTATGGGATAAGCTGAGTTGCTTTGCCGCTAAACCGAGATAGGCTTCAGTCCAGATGCAGACGATCAGGAACTTGAAGTGCTAGACGGACACTAGACACAAAGCAAAGCTCCAGCTAAGCGCGAACTACGAGTGCTGGCTGCCTGAGCTTAAGCTTGCTTGTAGTCGATCGGAAACGGAATCAGCTGGGATGGTGATTCCGATGCGGAGATGCGACGCGAAGACGGCGATGGGGTGCGACGCGTTCGGCGAGGGGAGGGGAGGGGATGAGGGTGAGGGTAAGGGCGAGGAAGGCAGGTAGATGACGACGGGGGCGGAGGAATTTGGCCGATACTATTCGGCGATGGGCTTCCTGGCAGACAGACTCTGGAGAGTTTGACAAGGACGAGTACGCAATAGTTAGCTTGTACTATGCACAGGCGTCGGCGGTCCCGTTGGTACCGAGATTTTTTAGAGTTGCGACGTCGGGGCGAACTTAGGTTTCGGTACAGTTACGAGAGCCGGATGCGATGCGTATGCGAATGCAACAAGCAATGTCCAGGTGGGTTGCTTGGCAGGTACACTACGCTGGCGGAGGGGTGACAGACAGACAGACGATACAAGTTCCGTGCTGTACTACGCTGTGCGTTGTTCTGTCGATCTCTGTCCGGTCCGGTCGGTCTGGCTGGCTATACACAGACACAGATAGATGGATGTGGAGATGGAGAATGGACTAGCGTATATGACAAAGGGGCGGAGGCGTCGTTGGCGTAGGTCGGGCGGGCGGGCGGTGGTGGAGGAGTGCGGGGTGGATGGATTTGGCTGGCTGGCTGGGCGGAGGCTTGAGCGTGCAGCAGTGATCAGCAACGCGTACGGTTGCGGATCGTTGTGTATGCTGGGGTGCGGTGTGGTGTGGTGGCAGCGGGCTGGCTGGCGGGCGCTCGGACTTGGGTTACGTCTCTACACTCAGACACGGCGTGAGCTCGAGCTGATCAGATGGGAGAGGCGCTGCAAGTGGTGGTGGTGGCGAGGATGCAAAGATCGTCGATGCGTGGGGAAAGGCGCTAGAAAGTCACGACCGTGCTCGAGATAAAGTAAACGAGTGGTCCGGCCCAGGACGGTCAGATGCTGATGCTTGTGCTGCTGGTTCGTCGTATCTCGACTGCATCGACTGGTGATGCGCGACCGCGTCTCTGTGATCCTTCCCTCCGATCCTCTGCTCTCGTGCCCATGCTCTCAGGCTCTGCTCTGCGGCGGGTCAAATCGGCCGCACAGGCATTATCTCTCTCTGGTCTTCTGCCTGCCTGCCTGCGGTCGGCCTGGCCACTGCTGGTGCTGTTCCAGTGCCCTCCCCACCCTGCATGCATGGCAATACCTGCGGACCTGTAGAGCTGCTCCTGCACCTGGACCTGCACCTGCGCCTGTGCTTCTGGTGCTCCTGCAAAGCGAAAGAGTCCTAGGCGAGTGAGTCGGACTATGCTACGCGGGTGGACAGGACTGGTGCTGGAGGAGAAGGTATCAGATCCGAGGGGCCTGAGGGCCCAGGGCACGGAGGACAGCGGGGGCCAGGTAATTTGCCGTGGCCGTGAGTGAGGACCAGGGAAGACGCCTGGATGAGAGCTTGGGAGGCAAGCAAGGCAGGAGCGCAGAGAATGTGAGAACCTTGGCTGAGCTGGCTGAGCTGGGCTGGCAGGCGGGCTTGCTTCTAGCTCTGCTTGTCCGGTGTTCGCTGTACTCGACACTGGGCGTCCGCCCGCCTGCGCTCAATACGCGGTCGATGGCCAGGTCAGGTCAAGTTTGCTCAGGTCAGGCCACAAGTCAGGGCCGACCCGAACAGGGTCACCACTCCAGGGCAGCCAGAACAGGGAACAGGGTCGAGGCTCAGGAGCAGCTCGTGACCCTGCGTGGACCCTCACTCAGGGACTGATATGAGATATGAATGCAGCGTTCGTCCTGGTCCTGGCCATATTCGTCTTCTTCTCGGCTGGCCCTGTCTGCTGTCTGAACTGGAAGACAGAGACAGAATGACAGACGAACTGACCGACAGACCGACAGCTGACAGACTGACTCGGATTCGGACCAGACGAGGCGGACAGCAAATGCAGCAACAGGTGGAGAGACGACCTCCTGCTGGCTCTCTCTGGCTGGCTGGCTGGCTGGCTGGCTGGCTGGCTGGCTGGCACTCGTGCTCATGCTCATTCTCGCGCACTCATTCGTCCGCCCACCCCACCGCGCCCGCACTCGTGACCGCATCAACGCAGGCTGAGACCGACTGGGCTCTATGCTTCTACTATTCATTGCCAGTCTTATCCACCTCGATGTCTTGGTCTTTGCAAACTTGGGGTGTGGAGTATAGCTGGCTGACTGACTGAGCGGATTGAGCTGGACTACCTGGGCCACACCACTGTGCATTGTGCTTGCTTGATTGCATGATTCCTCGCTTCAGGGGCGTGCCATCCATCGGACATGATTGTCGTCCCTCCCCCGTTCCCCCGTTTTGTCGGTCTCTATTCAATCAAATCTTTCGCTTCGCTGTTCAGCACCCCAGCACATTGCACTTCTGCGGCCTCTACTGACCATTGACAGCGTCGTTCTCCTCGGACACCTGCTCGTCTGGACTCGGCTCAGTAGCTCCTTGTCGGACCCGCAGTCGAGTAGTGGGTAAGATCTGTCACTGCTGACCGGATGCATTATGCTTAGTCGTCGTAGTCATACTTCTGCAGACTTCAGAGCCAGAGCCAGTTCCAAAGCCTGTTTGACCACATGCATATGCTCGATTAGACGCCGCAATCCGCGATATCCACCACGGCACGGCACATGACGTACCTACGTACCTGCGTGCGTACGACGCTCGCTGCAAGTGCGTCACGCCGCTCTGCTGACGTGCCGCCGCCCGGCGCTGCATATCGCTATGGACTGACACTGTGGCATGGTTCTGTCAGTTACGTCGAAGTCCTTGAAAAGACTACTACTCCGAAAGCAGCTCCGAACATGGACGGACGCAACTGCGACTGCGACCACACATGGCCACACACGCCTTAACGCCTTCCCTATGTCCTAGTCCAAAGATAAGGTTTGCATCTGTCTTGCAGTGCTGCTCTAGTTCCGTTTTGGCTGTGCCTGTGTAGCCTGTGCGTGTGCTCGCCATTGCTGATTGCTAATAGCCCCTTGCTCATATGTCTTGCTGCACCGGGTCTGTGCTCAACGTCTTCTGCCTCCTGTTTCCCACCTGCAGGGGGTATGCACACACAACCTGCCCAGGTTGCGGAGATTGCCCAGCAATGGCCAGATCCATTGACCGAGCCGACAGACAGATTCGTTAATCCAATTCCAATCGTGCAGGAATTCGTCACCAGGCAGTCAGGTAGCCAGGCAGCCAGGACAACCAGGCTGTAAAAGGCCGAACCGCTACATTCCCCTCTGCCGCCCAGAGTACACTGAGCGCGCCCAGCCAGCATCCGGCATCAGATGCGCTCAATGCCGTGCGCTGCCGCGGGTCGAGCGGGTCAGCTGCAGTCTGTCGCATTATCAATCAAAATCAAATGATATCAAATTGAATCAACGACCCTAGCCTGTCCACTGCAGCTGCACTCGATCCCCAGGCTCCAGGCTCAGGGCACGGCCATTGTCCATATCTCCCCCGGGGACCCTACCTTCCCTCCCTTGCCCTCCCTTGTCTATCAGATCTCGCTTCTGGAGACTAGACCTATAGGCCGATTCGCAGATTGCAGACGGAGAGCTCCAGAGCGAGCTCGAGAACTCTGCGGGAATCAGTCAGCTGACAAGGCACAGCTTAGCAGAGGGGAACGCGCTCCTCGTGACCTTGCTCTGACGCATGGCGCCCCCAGAAGCCGGCTAGGCTAAGCTCTGCACCGCCGCCCCCCTTGATTGCTCACAATAGGCTGCGGGGTATGCGGTGTGTGCAGTGTGCAGCCGGCGAGCCGATGCATCAGACCCACTCCGGCTCGAGGCCAGAGGCACCCTCGACCCTCCCACTCAGGCACGCATTCACCAGTTCGCGCTACCGGCTAGACCCAGATCACTCAGATCACTGTGCAGAGGCTACGGAGATCATGCATGCAGAGGGCAACAAGAGTGCTTCTCTGACTGCGTGCTGCGAGATGAGATGAGATTACAGCACAGATCGAGCGAGCGTCACCGAGCCTTCGATCTAGCCAAGCTATCGAGCGAGCAAGCACCCGCGCACCCGCGCACACCCAAGCGATCACGCTCCATTCTGCCAGATCTGACCACCCACCCAACTACCCAACGGCTACCGCCGATCACACCCCTTCTGTTAACGGCAGC
Source organism: Trichosporon sp. DN520 (assembly GCA_030347605.1). Taxonomy (NCBI): domain Eukaryota; kingdom Fungi; phylum Basidiomycota; class Tremellomycetes; order Trichosporonales; family Trichosporonaceae; genus Trichosporon; species Trichosporon sp. DN520. The sequence continues at coordinate 313,580 of JASJUY010000011.1, forward strand.
ACCCTGCGTACTCTGTGCCAAGAAGTATTATGTCTATCGATCCCATTCCTTCCCATATATTCCTTCCCTCCCAGTAGTTCCTTCCCGATCACAGCTGTGCGTTCACGTTCCGATCATACCTCAGTGAACAATGGTACATATTGCAACAAAGCAAAGACCGTGCATCCAGATTCAAGTCAGATTCGAGTGGGCTCGCCCTTGTTGCAATCCGCTCGCTCTCTATTCTTTGCAACTACATCCACTCAACTCACTCATCGACTACCTTGGCTACTCCAGATACCGATAAACGGGTCACCACTCGCCAGCTCGCCCGCCCGCTGAGCCTACACTCCCTGAGGAAGTGTCTCTGGCTCACTGTCGGAAATCGTAATTCCACTTTCTTCATGCCGTCCACGGCCCGCTGTGCCCTTATCCCTCACACAACCCTCATACCCCCATACATCAAACCCCTCATGCCATCGGCTCAGCTGACCCGCCATGCTCGAGCGCTCGCTCACCCGTGGTGGACACCGATCCCACACACTGAGCCAGCGCTGAGATCGGGCCGATCCCCCATATACCGAACCGATTGTCAGCTGCAGTGGGTAGTGGGTAGTGGGTCTGGCTCGCTCGTCGCTCGGGGCTCGGTTGATTGTGCGTTTGGCTGTGCAGATGTGAGACAACGGTGTGAGCCTCGGCTACGGCTATGGGCGTTCTGCCTATTCTCAGTGCTGTGGTTGTAGGCCGTGCAACAAACGTTCGAGACCTGACAGGCTGCGAGCACGCGAGCACCTCATCTTGCCTGTGCATCCGGCCATCTGGGGAGAACAACGATGCGAGCGGGCAGTGCGGCGTGCGGTGTCTAACCCAGCACGTCCAGCCCCTCGTCCTCCCATATCCCTCATTCTTACTGCCGACGCAGCCGAGTTATTTTGTGTTGCAAACTCTAAGCGAGCGAGATGTCTTGCATTTGCCCGTGGCCGTGTGGCCGTGGACAATCAAGCCGTGTGTGCGCCAATCGCGGCGAGCAGCTGGCCGTTATGGCCGTGCTGTCCCCACTGCCCACTGCCACGGCCAGTGGTCAGGTGTAACCGACGCTGACGTGCTCTCGCTCTTGCAGCTTCAGTCATATGCCGACCGGCGAGGGCGGCGAGGGCGGCAAGGGCGGCGAGACAGCCACGGTATGTGTTTCCATTCCTACTCTCTCTCGCTCTCTCTGTCCCCCAGGATGCAGGATACCAGCTCAGCAATCTGTCAATAGGTGGCGTCGATGAGATCTCGGAGGGAAATTTGCCGCACCCCGCACCTTTTTGCTCTCCGTCGTCGGTATCAAGTGGACCGTGGAGTCGTCAGCTCACAGGAAGGATTCGTGGATTCTGCGAGACAAACAATGGCATCATGTCGAGACCCTCGAATAGGGGGCTTTGGGTGCTTCCTTGATCCTTTGAGCTTCGGGGGCAGTTGGTCTGATGGCATAGGTGGATGGGACGGACGTCGGAGGTGAGCGGGGCGGGGGTGAGCGACAATGGCAATAGGATGTGGGCAGGGAGGGGAGGGTTGTGAGTCAGAGTCAGGCCCTGTCCGTCCTTGCCCTCTCTGCCCACTCTGCCCCTCAGTGTCCGTCACTCGTCTTTCTTTCAGTCGGTCGTGCAGTCGCTGTCGACTGGACTGCAATTGCCCTGCCAAGGGCCAAGACACAAGACAGACCCAAGCACCAGGGCTCTCCCCATCTCGTCACAATAGGCACACCCAGGTCCCTCAGGTACAACAAGGCACACATACGCAACCACCCTATTCCCTAATCCCTAATACCGGACTTGTCGGCTGGGTTCAAAGCAAAGCTCGTTTGTAATTCCTTCGGTAACTCTTCAGGGCCGGGCCTCGTGGCAAATGCGTCTCCGCTACCTTGGGCCGTGGCCGGTGAGCGGCGCGTCCGGGCGCCGTGAGCTGACCTCCGGTTGATTCCAGCGGGGCCACGTTGAACTGATTCCAGCAATTAGGCCCCAGGACAAGCCATGCAAGCCAGCCAGGTCAGCCAGGATCACCATGCACCAAATGCCGGCAGATTTTTTTCTGGGCTTGTGGGTCCCAATATCCCAAGCCATTAAGCCACCGTGCTGGGGCGCATACCGTCGGACTATGCGCTTCTTGGCCCGATGGCCAACCTCTCACACCCACAATACATATCTCCCACACCCACTTATTCTGGACATGCATCGAATGAGTCGGCCACGTCTCCGCCGCGTGGCTTACCAGTGATAATCTGGAGACCGACAGGATAGACTCCGAACCCTACAACCCTACGGGGTCGGAACACACGGCCATCTACAAGCTCGTCGGAGTCATTTCACAGAGTTTCGCCTTTCGCCCACTATTTCCATCCATCCTCACACATCTTTCCATCGGAAAGGAAGGCGAAGAAAACGTCACAAATGGTCCATGTCGGATATGCACTTGCAGTGGGTGAGCATAACCATGGCCATGACCGAACCTTTAGGCCATGGCCAGATCTGGGTTTGAGATCCGGTGCGGCAACTGCCAAAACTTGGGGCCATCTGGGCCAACGGAGCCAACGTCATGGGACTACAGGACTACTCAGACGTGACGCTGCGCGGAGACAACGGAGAGATCTCGGAGCGGACACGACACGACGTGACCATTATTGAATATGGAACCGATGAATGCCGCTTGTGCCCTTGTTTGGGAGACTCTCGGTGCTTCTCAATGGTTGATGCTTCTCCTGATGTGCTTGTGTAGGGCAGTCGATGTATGCGTCACAATTCCAAGTCGCCGCAATGTGTCCCTGTTGCGACTTGTGTCCTGGGTCGTTGTTTGGCACACTCTCCTGTACACTATCCTGTCGTACCTGTATACTATTACTGCCCTGCACACGCTACTGCTGTTCCAGAGTCTGCTCCAGTGCCTGCTCCATGACTCATGTTGTTCTAGACACACCTCGTGGACCTGCAACAGTCCTGCACCCTGCACGTAGTTCAACTCCAGCGCTATCTCCTGTATCCATCTCCTGGCTGGAACATTTGTATTACTGCGGTCTTCTAGTCTCTCCAACCCCGCAACCCGTGGCGGTCGTAGTCAACTTGTCGCACCAACCCAAACCACAAACCTCAACCCCAAATCTAACCCTACACCTCATCCCTTCCATTCGTTCTTCCGGTCCGGAATCGCATCCTCTGCCGTAATCTGAACAAATGGGGCAACTGGTCAAAAACGCCACGCATGCGCCAATCGTGTAAACTAGTACGTGATACATCAAGCCACCCATTTTGGCATCTATGTACTGGGTACGTAAAAGAGCCGAAAAAGCGGACGGGCGAAAGGGAACCATTAAGCATGGCAATGCATGGCAATGGGAGATTCGTAGTGCGTACTTCAGAGATTTGTAGCACTGTAGGGTCTGTAGCATCCGTAAGTGCTTCGATTTGTAGTATGCTCTTCAGGATCTGACTTGGATACGTTAGGATATCTTAGGGACCCAAAGTAGAGTTTTGGACCCGATCCGCATTTCTATCAGACCCGTCCAGCCCGAGACCCGTACAACACGTAAAAGAGGACTTACTCACGAGCTCCCGCCGTCGTAATAGCTCTAGTGCGTAGAGCCGCTTCGGAGCACGTACATAGAACCCACAGTTGCCATCCCGGTGCTTGGCAAAGGCACCCGGACCCCCGAGCCCAAGAGCTACAATACACCCCAGAGCAGAAAGGCAGACGTACATACCCCCTTCAATGACGAATGGGATCTGGTCGAGTGGGCAGTTCTGCAGCAAAGTCCTAACTCACCTGGAATCGGAGACGGCCGGTCACTTCGCCCCACTGGCCCCAGTCTTCATGCAAAAGCTTGAGTACGGGCCACTCAATGACGAGCTCTGCTACGCAATGCAAATGCAGAATAAGCTTTCAACCCGACGCCCGACGCCCGATCCGACGCCTCCGAGGGCGGGGCACGCTTAGTCTTGTCAGATTACATACTACATCCGTCGTGTGTTGTGGATGTGTGCAGTCATCATCTTAGCGTTCTAGAAGTTAATGTGGCGACATGGCGAGGCTGCGCCGTAAGCCGTAGGCCGTAGGTCGTAGGGATACGATGATGATCATGGCGCTGGCGTTGGCGTGGAGATCACTCCGGCGTCGAAGGGCCCGAGGGGCCGAGGGGGCGTACCGAGTGGTCTACCTAACATCCCATGGCCACATTGCATGGCTACAACCTACGCGAACTATGGAACAAACAGTCAAGTCCGCCTTTTCGCTTCCCAACCTCCGAGTGGGATGTCCGCCTGTTCGCTTCCAACTCTTTTTGACCACCTTCCCCCATTCCTCTCCGTTGCCTCTACCGTAGTACTCGGACGGAGTGCGCCGGTGTGATGCACGTTATGTGGCAAGAGATGTATGATCTACCGTCAGGCTAGGCCGCCATGGCCTGGCATGGTATGGCAAGTGGCGTTTCGAGACGCCGCGGTTCTCGACCGGGAGTGCTGTTGGGCTTGGAGGGACCGAAGGTCCCGGAGGAGCCGGTGGCACCGAAGGTGCCGTGAGAGCCGGAGGGGTCAGAGGGGCTGGCGTTGGGAGGTGGGAGGTGGGAGTGGGAAGGGCCAAGCTGGGAGGGAGTATGGGGCGAGGCGCCCAAAATCGACGCCGAACGCCGGCTACACTGGCAAAACCTGGCGGCGTCGGCTGCGAACCGACGCCGCCGACGCCGCCGGGAACGCCTCCGATAATGAACAAATTCGACTATGATATAATCTTTAGTTTGTGCGACACGTCATGATCTGCAATGGCGCCAGCCATGTAGAGATAGGCCGTAGCGCCGTAGGGCGAGGGGCGAAGGGGTATAGGGGTATAGGGGGCGTGGCGATGGTTGGTGGCTACATGCGACGATCAGGAGGCGCACGCATGCACATATGCTTGTGGCTCTTTGGCACGCAGTGCTTTTTGAGGCGGTTTGGGCAGCTGGGGTTATCGTAGGCTTTTGCATTCGGCGTGGTTATTGTTACTAGTCTGGGCTATGCTGCTCGTGTAGCGCTTGCTATACGTGATACCCATCTCGCTTCTCCTTCGTGCTGCGTATGCTGCTTGGGCCACTCATGCTCTCTCTACGGCAGACGTGGCTCTCGCTGTATGTGTTCCTCATGCTTGTCATCTCACCCTTCCTCTGGTGCCTCAAGCTGCATTACTCTCGCAGTTTTCGTGTCATGCACTGTGATTCCTCGCACTCCTCGAACTGTAACCCTCCGAAGTCAATGATGTTGATCGCGTCCCTCATGCTGCCAGCCTTCGCCTTGCTACTCGTGTCCCTCGTGTCCCTCGTGCTCCAACAGCTTGCGTCCTCGTGTTCTTTGTGTCGTCGCTCACACCAACTTTGCCGCCCAGGTCTCTGCTCCCGAAAGTCGTTTCCCCAATGCATGTGTTCCTCTCCTCTCGTGATTCTGCTGTACCTCGCTACCCATCCTCGGGTCAAGCTCGCAAAGCTTGTTTCCAACTTCGGTTCCACGTGCACTGTCAACATGCACATGTGAGAGCTTGGTACCATGCGGACCGTAGCTTAATCTGCAAGCGAGGCTGCAACCAATCGATCTCCAAGAAGAGTCCGACCGGAGCTGTCTTCACTACCGGAGTTGCAGTAGAGTTCAATGCAAGGAAATGCACTCTCGTAGGTTCAATCCAACAATTCGCCTCTCGGTAGACCCTCCTCTTTCGGTAGCCTTTGGCCAGAAGCACAACCTTAGACTCCAAGCATGTGCTTCCTGCCAGTTTCCTGGGTCAATGCTGATCACTCCAAGGGTTGATCGTCGCACCTCAAGGGGTAGCAAGGGACGATCAGCAAGACAGAGTTTTGGTAACATTAATGAAAACCATAACAACTCCTGGGTCAATCGTTCACCCATGTCTTTCAGGTTGGGATGATCTCCGCGGCGTCATTGATCGAACTTACGATGCGCAAAAGTGCCTGATCCTCGTCCTCCCTCGTTGCGCTCATTGCGATCATCGACGTAGAAACTCAGTTCAGCAGCAGCGGCTGTAGCAATCGGAGCCGCCGGCGCCGGTGCGGAACGATCTGCAGTGAAGTGCGCCGGCATGATGCCGTCATTACACGCCCTAACCTGCGATGAGCCCAACATAGGACCTACCGCACTTAATTAGGCTCAAGCTCGGACTCTAACTTTGGCGTCATTAATGCCTGCCCAATATTCATGGTTAATCGCAATAACGCTTGCACCTCTTGCTCGCTTTGGTCGCTTCGCTTCGGCTCGCGAGCACGGACATGTGAGGGATGTGCCTGGCTTTTTGCGCGTAATTGCGAAAATGTCCGTTCTTCTGCTCGCTTCCTCCTCTGCGCTGGTTGTGTGCGTCCTTTTTCAGCGCTCCCCTGGCTGTGTGCCTGCTCATCGCATGCTTTGTGCCTGCTCCTCACTCCGATCTGCCTGTCTTCTGCCTCGCTCTCCGTGGGCCCTGCGCTCTTCTTTGTCTGTCTGTTTTTGTTGGTGCTCTGCTTGGTTGCTCTACACTATCAGCCTGTCCGCTTTCCGCTACTTCCGCACGCTCATGTTCGCTCGCTGACATCGCTCCATGTTCGCTTGCATCCAGATCCCACTTTCTGACTAATGCAGAGTGGGCTTCTTTGCTCTTTCAGCCAAAGCCGGAAGGCCCACTGTGAATGTTTCTGGAATATTTTGCGTCCGAAGAGACTGCGGATGTGGTGGTTGTGCCGCTTCCTGCCGACGCCAGCCGCCAGCCGTGTCAGCTGTTGCAACAAGATATGTAGTACGCAGCACGTCATGAGGAACGCTATCATACGATGCCGAGTATGCTCGTACTCGCTGTAATGTTCGGGCCGACAACGTCCCACTCCGTAGAATTCGCTCCACCTGTCCCACTTCTGCTGATAACGTAGACTGCAACCACAGACTGCACTGAGACGCACGGCCGTCCCCGTCCTTACTCTGCTGCTTGTGACCTTTGCAGCGTGCCTGCAGAGCCACGTCGCTAGTCCTCATTTCCAACGCTTACAAAACAATCGGAGCGAACGAAACCAAACAATACTCCTAAAACCTCGGAGTTCCAACAAGCTCATCAACATCAATATATCACTATTCATGACGTTGTTTTCGGACAATAATGAGTGGGGGAGCGTCAGTTGGAAGTTGGATTATCCGCACCGAGCGTACCGAGCGCACCGAGGAGATGGTGACTCACGGCCCGGGGAGTAGTACGACGCCCCTGTCCGACAACCTTGACGCAAACAAGCACAGTCTGCTGGCCTGCTTTGCAGCTGAACAAGCTCAATTCCAGCGGCTGCCCTGCGCCATCGCCGGCCGGCCCTGCTCATCTGATGATCTGATGATCTGCGGGCGTGCCAGGACCCCGAGATAGTCATCCCGTCTCCGCTGGACCCGCTGGTTACTGCCCCTATGGCCCTTTGATCAGATCAAGCGAGAGGGACATAAGGGAAGAGGGGCAAGGAACAACATTTTTCCTCGGGGGAAGGCGATCAATCCTTGATTTGATCCTCGGTGAAGGTGAAGATCAGCACTATTCTTGGCGGAACTGGAATATCCGCATATTGCACGAAATTTATTGACATTGGAGTGAGCGAGTCGGATCATCGGCCTGACGGCCACGGCTTGGCAGAGCGCGGCCAGGAGCAGTGCAGGAGCGGCCTAACGCCTACAATTGCTTAGCGAGTACGTACTCCCGTCCCATTCATCACGCCGTACATCCAACTTTGCAGATCACTCACCCGGTCGTGCGCCAAGAGCCAGAGCCGCAGCGCAGCCATGCTCGTGCCGCTTGCAGGTCTGCAGAATGCGTCCTGGATGCGTCCCTTTCGAGCGTACCTGTATGCCTCTGTGCGTGCCAACGGCTCGCTCGCGTGCTCGCATATGCCGTGCTCTGTGCTCGGGCGCGAGCCTCGTCGGTCTCGGGCACGCGCACGCGCCCGACACGCGGATATCGGGCAGCGGGTAGCGAACCCTGCTGCGATACTCACCCGCACGTCAGTAGCCCTAGGACCCGCCCGGACCTGAAGTTGGGACCCAAAAGTTGATGAAAGACCTGTGGTGAGCATGTGGAGCGCGCTGGCCAGCGGCTAGCTCGTTAGTAATGATGCAGACGCCACACTTTAACTCACGGCCCACTGTGTACCAGCGTGGTCTCAAATGTCAGAGCTAAGACGACCCGCTGCTCGAATCGACACCTTTCCGTACAGCTCTAGGCAGCAGCAGCAGCAGCATGCGGCAGCGGATACGTTGTATCCGTTACGGCCCTCCGCTCGTCTCTGATCCGCTTTTTGATGAAAATGACAGAAAAGTGTGCTTCAGAGTGACAAGCCGTGCCCCTCGATATACACTACTTGGGAGTGACAAGACGACCAACGCCCCCAACGTGCCTTTAATATCGCTACGTTACTGCATCTCAACTTTGGGCCAGATCAGTGCGCCACGTTGATTCCAGCGCTGCCTCGAAGCAAAGCCAGCTCCGCCAGCCAAGCACTGACCCCCGTGCGCACGGCACTGCGCCACGTTTCATGACCGAGCCACTTGCCCCAGACTCGCCATGTACGCCGACGCCATCGCCGCTACTCACCGCTCGCGACCACTGACTGGTCACCACTGACACCGTGCTCGCACACCATTGCATGCACCGAATCAACTCGACTCAAAGCTACGCTACGCCGGACCGTGTCAAGCAAGAAAAATGCACAAGCGCCGGCCTAGTCGCCGCAGACGGTAGCATACGGCAAGTTCCGTGCGAGCACAGCCTATAAAAAGCTCTGCAAAGCGGGGACCACGTGACGCCGAGGCGGGGACCCACACGGTCTCGCATGTGTCGCATGGGCAACCTCCGGAGCGTCGCACCGTCGCACCGTGGCACCGTCGCACGAGGCCGAAAGGGCTGTACATGTCAAAGTCACCGTCGTCTTCCAAGCTGTTCTTCTCCATCGGACTCTACCCCATCCCAGGAAGAAGAACATGGTACGTCCCCTGCTCCGTCTTGCGCGCGCGAACGCGACTGGTCTCGTCTCCCCTCGCGCCCCGGCGTCGGCGCGCAGCCTGGCGTCGCAGCGCTCGCTCTTTTCCTCTGCAGCGGCAGCGCGCCGTCCAACTCCCGCCTCAGCTCCGGTCCGGAGCCAAGCGCGTCCTGCTGTCGCCGATGTCTCTACCGCCGCGCGCCGAATGAACTGGTCGAGGGCCGTCTCTCACACTGCACAGGCCGCCTCTATCCCCCAGACCCCCGACGTCAAGGTCACCGCCGTCAAGCCCGGCTCGAAGGGCGCTGATGCCGCCATCATTGCTGTCGCTAGCTCTGAGGGCTCGCCCGAGCTCGTCGGCAACATCGACGGCGTGAACAGCGAGCGCGTCCAGCAGCTCAAGAAGCTCGGCTTCAAGGGCAAGGCCCAGTCGACTGTTGTCGTCCCCGGCGGCGAGAACGACCCTGCCCCCGTCCTCCTCTTCGTCGGCCTCGGCGAGCAGCCCGAGAACGGTTTCAAGCCCGAGACGCTCCGCCGTGCTGCCGGTACCGCTGTCCGCGCTGCTGGCGGTGCTGAGCTCGCCAACGTCGCCGTCATCTTCCCCGCCGACACGCCCGAGGCCGTCGCTGCCGTCACTGAGGGCGCCTCGCTCGGCGCCTACACTTGGAACCAGTACAAGAAGGAGAAGGCCGAGGGCGTCCAGAGCATCCAGATCGTGACCACCGACGAGGAGGCCGTGCGCCGCGCCGAGATCGCTGCGCGCCACACGAAGCGTGCCCGCGACCTCGTCAACACTCCCCCGAACTTCCTCTACCCTGCCTCGTTTGCTGAGCAGGCGCAGAAGGCTGCCGAGGGCCTCGCCGATGTCACTGTCGAGGTCTGGGACGAGAAGAAGCTCAAGGACGAGCGCATGGGCGGCATCCTCGGCGTCTGCCAGGGAAGCCAGCACGCCCCGCGCCTCGTCAAGATCGCCTACGCGCCCAAGGACGCCAGCAAGCAGCTTTCGATCGTCGGCAAGGGCATCACCTTCGACTCGGGCGGTATCTCGCTCAAGCCCTCCAAGGGCATGCACGAGATGAAGGGCGACATGGGCGGTGCCGCGGCCACGCTTCACGCCGTCCTCTGCGCTGCCGAGCTCAAGCTCCCCGTTCGCGTGACTGGCTGGCTCTGTCTCGCCGAGAACATGCCCTCGGGCTCCGCGCTCAAGAACGGAGACGTCATCACCCAGCGCACCGGCACCACCGTCCAGATCCTCAACACCGACGCCGAGGGCCGCCTCGTCCTCGCTGACGGCCTTGCCGTCGCCCAGTCCAAGGAGACCGGATACGGCACCGAGGAGTCCGAGCCCGACCTCCTCCTCGACATCGCTACCCTCACCGGCGCCCAGATGGCCGCCCTCGGCACCCGCACCGCCGGCCTCATGGGCGACGACAAGGCCGTCGAGGCCGTCCGCGCCGCCGCCGGCCGCTCCGGAGAGCAGTTCTGGCCTATGCCCTTCCCTGACGAGATGCTCGAGGACCTCAAGAGCACCACTGCTGACCTCGACAACATCGGCTCCGTCCCCTGGGGCGGTATGCTCAAGGCTGGAATCTTCGTGAGTACATGATGAGCGAGCGCGACGAGCTCAGCGAGCTGTGCGAGTCGTGGAGGCGCCTCTTCCTCAGGACAAGAGGACAAGTATCTCGCGCAAGACAAGCTAGGCAGAATGGACAGAAGCTGACACTCCCAGCTCCAGCAGTTCGCCGGCAAGAAGGGCAACTGGGGCCACCTCGACATTGCCGGCCCCTCGGGCAACTTTGGCAAGCCGCACGGCTACACCTCGACCGAGGGTACCGGTTTCGGCATGCGCACCCTCGTTGAGGTCGCCAAGGGCCTTGCCCAGTAGATGCGCTGAGCGTGATAGCATTGGATTTGTCGTAAGGGCATGTTGGTCGTAGCAAAAGTGCAAAATGCATAAGTGCAGCAGTCAAAGCATCCCAGCAGCAGCAGCGATGTAGCATACCCGCGAGTCCGCCGCCTCTAGAGCCCGAGCAGTTTCACAGGTGAGTCATGACGGGACAGGAGGGCGCAGCGATGAGTGTGGCACCTCCACTAATCCTACTCACCGTCCACATCGTGCGATTCCCTATCGTTCTAACGCACCCGTCATGCTGCCTGGTCTCTCGAACAACCTGCAGACGAGAAAAAGGACAGGCTGGACGACTTAGGAATCGAACCAAAGACCTCGTCAACATTAGACAATGCTAATGACGCGCTCTACCAACTGAGCTAGACGCCCTGAGTCACGTTCATCTCCGAGAGGGTCGGCGGATCGCCGGCGCCGCCGCTCCGGCCCCGAACGAGGGTAAGCCGAGGCGAAGGATAGAGTAGCCCGAGAGCGGTCGAGAGCGCAACGATGAGCGAAAAGCTCTGATTGAGGAAGAGATGGTGGACGGTGTCCGGTGTGAGGAGTTGACCGTGATGGAGAAAGTGGACAAAGTGATCCACAATCTGCCGACGAGGGTGGAAATACCGCCTTTCTGGGCGCAGGTCTGAGGGGCGCTTACGGCAAGAACAGGACTTCTTGGGACTGCAGTCTATGCTCAGGTACCTGAGCCACATTCGGCCAGGTCAGGCTGACTGAGATGCGAGCTGCGCCCTCGACAGCCCGAGACCGGGGCGCGACGAGTGTGGCACTGGAGCTCCGAATTAGACCTATTTTGACATTCATCTCCTCATTTCCCAGCAACGACCTTTCAACACACCCCGGCTTAACGCTAGCAAGCGAGGATGAGAAAAAGGAAGCGTGGACGACTTAGGAATCGAACCAAAGACCTCGTCAAGTTTAGACAGTGCTAATGACGCGCTCTACCAACTGAGCTAGACGCCCGATGCTTACGTGAGTCGGCGCGGAGGGGCGCAGGTCGGCGGCGTCGGCGGCGGCGTCGGCGGTGGCGACGTCAAAGGCGTTGAGACTAGGCTTGAAGATACAAGACAGAAGAAGAGGTACAGTAGGAGGCAGCTGGAGGTGAGAGAGGAGACGGTGGAAGCGGAGGCGAAGCCGGAAGGTGGCAGAAAGAGCTTTGTGGGTGTTGAGGCAGCGCGGGCGCTGAGATCCAGGTCCACGTCTATGAGCTACGGCCACGCTGCTAGAAGTCGAGCATACAGAGGCGAGGCCACAGGAGAGTAGGCTCACATCAGAGGGTTCATTGACTTGCCTTGATCAGTCCGCGTTCGTACCGTGATGAGGCTCTTGTGCCACAACGCACAGGCAAGGGGGCGCGGGCGTTTCAGTGAGGCTGTCTCACAGCCAGGCCGACACTGTGGCGTTTGTGCCCCGGCAACCAGCCCGCCATACCACCACCTAGCCCAACACGCTCCAACATCATCTCTCCATCATCGTCGTCGCTCCCCCACCGCTCGCAGACAATGCAGACGACGCAAAAACGTAAGCATGGACGACTTAGGAATCGAACCAAAGACCTCGTCAATGAAGCGGAAGATGCTAATGACGCGCTCTACCAACTGAGCTAGACGCCCCGATGCTGATGGCATCAAATCAGCCCGGCCCGCAAGCGGCGGCCGACGACCGGTCGCGCGGAACAGCACATTGCAGCTACGTTGTAGAGAAGACGGAGAAAGGAGGTCACCAGCAAGCAGCGTGTGCCACCGAGCGATCTGTTTAGAATGCAGTGCGGCTCTTATGTGGTGGGTGTTCCTGTTAGGCAGACAGGTAGGTGCACTTTGGAAGGAATTAGTGCCGAGAAGAAGAGCTGATGCTGGCGTAGCTCGCTATCGATCACACAGCTTCCGAGAGATGGATTCGCTGATAGCCTGTGAGTCGCGCGACAGGCGATAGGTTCATACATGAGTTTTATTTGTCACTTTAACGTTTTCCACCTTCACGGATTTATCAGGCATTGTCTTTGGATGAAGCTTATAAAGTTGGTCCGACACTCGTTTCCAGCTCTTTGAGCCGCCTTATGGCGAGCTGAGAGGCATTTCGCTCACTTGAAGCTGACATGAACGTGGTCCCTACCTGTCAGCGGCACAGCCACTTGGTACTCACCAGTGATTCTGAGTGATACTGTGCCTGTCCGGCATAGCCCGCCACTTGATCCAAGGAGCGACCTTGTCCCTCCCGGGGTTGAAGATGCGCTGTCCCCAAATGACATAATAGACGCCAAGGCGGGCGTGATTGTTCATCACCCACTCAGCAATGTCGGTACATCCATTAGTCGCCCACTGTACCTATCAGCACTCCTCTTCCTCGTTATACTCACGCCAGTCCTATCCGAGCACATGAGGTCGATAGCGCGACCGCACGGGTGCTCTGCGCCATCGCGACATCCCCCAGCCTCTTGACGGTAGCACCCGATCTCGCGAATGCGGCCGGGAAACTTGGCCACGACGGCCTTGGCGCCGGCAACAGCCTGGGCCTTACACGACCCCACGGCGGGAATCTTGGGCGCAGCGTACCCGCCATACTTCCCGTTCGGGGCGCGGCAGCACACAAACTGCGTGCCGCCTGGACAGCCTAGACCCGGGGAGGCGCCGTCACAGTCACTCGACCAACGGCAGTTGCCACCGCTGAAGACCGAGTTGCTGCACGAGGCTTTCGTGCAGCAGATCGTACCCGCTGGGTCGGTGCTGGGACACGTGCCTTTAGTTACAGAGCCGCCGGCGCTCGTACACTGGCTGCTGGTGAGGCAGACACCTGGTGTTAGACTTGCGGTGGATGTGACTTGCCAGCTCGCCCGCCGGCGCCGACGCAGGGCTCGCCGGGGGCTGCGAAAACGGTAATGGGAAGAAGGAGGAGGAGTGCGAGTTTGGAGAACATGGTGACGGAGCTCGAGAGCTTGAGTCCAAGGGTGTCGCTCTGCAACAGGTGTATCCTTTTATACCTTACAGGCGTTGCAGACCCACCTTCGCTTCGTGAGACTCTCTGCAACACCAGAGAGTCTGAGGTCAGCAGTAGTGCCTGAGAAACAGGCGATGCAGAAGTGCAGCAAGATTCAGTGAGCCTGAGCTATTACCACCAACGTATGTGCGATCGAAGTGGGCGTGCTCGCAATGTCGACAGGAGCTTAAAAGCTCCGTCTACCATCGCCGAGATTAGCTGAACCCTCCTGGAGATTGACTTCTACAGGAAGCGACCAGGTAAGCGACATCGCAGCAGAACCTCGGTAAGCACGTCTTGGCATGACTTCATATCGATTAGCGTTGTTCTGTGATGGCCCGAAGGCTCTGCCCGTGAAAGTGTGGTCGACTTTAAGAGTAGTTACGACAAGCTCCGTCGCTGATGTCAGCTGACTGTTCTTTTCTTCGATCAGGCTACTATGTGATGGGAATGGCTGTGCTTGGATCCCGCATTTAGCGAGCTTCCCCCAGTCCTCAGTTGCACGTAATCTAGTCCAGGCTTCCAATTGATCATGATAACACAGCTTCCCCGGATCCGAGAGTCTGCTGCGGATAAGATTTGAAAGTCGATTCACGGGAATATCCCCGAAGCATGATGTTCTACGCGCTTAGAGTCAAGTAGTGCGAAGTAGTGCGGATCTTAACAGCGGATGTGACACGATGCATCTGACAACAGTCGTTATGAACATTTTGTAGACCTGACTCATCCCCATGAGTCCTCCGCTTTTCCCACGCCTACGACAGCACTGCAATAAGGTGCGCCGAGAGCACGTCAACCTCCTCCACTGCGCCCTTGAGCACGACCTTCATGAGCTTGTTGGCGTCCTCGGGCCTCTCCTTCTGCATTCTCTCGAGTGCCTCGGGCGTCAGCTTCCACAGCAGACAGTCACGCTCTGCCACCACAGTGGCGTTGCGCGGTGTGTCAGACAGGGCTGAGAGATCTCCCGCGACTGTGCCCGCAACCATGGTCTCGTGGATCGCCTCGGCGTGCTCGTCATACGCATACTTTGCGCGCAGCGAGCCTGACTCGATAAGGTACAGACCATCACTGGCCTGGCCTTGGCGCCAGAGTACGTGGCCCGTCTCGACAACGCATTGTTCGAAGTACGGCGCAACGGCCTGGAAGAACTCGGTCCCGGCATCGGTGTAGGGCCCGAGGGTCTGGAGGAGGATCGCCAGCGGCTGGCTGAACGGCGGCGTAGGTTCGCGGGGTGGCTCAGCGGCTTTCGGTGACGTCGGGGAGTGCGGAACCGGCGGAGGAGCCAATGTCGAACCATACGTCACGAAGCCTGAGTGGAGGTTCTCGTCGCCTGCGCGGGCGAGCATCGTGCGTCGCGGCGAGTTCTGGAAGCTCTCCGCCAGACTGAACGGCATCTTGGCCATCTTGGGCAAGTCGATTCCCCGCGCCTCTGTCGGCTGGAGAGACGGCCGCTGCCGCGCCTTGTTGTCGTAGAAAGCCGTGAGATAGGCATTCTCAGTCCACTCCAGCGCATCGTTCAGCGTGCGGAACACCTCGACTTGACTACCATCCTCGTCCGCCCAGAGGTCGACCGCGCGGAGCGCCGTGCCGACCAGGCCGTGTGGCTCCGCACCGCACAGGATCAGGAGGACGTCTTTCGCAGCGAGAAGCCGCTGGATGCGCACGAACGCCTCGGCCGAGGAGAAGTCGAGGCCGCCCACGAGCGCAAAGTCGATGATGAGGAAGCGAATCGGGTTGTTCTCCCACATCGCCATGTCAAGAAGCTTGCGGATCTCATCCTCGACGACCGCGATCGTACCGAAGAAGAGGAAGCCCTGCAGCTTCATCACGTAAGTCTGCGAGCCGACCATCTGGATGAAGGCACGCTGTGCGGCCGGACGGCGCACGGTGGACTTTGCAGCAGCTCCGCTGAACACCGTTCGAATAGGCCGACGCCGCGAGCTCTGCACCACGAAGAAGACGCAAGCCAGGATGATGCCGATGAACAGACCGATGACGAAGTCGAACACGGTCATGCCAATGATGATCACCCAGATCGTGATGTACTCCATCCGGTTAACACGGTGGCGCGTGTCCCAAACCGCCTCGATCGTCAGGTCAAAGCCGAGCACGAAGATGAGCGCAGCAACAACGGAAACGGCTAAACGTTAGCTCGATAGCAACGCATGTAAAGCTCACGAAGGTAGGCGATGGCACCAGGTCCCATAAACATGATGCCGCTCGTCGCAAGCGCGAGCAGGAAGCCAGACAAGCGGGACCCGCCTCCGACGCGGTAGACTGCGGGTCAGCTGATGAAACCACATCCACGATAGCTTACAGAGCACGGAGTTCACGTAGGCGAGGTAGTTCGGAACTGTCCCGGTAAGGCCAGCGGCGAGGTTCGAGAAGCCGTGTGCAACGAGCTCGCGGTCCAGGCTCACGTTATCCTCGCATAGCGAGACGCCGAGTGCGGGAATGTTGAGGGGTACGTGCAGAATGCCGAAGAAGACGAGAGCAAGCTGGGTCGGCATAACGGCCCAGAACGCACCCCAGTTGATGTTCTTGATGCTGAAGTACGAGTAGAACTCGTACCACGGCTTAGGATCCGGGTCGACCTCGAAGATCCACTTGGCATGGCGGAGATCGTCGAGGCTCCATGGCCCAATCGCGACGATGATGTAGAACACCAGCGGGAGCACGAAGAAGTACACCGGGAACACGAGCTGGTGGTGGACAAAGTGCGTAATGACTCGGAGGAGGATGGCCAGGGCGACCGGAATCGCCCACAGCGCGAAGGTGTGGAACGACGAGAACATGAGCTTGAGTGAGTCAAGGTTCAGGTCGAAGCCGTCCTCAGGCAGGCGCATCGCGACTTGGAACCCGGTCAAAATCAGGAACACTCCAACGCCCCCAATGCATCCCACGAGAATGTGTCGCGGGAAGTAGCCGATGAGCGAGCCTAGCCGGCATGCGCCCAAGAGGAAGAAGACCAGGCCGGTCAAGATCGAGCTGAACGCAAATGCGGCCATGACCGTCGCGACGATGGAGTTCGGGTCGTCTCCGATGTCGTTGACGATCATATTGACGAGGATGTGGAAGAACGGGATGGCTTCGATCATCATGGTACCGTTTCCACCACCGAAAATACTGCCGCCTCCGGAATAGACGAGTTGTGACACGATGCACCTAGACGAGTCAGCGCGAACGACATGGGTGACAACTCACGACATGAAGTACATCGATATGCCGAGCGAGGAGAAGCCGGGGAAGTAGGGCGAGGTAGGGAATAGGATCATTCCGTACGAGACGCCGTCAAGGATGTTGAGCAGGAGACCAAGCACGACGGCGGGGAGGCAGTGGATAGGCTCGGTTATGCATAACCTGATAGCCTCTGTGAACGTGATCTTTGAGAAGCGGTTTCGGGCGGCCTGGAGATCAACCGCGGTGCGTGCCCTCCATCCTTGTTTCCGGTCCGCGAGCAAAGGAGTGTGCTCATTCGGTGGCCGGGCCGCCTCTGCCTCGAGGTACTGTCTGAACTCGCTCGAGTTACCCATCTCCTCGTCAAGTTCTTCGACCTCTGCGAGCTGTGCGGCGCGGTAGTCTAGTGCGGCCTCGGGCGGGTCGACTTCCGGGGCTAAGTCGCGGGGTCGTGCGTGCGGCGTCGTTTCGCCTGACTCCTCACTGTCCTGTGATCGTTGAGATGTTCCCAGGCTGGCACGGCCTCGCTGCATAAGCTTCGAAAGGCCAGACGGTCCGGAAGCGGGCGACTCTGGGCCCTTCAAGTGCCGTGACGTCTGAGGAGAAGTGCCCGGGAAGTCGACAGCAGAGCCGATGTAACTTGTGAGCGGGCTGTGGTTGTGTGGTCGATGGTCGAGCTGAAAGCCAGATCTGAGATAGCCGTCGTTCTGAACAGACATAGACGCCAGGCGGTGGGTCGAGTCGCGAATGGCACGAGAGGTCGTGCTGGACCCAGCCCTGTGCAGTGTTAGCTAGCTGTAAACTTTATATCAGTAGTTGGGACGTGGAGGAATGCTAGGCCGAGGTGATCTGGCGGAAGAGTCCGTCAGACTCGCAACGCTGCCTCACACAGACTGGGCGTCTGGAAGCAGATCAGCCTATCCCTTCGCTACCTGTTGGACAAAGAGCGCCAGGCCATTTGCCTCCTGCGCCCTCCAGCAAGGGCGTGCTAGTCTTAGGGATGTAGAAGTGTGTGAATCGACAATCTCTCCTGGCCTCGGCCGCGCCCCTCAGCTTGGACAGACACATGACAAGCAAGGGGCTCCATCTAGCCGGGCTAGCAGGAGGAAGGCGGATAACAAGGAAACGCACTCGTCCAGCGACTCATCTTCGCGCTCGAACTCGCTCTCGCAAATGGCGTCATCCACGACGCCAGTCACGGGGTCGATACCATGATGCGCGTGTTGCGCACCGTCTGAATGGTCAGACGTCGCCGACAGGCGGCGGAACAGGCGAGTCACACGCGAGTCGCCGCCGTGGCTTACCCGCCGCGCACGCTGGTCTGGGTTCGGAAGACCAATACCGAGCGTTGCGCTGGTGCGGCGGTTGGACGTCGCCGGCGACGTCGAGAGATCGCGGTACATGCCTGCGGCGGAACTGCCGGATCGCGCGCGCCCGGAACCAGAGGCTGCGCCGGTGGAGTAATGCGTCGGCAAGCCTGGGCCGGGTGGGGTCGCCGAGAGCGGCGGGGGGATATGCCGTGCGGCAGCGGGGTCGCGCGCCGGCATGATGAGGGGAGCTAGATGGGCAAGATGGAGAGGTGGAGAGAGCAAGTGGGCTGGAAAGCATATTGCCCGTTGTGGGCGGCCAGACGGGGCTGGGCTGGCGGGGAGAAGTCGTACATACTCACTCACTCACGCGGGGCTGGCTCGTGACAGGTTGGCCGCTGCTTATCTTTGTTCCCGCCAATGACGGCGCTCGCGGCGCTGCGCCGCCCAGCCGAGCCTTTGTGCGATCGCGTCCTTATCAGACGCCCGGTCCTCGGTGCGTGTCACCCACTCACTCAATCGCTGGGATCGCTGGAGCCGTGATATCGTGGTCGCCGTGTCGGTCTGTCGAGTACGGCGTAGATAACAACTGGCCCGGGAATCGGGGAGAAGAGCATGCCTCCCAACATCGTGCAGGTTATCTACTCCGCTCCATTCATGCACATACCGCCCACTACTCTGTTCATTCTCACACTCACTCGACCATCTCCCAACTTTTTTCCTTCCCTAGCGTGTCTCCACTAGTCCTAGTGCTCACTTCTCACATCGACAACGCCCACCCCCACCTTACTGCGCCAGCCAATGAGCACGCTATTCGAGCGTCATTGACAGCCTCGTGTGCATAGTCAACAGCGGATCGATTCCTCCTGCCAACGCAACCAATGCAAGGCTCAAGACTCATCGCTTACAGGGACACCAGTGTGTCATGCGCACATGCGATGGCGCGAAAGCAAGAAAAAATACCTCGTTTTAAGCTTCCGGCACTCTTCGCCAGCTGATGCTAAGGGCAGCGGTATGGAGTCGATGACCCGCTGGAACGTTTGTCCACGGCCATTGTTCGCCGGCGAGCGACCAGCGCTACCAACCAGCAGCTCGATTAAACAAATTAGGCGATCGATTTCGGGTCCTGGTGATCTCACGGCAGGAATGCATAACGCCGCCGTCGTAGCCCGCGAAACTCAAGCACATAACAGCATACAAGTTCGTTTCCGAGCACGCGTGGCCATGGGTAGCACTGCGTTTCGGTTTTCGGCGAACGTGTGCTGCTGAAGTCGATCCCAACTGGAAGGGGACCTGACAGTCGCCATGGTCTCGATTTCTCTGCTGTCTGTGTACTGGTCGGGTCGAGTGGTGGAACCGAGGAGCAGCAGGAATATCAACGTAATGGCGGTGGAGATCGCCGGATCGGAGGTGCGCGAGCTAACAATGGACTTGACTGTTCTTGAGGCCGCTAATACTGGTATGCTGGGCACACATGCACTCACCACAGCTGGATTTCCAACTGCAGTGCAGTCATATCGACATCCGCACCCAAGAAAGATCGGGTAATCTGCTTTACTGGTGTTGCCAAATCTTGATCGCAAAGTGGCTCCGCACTCTCTACCCCGGGGGGCCAGAAGATCGAATCTACATGCAACCTCGGGGTCACCTCACCCTAGCGCATCTCATGCACGGAGCGCGCTACACCGCCTATGACCTCATGGTCGCGTTAGCTTCGCCAGCTGGCCGGCAGTGCATAGTGCACAACGGGTGCATGGGTGCATGTGGTGTGGGTCAGAGAAGGAAGCAAAATGCATCCAACGATTGGCTCGTTGATGGTCGCTTGAGCGAATAAAGAAATCAGCTCAGCGAGGGATTTACTTTTCAGTGACAACCGGCTAGTCACAGCGTTGCGCATCGCGCAGGGGGTTAGTACCGCTAACGCTTCCGACTGCCGCTAAACTGACTCAGACTAAGCCTGAGAAGTCGGCATCGCCGTGCATGCATGCATGGTTGTTTGCACGACTGGCGGTGCGATGATTTTCAACCATGGTCGATTGGCACGAAGGCTCGCAGGAGCTTGGCAAAACGCTTTTAGCACACGGCGGGGACAACAGCGCCCCCCAGCACGATCACGCCTGTTCCATGTTCCAATGCGCTACCCCGCTCCACCAAAGGAAGCCTCATGGCTTTTGGCCATTCGCCGATCTCACATCTCGGAGAGTTGCACATGCCCCAAAATCGCGCTGCTCATGTTGCGCACTCCTCGGGGGTTGTGCACGCTTCTAGCCTCCTCACCCAGACTAACTGACAACTGACTGCATGCCTCATGTCAAGTCTCCGAGGACAGATGAGCGGACTGACATAAACCCGCGTAACACATTCCAATGTCGTTTCTTTTCCCACTCTTCTTCGTTCTCGCTATCCTCCCCACCTGTACACTAGCTCTTCTTCACCTTTAACTGTTCTTCAAGCAGCAAACATGGTGGCGATTTCGTCGAGGGGTCACCCGCCGGAAGCTACGTCGCAGCCCTCTCAGCCTGTCAAGATCGTGCCCAGCGGAGGCGACGGTGGGATTGAGCCGAACGGCATTGTTGTTGGTCTCGCAGTCTTTCTCAGTGAGTCCGGTGGCAACATGGCAGCGTCGAGAGCGAGCTGACATCCCCCAGTCCTGCTCGCCCTCATCAGCGTTTCGACGCTCATCCGTGAGCTCTTCCGCGATCAGCGGGTTCGTGTGAGTTTCACTTCTTCAAACCATCGGGCAAAGGCCTATTTTTCCAGCCGTCGTTGAGACTGCGCCGGACCGGTAGTCCGTTGTCCTACTGAACACAAGTGCCGATCGTTGCCCGATCAGAAGCAAGCCACTCCACTACCCTACAAATCATTCATACTGACGAGACAGAAGCGGTACACCGAGCTGAACGAGTCGCGCCGTGCCTCCATGCACCAAATGGAGCAGACCCAGGTCCTGCACGCAACCCAGCTCGCCTTAAGGCTCGAGGCTCTGCAGGCAGCGTCTCGCACCAAGGCGGCCGTGAACATTGCCTCGCGCCGCATCATCGAGCTCGACGACGAGGTCGACCGCGACGTCTACACTCTCTGCTCCAAACTGCGCTGCGGCAGCATCAGCCCGGACGAGATCAGTTCGCAGCTTGGGCAGCACCGCGCCAGCGTCCACGACCAGCTCGGCGACATCCTGCGCCAGCTCGACCTCCTCCGCGGCGACAAGGCGGACAGCTCGGCCTGGACCAGCAGGGAGGGCAGTGTCATCAACCTAGAGGTGTAGCTGCTGCCGCCCAGCTGTGAGATTTGAGCCTGCAGCTGTGCATCGACCAAG
This sequence comes from Trichosporon sp. DN520, assembly GCA_030347605.1. Classification (NCBI taxonomy): domain Eukaryota; kingdom Fungi; phylum Basidiomycota; class Tremellomycetes; order Trichosporonales; family Trichosporonaceae; genus Trichosporon; species Trichosporon sp. DN520. The sequence goes on from JASJUY010000011.1 coordinate 335,221, forward strand.
CTTGAAAAAAATCAAGGCCACGGCTCGTTTATGACTTTACGCCCCGGCGCTATGTCGCCATAGATTCCTTGACCACGACCCACCCTCCTGCGAACGAGCCTGACCGATCAATCGGTGCTCGTTGCTGCCTTCTACCCTCGACAATCGCTCACTCCTGGATCTCCTGCTCTTGCCCCCCTTTGTACTTCTAGATCATCCATAGCTCGTGCCTGTTCCATGTTGTCATCTCCTATCGCATCCATTGAATTGCAGGTGCTTTTGCGGAGCATACCGTGCGCAGGTTTACTTACGTCGCAATTCGCAACCGCTTACTCCGATCACGCGACCAGTCATCAGTGGTGAACTCTGTCAAGCACTGCCATTGTGAGCTGCGATGAAGCCGTATCGCCTCTATGCACTCAGACGGATACGGCGGTGCTTGCCAATATTACACTGCAATGGCTTGGGAGGACATCGGGAGTCAGTCCGCATGGAGAGCAACACAGGCAGCGTGCGGACGACTGAAACGAGCTCCTGCGGTCGCAGAATCAGCGCACAGTGGGCGACAACCCTACTCCCCCTTGTTGCCCCTGCGCCCCTCGCGTCATATGCCCCTTGCAGTGAGCTCTCTCTACAGCCTCTGCGTGCAAGACTTTTGCAGTTTGTGTTCACCCCAGCGCCGACCATGCAGAGCTCGGCAGTCTGCTCCGGCGATTGATGATGCGCTAGACACGGGCCATTACGAGAGCCTCGACAGAGTTACTCTCCTAAAGTGACTCGAATCGGAGCGGTCAAGTCCACATTCCTCCTAGTCTTTCGGACCAGTCAGCGCCCTCAATGTTCATATGAGTCTTGAGGTTGGTCCGAACAACGGCGCTGAAGTGCTTCGTCGTCATGTCGATCTCTGTCGGCGAGCCTCGGCGCTAGACTATCACTGCTTGCGAGCTAGAGTGAGGCGACAGCCATCGAGGCCTCCCGGCAAGACCGTAGGACTGATTCCGAAGCCCGCCATGCACTTGCTGCCCACTCCCGTGCGCAGTCTTACTTCTGCAGAGCGGAGCTCCAAATGCCGAGGATGCCGTGTAGGTTCCAGCCTTGTAAAGTGGTATGTTGGGCTGGTACCTCAGAGCCTTTCGGATGTGACAGCTGATGATCATTTACGTCTACCCAGATTCATGGGCTGCGATTATCACCCTAGGCGTTTCATGCTGTTATGGAGTCCCCGCATCATGTCTTGATGATTCCATCAGCTTGTGTGTGCTGGAGCAGGGTGTGCCAGGCCGCGAGCAGATGTCTGAGATGAGCGCTGAGATGAGCGCAGCAAGGACTGTCTATTGACGATGCCTGGTCGGTCTGGTCATGTGCGCAGCTATCTGCGCGGGAGTGAATGACATCGCCGTAGTTCGTACGAGATTCGTACATACACGTGCCTGCGTTCCTGTCACGCCCGGAGTAAGTCCTCCTGGCGATCAATGTTGCTGCCGATGATCAGCGGACAGGCGAGGAGGTCATCATTGTATGCCTTGACATTCCTCCAGCACCCGACAAGACGGTGTGCAATAGGCGTCTCAAGTCTGCAGGTCAATTCAGTCGATTGCAGCCTGCGATTCCGGGTATGAAACGATTGTGAGACGCTGCGACGTTGGGAGACAGTCGAACGAGACAGCGGTGGACTGTTGGATTGCCCTCCTGGTTGAGTCTGAAGTGAGCTTCGCCCCTGATTGTTCCATGATTGGAGTTCCTTGCTCCTCAGCATGCCTCCTTGATGTCCCTGGCACTTGGGCGGTTCCATTGGGCAAGACGCAGACGTCGCACATCACGCTCTCTCATCACCCCCGAGCGCCGCGAGCGCCAGACGTACCCCAGCGTTGGAATGTCGGCCTGCTAGCTGGGTGTGGCTCAGGACGCCGCGATTGAATAGCTCGGCAGAGCAAGTTGTGCCCACATGTCCTCGCTGTCAGGCTCTGTAGTACGACAACTTTCGACTTCTCATATGTTCAGACCGTACCAGCGCACGCAGCGCAGTTGCTGCAATCACTACCGAGACATGCTCATCCCGCGCAAACTTACTTCGTACTCACAGTCGACGGCCACCCTTATCTCATGCACGCCCCAGCCAATCGAGATATCGAGCTAGCGACCATTCCAAGCTGTGCACAGCACAGGCTTGAGGGGCTTGTCGGTAGCGGTTGCATCCGTATGTGGTCGGCGCGCCGGCACTTGCGTGCATTCAGCTGGAAAGCTGGATCAGGATCCAAGATAATCAGGTCCATGGTCCAGGATCATCAGGCAAACTTTGACTTGCTGCGACAACACAAGATCGTCAGTAGCGCAAACTTGAATGGCGCTGATACCCACGCCTGTGTGAGTTATGAGATTCCTTGAGCCACACGGCAGCCTCAATCTCGCACGCAACCTGTGTTTTGGCTCTTGGCAGTCGGCAGTCGTGTCTTCGTTATCTACTTAAAGCGCAACGAATAACGCACGGGCACCACTCACTCTTCGAGCTCCTTCGCCAAGTCCACACACACACGCGGCACTCGACAACAGCAAGATACCCTCCAACATGGAACCGGTCGTCGAAAAGGTCGCTCTGTACGAATCTCCGCTATCTCAGTCCTCGGAGGTCTTCGTCTCCTGCCTGCTGGTAGCTACCGGTGAGCTGTTCAGCCTGGTGCTTCACTGGACTTGGTTTCGGGAGTCTCAGCTCCTTGGCCTTGGCCTGTGCACGGACATGCGGGCGGCTGCTAACTGACAGCACTTTCCTTCGTCTTCAGCTTGGTCCTCCTGTACCGCCAAGCCGGGCTGTCTCAAGTGTACGCTTCCATGACACAGGCACAGGAGCGCAGCCTCCTGGCGCTGGACGAGGCGGCCCGGGAACTGCGCACTTTGGACGCCGACTTGTCTGCGCGCATTGAGGCTCTCCGATCACGAGGGACGTCCGGCATCGTTGGCGCTCCTAGCGCGTCTATCACGTCTAGCGCGTCGTGCGCATCGAACGCGTCTGCCTCGGCACAGCAATTGGGCGAGTTGCAGAGATTCGCTCGCGAAAGAATCGCCAGGGTTGAGAGCCGATTGAGCCCTAGAGCTCTGTTTGAGAAGCCGGCTGTCTTTTGATTTCTGAGAACCGACCATCAGCGCCACGAGGAGGCTGCGGAGTTCCACCTGGCCGCAGCCGGTCGTGGCTAATTAAGGCCAAGACGGTCTCTCTGGTTGCTCACCATTCACAGCCCCTACACTATACCCACTCACTTAGATCTCAGCATTGCCGGACATAGCAGGAAGGAGGCTTTGTATGCATCATTCGCACATTGCATGATGCGGCCCTGGAGATCGCCCGGATGTCGGCGACGTCAGTGAAGTTGTGAGCCGCTTATGGTGGTGGCGTTCGTGATGGTGGCTTCGGTAGTTTTGCACTTCTGAGGCAGTGCAACAGGTCCATGCGGAGTCTTCGCATGTCTAAGGTGAGGAAGACAAATGACATGGTGGCGTGATGGAGACATCTTGGCTGAGCTGTTGTAAACATGCGAGCAACATAGCCAGAGCACGTTGCTCACAGTCGAGGGCTAAAGCAATTGAGAGGGGACGGCGCAGCTGCTCTCCCAGACTTAAGATATGCTCAGTTTGCAGACCTCGCACCGGTGGAGCGAGTCTATGCGGACGCCCAGCTGGGTTCGTAGATGACCGGTAAGCGCTTCGAGGGAGTGCATGGGAGAAACCTCGGACTATACTCATCGTGCTGCCTGCAGCGCTTGACGAACTGACGTTTGCGAGATCACCGAGCTTCCAATGCGCCCGAATAACAGCGACCAGATGGTGTGTTGACTGAGCGCGGGGCGCTGGGAAGAATAACGAAGGGCGCAGCGGTGGTGTTCACTTGCCCGCGGTATCGCGGTATTGATGCACAAGTCGAGAAGAGGCGTGAAGGCGGAATATGTCACCCGAGAGAATCATGGTGGAACTTAACTATCGCAGCGAGAGATGCACAAAAGCTTGGAAGCGGCGGGCATGAAGTCATTGGGCTGTGAGCAGGGCGTGTATGAAGCTTGCAAGCTCACAAGCTCTGTAGCATAACAATGCGGGGCGCAGCGCAGCGCGGGCTGATCCAGATCGACAGAGGCTGCGCCTGGAAGCGATGTGCGACCCGGTGTGTCTTCCTCGTCACCCAGCTCGACCGAGCCAACGTCGTCCTCGTGTCTTCAGAAACCTAATTGCTCAGCATCTCTCTTACTGACATCTGCACAGCTACAAGACATAAACCGGCCGCAGTTCAGAGCGTCCGTAGCACCCAGCAGCCGGTCGTGAGGAGATGCGGCGCCTGCCTAGAGTCTCCGCCTTCGGCGCTGCTATCGTGTTGGGTGGGTTCCGAAGGATATGTGCGTATCTCTCTGACGTCCAGCCGCCCTAAGCTTTGGCTTCAACGCGATCCAGTGTATTGCCCTTCTGAGCTCTCTTCGTGTGCGCTTGGTTGCTTCTAAGGAGACACTGACTGCCCCCAGACTCTGCGCAGACTGCACAAGGCCCTCACTCTGATGTCAGCTCGTAGCGAGGCACTCAGCGCCCAGATGCTGCCCCCTCCTACGCCGGTGTCGATGTCTTCCTCTTTCGCCACGCACCAACCTCTGGCTACGATTAGCCCAAGCGAGCCGTGTCTTCCTGCAACACCAGCTTCCATGCCTCCCGCTCTGCGGTCTCCGCGTCCTCGCACAGTGTCGCGCCCAGCTAATATTCGCCACTCTTGGGGAGTCGATTCGACTCTCTCGGACGCTCCTTCCTCCACTGCAAGCGAGGACCTTCCTCCAGCTGTCAAGGCTGTTACGCGCAAGCTGCTCGTCCTCAAGGCTGACCTGAGCGACAAGCTTTGGGACCTGCGTCGCCATCTCACCCCGGAGGGCGTCGAAGCCGTTCAGACTACAGCCGTCGATGGTATTACGGCTCTCCTCACCGAGATCCGTTCGCTCTCCACTCAGTCCAGTCTTTAAGAGTTGACTAACTCACTGACTAGGACCAAGAATTCTGGGCTCGAACAAGATTGGACGGATGAAACTAGAATAGAACAGCGGCCTGTGGCCAAGCTCGTGAGTGTTACCCAAGCACGAGAGTGCACCGCCGCCGAGAGGGGCGCTCGGCGCCCGGCGCCCGGCGGTGCAACCACACACAATTCAGCCTCTTGGCTCACCCTTCTGTCACTGAATCGCTGGCTATGCCACGAAAAGACTAATCCCTTCAGATTCACTCGTGCAATGCACGCGACAGACGTACGGACGCGTCCGGTAATATGAAGCGACCAATCGGACGTCGGTAGTACCACAGCCAAGATGCACAACCACGTGTTGGAAGCTCGTCGCAAGGACACACACCGGGATGTCTAACTCAAGCTGCAGGTGCCTGTTCCGAAGCCGGCGTCCAACCTCCGTTCGCGTGCCATCAGCCCGTAACGATCCCTCCTGCCGGCAGTCAGACCCCTAGCAAGGCACAGAGACAACCGGTGGACTCCGACTCCGGACTGCCTTGCTCGAAGACGGGCTACGAGGATTCCGAGTGCGGCGACGTCGACAGCTGTGCGCTCGAGACCTTCTGTCGCCGAGACGCGGACTATGCGAGAAGGCTGGCCCATGCAGTAACGGATATCCGAGCGAGTTCCAACATCGGATTGGAGAGCGTATGGTCGGGAAGCCCGTGTGTTGTGAGCCCCGGGCGCGAGGCACGCAAGGCGCTCTAAGGGTCGACTTAGGGACTCGCAGGACACACAGGCAAGGTACCCATGAAGCGCGTCGAGCTCTAATTCCTGAGTCTTGGAGGGGCGAGCTCCTGCGATTTGATGGGAGAGCGCTAACCGTAGAAGGCGTCGGTAGCTCAGGGCAATCGAGCCGAAGCCTTTATGCGCTAGGGCAGCCTTTGACCAATTCAAGCAGGGCTCAGCTTGTGGACAGATCCTACACAGCCGTGGGCGAGCTGAGCGTCCGCTTGGCTGTAGCAAGACCAGCTCGAGTCCTAGTTTTCCAGGCCCGTTCAGTCTCTGCAGCCTAACCTGCTCTGTAGGCTGTCCTTAGGAAGAAGCTAGGACTGTGGGACCTGGGTGGCTCGAGGCGCTCTAGGGGACCACATGCGCCTGCTCTACTGACCTGACCTGCTGGGTCGATGCCTTCGTACAGCGCTCTGGCTCTGACTCTGTGTCGCTGTGTCACTTGGTCAGCTGCTACAAACAACCCGCCCGAGTGCTAGCTTTTGCTAGCCCATCCTCACGTTACCTTACCCTCCCACAGCGACTTGCTGCCCCCATCTTTCACTCGTTTTCTCGTTCTCTTCGACCACCCCATTGCTATCTTGGCCGTCGCTGCCTCCTTCTCGTCTACCCGACACCCACGCTCTTTTCTTCTTGCCTTACCGACGCTCGCGCCGTTAGCCCACCTATTCGGATCCGCTGTCGTCGCATTTCCCGGCCGTTTCGCCTGCTGCCGATTTCGCCCACAATGTACATTGCCCCTGCCGCTGCCGCTGCTCTGCTGGCCGCGACTGCCATTCACGGTGTCAGCGCAAAGTCTGCCGAGGAATGGCGAACGCGTTCCATTTACCAGTGAGTAGCTTTACGCAAGAGAAGGCATGGTGCCATTACTCCGGCGCCGAGGCACGGAGGTCGCGGGGCACACGACTCCAAAGACTGTCTCCGCAATCCGCAGCATGATCAGCATGGTCGCAGCAGCAATCGCAGCAACAACATTGAGCTGACTTCAAAGGCTTATCACTGATCGATTCGCGCCTCCCTCAGACACTGCCCCAGCCCTCACCAACCCTTTGCCCTCCGAGTGCAATGTCTTCGATCAGACTTGGTGCGGAGGAAATTGGCTTTCCATCATCGACAAGCTTGACTACATCCAGGGCATGGGCCTTGATGCCATTTGGATCTCGCCCGTCAGTCGTGAGTGTCTGAAGGTCTAAGGCTCGGCTGAGGAGTTGACCGATTCTAACGTCAGAAAACATTGACTACCACACCCCCTACAACTTTGCGTACCACGGATACTGGGTCAATGACCCCACCAAGCTGAACCCTCGCTTCGGTTCTTCGGACGACCTGAAGAAGCTCTCCGCTGAGCTGCACAAGCGCAACATGTGGCTGATGGTCGACATTGTCGTCCAGAACGTGCCGGCTCTCGAGAACATCATCGACAACCCCCAGAAGCTTGCCGAGGACGGCTCTCTCTGGACCAACCGCGACGAGTTCCACGACTTCTGTATCATCAAGGACTACAGCAACCTCACTCAGGTCGAGAACTGCTCGCTTGGTGACGAGAAGCTCGTGCTGCTCGATGTGAACACGGAGAACCCTACCGTTCAGGAAAAGCTGAACGCGTGGATCTCGGACTTTGTTAAGGAGTACAACGTTGACGGTCTCCGTATTGACGCTGCCAAGCACGTCCCCGGAGATTTCTGGGCCAGCTTCTGCAAAGCTGCCGGCGTCTTCTGCATCGGTGAGGTCTTCGGCGACGACATGGAGATGGCCACCAAGTACCAGAAGAACAAGTGGCTCGACTCTATTCTCGGTTTCCCTCTTTACTACGGCATTCAGAAGGGCTTCGGCTCGCCGTATGCCAACATGACTGAGTTTACCTCGCGTCTCAAGGCCGTTCAGGAGGGCTTCGTCGACACGACTGTTCTCGGAAACTTCCTGGAGTCCCACGACGTTCCTCGTTGGCGCAACACGACCGTCGACCCCCGTCTTGGCTACAACGCACAGGTCGCGCAGTTCCTTCTCGAGGGTATCCCTGTGGTCTACTATGGCTCCGAGCAGGACTTTTCGGGCATCTCGGACCCCGCCAACCGTGAGGCTCTGTGGCCCTCGAACTACGAGAACACCACCACGTACCAGCAGATCGCCCGCCTGAACAAGATCCGTACTGCCATCATTGAGCACAACCTCGAGTTCAACGGCGAGTCGTTCCTCAACGCCAAGTCCAAGATCATTGACCAGACCGACTACGACATTGCGATTCGTCGCGGTCCTGTCCTCTTCTCGATCACCAACCGCGGTTCTCCGGAGAATGGAACGTACTTCCCGATCCACAACACTGGCTGGGACCCCGTGACGCCCGTCATCGACCTCCTCACCTGCACTGAGTTCACGGTCGGTAGCGGCAGCTCTCTTTCGGTTTCCTACTCGAAGCAGGGCTACGGCGGTCTCCCCTACGTCTGGGTGACCACCAAGGACGCTAGGAACCTCGGTCTCTGCACGGACAAGCAGATGGGGATCGTTAGCAAGGACAAGATCAACAGCGACGCCTCTGCCAAGGACAAGGCCGCCAACTCTGCCACGTCCAAGGCGAGCGCGTCGGTGATCATGGCCGTCGCGGCTCTGTTCGCCACGACAGCCTGCGCGCTCCTGTGATCGTCCCCACACTCTCCATATACCAACCCGACTCTCAAGGCATCCTGGAAGGACAATACAATCACTGGCACCCATACCCACCCTCCTGCATCGACACTTGCATTCGATGATTGTTCAAGATCTGTGGCCTGTCTCACTCATCTTGTTCGAGCACGACTCTTACGCTCACTAGTTCATATAATCTTGACTAGCCCTGGATAATTCTCTTGTCTCGTCTTGATGATCCCGGAGCCTTGAGCACTCGGCCGAGGTCGCTCGGCCATCCCGTCTCAGAGGCAACTTAGCCCTCCTCATTCCGTTACGCTTGTTGTACCAATAGTTCTTGCGCGGTCCGATGATATTACTTTTACAACAATGAAATCTATGACTTTCTATTTGCGGGTGCAATCGATGATGCGTATGTGTGCGTGTCACTGCTTTGGCTCGTAGAGGAGGTTGGGCGATAGTACCGGATTAATCGAGGCGCGCTCGCTTGCTCGGAGCGTCTTGTCGCTTCACTTCGGACTTCCGCTTCTCCTTCTTCCTGTGCTCATGCTGGACTGTAGCGTTGCTCAAATCGAGTTCTCTGCCACTCAATGTGATCTCGAGGTACGGATTATGGGTCATTTTCGGTCTGTGGTTAGCTGATGAGCTTCGAGAGGTGTGAGCTGCCGAGGGCCACAGGCGTATCTGCTGGGACTGCTATCCCCCTCGAAGTCGTACTCACTTGGTCTTCCCATTCAGCACCCGCTCAAGGCTTGGCCGCTCCTGGCTCTTGAGCGTCCCGGACACATTGTACTGCCAGATGTCATCATGCTTCAGGAGCCACTCGCGCTTGACCTTCTCGGCGACAGACACAAGTCGCGGAATAGCCAACGTGGCAGGATGCAGAGCCGAGTTTGCCTTCGGATCAGTCGCAAGCTGCGTTGTCAGAGTCACACGCGACCCGGCCTGTGATGTCAGCTGGAGCGAAGGCGAGGACAGCGTCAAACGCACCTCGAGGAGTGCCAGCGCGCGCTCGGCGTACTTGGCGACATGCCCGCCCGTGGTGACGCGTATCGGCTTGGCGGCCGCAGGCTCTGTATCGACCACACTCTTGGCCATGGTAGCCGCCATTTTGGTTGAGTTATTGTGTGCCGATGTCCTGGCGAGGAAGCGTTGTTCGAGCTGAGCTTGCAGTACGCCGTTCTGCTTCAGCTTCTGATCGCCCTTGTCCGCTAGTGACGAAATGTTGTTGACGCTTTAGGCCGGCAAGTGACGGCGCAGCGTTAGGCAGCCGGAGCCTTCAGGGCGGTGATTTGATCTCACGCGCGCCTAATCACCTGGAAGTGAAAGCATGCGACTGCGCTGCCGCGTGGCCACAACAGGGTCACGTGTTCTGCATTCTCTGACGCGTTGGTTTCCAGTCGTACATTCGGTCAGCTTCCTTGAACATCTTGCTCGACACTCTCCACCCAAAAACAACCACGATGTCGCTCGACCAGATCGGAGCAGGACAGGCGGTGTACGCCCAGGACGAGGTGAGTCTTGTCTTGCGGCAGAAGCGCGCAGAGGGTCGAGTTCCAAGCTTGGGAAATCACAGCTTGCCAGCTCAGCAAGTACTGAGAGACGGACCAAGCGCGGCGGGCTGCGGCGGCAATGGGAATTTCGAGAGTTTTGTGCTGACACGACAACAGAACGGACGTCCCTTCATCATTGTCCGGTATGCTTGAGACCGTTGATTAAAGCTGACATGAAGCGAGCAGGGGAAGAAGGTCCGCACTCACGGCCTCGAGGCTATCCGCGTACGTTCACAGCTTAGTTGATCGCGCATCGTAAGCTGACACGCACAGAGCCACATTCTTGCCGCCCGCGCTGTCACCAACATCATCAAGACGTCGCTCGGCCCGAGAGGTCTTGACAAGATCCTCATCTCGCCCGATGGAGACATCAACGTCACCAATGATGGTGCCACTATTCTCAGCAACATGGAGGTCGACCACCAGATCGCCAAGCTTCTCGTCGAGGTGAGCTTCGCGATAGTCTGCAGAGCTGACAGAGCAGGTCTCGAAGAGCCAGGACGACGAGATTGGTGACGGTACCACTGGCGTTGTTGGTGAGTACAGGCGGAATGAAGATGAGGCGGGACCGCCCGCGATGCAGGACGATGGCGAGGCCTCGAGGTGGCAGTGCCGCTATCGCGGAATCATCGCTCCTGTCGATCACGGCATCTCGATTCTGGGTTCACGCCTGATGGCTACGAGAGGGAGAGACTATCTGCACAGTCACGCAGTGCAGATCGGCGGAGTGACTGCGCGACGGTGATGTCCGGCAGACGTGCCTCCCGCACATCGGGATCCGGGCAGCGATTTGAACATCGTAAATCGTCGCCTTCGCCAAAACACAACTCCAGCCTCCCTATTGCTACAGCATGTGGTCGAGGTCCGCGTAGTTGCTCCAGCTATCAACTATCAAGGGATGACCCTGCTACTGGAGATTGTTGTTGGCAAAAGTCAGAACTCTTGTGCGCTCAGCGATGATATGTTGCCTCAGCCGTTCCAAACGAGTGGCTTTGCAGCATGTACAAGCGTGAAAGCGATAACAAGCAGTGGGGGCGATCTTCTGAGTCTTCTCATACCTGTCTACAAGCTCTCCGTATGTTTCTCACGATAGCTGACATCAGTCCTCGCCGGTGCCCTTCTCTCCTCGGCGCTCTCCCTCCTCGACCGCGGTATCCACCCCATCCGCATTGCCGACGGTTACGAGAAGGCGTGTGAGATTGCCGTGCAGGAGCTCGACCGTGTCGCCGACGTTGTTCCCTTCAGCAAGGACGACACCTCCAACCTGCTGAAGACTGCCAAGACGTCGCTTGGCTCCAAGATTGTCTCTCTCGCTGGCGACAAGTTTGCCAAGATCGCCGTCGATGCCGTGCTCTCTGTCGCCGACCTGCAGCGCAAGGACGTCGACTTTGAGCTCATCAAGGTCGATGGAAAGGTTGGCGGCTCGCTCGAGGACACGGAGCTCGTCCACGGTGTTGTCATCGACAAGGACTTCTCGCACCCGCAGATGCCCCGCACGGTCAAGGACGCCAAGATTGCGATCCTGACATGCCCGTTCGAGCCGCCTCGGCCCAAGACGAAGCACAAGCTCGACATTGAGAACGTCGACGAGTTCAAGAAGCTGCGGGCGTACGAGAAGGAGAAGTTTGAGGAGATGATCAAGCGGGTCAAGGACACTGGCGCCAACCTCGTAATCTGTCAGTGGGGCTTTGACGACGAGGCGAACCACCTGCTCATGCAGAACGACCTGCCTGCGGTCCGCTGGGTCGGTGGCCCCGAGATCGAGCTCATTGCGATCGCTACCAACGGTCGCATCGTGCCTCGGTTTGAGGACCTGTCGGCTGAGAAGCTGGGCCACGCGGGCCTGGTGCGCGAGATGTCGTTCGGCACGACCAGGGATAAGATGATGGTGATTGAGGAGTGCGCCAACTCTCGCGCCGTGACGATCTTCGTGCGCGGAAGCAACAAGATGGTACGTGCATATTGCTTTGCTTTGGTTCCCTGGTCCGAGCTTGGTCATGTGATCTGGCCAGTGGCCGTGGCCCAGGGGGGCCCAGTCGCTCCAGGCAGCTGGGTCGGAAGTCAGCGGTCGTTACCCCGCACGTGAGCCGCGTAATACACGGGTATCTGTGATATGGGCGGACCGAGGACCGATCGGTGACCACCATCGGCAAAACTTAGGGCCGCGAAGAAGCCGCCATGGCTCGTGGCTCTGGCTCGTGGCTCACGGCTCGTGGCTCAAGGCTCGCAAGCCACCCAGCCCGACCCATCTCACCTGACCTGGCAGCCAGGCTGCAGACCAAGGACCACGCATGAGACCGTGCTGACACCCTAGATCATCGACGAGGCCAAGCGTGCGCTGCACGATGCCATCTGCGTCGTGCGCAACCTGATCAGGGATAACCGCGTAGTCTACGGCGGCGGTGCCGCCGAGATCTGTGCTTCGATCGCCGTTGCGAAAAAGGCCGACGAGGTGAGTGTGATAGGTTCTGGGTTGGGCCCCGACCCGTCCGAGGTCCACCCCTTGGGAACCCCCACGGGAAAACTCTGGTGACCCCAGTGCGTCCGAACGTCCGTTGGCTGACACCCCCAGACCCCCACTATTGAGCAGTACGCCATGCGGGCGTTTGCTCAGGCCTTGGACGCGGTCCCCCTTGCCCTGGCTGAGAACTCTGGTCTGTCGCCGATCGACACGCTCGCCGACGTCAAGAGCAGGCAAGTGACTGAGAACAACCCGCGTCTCGGCGTCGACTGCATGGGCTACGGAGAGAATGGTGAGTGATTCGAGCTTGGCGCAAGTCAAGGGATATGGAGGCTGGCCGGATGGGGTATTTGCGGGGGCTGCTCGTTTCCGTCTTGCCTTGGATTGGGCTAGCCTCAAGTGAGGCGACGCAGAGGCGCAGCACGGACCCGTACCCGTCCACGCCAACATCCAGTGTGACCACTGCCGCCAGGTCAATCAGGTCCCCCAACCTAATCTTGGACCTTGGGCAATTCAGCTAACGCCGATCACAGACATGAAGAAGCAGTTTGTCTACGACCCGCTCATCTCGAAGCGCCAGCAGCTCCTGCTCGCGACGCAGGTTGTGCGCATGATTCTCCGAGTGGACGATGTCATCAGCAACCTGTCGTTCAACGACGAGCTGTAAAGTGGACCGAACCGGACCAGCAGAGCAGCGAGGTGCAAGCAGGGACAAGGGACACGGACACGGCAAGACACGGCAACGTAGCGTTTAGAACGCAGCAGATCAGGCCAAGCACAGCAAACGTAGCACGTAGCATTTGTGACAGTAGATCATTTGGTAGAGACAGATTGATTTGGATCAGATCAGATAATAGCGATGATGAGACCTATTTGGTAACGAGCGTGAGTTCATGGCAGGGCATTGAGCGAGCGTGCGAGGTGAGGGGAGGGGAGGCGGGGCAAGAGATGATCAACGTGGCCTAGCAAGTGGCTCAAAGGTGGCTTGTGGCAGGGGTGGGGGAGTGAGAGAGGGATACACATGCCCAAGCACTGACGGCGACTGGTAACTCGATGCTGACGGCGTTGTCGGGCGATCGGCCAAGTGCGATGGCGCCGACGACGACGACTGCGGGGTAGACGGGCAGCGGATCCAACAGATGGGACAGGGGAGATTGCATAGGGACTAGAATGGTAGAGCCGAGCGCACAGGAGCAAAGGAAGAGAATGTGATTGCGGGGCGTGTCGTCAATGGCACTGAGCAGACTGGCAGACTGACTGGGATACTGGAGCCTTGTTGACGCATACGCCAGGCAACCAGGCGGGCCAGGCGGGGAAACCGGGGCCATGGAAGCCAAAAGTGAAAGGAGGCGGGGTTTGGGCGCCGCTGGCTCTTCCTTCTCTGCCGAGCTGATGGGTGCGGCAAGATGCGGCGAGCGGCGGACAACTGCAACCAACGCAACAACGCAACGCACGGCGGCGTGGGCGTGTTGGCGCGGCAGGGGACGGCAGGGAGAAGCGGCGAGAGCAGGCGGCAAGCGGCACGAAGAGAGGCCGCCCGCCCGCGCGCCCGCCCTGCCCGGCGGCATCTGACTGCCAGTCTCGTACTCGTGGCTCACGCATGACTGGGTCATGACTGGTCATCTGGGCATCAAGAGGCATATGTCGCTCCGCGCCCCGCTCCTACGCTCCGCTACATTTGGTACCCGGCCAGTCTAGAAATGACGTGGCAATAATTTATCCGAGAAATTTGACCGAACCGTCCGCCTGTCCGGGGCTCGCGCACTGGCGGCTTCGGTGGCTCGGGCGGCTCGGGGGATGACGGGGGTTGGATTTTTCCATCCATGCCGCAAACCCAACGCATGGCTCTGCCTCATGCCGAGGGGAGAGGGGTGGCGCCTCTCTCTGGTGGCCCTTGGAGTTCTTGTCAGCGGGGGCGAGAAAACACACACACAGGCACATAGCCGGTCTCTCTCGGCCTCTTCGGTGCTTCTCTGCTAGTGGCTAGTGAGCTTGGGGCCGTGTCTGGAGCAATGTGCAGGGGCCGAGAGGCCGACGACTAGGCAGACCAGAACCAGGGACGCAAGTGATCTCTCTGTGCAGTGACTGAGGCGCATAGCTGCTGCCTCAGTCCAGCCAGACTGTGGGGACATCAAGTCTTGGCGGTTCTCGTCTCGTCTCCAAGACAGGAACAAGGCGAGGCGTAAGCCAGTGGGGAGGTCCTGGGGAGCCAGATGCTCGATGCGGGGGGTGAGTGGGGGGTTTGTAGACTGGGGGAGAGGGGCAGGCAGGCTTCGGGCGTTCGGTCGGTCGGGCGTGCACTGACTGCACTGACTGCTCGACAGAGCTCGTGATGGAGATGGAGATGGCATGCCACAGGTGATCAGCCAAATGGCCGTCCGCCGTCAGCCTAATGTGCCGCCGCAGCACCAGCCGCACAGCAGAGACCGAAGCTTGGAAGCCCGGAAGCCTGGAAGAACGCCAGGAAGTAGGTCTAGCGAGTTGCAGGATAGCATAGGATCCCATAGGAGTAAATCACGGTATACCCGGGGGACCAACAGGGATGCATTGCATAGGGGAGAGGTTACAGATGGAGACGAGGGCTCCAGTGAGCGACGACCGACCGAGTGAGTGAGTCCGCCGCCCCGGTGTATCACTGTCCAAGTAGAGTCGAGATCGAGGGCAGGCACCACCAGGTACGCAGACACACAGACAGACGAAGATACGAGCCATCCAACGGTGAGGTCATCACCGATTCGCCAGAGCCACACACCGGTGACTTGGCCGTCAGAGTCTGAGCCTATCCTATCGTCAGTCAGCGTCGTAGTACAGTGGTGCGGTGGTGCTCAATGTTGGGTTGAGGCTGGGGCTTACTGTGCCCCGCTCGCTCACTCCGTCCGGTTGTACCCTTTCCCTTAGCCAGCTCTACGCATGCATGCATTGATTGCTCTGAAGACCACGGCCGAGGACTGGCTCGCTCGCTCGCTCGAAAAGAAGTTGGCTGGATGGATGGATGACCACCCGAGCCAGTCAGACCAGTCAGGACCGACGGAGCCGGAATTTGACCCTGAACAGCGTCGTCACTGAAGAGCATCAGCCGCACCACGCCTAAAGCGCCTATCCTCTGCCCCTGGACCCTTAGTCCTATCCTGGTGCCCTTTCCCCTATCACCCGGACCATTGCACCGTTCGAGAGACGAGAGAGACCGTATCCTCAGCAAGAAGCCACCACCCCAGCCAGCGAGTCCCCAGCAGCCAGAGAGAGAGAGGAGCCACCCTCACCCCAGCCTACCCAGCTCACCCAGCCCCGCCAGACAATACTTTATATCACCCATCACCACTCGCCTTCCCCCTCTTCTTTCTCTCACCACTCCCCTCCCCCCTAATCATCATGCTCGCCTCTACCCGCACTGCTATCCGCACTCAGGTTAGTACTCTGTCCACTGTGACCTCTACCCCCCTCCTGCTTTACCTCTCCCTCCCCTCTACTCTCGAGAAACAGCGACAGCGGCACCGACGACTTTTTTCGGCACCAGTTCGTTTTTTTTCGATCGAGCACCACAACCACCTTCTCAGTCATTTCGGCTGATTGGCGTTGGGGCGAGAGAGAGAAATTCAAAGAACCCATGCCATTCCTCGCCCATACCGCACCAGCCAGCCAGCCGCACCGGCACTGGCGTCGGCACCGGCTTCGATGACGACAACGCCGCATAGTCGCACGCCAGCCTCTGGGCTCCAAGCTGCTCTTTTCGCTGCACGGCGTCATCGCTGCCATCCTCGGTACCGTCTGCCCGTCACTTTTCTGCATCACAACCACCTTCACAAACACCTTCCGCAAAGACAACCG
Source organism: Trichosporon sp. DN520 (assembly GCA_030347605.1). Taxonomy (NCBI): domain Eukaryota; kingdom Fungi; phylum Basidiomycota; class Tremellomycetes; order Trichosporonales; family Trichosporonaceae; genus Trichosporon; species Trichosporon sp. DN520. The sequence goes on from JASJUY010000011.1 coordinate 351,407, forward strand.
TGCTAACCCTCTCCAGTCGCGCCTCTCGGCCCGCAACTTCTCGGCCTCGTCGGCCGTCTCGGCCCAGTCGCTCAAGGAGCGCCTCGCCGAGCTGATCCCCAAGGAGATCGAGGAGGTCAAGGAGGTCCGCGCCAAGTACGGCGACAAGTCGTTCGGCCCCAACACCGTTGACCAGATGTACGGTGGTATGCGTGGCCTCAAGGGCCTCGTCTGGGAGGGATCCGTCCTCGACGCCGAGGAGGGTATCCGTTTCCGTGGCCTCACCATCCCCGAGACCCAGAAGGCTCTCCCCAAGGCCCCCGGCGGCACTGAGCCCCTCCCCGAGGGTCTCTTCTGGCTCCTCGTCACCGGCGAGGTCCCCACCGACGAGCAGGTCAAGGCCCTCTCCGCCGAGTGGAACGCTCGTGGTGAGATCCCCGAGTTCGTCAAGGAGCTCATCGACCGCTGCCCCAACACCCTCCACCCCATGACCCAGTTCTCCATTGCCGTCAACGCCCTCAACCACGACTCTGCCTTCGCCAAGTCGTACGCCCAGGGCATCAACAAGAAGGACTACTGGCAGCCTACCTACGAGGACGCCATGGACCTCATTGCCAAGCTCCCCGCCATTGCCGGCCGCATCTTCCGCAACGTCTACGGCGACGGCAAGATGCCCGCCATCGACCCCTCGAAGGACTACTCTGCCAACCTCGCCACCTACCTCGGCTTTGGCGACAACAAGGAGTTCGTCGACCTGATGCGCCTCTACATCACCATCCACTCTGACCACGAGGGAGGCAACGTCTCGGCCCACACTGGCCACCTCGTCGGCTCTGCCCTCTCTGACCCCTTCCTCTCGTACGGTGCTGCCCTTAACGGTCTCGCCGGTCCCCTCCACGGTCTCGCCAACCAGGAGGTCCTCCGCTGGATCCAGAAGATGCGCTCGGTTGTCGGTGAGGACCCCTCGGACGAGAAGGTCGCCGAGTACGTCTGGTCGACCCTCAAGGGCGGACAGGTCGTTCCCGGCTACGGCCACGCCGTCCTCCGCAAGACCGACCCGCGTTACACTGCCCAGCGCGAGTTCGCTCTCCGCCACCTCCCCAACGACCCCCTCTTCAAGCTCGTTGCCCAGATCTACAAGATTGTCCCCAACATTCTTCTGGAGGCCGGCAAGGCCAAGAGTGAGTTTACCGAGATCTCGGATAAGGCTGGGATAGTATTGCATTGCATTGCAGTGGTAAGAAAGCGGACGCCTCCGCCCCGGCGCTATGTGTGCCGGCTCGGTGCGAGAGCGAGAAGCGACGAAGACGACGACGACGACGTGACGTGACGCGAGTGGACGGGCCCATGGCCAGCAGCATTCCGAAGCGGGGCCAAGTTTGCTGGGGTGGTGACTGTTCGCTCGTTTGCGTCAGCGCTCCAGCAGGTGGCTCTTGAAAAAAACAGCGGTCTTATCGGTCAATTGGTCCGATCCAGGGTTTTGCAGCCAGGGTAGCGATGACGCCCCTGGGTGAAACCTGGATGTGTGTGCCTCGTAGTCCGAAAAAACCGTCTGATAGTCGAGTTGCCCCGCTTTAGCCGCCTCAAGCCGCTGGAGCCGCTGCCCGCTCCGCAGTGTCTCGTCCGCGTGCTCGGCAAGTGATCCGGTAAGGTTACCGTGCTCGCTTGTCTGGCTTGGCTTGGCCCTCTGGCTAAACGTTGCGCCGCTGCCGCTGCTGCCATTGCCGCATGGTAATCAATCTATCCGAGCCTTATCCGAGATTCTGTCGAAATCATCGCGAAGTATCACCAGCTGACATCCCACAGACCCCTGGCCCAACGTCGACGCCCACTCCGGCGTCCTCCTCACCCACTACGGTCTCGACCAGCAGGACTTCTACACCGTCCTGTTCGGTGTCTCGCGCGCCTTCGGTGTCGCCTCGCAGCTCATCTGGGACCGTGCCCTCGGCATGCCCCTCGAGCGCCCCAAGTCGTTCTCGACTGCCCACATCAAGAAGATGTTCGAGGGCAAGTAAATCGGTCTCTCGCCGTCCTCTAGCAACTCCTAGACCCCGCATTCGCGTCCTCCTCGGCGGTAAGCAGAGCGTTAGTATAAGAGCTAGCGTCGCCGCGAGCGACAACGGTGCAAAACCTCATCTCCTCATATCTCCTCATCCTCTCACATCCATCTCACAACATATGTCCATATAATCAAATGGCATAGTTAACATCCACCCAACCATCACCCACCCACCCAAAAATCAAAATTGTGTTAAGCGCAGCAGTCTCTACTTTTTTTCTATGCAGTGATGACGCAGGACTTTCGAGTGCAGCGAGCGTAGCGAGCAAGCGAGAGTAGAAGTTGCATGCGAGCGGAGCGAGCTAGTGGAAGCAGAAGGTGCATGCGAGTGAGCGAAGTAGTGGTGCATGTCGATACGAACATTGACTGATCGGTTTCGGCCCTGTCGGCTTAATGAGGCCGCAATGAGACATGTGCCTATGCACCCGGCATCGCGGGCCCCGGTATAAAGTGCAGCTTGGCTGATAGCTCTGCCTGTGACTGCTTCTACGACGCTCTTCCCCTACTTCTTTCGCAGCATTCATCCCATGGAAGCAAGTACATGGAAGCAAGCACATGGAAGCAAGGTCACGACCCAAGCAGAGACGGGCGATGTGGACTCTGCATGTTGGTGCGAGTACACGGAAGGGGAGATTTAGGAAGAAGGAAAGCGGAGCGGAGTCGGCGACCGCCGCTGAAGAGCAGTCAGGCGCGTTAGCCGGATCCGTGAGCCGCTGCCAGGTCTGTCAGTCCGTCAGGTCGATCAATGGGTGTCAGCACGAGAGCGTAATTTCGGGTTATGTGCCGGCGGGAGAAGTGTCGCCGAGTATGCCGGGTATTGCTTGTCGGCCATCGTGCAATGTGCGTTAGGTGTCGTGCGTTCTCCGCCGGGTATGGTACTCTCTGTATGACGGACAGCGTGGTCGGCGTCGTGGGTCGGTAATGGACGCCTGAACTCGGCGGAGAGAGTAGATTGCCGTGGTGGACGTCGCCGCTGCGCGGTCGCCGATCATCAGCTGGCCATGTTCGCGGCCCAGGTCACGGCCATGATCACGGTCGCAGCAGTCGGTGGACGCCGCTGGTCATGATAGCCGATTCATTATGTATGAATCATGTTCGTGGTGACCGAACATGGGTCGTGGTGGCCGAACATGAACGGCTGGTGACTACCAGGGCCGCCGGTCTTCGTTCCTTCGCAGGCCGGTTACTGACTGACGTCTGTTCATGGCCGGATATCTTGTGGACATGAGGACGAGTGGACACGACCGCCAAGGGTGCCGATGCCGACGGAGGAGGATCTGGTGACTGCCCTGGCCGCGCACCCCGATCTGCTAGTCACATTCCTGGAGGTTACAACGGACTACGCTCCAAACCTGACGGTGGACATGGCCGCGCCGCTGCCCAGGTAGCCGATGTCTCTTGAGACCTGGTCTGGTGGCTATGGTCCCCGATCTGCAGAGTGCCGGTCTCCCGATCTCATTCCTAGCTCATTGCCTACTGCCAATAATTCTGGCCATATACGTGATGGCCGTCAAGGTGGCCGAAGAAGCGCGCAGCATGACCTAGTGACGCCGCTGATCACCTTGACCAGTCCAGCTCGCCGATCAAACGTACCGGCCCCTGCCCCGGATCCGCAGAAAACAACGGCCGATCAGATCACGGCCGGTAAATGTTCCACTGTCCCAGTAGTGGCGGCGATCTGCGCCGGCATGGAAGACATGGGTGACGTACAGTCAACGGAATGTCGTCGTGTACTTTCTGCGTGCCGCGGCACACGCCGCTTACGCTCGTGACGTTCGATTGGCATGCCTGGCCATCGACCGCGTAGCCTAGCCGCACGATGTGGGTCTCCGCGGCCGCTGATGGTGACTGACGAGTACCGACGTACTGGGCTGAGGTAGGCCAAGGTCAGTCCTGGACGAGGCCCGCAGAGCCGCCAGAGATCTGCTCCCAGAATGTCATTGAGCGATCCTGCGTGCCGCGGCGCACGCCGTCACTATGGCCTCAAGTCCGGCACAGCTCGCCAGACACAGCGGCGTGCCCCGCCGCAGTTAGCGACGGTGCGGCCTCGGTCATGGGGTAGCGTGTCGAGCACATCGTCAGTCACGATGGCCGGTCATTGTCAGATTGCCCCCGGATCTGACGGTAGCGATAACCGCGTGACGCTGAGATGAGCTCGTTGCGTGTCGCGGCGTGTGCCGCTGACGATACTTCTTTTTCAGCCGGCTTCCGAGTGGTCTGAGTAGGCGGAAACAAGGTTATCACGGCGACATGCTCGGGAAGCACTGAGGCCTAGCCTGAGCATGCAGAAGGAACGTCACTTTCAGCTATTCCGAATACGGGCGGATGCCGTTGCCGCATTCGATGACCCCGCGATACTTATCGTAGTCAGTGTGGCAGTGATTAGCGTAGCGCTGCTGTCTGTGTCTGTTGTCAGACCGTATGCCGCTTGCGTCACTCCTGTGCGCCCTTGAGAGAGGCTCGATGAACGCTCCGATCAGTCCACAGTGAAGTTGCTCAGACACTGCCACCCAATCGCTCTAGACATCAGTCACTGAGTCAGTCCTCTGTGCATGTTCAGTGAAAGTGTCAGATTATGCATCGCCCGCAATCCCGCCCTACTCGAACACAACAGCGCTCCCCAGCTCCCACTCCTTCCCCACAGCCCCCTCAGCCATAGTAAGCACCCGTACCCCACCGAGATCAGCCACGCCAGCCTCCATGGCCATCCACCTGACCTTACCCTCCCAGAGGGCCTCATACTTGGTCCCGCCCTGGGTCGTACCGGGTGCTTCGGCGGCATAGCTCGTGCCGGCCTGTTCCCGGACGAGTTTCCAGTCATGTATCTTGAGCGTAATCAAACTCGGTCCAAGAGCGAGCACACGGCCATCGCCTACGCTTTGCCTCGCAATAGTCGGCGGAGGGGGGAAAGACGGGCCCCCGTTCGTCGTCGGTGTCGCCGAGGGAAGAGCCCCGGGTGCGCCCTGTATTGACTGAGGCCTTTGTACAGGCGTAGCGGGTTTCGGCTGCGGCTGGGCCGGGCTCGAGATCGCGTGTCGCAGCTGGCTCGAGACTGGCGTCATTGGCCGCGAGTGCGAGTCGGGGACTGGCGTGCCCACCGTCCCGATTGGCGTTGAGGAGCGGCTGGCGCGGCGCTGGAGTTGCGCCTGGCCCTGTCCCGTCGGCGTGAGGATCTGCAGACCAAACTCCGTCTCTGAAGGCATGGCGTCCGAGGGGGCACGCACGCCCAGCCGCAATGTCAGCTCGAGCTGGCTCTCGAGCTCGACTCGCCGCGAGCCCGAGACGGTCAGGTCCCACTCCCACCCCTCTCGCGAGGGCAAGGGGCGGTTCAGGCTGCGGTTGAGAGATAGGCGGGGGTTGTTCGAGAGAGAAAGGAGAGATGTTGGCCGAGATGGCGTTGGCTGGGGCAGTGTCGTGCGCCGGTTCAGCATCGAGGTCACGAAGTGGCCTGGCTCGTGGTGGGGACCGGAGAGCCAGGAGAGCCGCAGTCGGCCGAGAGGCAGGACGGTGCCCGCTGCGTATTGCGGCGGGAAGGTCGAGAGGGGCAGCGAGCTCGAGTCCTCCTCCGAGGCAGTCTGCGTCTTCTCGGCTGTCGGCGTGTCGTCGTTCTCTGATTCTGAGCTCGCATCGGGGCTCAGCACGAAGAGACGCTGGATTGTGTCGCCTGGCAGAATGTCGTCGCCCCCGGAACTCTTTGCGTCGACGCCGGTGTCTGCCTCGGGAGCTGTGATGCTCCGCGCCTTCAGACCTGATACTGCGTCCAAAACCGCAGACTCGAGACGCATGGCCATCGGCGCAGTGTTCTGCATCAGGACCTCGAGGTACACGTCGCCTCTGCGGTCGGCGTCCAGCGCCGTATTCGGCGCTGAGGGGGTGATAACGCGCGTCTTGATCGCGAGCGGGAGCGCAGCCTGGATGTCAGCTAAAGAGCTCCTCGATCAGCTGCATCGCGAGCCATCCTTTTCCTTCACAGAGCCTGCAGCCTCTATTCCTCTGTGTCCACAGCAGCCCAGTACACTCAAAGCCACGGGTAGCGTCGCGAGAACATAGAAGCCGCAGGACAAAGGGTGACCTAATGCGGCAATATCACACTCACATTAAACTTGAGGAAGCGCTGAAACGTCCTCCGGCCCGACTCAGTCTCCCAAGCCACCGAGCAGATAAGAATGTGCATTCCCAACTCGGCGAGCTCATGCTCCCCAGCAAGCTCGACACCCTCCCCCGGTGCTAAGATTGGCAGCTCGTTCCAAGCCCTCGTCTCGGCCTGGCTCGGGTCCATGCCTTCCGGCCTCGCGCCGCCGTGGACCACCTCACCGAGTCGCATACGGCCACCTGGGGACTGCACCTCCATCATCATCTTGACGCCATACACTGGGCCAGTCGTCACGTTGTGCAGCCGCACGCGGGCGCGCAGGGTCTCGCCCAGTGAGGACTGGCCGTATGGCGCCTGGTAGTTTGATGTCGGCGAGAGCTGGAAGCCATCTTGCAGCTGTGGGTATGGGACTGGCGAGGAGGGGACCCGGTCTCCGCTCGGTTTCGGCAGCGGTGGGAGAAGCGTCACCGGCGTCAGCGACAGACTATCGTCAGCGAGCCCATGAGCACAACGTACAGGTCGAGAGATAGCGGGGGCGGAGGCGGGTCGACGCGCGGCGGGTCCATCGTTGTGGGTTGAGATTGTTGACGGAGCATGGAACGTCGATGTCATCCCTCCACACCGGTGGCCCTCCACCCGGCCCGGGCACGCTTACATCTCCGCATCATCCGCACTACCGGTGCCGGATGTCTCGGCCCGTGCAGCACTCAACGCAGTCATCACACAGTGCATTGCGCGTCTCTAAAAGCACAACTTGACTCTACATGCTGTACAAATCCGTCGCGGCGGTCGTCTCGTCGGTCTACAATGATTATACTTCTGATGTCTTATCCCAATCTGGCGGAGGCCAGTCGGGGGCTGTTACCCTTCCGGCCACGGCGCTGACGGCGTCAAGCCGACAGTCCTCGTGCCGGACGAGTTCGTGGCTATGAGCATAGAGACTAATGGCGTCCCTGCTCGCGCCTCTCGCGATTCGACTTGGCAAGTTCGCGGCTAGCTTTGGCAAGTGCATCACACGCGGCGTGCACACGCTCAGGAGGCGCATCGCGGTCGCGCTCGTCCCACTCCTGAGGTGCGATGGCGAGACTACCGTCAGGACGCACAAAGGAGACTTGTCCGCGCGAGGAAGCCGTTGACAGCGCCTCGCGCAACGCCGCAGCCTCGATCGTCTTTGCCTCGAGGTTCTGATGTCAGCTAAAAGCATCGGCGTCAAAGCTGTGCTAGAAGCGGGAGCAGCACGATGCCCTCGAGCCACTGCACTCGCCGCCCAGCAATACTCACAAGAGCAAGCGATAAGATGCGCTCCTCGGCAGCCTGCAGGCGCGCACGCGTCCCAGCCAGAGCCATGGCGTCGATCTCGAGCTGCTTCATCTTCTCCTCGCGCTTACGGCGGAACACCTGCTGCGCCTTGCGATTCTGTTCCGCGCGGCTTTCCTTGCTTGAGTCGTCAGCCTCTCCACCATCCCTCTGTCCTTCCCTCCACTGCTACTCTCACGCCATCCTGCCCCCAAATGAAGGAAGGATGGTCGGAGGAAGACAGAGTACGTCCAACTCACCTAAGCTTAGCCCGCTTCATCTTGGAGCCATACTGATCCTCCTCCTTGGCCTCCTCAGGCTGTCCAGAGACTTGCTGAGCCTGCTGCGCCGCCTCGGCCTTCTGGCGCTCTTCCTCCTCTAAGATCTCCTTCCATCCTGCGCGCTCGTGGGGCGCCTTGCGGCGCTTACCGCCCATCTCGCCGCGATCGAGCGCAACCGTCTCCGCCGCGCCGGGGAAGTCGTCCATCGGCGGCAGGGGAGCGAGGTACGGCGCATCCGGGGCTGGCGTGGCCAGTGCAGCAAGCGAGGAAGGGATGGGAACGGTAGAGTCGGGCGGCGAGGCAGGCGTCGGCGCACTGGGAGGAAGAGGAGCGTAGCGCTCATCGTACCGCTCGTCGGCGGGGTTGTAGTGCTCGCGCAGGTCTGCTGTCAGCTTCCATCGTGATGAATTGGTAGATGCTTCCTCTTCACGAGAGAGGAAGGGGTTGCTGATGTGAGAGAGGGAAGGTGGCTCCAAGGCAGGCAGACAAAGGCCCGACAACACTCACAGCTCATGAGGATCGCGCCATCACCCTCCTCGCCCGCCTGGGGGGCGGGGGGCTGCACGCCCTGGATGTCGAGGATGGTCGCGAGCGAGTTGTGCGGAGAGTTCATGGTCGCTCGTCGCTCGTCTCAGCGTCTCGCGAGGATGGAGAGAGAGTGTGGAGGGAGGTGATTACGTATGAGATTCTCACGAGGACAAACAAATCCGTCGAGGGACGAGCGTTGTGTCGGAGCTGTCGTTCATCACTGATTTTGCTTCCGCGCCTCCGTTGGAGTGGGTGGTCATCGTCACCGGTGTGGCATCCATCACCCATTGCGGTAAGCGAAAGAAGCAGGCAGGTTCCGACATCCGAAGCATCCGCTGCAACACTGTACAGAGACATGGCAACAATCATCTCAGAGCGATACAGACAATCCCAAAAATGTGTACAATGCCGCTACTGGCATGCAATTTACAGTCCGCGGAACATCTCCCACTCGTCGTCGGATCCATCTTCCTCTGCGTCTGGCTGCACTTTGAGCGCCACGCTGCGCCCATATGATTCGCGCCCGCGCTGCAGTGTCATGTCTAACTTGATCTTGGGCGCAGGCAACTCCACATAGTCGAGTACCTCACGCGTCTGCGACCTTGCAGTTCTCGAGCGCGGAGCAGGCGCTGGCGCAGGCTCGGGTGACGACTCAGGCGATACCTGCGACGCCTGTACCCTCCCACTGGACCTCCTAGCGGTGGGCTGCGACTTAGGCGGCAGCGCGCCACTACGCTTGGCTGTCACCTTAGCAGGGGTTCCGCCGCTACGTGTCGGCCGTGTACGTGGAGGTGACTGAGCCTTCTGAGGGAGAGCGCCACCGCTCCGTCGAGCTCGGGGAGCTGGAGGCGAGGCAGCTTTGACTGGAAGGGCACCACCGCTGCGGCGAGCTCGAACAGGAGCTGGCTGAGCGGGGGCAGCACCACCGCTACGTGTGGCTCTTGGCGCAGGAGGCGGACTCGGCGACGCAGTCTCCGCAGCCGGTGCTCCACCACTTCGTCGCGCGGTCACCTTTGCCTTCGGCGGTAACGCTCCGCTGCGTCTCGCTGTCTGGCGCTTCGGCGCCCCGGCACGTGTGCGCTTGTTGGCAGGCGGAGGGCTTGACTCGTCACTCGAGATCGACAGAGGACGTTTCCGCACCGGCGTTGGCTCTGGCTCAAGCTCAGCTGCACCGGAGCTACGCGTCTGACGCCTGCCGACAGGAGGGGTGGCTGTCGCCGTATCCTGCGCCCGGCGTGTGCGGCGCGAAGTCGGACTGATCACCTCCACGGCGGACACCTTACGCTTGCGCGATGGGGGCGGTGACGGGGAAGGCTCGGCAGTGACTTCCCTCACAATCGCACGGCGCGTAGCCAGCGTTGAAGGTGATACGACTGTGCCGAACGAGAGACGGCGCGAGCGTCGGGTCGGCGGCGACGGCGGAGGGGTCGAGTCAGACATGACCTCCTCCACGGCAGCACGACGCTTGGCGAGGACCGCGGGAGAAGCGGCTCGACCAAAGGAGAGGCGGCGCGATCGCCGAGCTGGAGGTGATGGAGGAGGAGGAGAGGGCTCGGCGGTGGCTTCTCGTGCCAAAGCGCGGCGCGTAGCGAGCACTTTCGGCGACACGACCGTACCGAAGGAAAGACGGCTCGCACGCCCTGCTGGTGGTGAGGAAGGCGGGGAGGACGACACCGAAGGCGGCTGCGCCGCTGCCCTGGATGTCCGCCTGGTGGTCCTGCTGACGGGCGCGGGCTCCGGCGAAGCGGAGTCAGGAGAGGCTGCAGCCATCGAAGCGCGCGTTGCACGGACAGAGGAAACGGGTGGGGAGGAGGATGGCGGTCGCGAACCATGCAGATCGAATGCGACATTGGAGCGACGCGAGCGGCGTGGAGGAGGAGATGCCGGTGTGTCAGCCTTCGCAGGAGCTGCTCGACCGCGTGTGCGAGTCGGCGTCTCCTTTGGTGTCGATGTCAGTGATTGCTTCCGGTTGCGCGGAGCAGCTTGCGCCGCAGGAGAGTCCCGCGGACGTGCCGGCGAGGGAATGACAACCTCGACGATTGAGCGGCGTGGGCGGACACGCTTCACCGGCGGTGCAGGCTCCGGCGCGGGCTCCGGTACGAGCTCCGGCGACGTTGATGGTGAGAGTGCAATAGGGTCGAGCATGTCGAGTACCTGTTCTGCCTCCTCGACCTCCATGGGGTTGTCGCTCGCCTCGGCCGTCTGCGACTTTGACTTGGACTTGCGGCTGCGCGCCGTCGTCTTCGGCGTTGTGTCCGCTTCAGCAGTCGCAGGCTCCTCCGCGTCAGGTGCAGGCGCCGTGGTCGACTTGCGCCGACGGCTGGGACCGCGACTTGTGCGCGCCTGTTTCTTCACCTCAGGTGGAACGTAGTCCTCCTCCTTGTCCGACGAGACGTGGATCTCGTCTTCAAGATCTTCCTCAAAGTCTGATATCTCCTCTTCCCCTTCAACATTCGCCTCGGGGTTCGCCTCCTTCTCGGCGCGCTCTGCTTCGAGCTCAGCCTTGGACTTGCGGCCCTTCTTCTTCGGCGCGGGCTTAGGCTCGACCTGCTGGTACCAGATAGAGTCGGGGACGATGCGGTCCATAGGCGGGAGGTCGAGGACCTCACGGCGCCATTTCTCGAGCTCGAAGAGCGCGGCGCTGTCGAGTGTGCGAAGATCAAGGCGCAGCTCGCGGACGAAGCGTGCCGATCCGCCAGGCGGTGGCGGGTGCGAGGGCGTGAACGGCGAGGGGGAGCGGGAGGCGTCGGCGATGGCGTCGAGCGCAGCGTCCTTGTCGGCGAGGACTTGGTTGAGCTGCTCGTCACCGTCGGCGGGGTGGTCGGCTGATGGCGCGTTCTCGGAATTTCCAGGCTCTGAAGATGTGACGTTTGTCGCATCCGGCGCTTGGGCCACGGCGTTATCATTGTCCTGTGTGGTCTCTGGCGCGGCTGCGTCGGGTGCAGAGGCGACCATATTGTCTCCCGGATTGTCCGTAGAAGCTGGCTGTTCCGTCGATCGCGCGTTGTTTTGCGATGCATCCGCTGTGGCCGCTGGCTGCTCCTCAGTCGAGACGTCCGTTCCGACCGCCGCCGCTGGAGCTGGCTCCTCAGCTGCTTGCGGTGTTGTCTCGTCCCCTGTTGGCGCAACAGTCGCAGCGTCGCCTTCAGGCTCGGGCTCGGTCGGCGCAGGCAGCACGGGCGGCGGCAACCCGAACTGGAAGTGGACTGCCATGGGTAAGGTCGCTGCAGGCGGCGGCATAGGGATGGTCATGCCGGCGCTTAATCGCTTCTTTGCGTTTCCTGCATCCTTTTCCTGCTGTGTCTCCTTCTCCTTCTCCGACGCGGCAACATTTTGGGAGCCATCCTTCTCTAGTCGCTGTGCAGAGCCCTTGTCGGCGTTGGATGACGTGTCGTCATTCTTCTCAGCACTCTGGGGTGCAGAGTGGAAAGTCTCACCCTCCTTTGGCGGCGACGACGCGTCCGAGAACAGCTGTTCTGGTAAGGAGAGAGCGGGCGAGTCCTCGCGCTCAATCGATCGGTTTGCGATCTCCTCACCATCAGCGACAGACGGCTGGGTCTCGCGATCCACTTCCGGCTGTCCTTTGGGATCGATGTCAACGTCCATAGCGTCCCTTCCCTCTGCGCCCTCCCCATCCTGTCCACCTTCCCCATCTTCCTCCCCCGTCGTCCCGCTCGGCCCAGCCTCAGGCCCATCGTCGACGATGATCGGATCTCCCCTCTCAATACTCCACTTCATGATAGTGTAGTCGTCCACGTCGCCCTCCTTCCCCGGGCTCGGGGGCAAATCGCTCGACGAGACAATGCGAATGTCGACGCGGTGGTACGATTTCGGCGTCCGAAATCGGTCCAGGATATCGTTCAGCTTGTTCAGGTGCTCGTTCTCTGTCAGACTGGCTAGGAACTCGGCGAGCGGCGCGAGCTCGACCGAGCTCTGCACCTCGGACCGGGGTATCACGACCGGCGCGGGGAGCATGCCGGATGGCTATGGCGACGTGTCGTCTTGTGGATGATTATGGGTGATGATGGTGAGGGGGTGAGGCTAAACATTTGGCGACCGTGGGTGATCGGACCAGGACGGCGCGTCTGGGCGGATGGAGGGGTGGATCGGGTGGAGGTGGGTACGTAAGGACGTCATAGGCCCGTTTGGCCCGGCGGTTGGCAGTCGGCGTCCTGGCAGAGTCTTCTGGATTCTGGAGGCCCACAGATTGATGCTAGGCAGCCACAATATTGAGCGAAGATCGATGCATTTGGTGAATGTTGCATACAACCACAACAAACACTATGAGCACGTCAAGACCAGCTGAGCTGTTCACGCCAGACCGCAAACTCCTCAACCCCCGCTTTGAGACTTATCGACTCCAGTCACTCGATCCGTCCGCGGCCAGAGGGCACAGATTGCCAGGCGAGGGCGCGACCCAGTCTCGAGTAGGATATGGCAAGCAGCAGCTTGGCTTCAAGGAGGTGCGCTCGCGCATCAGCTGGGATCACCTCGACACGCGGGGGAACAGGGGAGTGTACGTCGACGTAGAGTGGAATGTTGTCGGCTTCGAGCTCGACGTGAGTAGTTCTCTGGACCTCCTCCCTTCCGGGAAGCTAATTGGCGCCCCGTTAGCTAACGACAGAACGACCTCGCTCCGACATTCACGACACTAGCCTCCCTTCCCCAGCCAGTATCGAGCTCAGATGAGCACGCAGAGTACCCCCGCGCCCTCCCCCTCAGCGACACACTCTGGGCCGTCTCCTCGGGCACCGGGTCGATCTACCTTCTCTCCGTCTCCAGCCCGGGCTCTCCATTCTCTGGCAAGTTCATCGCGCGCTACGACCTGGACTCCCCCTGTCTACTCTACGCCGCGCACGCCGACGGCTCAACCTACCGCCTCCTCCTCGCTCGGGCAGTAGTCCAAGAATCGTCTGGAAGCAAATACGCCCCCCGCACAGCGACCTTTGACCTCCTCGAAGTCGCAATCTCGGCAGAACACACGAACGACATCGACGCGGGCGAGCCCTTGAAGCCAGAATGGGAACTGACAGGCGGCGACCTGCCCCTCTGGGCCATCTGGGCCGAGGACGGCTGGGTCGTCCTCTCCGAAGAGGCGTTCGGACCCCGGCCTGAACCGAGGACAGAGACGGAACAGGAGCGTCTGGCAAGGGAACATAAGGAGAGGAAGGCGAAACTCGGCCTAGGGGCTCAACTGCCCTCGGGGGACCAGACGCCGGCCGAGACGCCGGCTGAGACTCCGGCGAGGTCTCCGCCGCCCGAGTTTGCGCCTGCCTCGATCTCGGAGACGCAGATGGAGGACACTTCAAAGGGAGACACTCAGGAGGCAGAGGACGCTCAGAAGGAAAAGATGGAGGAGACGGAGAAGGACGAGGTCCGCTCCCTCGGCCGCCGCTCCCGCGCCGGCTCCGAAGTCCCCGAATCCGACGCGGACATGGACGTCAACGAAGCGCGTCAATATCCCTTCCACTGGACGCAGGACGCCTCCTCCGTAACGATCACCGTCCCTCTGCCGCCCTCGACGCCGCGTTCAGCCATTAACGTCGACCTAACCCCAACCACGGCCTCGATCTCAGTCCGCGCGCCCAACCTCTCCGTGGCACAGTTCACATTCTTCTCAGCCGGCGCGCACACATTCTGGTCCGAAACCCCCTTCCAGACGTGGACATATGAGACCACCACGGGAAAACTCCAAATCGAGCTCGAGAAATCAGAAGGCGACGGCCGCTGGCCATCAGTCTTCATCCCCGATTCGGACGGGGAGGACGACGTGCCCGAGACCTTTTCTAAGGATACGCTAGCAGCGATCAGGGAGAGTTTTGCGGTCAAGACGCGGTCTGACGATGAGATGCCCGGGACGAATCCGACCATTCCGGCGCTGTTGAGGGAACAGATGGACTTGGATGACGGGGACGACTTCTCTGAACGCACTGAGGGCGCTTTTGCGGACCTGTCTGCTGGCTCTGTGGGACGGTCGGTCCTCTTTGGCTCTGTGAGGCAGGGTAAGGCGACTTGGAGCCGTCAACCGCAGTCTGTCCTCTCGCTGCCGCTTCTGACAAGCGATGACCTGGGAAGAGACCAGGGTGTTATTGTCCGACACGCAGTCGATGGTCTCCTCATCGCTCCTGCGGCCAATGGCTGGAAACATATCGGCACGAACCCCGCCCTCGCATTCGTGATGAGCTCGAAGCGAGATCTCCGCCTCGTAAGACACGCTACGAAGCAACACGATGGTAGAGCGGAAAGTCTGGTGCTCGCGTTTGATGCTGGAAGTGGCACGGGACAGGGGAATGTTTATCTCTACTGGCCCCCTCGAGGAAATGAGGATACAGCAAGGCAGGGCGTGCTCGGTATCAGTGGGGGTGAGAGGGGCGCGTTGCTTGGTGTTGGTGAGGTTGAGGTTGGGGAGGGGAAGAGGGTGGCTGTGGCGCTGTGTGAGAAGAGCCTTGTGGTGCTCGATTTGGAGCTGTAGACGATTTGCGAGATGCATTCGTGATACTCCCCGCACGCCGGGATGGGACTCTGTTGGGGTCCTTACTGAGCCGATCGCGGGCTTCTTACCTATCGCTCAGCAAGCTTCGCAGGCTTCGATGGCTTTGGTCTATGCTCTCCGATCGGAAAACTGCGTTTCCGCCACTTCGGAGTGAGAATTTCGGCTAGATGAGCTTCGGCGAGTCTGCAGTCTGACCGCCAGTTTCGAGACGACCTCGTTCTGATCGATGCGCTTCACATCAAACGGAGGAGTACCGAGGAGAAAGCGCACAGGAGAGGCGTGGAGGGTACACGGAGAAGCACCGGAGGAGCTCAGCGGACCGGATGCAGAAGATAGAAGGCGAAAGGGGCACGGAAGGAAGGCATCCGCCGAAAATCAGATAGAAGCGACAGTAGTTAATACGCAGCACCGAAAGACGTGATAAGCGGACTCACGTTGATGCGGCGCCGTCACAGAGGCAGGATCCCGATCAGAGCAGGCTAACACCATCTGACGTAGTCTGATGCTCACTACGCATTCCGGAGCTGAACACGCGGACGGGGCACCAGGACCACGAGGGGCGGTGTGTGGCATGATGTGGCACGCGGCATCATGGAGTGCAAGCGGAGGTCAGACAATCAAACATAGGTGCAAGGGCCTATGGTGACACACAGGGCGCGCTGCATGGCCGTGAGTCCGTGAGCCCTCATGCGCCGAGCTGCGGCTGCGGCTAGCATGCGGCTGCGGCACTGCGGTGACTACACTGCATCACGGAGGATCCAAGCGCTGGCCGTTGCACTATTGCATTGGGGGTGCGACGAAAGAACCGGCGATCGATCGAAGTCGTCGCAGCTCTGTTTGATCTGTTCGATATGTTCTATCTGTTTGGTGACGGGAACGGACGTGACGGACGTCCGTGGGTCGTGAGTCGCATGTGACATGCAAGGCGGCGCAGTAACAGGGTTGCACGATAGATCGGAGTGATAGGCAGTAGTCTCACAAGTTTCATCGGCGCCAACGCAGGGAAACGCTGCGGAGCGATAAGAAACGCACGAGATCAGACACTAGGAGAGCTGGGACAGCCTAAGACAGACTAGAGCGACCATGTGCTCGGCACTATCGGCGTGGACGAGTGCGACATGGGCATGGAGAGTGCATGTGATGAGCCTATGGACGGGGTGGTTGCTGCGGCGTGTGCATGTGGTGACCCGACTGTTGCTCGGGGTAGGGGTAGGTGTAGGGATAAAGCGGATATGGACGGATCAAGTGAGCCGGAGTGTCGCAAAGGAGACGGGCCCCGTCGTGCTAAGCAGAAAATCGTCAGTGATAGCCGGAAGTGTAGTGCGTAGTGCGTAGTAGTGGTAGATCGTGCGAGTGGAGAAGAGTGACTCCATAAGTCGATCCACGGCATCGGTCCATGCTCCGTGATCCACGATCCACAGTCAAGGGGGGATGTACCTTTTGCTCAATTTCCAGCAGCCAGCAGGTCCGGATGTTGTTGCCGGTCGGGTCGAGGGTCATGACATGAATTCATGTACCGGGAGCCACGAGCCGTAAACTCAGAAAAAAAGTCTGAGCCAGGCCTGGGCACAGAACAGAGCAAAGCACAAAGCCGCGGCATATGCGCACGAGGACAGACAATGCAAGGCGGTGACTATACATACTCCATTATAGCCGACCGATTAGGACTTTTCGAGCTCGGCTGATCGGCCTATAGACTTTCCGTAGCGCATTTTCCTAATCGGCTGATCGCCCCGCCTTGCCCTCATGCCCTTGGGCCTAGGGCCGCTCCCCTTTGGCCCCTCGGTCCCTCCGCTCCCCAGAAAGTCTGAATATCTCGCGGCCATCGATCCACTTTCGTCGATTTCGTCAGAGATCCCTCGTAGCCGCTGCCGCCGCCGCCGCTCTGTACCTTACCTTGGTCTTACTCTTCTTCCTCTTCCTTTGTGCCTTCCTCGCTGTCTCGCTGTCTCGCTCACTCACTCACTGCGCTCGACTCTCACACGCCAAAACTTATATCTACTCCTCGTCGCATCCCCCCTTCCTCTCTCCCAACCATTCCTCTGTTACTCCGCAACCTCGCAAGGGCATCCTCCTTCCTGCCCCGCCGCCCCATCTCCCTCTCCGCCCTCGTCACTCCCTCAGTCACCCGCCTACTCCACAGCACAATGACCGCCGCCGACAACAGAGAGCAGATCTGCATCCTTGGCTCCGGCAACTGGTACGTTTGCTCTTCCCTCTCACTCACTCATTCACCATCTCGTGTGATCACAACTGACACCTACCCAGGGGCTCGTCCATCGCCAAGATTGCTGGTATCAACGTCCTTAACCATGAGAGCGAGTTCCACTCGCGCGTCCCCATGTGGGTCTACGAAGAGATGGTCAGTCTTTTGGTCCTGTGTGTCGCATGACACAAGCCATGCCATGTCGTGCCCCTGCCGCCGGCTAATGCCTTCATGGTGGAGCCGTACAGCGGTCCGCGCGCAACAACACAATAATGCTCACCACCTCCGCAGATCGACGGCCGCAAGCTCACCGACATTATCAACGAGCAGCACGTCAACGTCAAGTACCTCCCCGACATCCCGCTCGGCTACAATGTCGTTGCCATCCCCGACATTGTCGAGGCCGTCAAGGGCGCGACCGCGCTCATCTTCGTCATGCCCCACCAGTGTGAGTTTAGCACTATAATTCGGCTCTCGACCCCACAGAATCAGCCCAGATCCCATGCCGCCCTGTGCCGTCTATCAGTCACCTGACCACCCCCCACAGTCCTCGACAAGGTTCTCGATGACATTTCGGGCCACATTGCGCCCAACGCAAAGGCCATTTCGCTCATCAAGGGTGTCGACGTCGAGGGCGCCAACATCCACATCTTTGCCGATGTCATCGAGAAGCGCCTCGGCATCCCCTGCTCGGCTCTTAGTGGTGCCAACATTGCCACCGAGGTTGCACTCGGCCGCTTCTCCGAGACCACGATCGGCTACCGCAACAAGGAGGATGGCATCATGTGGCAGAAGGTGTTCCGTGAGTCGCTTTCCGCAAGGTCTCTTTGTCGCACTTGTGTGACCAGAGCTGTAGGGATGAGAGGTGCAGCGGTGGCTGACAAGATCCAGAGACCCCCAAGTTCCGCGTTCAGCTTGTCGAGGATGTTGCGGGCGTCTCGCTCTGCGGTGCGCTGAAGAACGTCGTAGCTGTCGCTGCCGGCCTCAGCGATGGACTCGGCTACGGTAACAACACCAAGTGTGAGTTGTAATCATTCCACATAATATCAGCTGACTTCCAGCCGCTATCATGCGCATCGGTCTCGTTGAGACGACACACTTCTGCATGGAGTTCTTTGACGACGTCAAGCCCGAGACCTTCCTGAAGGAGTCTGCTGGTGTCGCGGACCTCATTACCTCATGTGAGTGGACATTGGCGACCGGCTCAAGTAGCCGGCAGGTACAGAGAGATCTGTGCATCGCTGCTGGACCTTGCGGACAGACTGACTAACCACCACAGGTCTGGGAGGACGTAACCACAAGTGCGCTGAGGCGTTTGTGAAGACTGGCAAGCCGTTCGACGTGCTGGAGCGTGAGATGCTCGGAGGACAGAGTGAGTGACAGTGACCCTATCGTTCCAGACGCCGCAGTGGTGTTCACATGCACCGCGCCGCACCCGTGTCAGCGGCGGCGGCAGCGGGCGCGGCATGCCGCAGCACCATACCGCACCGGCACCGCGGCGTTCAGGATAAGATAGCAGGGACCTTGAGAGCGACACACGCTGACACTTTCTCAGAGCTGCAGGGCATCCACACGGCCAAGGACATCCACATCTTCCTCAAGGCGCGCAACAGGCTGGGTGCGTACCCTCTCTTCGACAAGGTCTACCACATCTCGTGGGACGGCATGGACCCGTCTACGCTGACGGACGGTCTCTAAGCCGTTGCGTACTCGCTTCCGACCACCTACCGATTCCCAGCCTTGCCCTCCCTTGTCCCTCTTGATCCGCCCTGCCCAGCATCCCTATCCGTCCACGTTTGAATGTTTGTCACTCGGGCTGATCGGGCCGCCGATACCCCCGCATTTCCCTCATGTTAAGCAGCACCGCCATTCATGCCCATAGCCCCAGCCCCCATAGAGCCGCCAGAGCAGCAGCAGCAGCCAGCAGTAGCAGAGCCAGCCTGTCCATAATCGCACATAGAAGTCATGCCATTTGATGTACACGACGCGAAAAGGAAGCGGGTCATTGGATGACGCCGCGGCATTGGGTGCAATTGGGTGCCCCAACGGTGCGATTGTGCCCCACGTGCCTAGAGATAATCCGTCCGCGACTATCTTAGGTTTGGCGGTGGCACTGGGGTATGGGAGAGGATACGGCATCGGCACTACTGAATGTGATCGCACGACGCACGACGGGCGGAAAGCGAATAAGCAAAAGGCATGCGCGCAGCGTAAGCACGTTTGAGCGCGAGGGAGTCTGGGCTTGGAAGCTGGAAAGCTGGGAATGTGGGAGGTGACTGTCCGGTTGCTCGGCTCGTTGCTGGCGTAGCTGGCCTGGCTGACCTGTAGCTGAGCTGGCGGAGCTGGCTGACCGGTACCTCAGCTCTGCCTCAAACGGAGCCCAGCGATCCGTTCCCCACAGTAGTCAGGAAACACTACTATACATCTCAATTTGGTGTCTCAATACAACGAAAAGCCCGTGAACCAGGCAAGGCGAGTTTTGATCCAGCCAAGCGTGAATCAAGCAGGCGAGTTTTGATCCAGCCAAACGTGAATCAAGCGACCAAGTTATCGTGATAAATCCTTTCACTGGGCGAGCTCACGGCCATGCCATGGCAATGCCATGGCCATGGGGAGGAATTAGATCAAGAACGGCTCCGGCGCAACTCGGCAAAGAACGACTCAATGTCCTCCTTGCTCACTACGTTGCCTGACTCGGCGCGGGCTTGGAGCATGACTTTGAGCTTGTCCCTGTGTGTCAGCTGACTTCACGCGCCATAGCTTGCCGATGCAGGAGGCCACAATAATAGGCTGCCGGGCTTTTCGTCACTGGCTTCAATCCGCGTCGGAGGGGCACAGCGCGAGAGCTCCTCGAGAGTGGCTTCACTCCGAGTCGGACGGCCTGCCACTGCGCCTCGACGCTGCTTCACTTCGAAGCTGCCTCGGCACTGGCTTCACTCCGAAGCTACTACAGCGCCTCAGCACTGGCTTCACTGGCTTCACTCCGTGTCGGAGCGCCTCGGCTGATCGACTGTGAGAGCAACTCAGCAGGGGTCGCCGAGTCGGACGATCTCAGAAGCTCAGCACGTCGATTGCCGAGTCGGAGGACCACACGACCTCAGCAGAACGACTTTGGAAGGACTGCCGGAAGAATTGAGGAAGAGGACTGAGGAAGAGCACGGAGGATGACGGCTGCTTCGCAGCCTGGCGTACCCACTTCATATTCTGGAACCCGTGCAGCGCCTCGATCGCCTGCACCCTTGGCAGCGTGCCCACTACGCGCTCTGTCACTTCGTCGAGCGTCTCTGTCGGGTCTGTGTCGCGGGGCGGTTCGTAGATCTCCTCGTCTACTAGGGGGAATGGGAGGGTCGCGATTGTTGCGGGCTGGGTGTTAGCTCAGTATTACGGAGGGGGTAGCTGAGTGGATGTGGGGCGGCTTGTCTTCGAAGACGGGCGGCGAAATCGTGCTAATGGCAAGCTCGCGTACGTGCGAGCATTGAAGCCGTTGACGGCAGGTGCGCGGCACAAGACAAATGAGTAATATGGTGAGGAAGGCAGACTAGAGGCACACTCACATCAAGCTCGCGCTGGAGTCGCTCGCGCAGGCCATGGGCTAGGAAGAGGTCGCCGGCGCCTTTCCATCGCCAGGTCACTTTGGTCGTGAGGGACGTTGACTCAGTAGAGGCTGAGTTCTCGGTTGCTGCTGGCTTTGCTGCTGTCGTCTCCGCGGAGGGTGTTGCCTGGGAAGCTGCTGCTGGCTTCTCCTCATGTCGCTCGGCTGGCGTCTTGGCGGGCTCAACCTGCTCAGCCCCATCGGACTTGGCCTGCTCATCACCCTCTGGCCGCTCTCGTCGACCATCCGCTCCATCTTCTAACCGCACCCTCTTCTCACCCTCGTCCTTCTCCCCGTTCTCCCGCTTCGCCCCCGTGACCACCGTCTCCGACCTCCCTACGACGATGAATCCCGTCCCCTCCGGACTCGGCTCGACGATCATCCATCCCTGCATCCCCGCGCGCTCCATAAGCAGCGGGCAACCCGTGACGCACTCGGCACAAACGAGGGCATCGTAGCTTTCCGAGGGAATGAGGCAGAGCGCCTCCTCGTCCTCATCGTCGTCGACTGGCTGGGTCCGCCTAGGCTGGAGGTTGAGACACGACTCATGCAGCCAGTCCTCGCAACCAATACAGTTGATCATGGCCTCGACCTCTGTCTCGGGGTCATAGTCCCGCCCACAGCGGCAGAACTCGCCCTTGAAGTTCTTCGAGTACCGGTTTCCCTCGTTTGCAGGCTGCGGCTGTCTGTCCGGAGGGTTCAGCGTGCACTTGTGCTTCCTTGCATTAGAGCACATGGCCGAGGTGGGGCAGTCGCACTGGAAGCCGCGGCGGGTCCAGAGCTCTACGAGACGGTGGTCTGTTGTCAGCTCGATGGGCAGGCTAAGGCAGCTGCATAGGCGCTGTTCATACGCACCTGCATGACATGAGATGGAGCACCCATAGCATACACCCTTCTCGTTGCAGTCTGCATGTCAGCTTAAGGTGAGGAGGTTTGCAGCTCACCCAGACACGACCACACGTTCTGCCGCAAAGGTCCTTTGGCGAACGTACACTCGTCGAACGAGTAGGGCAGCACTTCCCTCGCTTCCTCCGCTAGCCGATCTTGCTCCTCTATCAGAGAGGGAAGCGTGACCTCGTCCTCGAGCGCACGGCCCCTCAGCACGTCAGGCGACAGGACGGGGAAGCCGGACATGGATGTGTACGCGATTGTTGTGACGCCGAGTAGCCGGCGCTCATGTGTGGGCGTGAAGTGGAGGCCATCGCGGGGGGTCGCGTAGCCTCGCGTCGGTGGCGTTGTCATTAGTCGCGCGTGAGACACGTGACCCCTTCCTCAGCATCCCTGATTTTTAGGCATGCGAGGCTCTAGCGCGCCTGTCGAATTGCGCTTTTGCCACTCGCTGCCATTCAGCCAGAACGATCCTACTCACTCGGAAGACCACCTGCTCGACCACCTTGCTCGTCAATCATCCTTCTCCGAACGGGCAAAAAAGCCAAGGCATGCCGCACTCTCCTCGTAGGTCTCGCTCCCCCGAGCATCGCCGTTCCTCACACCGCTATCAAAGCCCGTCGCCATCCCGCGACCGCGAACGTGACCGAAGGGAATATCGCGACGACCGCCGAGATCGAGACCGCGATCGGGACAGGGATTATCGAGACTCTCGGGACCGCGACCGTGATCGCGACAGAAGACGCCACGATGACGACCGCTACGTGAGAGACCGGGACCGATCTGAGCGCGACCGCGATCGTGATCGTGACCGCGACCGCGATCGATACCGTGAACGAGACCGAGACCGAGACCGTGGTGAGCGCGACCGTTACGAGCGTCGTTACGATGACAGAGACTATCGATCCCCGCGCGATCGTGACCGCGAGCGAGACCGCGACTACGACCGCCATGAGCGGGACAGGGACCGTGACCGCAGCGACAGGCGCAAGGACGATGGACGGGATGACAGGCGAGACCGTGGCGGTGACCGCGGGCGTGAGCGTGATCGTGAGCGCGCTAACGGACACACGTCGCCGGACGCGCGACTGCGCACGCCGGCGTCCAACTCGCCCGCCCCGACTAGCGAGGAGGAGAAGCTGCGGCTCAAGCGCGAGCGCCTCGAGGCGTGGAAGAAGCAGCGCGCTGCCAAGAGCGCCAACGCTTCCGGCAACGTCTCGGCTGCAAGCACGCCCGAGCCCGAGAGGTCGCCGGCCAAAGCTAAGCGTGAGTCTGCCTCCGATGCCAACTCGCTCACTCCAGCTGCCGGCAAGTCGGACTTGTCGTTCAGCGCGCAGTCACTCGGCCGCCTCGGACTCGTCAACAAGCCTACGCCGCTCAAGCGCTCGCTCATGATGGACGACGAGGTCGTCGAGAGCCGCAAGCTCCAGAAGCTCGAGATGCCCAAGCTCTCGGACGAGGTGCAGAGCGGCACGGCGGCCGGCGTCGAGGCCGTGCCGGAGGATATGGCGGCTGATAACGGTGACGACAACGAGGACGACGTTGTCAAGGTCGAAGCTGACGACAAGTCTCAGAACGGCACCAAGATGGAGGTCGACGAGGAGGAGGAGGAAGAGGACCCTCTCGACGCTTTCATGCGCGAGAACGCTCAGGAGGTCAAGACCGTCAATGTGTCTGATGCCAAGAAGCAGGGCGTCGTCGAGGAGCTCGATGTCGACGACGATATCGAGATCCGCAACAAGGCTGAGGAGGAGCTCGCCAAGGCCGAGGCATTGCTGCAGCTTGCGGCATCCAAGACGCGCAAGAAGGACTTGCCGACACCGGACCACTCGACCATCGACTACGAGCCGTTCAGAAAGAACTTCTACACTGCTCCAGCCGAAGTACTCGACATGGACGAGGAGGATGCCGAGCTCGTCCGACTCGAGATGGACGGTATCAAGGTCCGTGGCCTGGATGCGCCGAAGCCCGTGCGCAGCTGGGGTGCGTTCGGCATCCCGCTCGGCTGCCTTGAGGTCATCCGTGCGAAGGAGTGGGATGCGCCGACAGCTATCCAGGCGCAGTCGATTCCGTGTATCATGTCCGGCCGCGACGTCATCGGTATCGCGAAGACGGGCTCGGGTAAGACAATTGCGTTCCTGCTCCCCCTCCTACGCCACGTCAAGGACCAGCGCCCCGTCACTGGCATGGACGGCCCGATCGCGCTCATTCTCGCACCAACGCGTGAGCTTGCGATGCAGATCTACAAGGAGTCGAAGCCGTTCGCGAAGGTGATGGGCCTGCGAGTATCGTGTTGCGTCGGCGGACAGTCGATCAGTGAAGACATTGCTGCGATGAAGAAGGGCGCAGAGATTGTCGTGTGCACGCCCGGCCGCATGATCGACCTGCTGACGGCGAACAATGGTCGTGTGACCAACCTTCGCCGTATCACGTTCTTGGTCATGGACGAGGCTGACCGCATGTTCGACATGGGCTTCGAGCCGCAGGTGATGAAGATTGTGAACAACACGCGGCCCGACGCGCAGAAGGTGCTCTTCTCTGCGACGTTCCCGAAGACGATGGAGTCGCTCGCTCGGCGTATTCTCGTCAAGCCGCTCGAGATCACGGTCGGTGGACGCTCCGTTGTGGCGCCCGAGATCGACCAGCGTGTCGAGGTGCGCGACGCCGACACCAAGTTCACGCGCTTGCTGGAGATCCTCGGCGAGATCGGGCAGGACCACCCGGACGAGCCGGACTACCGCGTCCTCATCTTTGTGGACAGGCAAGAGTCGGCCGACGAGTTGTTCCGCGAGCTCCTGCAGCGTGGATACCTGTGTACGTCTTTGCACGGTGGCAAGGACCAGGTGGACCGAGAGGACGCTATCCGCAACTTCAAGAATGGCGACATCCCCATCGTCATTGCTACGTCGGTCGCTGCGCGTGGTCTGGACGTCAAGCAGCTCAAGCTCGTCATCAACTACGACGCCCCGAACCACATGGAGGACTATGTTCACCGCGCTGGCCGCACCGGTCGTGCGGGCAACAAGGGCACGTGTATCACATTCATCACGCCGGACCAGGAGAAGTTCTCGGTCGACATTGCGCGTGCGCTCGAGGCTTCGGGCGCCTTCATCCCCGACAAGCTGAAGGAGATGTCTGACGGGTTCCTGGCCAAGATCAAGTCCGGCAAGGCCCGCGCCGCTCGTAGCGGATTCCGCGGCAAGGGTCTGGAACGACTCGAGCACAAGCGACAGGAGAAGGACCGGGCCGAGAAGCAGACGTACGGCGACACGTCGGAGGCGCTGTCGCTGTCGTCGCGCGAGGGCGCCGTCATTCCGTACAAGCCCGCTACGAAGGAGACGAAGAAGACGACGAACGACTCGCACCTCATGCCCGGCGACTCGGACTATACCTTCACGGAGATTGCAGTCGAGATCGTCCACGGCCCGGCGCCGGACAAGCTGCCCTCGGAGCTGGCGCAGCGTGGGTCTCGGTACGACGCCAAGTCCCTGCCTGCACAGACGCTGGCCATGCTCGAGAAAGCGCGCAAGGAGGGACGGCACATCGACGCGGCCAATTTGTCCAAGGTTGCACAGAAGCTTTCCAAGCAGATCGAGCACAGCAAGGCTGCCGCCCTCGGCGCTGCACTTCCGCCAACGGACCCGTCGCGCCGCAAGGACCCCGATGCGACCGAGTGGCACGCCATCTTCCCTATCAACGACTACCCGCAGAAGGCGCGCTGGAAGGCGACCAACAAGGAGCAGATGATGCTCCTCCAGGAACACTCGGGCGCCTCCATCACCATGCGTGGAGTCTACTACCCGCCTGGCCACGAGCCAGAGGCAGGCCAGGAGCCGAAGCTCCACCTGCTCATCGAGTCGAACGACGAGATGCGCGTCCGCGCTGCCGTCGAGGAGTTGCGTCGCAGTCTCGTCGAGGCGTCGGTGCAGGCGCTGCAGAGTGCCGACCGCGCGCATGCGTCGGGAGGCAGGTATGCTATCTAATGGTTACGTAGAAGTGGAGTGAAGTTGAGACGAAAATCATCAATGTATGCACTGTATCAACAGACTGGACTTAGAAGCACATGTAGTTGCCTGAAGCATGGATGCAAAGTGCATGAGAGTGACGAACATGGGTGAGCGGTGAGCAGTCAGTTAACCGGTCCGCGGTCCAGCGAGTCTCGGGCGGTATGACGCGCCGGCTCGGATCCGAAATCAGCCAGTCATGTCATAACTTTCGATCACCCCTTGTCCACCTTGTTGTGCTGTCTTCCTCCAGCTGTTCACTCATCAACACCACATCATGTCACCACCAGCGTGGGTCGCAAAGTCGCTATGCGACATCCTAGGCCTCGGTATGTGCTCCCCAGCTTCCCCGCTCCTTTCTTCTACATCACAGCTGACCCTAGACCCCGAGACCGTCAACCAAGTGATCATCCCAGACTTGGAGGGCTACGACAATGAAGTCCGCCTGAGAGGCCATCTGAGCGTACGTTTATTAGAGCTACAGTCATACGGCAGCTTCCTAAGTTGTGCTCAACAGCTGACAGCCAGGACTTCCTCGGTTCAACACCGCAAGCCCGCGCCTTTGCCGATCGCTACGCCGCCCTCCGATTTCCTCATGCCGCACCACCCCCACCGCCCGTCGCCGACCCCCGTGCCGACAAGGCCAAAGCAAAGGCTATGCGAGCGAACCTGAAGCCTGGAAAGCCCGGCCTTGGGCTGGGCAGCGCAGCCGATATGAGCATGAGCCGGTCAGGGAGCGGAAGCGGCAGCGGGAGGGGCCAAATGCGCAGCGCCGGCGCCCTCACCATCGTTGAGAAGAAGGCTAAGGGCAAGGAGAAGCAGAGGGCCGAGGATAAGGGAGACAAGATCTGGGACCTGCCCAAGTCTAAGGAGGTGATGAGGTTGGAGGGCATCGTGAATGCGCTGAGGGAGGTGCAGGGGGGCGGCAAGGGGCCGATGGTTGACACGCCGCCGTGCTTCTGTCAAGGTGAGTCCGAATGCCCGCTAGATGCGTCTCAAAGGCTTGGTGGTTCTGTCAAGCTCTTCCTCGGTCTGCTCAATGCTGGGCCTTAAGTGCAGCCGGAACACCTCGTTGCAATCGGGCAAATTGACCGAGGCTAAGGTCCCGCTGGCAACATAACTGACGCCCAGCCCGTATCCACGATCTGTCAAAATACACCCCGCAATGCGGCGCCTGCGGCCTGATCCTCTGCTCGTTACAACCAGCACATGCGACCTGCCCCTCATGTGCTCGTGCAGTCTACTCTGCCCCGCAGCTCGCTCGTCTCATTCAGCGAGTAGAGTCCGACATCGAGGCACAGTATGCTGTCGAGCAGAGTGAACGGGACGCCGCCGAACGTGAACGGAAAGAAGCTCTCCTCGCCGCATCAGGCGGTGGTGCTTTCCCCTCGTTGCCTGGTAATGCGCCGCGCCCAACAGCGCAGGCCAATGCTCATCGTGTGCTCACGATTGGAAAGAAGGGCAAGGGCGGTCGTTCGACTGCGACTCTGACGACCACTACGAAGATCACACCGACCCCGTCCGCCTCAGCTTCGGGTAGCAACACGCCAAAACCGGTTGAGACGCTTCCTCGTCCCCGATCGCCACCATTGGATCAGCGCCGAATCGAGAAGGAATGGGAGAAGGCTTTGTCATGGAGGAAGGAGAATGATCGACCTTGGGCTGATCCCAAGATGGAACGGAGAGGAGAGATGTGGAGCTACGTCGAGCCTATCGTTGCTCAAGAATACCCCGAAGAGCATGAGGGAAGGAGGAGAAGAGGTAAAAAGGCTAAGAATGTGGGGTTGGATGGGAGAGTGGTCGTTGGGGCTGCGCGGTAGTGGTGCGAGGTGGGAGGTGGTACGATGGATCACACGACTGAGACGAGACGAGTCAGCGAGACAGGGCTGTGCCCCGGATCTGCATGGGGGATCTGCGCGGGCGGCTTGGCTTCTGACGATCCGCGGCGCAGTCGGTAGAGAGCATAGGCCAAGGAGCGATGTATGCTTTGCATGGCGTGTGAATGGTCGACGAGGATCCGGAGGTCCCAATGCAGCTGTATCAAGGGTGGTGCATACGAGGGTGGTCGGTGGAAGTGGAGGTGATTTTGTATGCATGCGCATGTGATAATAAGCACTGATTACCCTAGCCGGGCATAGCCCACTCTGGTGGGACCCCTCGCAGGCCGGCCAAGTGCGATAGGAGGATAGAGGACGGACAAGGTGACCGTTGTGGGACGTTGACGTAGCCCGCGGAAGGGCGCTCCATCAAGACGGTGAATCGCAGCCCGCGCGCGCGACTACCCATCGGCCAGCAGCCAGTATTAAGAGCGAGTAAGCAGGAGCATAGAGCATATTCCAGATCCCATCATTCTGTCTGACGTTGACTTGCGCTGCTCTGCTCTGAAGTGTGGTGTGTGTGCCTACTTTGGATTCTGTTCTATTCTCCGCGCATCAAACCTTGGCTGGACTCGTGTTCTTGGCCATCTTTGATCTCTGGGAATCATTTGCGTCACGGCATCGCTTTGCTTCTTGGCCGACGATTCACTTTGAGTCTTGTTCATTCATTCTCTCCGACTCGATTAGCCCCCATAGTACGGTACGGCACGCTGCATAAGCGCTCATTCCACCAGCCCAGTGATCCAGTGAGTATCCGGATGCAAGCAAGCATCAAGCAGCTTGTGTAATCAAGTGTAATGCGGGAAATAGATCCGACGCCGCCCCGCTTAGCTGATGCTTACATTGGTTGTATTACTCTGACTAACATTGCGCAGTCGCGGCCCACAGCCATCCGAACGCCATTCAACGCCATCCACTCGAGAGGTCCACTCAGCTCTCAGCGACCACTATCGTTCTCACTCGACCACTCTCTCACTCTCTCTCGCTCACTCGCCGCCTCGGTCTCGCCGTCACCCTCCTCCACCTGGCTCTCTCTCTCACTCACACACCCTTCTCTTCTTACTTTCGACATTCCTCTCCGTTCCTTGCAACACCTACCCATCCTCTAGAGCATACCCCTGCCCGTCTCCCTAGTCGACGCAGACCCCAGCCTCCTCTGCCTACCCCTGGTCACCCGACGCAGCCGACTCATCCCATCCCATCCCATTGCACTACAACTATCATTGCATAGATAGGCTTGGTGTGCGCCGACCGGACCGACCAATCCTCACATTCACCAACGACCACCACTGGCTGCATCCGTTCAGTCGACCCTCATTCACTCACCCACCCTCCCGCCCTCACCGCGTGCAACTACCCCGCTTGGACCACGCGGCCGGCCACACACAACAACATTCGCCCTCTTCCCTCTCGCCGCGCTCAACACCTCTTTCTATCTATCCACTTTATCGTCAACACAAGCTAGCGCTTTCCCGGCACCACCACTACACCCTCACATCCCCCCCGCCCACACACCACCATGGGTAACGCGCCTTCCCATCAGGGCGGCGGCTCGCCTCCGACCACCGATGCGCCACCCAACTCGCTTCCGCCAAAAGACAATCGCCCGCCTCCGCCGCCCCCCACCCCTCAGACACCAGTGCTCATGCCGTATGGCGGACATCTCTCGCCCCAGAACCCGCACGCACTGAGCCATCCCCAGGCGCACGACTTTTGCAAGGAGGTCGTGTGCGAGCTTATCTTGGACCAGCAGCTGGCGCCCTTCTACAGAGGTCTCGACGACTTTGAGGAGAGCTGGACAGAGGACGATGTCAAGAGAGAGCTGAAAGAGGTCCGCGAGAAGGACTACGACGACGACGTTGACAACTCGTTCACCAGGCGGCTCAAGGATGAGCGCGACCCCGCAATTAAGGCCAAGTGGGGCTCGCCTGACGAGGTAGCCGAGCGATGGCATCGGGAGGCAAGGGCCTACCTCGGCGCTGTCGAGTGCCCGATCTGTTTTCTGGTAGGTTTGGTTTGGTCTGGTCTGGTCTCGTCTCTTAGCTTAGCCGCGTGTGCTTGGCTCTGACCATTGTGTATATTGCGTCACGGAGGCGCTAACATTCAGAACTACCCTCCAAACATTAACACGAGTCGCTGCTGTGACCAGCCCCTGTGCACCGAGTGTTTCGTCCAGATCAAGCGTGCCGACGCCACCGTAACGCACCTCGAGAGCGAGCCCGCGTGCTGTCCCTTCTGCGTCGAGTCGGACTTTGGCGTCATCTACGAGCGCCCCTCGCCCATCCCCACCCCGACCAGCGTCGGTACGCCCCTTGGTGCTCCTGGTGCTGGCTCGGCAGCCGTCGCTGCCCATGCACTCAGCACTTCGCCCGACCAGGGCGACAGTGGCTTCAGCCAGGCGCTGTCCCTGAGCTCTGAGCCGCTGTCCCCTACGACCAGCCGTATCGGCGCTACACGGAGGAAGAGTGTCAGCTCAAAGGCGAAGGAGGTCATCACGATAGACCAGATCCGGCCAGACTGGGAGGCCAAGCTCAATGCCGTCAAGGCGGCGGCAGCGCGCCGTGCTGCGCGTCGCATTGTGATGCGCCAGGTCGGCGATCGCCTCATCCCCATCGGGTATACGTCGTCTCGCGCGACAGGTACTGCCGATTTCAGCATGTCCATTCCGCAAGAGGAAGGTCGGCGCTCGAGGCGCACCCGGGAGCGCGAGCGCGAGTTGGAAGAGGTGAGTGCAGATCTTAAGTCCGCGGCCGCATATCTGACATACAGATGATGATTATGGAGGCGATGCGACTCTCGCTCCTCGACCACGAGGAGCACCAGCGCAAGTCTGCAGCAGAGCAGGCGCGCGAGCAGCAAAGTCAGCAGCAGGGCGCGTCTTCGTCTCAGGGTGCCGCTCAGGCGGCTCCCGCGCAGAGCTCAACGAGCCAGGCTCCTGCGGGTGTCTCAACGCCGACGTCGCCGACTGGACCGACACCTTCAAGTTCGCGCCGCTCGTCCAACGCAGCGGGTACGATGGCGAGCTGGCGCGCGTCCTCGACGGAAGGTAGCAGCCACCACAATGGGCACAACGGACACGGCCACGGGCGAGCGCAGGCAGCTGCCTCCAAGCTCCTCTCGAAGATCACCGTGAACCGCAGCCGCGCCAACTCGAAGAGCTCGGTGCACTTTGCCGCCTCGCCGACGACGATGGGTTCTGGCTCGTCGAGCTCCTCCGGCCCGGGACCCAGCTCGGCCGCGCGTGCGCGTAGTGCGTCAGCGTCGGTGCCGAGCACGCAGATCTCTGACCACCACCCCTCGCCATTAGGCGCATCGAGCCTTGGCCCGGCGAGCAGGCGGAGTCTGGACGTGAACGCGACGCGCAGGCAGCCGAGCCAGCTGGTGAGCGACGTGGACAGCATCAACGAGTTTGCGGCGGGCCCCTCGCGCCCGACGCCGGAGCGCTCAACGTCAGACCTGATCGACATGGGCGGCGAGGAGCCTGCAACGGAGACCCCGCCGACGCCACCTGATGTTGATGAGCCGACGACGCCGCGCATCAACCCTCAGCCCAACGCTGAA
The DNA here is from genome assembly GCA_030347605.1 of Trichosporon sp. DN520. NCBI lineage: Eukaryota > Fungi > Basidiomycota > Tremellomycetes > Trichosporonales > Trichosporonaceae > Trichosporon > Trichosporon sp. DN520. Next base: position 382,264 of record JASJUY010000011.1, read on the forward strand.
GGACCGTCTGCCGCGACGGCGAACGTCGCCCAGGCGCCTGTCGAGGAAGACACCCTCGACGTCCCAGACAGGCGGAACCGGAACAGCATTGCCGAGTCGTTCGACTCGCGCTCGTCCTTTGCTGCCTCGTATACCGACCCGGTACCCAGCACGGCGCGGTCGAAGCCGCTCGCCGCGATGGCCGATGACGACTAGGCGTGAGCACGCATGAGCCGGCGCGTGTCAGCCGACGAGCTGTCTCAAGGCCGCGCTTCAGCTTCACAACCAGCCCGCACCTCATCAGCCAACGTGATCACTCCGGTAGCCGGAGCTGGCATCGCGCGCGCACGTCACGGCCAGAAATCAGACCCCGCAAAGAATCTGCAATGCGACTCATCGCTGCAGCTAGCCCAACAAAGAAACTAAAACTGTATTCCACACGACATTATCGTACCGGCTCAACGCCGGTACACGCACCCGCACCCGTCCATTCCAACATCTGCCCCTTCTTGTCCCTGCCTGTCTGTATACCTGTACCATGCGATGCAGCCGTCTGAACAATAGCGCGAGCGAAGCGTAGCGCGCGACAGCGCGCGAAGCGTAGCGGTGTGTAGTGTGCTAGCTCAAGCGCGGTAGCGCTCAGTGCGCGGAGCGATGTTAAGTCAATTGACAGCCCTCCGGCACGATCAGTCTGACAACGAGAGGGCGTGTCGCGATCGTTCATTCAGGAAAGGTACTGCTCCAGATACGTGAACACACGCACTCTGCATGGCAAACGTGACTGAGGTAGGTGTGCATGTGTGCAGGTGACACGGAATGTGCGTGCGCGGACCTCAACAAGCCTACCTGTCTGGGCAGCAACGACAGTCCGCCCCGGAATCGCTGTATCCGTCTACGGAGAATCCACCGCCTCAGTCTCGTCGGAGGAATGACCTCAACCGCAGGCTATCATTTACAGGGGCCAGGTATGAAAGCGCTGCCCAGCGATTGGATGACAATCACATGGCATGCACATATGAGCATGGAGGCATGATTGGGTGATTGGGCAATTAGGTGATCCAAGTGGAGGACAAAGAGTGATGAGAGATATGACGTCAGGTCATTTTGTGGATCTCGCAGAGACTGTGAGTGGGTAGGGTTAGACAAAGTCGTCATATTGTTTGCCCTGCTTGCCCTGCTGACCTCACGGCACGTAGCGGGAGGTCTCAGTAGCGGAGCAGGCAGCGGAGTGCCTTTGCATAGGAAAGGGACCAGCAGAAGGCCGGCAGAGGGCCAAATGAGAGACCAGCGGAGTGCCTGTACGACCGCAGCAGCAGGAAGCACATAAAGCATCTCGCCATTCCTTTGTGGTTTTTCCACTCCGTTTACTGTTGACTCGTTAACATAATTGAAAGCTATCGCAATGCTCGCCCTCCGCCAGTCGCTCCGCCAGACCCTCCGCCTCACTGTCCGCCCATCGGCAGTCGCTGTCCGCCCATACTCTGAGAGCAAGGTTCAGGAGGAGATCAAGGAGGACAAGGAGGGGTGGACTGAGAATCGCGAGGTGAGTGCCAGACGACCCGACGAAGCCGGCGCAAGCCGGCTTAGGAGGGGGTCGAAACCGAAATCTATGGCGGCTTCGAGGGCTGGAGGCGTCGGGTGGTCATTGTTCGCGGGCTGGTGGGCATTAATGAAGGAAACCAGGCGCTGCAGAGACGGAGCTCGTGGTGAAGAAAGGGCATGGGGTGAGACCAGAGTGGATAGCATGGAGCTCGTGATGTGGCGAGCTCCAGTCACTGGAGGTCTGCTGGGCCTGAACGTCTGTTTAGACCGGGCGAGAGCCTCGACGCCGCGTCCTGAGCGTCCTGAGCTTGGTGTGCCCAGTCCATGTGTGTTTCTGTGACCCAGAGCTGGCGATCCCAGCACTCTGTTGTTGCTCCGGCGATTACACCTCCTGCATTGGCTTCGCTGCCCCACCGCTGCTGAGGCAAATTTGATGAGAACGAGGGCGACTAAGACTGCTCGGAACGCTGCGTGCTGCGTGCCACTTGCGTCATGCTGCTGCGGGCGTCACTCGTGGCCTATCGCGGTGGTCGAAGAAGCTTGGAAGGAACAGACATGCTCCGAGCTCCCCTCCAGCTGTTATCGGCGCGGCTCGTCGTTGTGGGCTACCGAGCAACTTCGTACCGGTGTGGTCGAACACAAACCAGTCCTGAGAACCAAACCCCCGTGGCAGTCACCTCCCCGTCGCCTGTCCAGACAGCGCCCTTGTGCCACGGAGCGATGGAAGACGAAGAGGTTATTGAGCTGGCGCCCCATTCTCCACAAGAGCAAGGCCAAGCTGACCCCCAGGACACCGAGTCCGAGGCCGCCGTCACGGCCGACAACTCTGACGCGCCCCACAAGCCGGACGAGAAGCTCGTCGAGGAGACGATCAACAAGCTTGATGGTATTCACCATGGAGGCAAGGGCGAGCTTAAGGTGAGTTCATTCCTGAGGCGCGACGAGCGGAGCGAGTCGGGCCAAGCTACTTGGACGTGCTCAGACGAGCGCAGCGAGCCAGGCCGAGCCACAGACAGGTGGCGGGTGCAGCGAGCCTGCCCTGTGTGTCTGAAGTTAGGCTCCTGCCTGTGGGTGGGCTCTTGGCTCTGAGCAGAGTCGCCAGCCTGCTCTCTGGCGAGAGCACTTTGGAGAGCCCCGTTCCTCCAATGACCAGGAGTGACAAGATGGCGGCCAAGCTCCTGCAACGCTCCGCAACGACGGCCCATGGCCATCACCGCGCCGCTCGAGCCTCGCACCTCGCGCCTCGGCTCTACGCCGAAATCACCACTAGCGCTTACAAGCAGGGCAAGAAGTAATCGGCGCAACGGCGCATCATCGCCGAAAACACCCAAGGTATCCAAATAAATGTTCTATAAGCAAGCAAGCGAAGCAGACGGGAAAGCATAAGTTGTTAGCCTATGAATTACTGAAGCATTGAGGAGGACCGCTGGTGGGCTGGCCTGTCCCCTGCGCTGCACGGAATGGGTACGGACTGTTGAGATGCTGACGGACATTCTATTTGACTGATACTGAAGCGCATGCGCATGACCTGACGTTCATGAGTTGTCAAGCTGCACGCACTACCGTCCACGGTCGCCTGATGGCTCTGACTCTGTCATTGATTGACCATTTTTCTAACATGCAGTATCCGTACAACGCTTTTGAAGTCCCTTCGGAGCTCTCTACAGCCTCGCCCTCGTCGGGTCGACCAGCGGTTTGCGGCCCGACTTCTCCCACTTATCAATGACCATCTCCTTGACTTTTGACTTGAGGATCTTCTGGCTCGCGTTCCAAGCTGGGCGTCAGCACACTCCTCCCCAATTTCCCTCTCCCTCAATCTTTCAAACTCACGCAGAGGTCCCTCGCTGACGAGCACGACAGCCGGCCGGGCAGGATATCTCAGTCTCGGGAAGACGGCCTCGGCGATCGACTCGGCGGTAGCTGTCGCTCCCGGGGCAAGCGAGACTGCCACGCCCACACGCTCGCCGAGGACGTCGTCTGGTACTGGCACTGCGCACGCCTCAGCGACGCGGTCGTCCTGTGCCAGGGCGCGCTCCACCTCTGCACTAGGGATGTTCTCGCCGCCGCGGATGATGATGTCCTTTGCCCTGTCGCTGATGTAGAGGTCTCCGTCGGCGTCGATTGAGGCGATGTCGCCGGTGTCGAGCCAGCCGTCGACTAAAGTCTCGGCAGTGGCTTCTGTGGAACGTCAGCTGCCTACCCAGACTGGGTGTGCCAAAGCGCCACGCCGCGATGGTCTGCACGGCGTACGAAGCTGTTATACTCACTCTCATTGTTCACGTAGCACTTCATGACATTGGATCCATACGCGAGCAGCAACCCCGGCGTGTCGGGCGGCAGCTCCTTCCTTGTCTTCGGGTCGACAATCTTGACGGCGCAGATGGGGACAGACTGTCCACAAGCCTTGGGCTTGTTGACGTACTCCTGTCCAGCGAAAGATGTGTGCGTCGAGCTCGTCTCGGTCATGCCCCACCCAGTGGCAGGAATACATGCGGGGAAGCGCTTCATGATATCGGCTGGAAGTCGGGTGGGCGGCGAAGCGCCACCGAAGGTAGTCGAGGCAAGCTGGAACTCCTTCGGCAGCAGCGGGGATTGGAGCACACTCGTCGCGATGGCGGGCACGCCGCCGATCTTGCCCACTTTCTCCTGCACCATGATCTTGATGGCGTCGGGCACGCTCCAGCGGCGGAGGAAGGCCAGCTTCGTGCCCTCTGCCACGGCGCCGACGAGCCAGTTCAGATTGCCCTGCACGTGGAACAGCGGGATCGAGAGGAGCGCGCACGCGTCCTCCTTTGGCGCTGTTGCCAATGCCGTTGCCTCGGCCGGCGAGGCTCCCAGACGCAGCGCCATGCGCGCGGGCACGTATTGCGCCGTGATGAGGATGTGGAGCGCCTGTCGCTGCGTGACGAGCACACCCTTTGGCATACTCGTCGTGCCGGAGGTGAAGTAGATGATGGCGTCGCTTTCGGGGCCAATGTCGAGGCGGTCTGACTTGACTGAGGCGAGAGAGGCGGGGCTGGGCTCCATGTCCTTCACAGCCTTGGCGAGACGCTGCGCATCGGCGTTCAAGTGTCCGAGTGACGTCCAGCACCATACATCGGCGTTCACGCCTGCTGCCCTAAGTTGAGGTGCGGCGGGGCCAAGCTGGTCCGCCATAGCGTCGTCCACCACAATCAGGTCAGGCTGCGTCAGACGAAGGCAGTGCAGCGTCGCATCGACGTGCAGCCCGTTGTTCAGCAGGACGGGCACAGCGCCAATAAGGTGCGCGCCGAGGAAGGCGATCACCCAGCCGGTGCAGTTCGTCCCGCCGACCGCGACGCGCGAGCCGACTCCAAGACCAGCGTCTCGCAACAGCGCAGCGAAACGCAGCGCACGTTCGTACGCCTCGCCATGAGTCAGAGTCTCGCGAGCGTAGAACGGCTCGGGGTCCGCGATTGGCGACGAGAGGAACACCTTCGAGGCGTGCTGAGGCATACGCTCCATGATCATCTCGCGGAAGGTGGGGACTTGATGCTTCCACACCTTCTGCTCCTGGCCCCAGAGCGTGCGTCGCTCGAGCTCAAAGATGCTCCCGGGGACGCAGAGGAGATCTTCGCCTGAATGTTGTCAGCCTCGGTCGAGGAAGTCTAGCGAGCTCCGAACAGTGACTGATCTAGCGATGAGGATCGCGCAAGCGGACGAGCGAGCCGCACTTCGCGAGCACTGCCCGAACTCTGTCCCGCAGAGAGTCGTAGTACTCACACTCTTGCACGCTGTACTTCGGCTTGAACCCTGCCATGGCTGTATGTCGGTCGATGAAGGTATGCGGAGAAGACTAGTTGCGAGAAAACATTGGAGTCGTTAGAGTTGAACCAAGTCAAGCCGGACTGAGGGGTGCCCACCAGCGCCGAGGGAAGACCCCAAACGGCCTTCGCCGCCGAGATGAGATGATAGCCGGTCCGCGGCCCACTCTCGGTCACCTCCGCTCATTTCGGCGGCAGATAAAGTGTAAGTCAGAGGTCAGCGCTCGCTCTGGTCAACACAGACGCGGAGTAAAGGCTTGTGGAGAGCCAACATGCATGTACAACACTCGGCTTGGGTTGCAGGAGGGGCTAATCAAACTTCGACAGGATCAGAAGCGCTAGAATGCAATAGTGCTTGAATGCCGAGATCGCCGGAATGTCGGTGAGTAAAGAATCCCGGCCTTGTTGCACCATTTCTCGCCTATGTAGCGTTAACACCAAGCGCAGCCAGCAGCTTCCTTGCTGCACTTGAAGGGCAGGAGCGCAATCGTTTGCAGCTTATTGATTGTCAGATGTCAGTGTTGCGCCTCCCCGGCGAAAATGCTGACAGCGCACGGACCACTCTGCGTAGCCACAATACTCGTGGCTGTGAGCTCGCTTGCACTGAGCAATCGAGTAGAGTTCTACTAGAGCGAATGCCCTTGCCGAAGCACTCCAAGAACGATGGAGGTTCTGTGTTCGCTCGGTATCTTTCGAGAGGGAAGCCGAGCCCCCCTGCAGTCTAGCTGTCGAATGACGAAGGGGTCCTTAGGCAACGGATGACCGTCACCCACGACTCTGGGCGATAGCACAGCTTGATGTGACCACGTTTGCCGGCATAACTGTAGCTGAGAGAGGCCAGCAGTGCCTGAAACCCGGTTTATATTGGAATACGAGCAGGGCAGGGCGCGAAAATGACCTCGGTTTCGCTGTAGCAACCCAGCCTACTGAGCGTTGGATTTAATACTTGCTACCGAGTGCCGCACTCGCGGAACGGAATGATCTTCGGTTCTTCCAATATCTGGGGATCATTCAGATGTGATAGGGTGTGGCATGGAGGCAGCGAAGCACAAGCCAATGTGAAACTCTAAACCTCGACGCCTCAATTAATCGGCTCTTTGGCAGCACGACAATGGAAGGAGAGTGCCGAGCGGATCAAAGTTAGTCGGTCGCGATTGTCTACCTGGGATCTTGACTGAGATTGTCCCGCCGGCTTCTCCTTCGCCACGGCGGTAGCAGAGTAGTCACGTCTGCCATCTGCGTGCCGTGCTAGAACGCCATCTCCGAATTATTCAGGCTGATTTCCGACTTTGCTCGCTCTAGTCAGTGATCCAGCAGCAGACTCGGCCGTGAGGGTTGAGCGGCGGCGCGACCATGGCGTCAGGAGAGTTTGCAGTGGCGGAGTGTCACCGTCACTCTGGAATGAGGGCGTTGCGGTGGCTCATACGAGGGCTTGGAAAGGGTGAAGATTGGCTTGGAAGGGGATGAGTTGGGTCTCCGTGGGGCCGAATGGGGCGCTAGGGAGGGCGGAGAGTGGCGAGCGGAGCATCAGATCTGGTGGGGAGTAACCACTATGAACTGAGGGTGTGGCTGCCATGTCTTCACATCAGGAGACAACAGTCGTCAAGGATATGGGGTAGGGCTTTTGGAGAAGCAAGCTGCGGCTGCAATCAAGAAGTCAGTGCAACCCACGATGAACGGCATTGAGAAGCGTGCGCAAGTGATGATGCGGAAGCGAACGGAAAGATGTATCAGTGCAGACGCGCGGACAACTTTTGCGGCCCGCAGAGTACGACCGCAGCTCCTTTCCCTCTCCACAGACATTGAGGTCAAGGCCCAGCCAAAGTCAACCAGAATGATTCGGTGAAATTCGATCGTCTATGCTCCGTGCGTGGCCGGGGACCGCGGTCCGACGTTGCTTGGATGTCTGTGCCTCTGGCGGATCGAGAAAGTGCGTAGCTACTGGTTAACATTGAGCCCGTGAAAGTTGGGGAAAAAACACGGCAGCCGGGAAGGTCGCCAATCCCGTATCGTTCATTACTCGTCACTAATATGAACTTCGCTCCGTGGGCACGCTTCTCGACCGGATGCCAGAAGGGCATTCGAAGTCTTCTGATGGTGCGAAAGCCGGACCGACGCCATGACATCGCCACCGCCTAGCAAAGAGGGTAAAATGAGTGCTTTGCGCAACTGACGGTCGTTGCGGTGGCTGTTGTGGCGGCTCACTTAGCCGCTAGGCTAGGTAGATTTCTGGGAACGAGTTCCCGTGGGTTTGGAAACGAGTCAACACATTCCGACGATGGGTTGACCCAAAAGCAGAAGCCTGATTCCAACGGAACTTACGTGCACCCTTGCTGCCTCATGATCCAGATGTCCAGACTGGTCGGAAGAGCGATGCAAGGGTGAGCGTCTCAAAAAGAAGACAAGACATGTCTCACCCGATGGTAGCCGAAGTCAGGACGGAGAGGAGTTGACTGACGTGAGCGGTGTGGCAGGTCGTCACCCAGGCGATCGCAGTCACCAGATGTACATGCTCATGACGCTCATGACCCGAAGCAGGAGATGCTGACAGGTTACGCCTCGGGCAACGTGCTCATACTCCGAGCACGAGAAGGGTCAGACGGAGATCTGAGCGCACACTCAGCGCAGTAAACCTTAACAGCATACCAATCGCTGGCGTGTTGCCCTTGCCACCTTCCTTTTTGCTCAATGTGACTGATTGTGACTGCGCTCCAAGCGCCACGCACAGGCTACGCACTCCGCATGTGATCTACTACGGTCGGTTGGACTGACAAACCCCACTCTCATTACGGCCAGGTACAGAAGAGATCGCTGCTCCGAAGCTGTGGACGCACCAGCTTGGCGACTCAGAAGGCAGCACACTGACCCCTCGGACTCCTAGAATGTCCGCTTCCAGAGACGAGCCGGTGTCACAGACCATACCACGAGATCACAAGATCAACTGCACGACTCTGGTCGTGTGCCTGCCGAGTTTCGGGGTGTCCGTGTGTCCATGAGTTAGCTACGACTGACGGACGCTGCGGAGAGCCCCGATTGCCACGGCTCCCACTGTGCATGTTTCAGACTATGGCAACGGAGCACATGCAACACGGCGGCCACTTACGATCAGCTGCTTGCTGCGCCGACGGCTGCTTGAGAAAAGTCGTCTGATCAAGCGTTGTCCGCTTATCGGACTCTGGGTGGGGCTGGGGCGCGCACCTGGCCGCCAGGATTTTTGCAGGATCCTGGCACCTTGAGTGGGGGACATCGGGGGTCCAGTCAGCGCGACCCTGGCGTGCCCCCGGCTGCACCCTGCCGGCTTCCCTCCAAAGCTGAGGACCCCGCATAGCGTACGATTCATCCCTCTGGGGTACCCAGCAGCCGTGGTAGTCATGTCCGCTGTCTTAGCCAGACCCGAAGTCGGGGAATGATTCGTCGAGAACGAGCATGATGGTCGCCGGTGTAGACCGGCGGTGAGCTGGCCTGCGGATAGGCTCTTCATCATCCTGCCGCCATTGATAGTAGGCGCGGCCCTGGCGCTCGAGCCCTGGATAGACCGTATGCTATTCGCCGGGTCTCTCACATTGCGAGGGTGTGCGAGGGTGAACGAGGGAATACTGAGCTTAGAGTGGTTGTGCGAGGGCCGAGAGCTGATTGAGCTGGGTGTTGGCACAGTGGCAGGATGTTGCTCGGATCGCCGTATACAACCCTGGGCTTACCTGAGACCCTTGTGGCCCTTTGGCCCCCTGCTCGATCGTCTGACATGATCATGGCATGTCCAACACGGTACTCCCCTTCTCCGGCGCTCTGCTCTCTGCTCTCTGCTCTTTTCACCCCCTCCCACTCTCCACTGCCCGTCTTCCCCCTCTCCGTCTCTGCGCTCGGGCGTGGCGACCTTCTCCGTCCCGCAGCGACCGCTTGCCGCCCGTCCTCACGCGTCTAAGGGTGACTATTGCGCCAGCTGGTGCAAGGGCATGCGGAGAGGCTGCGTGCTACAGATGCTAGATCAAGGCACGAGGCCAGGCAAGCAGGCAGGGCCGGCCGGCACAGACTTTTTCGTATCGCTGGTCCGCAGGAGGTAGCGCTCTCAGGAAGATCAGCTCGCAGAGCTACCAACGCTCGTCTAGGTCGTTTTTAGCTCTGACCACCGTCATCATCGCTATCCTGGGTGACCTGAAAGTCGGAGGGAGACAGCGTGTCCCTCCCATCACCCCTCTCTCTTCCTCTCGATCTTCTCCTCGCTGCTTCTCACGCCCGCAGAGGATCCCGGCCTGAGGGCATCCCAGACGGTGGCCGTATCAGGGTCAAACAGCCAGAGACACACCAAGCGAAGGGGTATGTGCGATGCCATGGCGTGGCCATGACCACAAGCGCCGCAAGCCATGATGAGCCATGAGCGTCTAGCCATCGAAGGCTAGGATCCAGAGGCATCGCTGGTATCACGGACCGTACCCCCGTTCAGACCTCTCAGGCTACCCGGCTGCAGGCGCTGCAGGCCGTTGACCATTCTGTGCACCGCGTACCTGTGCTCCAGTACTCACTCGACGTAAAACTGATCTCTTACATATACTGTGCTCGTCCATCGCACCTCACCCCTCCCCACCCTTGCATTCTTTCCTGCATTCCAGACGACCCAAACAAACTCGCAGCTCTTTGCCGACCCACGTTCCCTCCCTCTGCCTCTCCCCCTCGTCTTCCTCACCGTCCTCGTCCTCGTCCTCGTCACTTTACAGCTCTTTTCGACCAACGACGAAAACGGCCCCGCCCCTCCGCTTATCGGACACTCGACTTGCCTAGGCTATCGCTAGCACTAAGCGATTCTATCCCCTCCTCCTCTTCAATTCCTTCTCCTGCCCACTGCTCTAGCAAGACAGTTTTAGGATAGCTCCGGACCAAACTATCCAGCCGGCCACTAAGACGAAACACCGGCATTCTTAGTGCAATTTGACGCCATATCTGCTCTCCCTTCAACCCGGAACTTCGGAAATCTTCGCCCACGACTTGAGCAGGGCCTCTTTTCTCTCTGAACGCCCACTAACGCCTGGAAGCGCAGAAGCCGTTCAGTCCTATACTGCCAGCCGAAAGCTCGGAACGTTATAAAACGCACCTAACTTAGCACTAAGGGCTCAGCAAACGCATACCGCAGCACCAAAACTCGGTACCATGTTGGTCCCGCCTCTGTCACCCAGCTTTGCGCCTAGCCGGCCGAGCACTTCGAGCTTGTCGAGCAAGCACGAGACGTTCACGGTCATCCGGACCGCTAATGAAGATGACGAGCCGGACGAGCAGGCCCCGTACTCCTTCCTCTCTGTCGATCCTTGCAGCTTCATGTCGCGGCCGCCCGTGCCGCATACAAAGTCGAGCGCAAGTGTCAGCTCTCTTTCTTCTTGCTCCAGCGCCCCCGCGACCTCTTCATCAACAGCGATGCAGCAGGCGCAGGCTTCGAGCTCGCGCTCTTACTCGCCGAGCGCACAGCACCACTCCCTCCCCCCTCACTCGCCATCAGCACCAATGCACCCCCTTCCTCCCTCTCCATCGACGCACCCGTACGGTGCTCAGTCGTCCTCGTCGTACAGCAACTACTCGGCCTACGGCCATGGTCTCCCCAGCCACGGCGGAGCGAGCTCGCCGACGTCCTCTGTGGGTACTCCGGTCTCGCCGTCCAGCCCGCCGATCATCGTCTACTCGGCCTTCAAGCACGTGGACGCACGCGCACGCACGGTGCCCCCGCGCCGACCGCTGCCCAGTGCTCCGATCCCCCCTTCCCCCGACACGCCCCGCCATGCCCTTCCGCCACTTCCGCCACTGCCGCCGACTCCCTCGACACCAGACTACCGGGACGGACAGCTGCACATGCGCCACACCGGGCCCCACTCTGGTGCTCTCGGGGTCGACGGTCTCCGGTCATCGCTCGCAGACTCGCTCAGCTCCAAGGGCACATATGAGAGCGGGACAACGTTGATCGACGCCTCGCCGACACTGCCCACGGTGCCGAGCATGACGAACATGCACGTGCGTACGGGGTCGTCGTGCGGAAAGAGCACGAGCGGCAAGAGCGAGCGCGGGTACGAGACGCGGCCCAGCACGCCGACGACCGCCAGCAGCAGCGGTGCCAGCATTGCGACAGGCGTGACGGGACACACTACGGTGGTCGGCGCCCTGCCCCGCGAGGCGCAGCCGTTCAAGGCCGATCGGCCGTGGCTGAAGCGTGTGTTCCACAAGGCGTCGGCGGCGGACATTGCCCAGCTGGTTCTGCAGGGGTGGCCCGAAAGCGACGCCCGGACGGCGCTCACGCTCTGCCAGACGACAGACAAGGCGATCGAGTACCTCACTCTCCAGCGGACCAAGCACTACAGCATCGCAACCCTCATCCAGGACGGCTATAGCCCCAAGGCTGTCCGCGAGGCCGTCGACAAGTACCCCAACGCAGATGTTGCCAACGCATACCTCATGCACCAGGCTCACTGCGACCTGTCGCGCTTCAAGCCCGTCAAGGATTGCATGTGGTGCGAGGCGATTGTGCAGACCAGGCGCAACCTCGGCGTGACCGATAGTAGAGTTATCGGAGCGGGCATGGGCACACCGATCGGGTACGGGTTTAGCTACTAGGTCCTGAGCGGCTTGAGCGCGTCACGAGTCACCTCGCCGGCCGCTCGAGCCGCGGACTGAACAGCCTCGCACCTCCGGCCCTCTCGGCAGGATGCACGCCAAGGCCACAATATATGGAGGCAGAGACAGCCCAGCACCCCAGTCTCATCCTCACAACGCCACACACCAACACACACCTCATCTCATCTCCTCTCTCCATCAGCAACTAGGCCACTGCGGACACACCCACCACACACCCACCACGACATCCACTCAATCACTATCATATCAAATTTAGACTTAAGTAAGCGCTTAAGACGCGCACCAGCAGTATTAGTGTACATAGAATCAAAACAGTAGTTAGTTTTGGGCACACCGCGCGAACGACCGCAACCCTCCCTCTCCCTGTCCATTACAGGGGGTTCCCGGGCATTCAGAAGAATGAACGATCGTTAATACTCAGCCAATCTCCGCGGCACGGGCCTACCAGAGCAGCGTGACAATCCCTTCTGCGCTTACTGATATCTTTATAAGCGGTCTCCCGTCAGACTTCTGCTCGATCTGACTCTTCATCCTCCTCAGGCCATCCTGACTCCCTCCTTGATCTGTGTCTCGATCGGTGCGGAGTGCGGTCGGGTCAGAGATGTCGGGGAGCTCGGCGAGTGGGCCGGGAGTGACCACATGCCCCCGTTGAGCGCAGTACGCAGTGACTGGGCCGTCTCTGCCGAGCTTTACACCCACACGATCCAAAGCAGTCCTCAGGGAGTCATGACCGAGTTCATGATGTATATCTTCTAATTTTGAAGTTTGGGCAGCGGAAAACAAGCGGGGTGCGTTATTGGATCAGTTGCTTGCCCCCTCGGCCATATGGGCTGCCAGCTTCCCGTCCACACCATGCCAGCTGCGCCGCAACTGCCAGAGTGAGTATGGGTGCGGTGCCGAGCTCGCAGCGAGAGCCGAGTATCGGTATCTTGACTGCGGCCAGTTGCGGAATGTAATGAGCGCTGCAATGTCAAACGAGGGTTGTTGGCTTTGAGTTACTTCGGACTGTTCTGGAGGGGTCATGTCTGTGTTGTTGTCATGAAGACTTCTGATGTCTTCTGATGTCTTCTCCATTGTCATCATGCCTGCCAGAAGGAGTCATCCGGTGGTCGGCCGACAGTCGAGAACAACTATGAGGAGTCGCGGTGACACAGGCGACGCGTCCGACGTGCAGTGTGGGTGTGTGTCTCAGAGCTTAACCTTAAGTAACATCATTTACCGGTCTGAGATCTGCCCCGGGTCTGTCGGGTCTGTCGGCTGGCGCGGCTCGAGGGTGTGTAGATGTCTTTCTTCCCGGCTAATGACGGTCTCTTTGAAAAGCTCTTCTGTCATTTCTGCTCGAAATTACCTTGAAGTTGCGCCGCATCGAGGACACCGGTCGCAGGGTCGCCTCGATCGGGTTACTCGGGCAACTAACCTACCCTTTTCGCTCATTCTGGCGCCACATGCTGTCCTTTCCCATATCCTGAATCTCCTGAATGAATGGAGAGGCTAGCGAACTTGTCGCGCGTTTCACCTCGCCGCCAGTGCAGGCCAGAGAGAAGGCCTTCGCTTGGTCGAAGCCTCTGAGACATTGCCTGGACACATGCACATTTTGAGCAGTAGAAGTGACTACGACTACATATGGCGCAAAGACGTACATAATCCCATCTCTTCCTATTCGAGGTACCTGGACCTCCCACTGCAATGTCACTCCCGTCCAGCTCGCAATGTCCGAAATATCGAGTGCTCGCTACATACTCGATGCGGCTACGGACCGTTGGCTGCGTCATGATCAATGGACATGGCGCCCAGGAGGCGTCGGAGGCGCCGGGGCGGCGTCTCCGCACTCCTTGATGCCGGCTGCCGACTGCCGGTCTGACCAGTCAGTTCGCTCGCTTCCTTCCACTGAAACTTTGCGAAACTCGAGAGCAGTGTGCTCGTGATGCTCACGACAGACGGCAGACGCCGCAGGCCAGTTGGCAGTGAAGGATTAGTAATGTTCCGAGCTCATTGAAGGCAGAAGGTGGCCTGTGCGTCGGGACATCGGACACTTAGGCCCGCATAGCTGGCGCTAGACTTGACTAGACTCGGACGTTGGAGATCACGGAATACGCAATAATATCAGCACTCGACTGCCACGGCTGTGACAAACATTTTCGCTTGCTGATGATATCTCGCTTGAGACCATCATTGACCGTGCATACCTCGATAAGAGCACGTACACTACACACAATCTGCCAGGGGAAGTACCGTACGACCGGGTGCTTGCTCCCTCCCACCTACGCAGGCTCGCTACGAGCAGAGTGGTGGAAAGTGTCACGGTGCCGGATGCCGTACTACTCTGTGCTAAGGAACGATAGGAACGGAATACGGGGTAACGGAGCGAGGCCCAGGAACTCTAGGTACGAAAGAAGGCACACGCGCAGTAGCGTCAGCACTCTACGCGCGCTGTACGGTGGATGATTCGCCCGGCCGCGGTAGACTTGCCCTCATCGCTCCTGAGAGTGTCCTTATACACGGTCCAAGTCCGGCTCGACCCGGCTCGTGCCATGGGATCCCGTCGCACATCTCTTGCGTTCGACCACTCTGCTTACTCTGCTCACTCTCCTCCTTGGGCCATCCTGGACGGAGACGGTCGGTCCCATCTAAGCTCCTGCGGTATCCTAGTACCTGGTCATCAGTTCGGACGCACTCACCTACGCACCTGCGCACCTACGCACAAACCGGCCCATACGATACGACACTCTGACGCTCGACCGCGGCTCACACCTGCCTCTTCTGGTGTGGTTCGGTGCACTCGTTGCGACATGATCCTGCTCCATGCTCCTAGCGATATCGCTCCTGACATGCACTCACCACTCCACAGCACCACAACAACAACAGCACCTAGCACCACTGCTCATCGCACGCTCACTTACTACCTGCCCGCTCACGTCTTGCACAGCTCGTTCACCCTCCCCAGCGGCCCCGACCTCTTCCCGTCCAGCAGCACGCTATACACGACAGGCACTCTAGTATCTAGTACTACTCCTGGCCACAGTCACCCGCTATCCCTTCCCCTACCCCTTGCTGGTTCCCCACAGTCTGTCTCAGCACTGTCCTCGCCCTCGCCCTATCTTACCCCTCTCCCCCCTCTGTCGGCACCACACCGCGACTTTTCTCGACTTCGCCGCACCTCACCCACCACACCACACTGCCAGTGCTCAGTGCCGAGACGCAGGTCCCCACGGCACGGCAACGCTCGACGCTCTCAGACGCTCTCCGACTGATGAGATCAAACACCTCGCCCGAGACTAGCAGCGAGCATCACACATCCCCCCTTCCTTCTCCCCTGCTCATCAGGTGATCGACTTCTTCTCGCCGTAGCCATAGCGTTTGGCCGCAGCTGTCGCACTCGCCAGCGACCCACCCCTCTGTCTCTATCTCGATCTTGACCTCTCACTCACTCACTCACTCGCTCGCTCGCCCTTGCCCGCCCGCGGTCTCCTCTTCCCTTTGTCTGTTCGCCTTCCCTTCCTTCGGTCCTACCCAACAGCACACACACAGTCAGCCCCTCATAGCGATTACCGCTTTCAACCACAATTCACAACACCTCACTCTCCCAACTCACGTCCACGGCCGGCGCGATCGTAGCCCGACGATAGGCAAGCACGCATTACTCACCCCTCTACACCCTCGTTTGCCAGTTTGCTATCCCTGCACACCCGTCACTCTTTCCCTCTATCCTAGCAACTACACCTCAACCCCCACGTCACTAGACCTCGAGCCTCACTCGCCAGCCTCACACCTACTACATCTCTGACTTCCTTTCACAATGCTCTCAGAAACGCTCTCTCCGGCGAGCGACGGCAGCGATAGGGACACGCCGAAAGCAGCGACGACGAGATTCCCGCACACGAGCACGACACATCGGAGAGACAACAGCTTCGGCGGAGGTCACGTAACTCGCAACGGCAACGGCTCGACGTCCGAGTCAGACTGGTCGCTGCCTGACCAGCCGCGAGGGCCGTCGCGCCAGGCGTCCCAGTCGACGCTGACTCCTCCTGTCCGAGTGTTCCCCCGGCCTCCCATGGACGGCAACTACACGCCCACAATTCGGCCAGGCTCTGTACGGAGTGTCACCCTCGAGCGAGGGCCAGACGATGACGCTGCGTCGAGGGGCTCGATACGCTCATTCAGAGCGACAGTGTCCAAGCCTCGACCAGCACTCCCGTACATGGCTTCAAACGATTCGCTGCTGCCGACCATGGTTCAGGCAATCGAGTCGTCCATTGGTTCTAATGCGATCACCGGGGCGGCGGGCTCAAGCACCACGAGCCTTGGTGGCAGTGGGTCTGCTGGTGGTCAAGGAAAGCGCTCGGCGCCCTCGTCCTCGACAACGAAGCAGACCAGGGTCAACCGCGATTTGCGCCCGGACAGAGCGACTAAGAACCACAAGTCACGAACGGGCGAAACAGCCGATCGGGTCACTGCGCTTAATGGGCAAAGCAATGGCCACGACGGAGTTGGAGTCATTGGAAGCTTTGACAAACGCCTCAATCGTAGCGTCATGAGCCTTGGCGTCAAGGCAAAGGCAGAGAAGGTCGTCAACGCCGACCCCCAGCCACGGCTTGCATCGCTGTACCTGGTCACGGGTCTGTTCAAAGTGAGTGCTTACAAGGTCATGGCGCAAGGTGACTAACTTTACCCCAAAGGATCCCTCGGAGTGGGCTTTATCGGACAAGGATGCCGTCCTGGGTGTTCAGCCTATGGAGGATAGTCTGGGTGTCTTCTGGCGCCCGAACATGCTGGGCAATACATGGAGCGGCGAGAAGGGCGACGAGTTTGGCGGCCGCTCCGGCACCAGGTCGGGCCGCTCAAGCTCATCGCACCGAGATGCCAACGGCCAAGCCCTTCCCGGTACCAAGCCCGAAGGCGCCTCACGCCTCGTCGCGCGAGCGATGAAGTACGCTCATCCGAAGGACATTGAAGTCATCAACTCGACATTAGCACCCCCAACGACCTGTCACACGTTCACGTTCTCCGTCGCTCGTCAAGGAACCCTGTCTGCTATTGCCGCTCAGGCCACCCGCGCTTCCAAGATCGGCGCTCAGCAGTTTGAGGCCTTCAACCCGTCCGCAGCGGCAACACCCTACAACCCTGTGCCCGTCGGACAGGAGCATCTGCGCGGAACGACCAGCTCGTCCGACCTCGTCTTCTACGGCGTCACTCTTACCGTCTGGTCGCATGCGGACAAGGAGCGCGCCGACAAGCTCAACGAGTTCAGGCAGCGGGTGGGCGTTCGCCACCGAGAGGACTCGGGCTTGTCCGAGGCTGCTGCGATCAAGGAGCGGACGCGGCGCCGCACCAAGTTGCCTTGGCTAAAGACTGATCCGGCCACGCCTACCGAGGGCACTCCGAGTGAGACAGGTGTCGACTCGGATATGGAGACTACTTTCACAAGCACCGATGTGAATGTGTCCTACTCGAACCTTGCTCCAGCGTTTGGCGAGTCAACAGACGTCTTCTGGCTCCCATACGGGCTCACCCTTGGTAAGCTTCCCGAATCTGACTGTGCACGAAAGCTAATGACAGTGTCGCGATACCCGATCTACGACATCATGCAGGACTACCTGCGCTTGAGCGTAAGCTTTGTAACCAACGTGTGGAAGCTGACAACCAGTGGGCTCGGTATCAGAAGGACGCCAGGTCTCACATGCGGCAGATCTTTACGCTTCTCAACGCCGAGGCTCCTCGTCCGGGCGACCTGTTCAGGCTGCCTATCGGCAACTCGCGCAGCGACGAGGTGGTCATCGAGGCTACGATGCCGGGCGCGCTCGACTTTGACAAGGGCACCCTCAAGGTTGACTTCCAGATGTGGCCCATCTTCCAGTGCCTTGACCTCGACAATATCATTACGTGCGTTGAGGTGGCACTTTCGAACTCTGGGCGCGTCATCGTGACTTCGAGACACCCGCCCATGCTCGGCACGGCTGTCAACACGCTGAAGTACATCGTCGAGCTGCGCGGCTGGAACGGCATTGCTCTTCCCCACATCCACACCCGTGACTCCACGTTCATCATCGAGGACCCCGGACCGTACATCATCGGTCTGCCGACCGAGGCGCGGTACATGCTCACTCCGCCGCCCGAGGTCGTCATTGTCGACTTGGACACGAACACAGTCAGTTGCAAGGCGTTCCCGTCGGGTGTCGTTACGCCCCGCGAGAAGCGTATGAAGGCCCGTGCAAAGCTCCTTGCATCCTTTGGACCGTCGTACCCCTCGGAGAAGTCTGTGCCGTTCGAGTACCGGGTTTCGTTTCCTAAGGGGGCGTTCCGGAACATCAATCGTGTCAATCACGGACCCGTCAGGCCGCGCTACCTCGGTGAGCGCCTGCTTCCGCCCGACTGGTGGAACCAGAGCGCTGTCATTTCCGTCTTCGACAAGATCATGGCCGATAAGGTAAGTCCATGGACAGTGAGCAACGCAAACTAACGCTCAGCACAAGAAACCGACCTTGTTCCAGCGCTTGACCAAGTCTGGCTTCCTGCGCGCACAGGAGCAGCTGTCGGCGAATGACATGCTTGCCAAGGCCATGATGCGCAAGCGAGCTCGTGAGTTGGAGGCCTGTGATGTCCAACTAACAACAGTTCACTACGTCGAGCGCCGCGATGACTTTGACCTGAAACTGTCGCGCATCACCCGCCGTCTTCAGAAGTTAGTACAGGAAGGCGAGCACTGGAAGCAGCGGTTCGAGACATTTGAGAAGTACGCGGAGCGATTGGCCATCGAGGCATCCGAACTCAAGCTCAAGATCGACAGAGAACAACGCGAGGCCCGCCGTCTTTCTAACAGTGAGCTCTCGCCCCCGTGCCTTGATAGCTGACCTTCAGTCAATTCGGAGCAGACCAAGCAGAATGCTCAGCTGCAAGAGCAACTGAACCAGACGGAGAGTGCTCGCGCCGAAGCGATGCGCCAGCTGTCCGACATGCACCAATCGTGAGTTAACCTCCCTGCCCGCGAGCTGACATTGCAGTATTCAGGATCTTGAGCGAGAGCGTAACGCCATCATGGACGCCATCGAGATGCAGATTACGAACGCTCTGGAGCACATGCCTATCACTGCCGACCTCCGGCGGTTGCTCCCTCCCACTCCCGAGCCTGCCGATGCGCCCACTACTCCGACAGACTCGCCGCCTGGCACGCCGCTCAGCCAGTACTCTGTACCCCTGGCGCCGAAGAAGCCTAGGCGTCCTGGAGCTCGTGACTCGACGCAGACGACATTCTCGTGGGACAGCCAGACGTCGAGGACGTCGAACAACCCTATCAGCGTGCTCGGCGCCCTCATTGATGGCTCGATCCGTCGCGAGCACCTCGGTTCGATAGCCGACACGGACGAGGTCAGCAATGCCGACCGCTTCTTCTCAACGACCAAGAACGACAGCATTTCGCAGCGTGTGGCGATCATCCAAGCGAAGGTAAGCTTCTAGCCAGGATTCGATGACAGCTAACATCAGCTCGAACTCGCGTTGCTGCCTCGGGACGACATGCACAGCTCTCAAGGAGGCTCCTATGACGGCCACGGGTCTTACGACGGTCACGGCTCCTCGGCGGACTCGCACTGGGACGAGTCTGAGGACGGGCACGACTACCGCGGCAAGGCAGGCAGCCCGTCCTCCCCCGCCTCAGCGATGACGGACTACACAGCGCGCACATCTTCGGTGCGCTCGAGCGTGTCGTATCGCACCAGTCGCTCGACGCCTCGACGCACGCGCAAGCTCGCAATTCGCCCGCCACCCTCGAACGCAGCCGACTCGGACCACGAGATCACCCCGGTGGAAGAGGAGCCACTGGACCAGGAGGAAGTGTACAAGCTGCGGCCGACTATTGCGTACCGCCCGCTCGTGCTTCGCCCGCCGCCGCGCAAGGTGACCCAGAAGAAGAGCTACGAGAGCATCGACTCGTCCGCCTCGGCGCTGGAGCAGCGACGCCGTACCCGCGAGGTGCTCGTCACGCCGCCTGAGCCCGAGATGGTGGCCGTGCACAACCGCGACGGAGCCGAGCGCAAGGTCGTCGTGGAGGACGCGAGGCCGAGCAGCGTGATTTCGACGATGACGGTGACGTTTGGGTCGCCGGGCCAGAACTAGTCGCCAGTTGCGCGCCGTCAGGCGCGTAGCTGAGGCGGCCGGAGTCGAGGCGTGCAGCAGTAGCGTAGCGTAGTGCAGCCGTGGCCCTTGTCGACCTGTGCCGCTAAGACAGTCACGGATACAGGTCATCTCCGCCGGTATGGCCAAAGTGGCAGACGCCGTCGCCACAAAAACGTAACGTATAATAATCAGCAGAAAAATAACGACCCACCCCCCACTTCACTTACATTTGTTGTTTACGACCCCTTTCTTACAGCCCCATAGGCAAGCTTGTAGCTTTGCTAGGTAATCCAAAATGCCATAATTTACGACCTCCCGAGAGTTTGGATTCTGGTTTCCCGAACCCGTGGACGCGGAGAGGCAGTCAGTACCACCACAGTCTGTTCATCTCCATCGATAGCTTTGCACTTGATACCTTGTGTAGCTCTGTCTGTCGTCGCCACTGATACGCATGTCATGAGTCTGTTCACGCCACACAACTCACGTCTGCTTCCCGCCCGACTCTAGCCAAGGCATAAGCACCCGTTCGACTTCGTTGCGAACACAGGCCGAACATGCATAACATCGCACCAATCGCAAAATTCCGTGAAAGGGCTCCGACGCGACCTCGACAGAAGCACAGTGAACATGTCCCAGATCCAAGGGAAGTGCATATCTATCTACATGCTAATCTGAATGCAATGGGAAGTGGGATTCGGAGTCAGTACGGTGGGATGAAAACGCCCTTGATTTCTATGATACACTTAATTCTACCTCTGCACACCGCCTCTTCTCCACTAGAAGACCATTGAAGACCTTGCGTTTAGTCAGACCTCTAACTGAACAAACTAGCAAGTTCCTCCGCCTTCTGCTCCATGAGCTCTTTCCTCGTCATATTCCTCAAAGAAAGATTTGCCAGATTCTGCTTTTTGCGCTGAATCTTATCGAGCCTTTCTTCCACCGAGTCCTTGATCATGAGCTTTACGGCCAAAACAGGGCGTTTCTGACCAAGACGGTGGATTCGGTCGATTGCTTGTGCCTCGACGGAGGGGTTCCAGTATGGATCGACCAAAAAGGCCCGCGAGGCGGAAGTGAGATTGAGGCCGACACCGCCTGCCCTAGTTGACACGAGCATGACTTCTACGCCCTTCGTCTTCAACTGCTCCATTGCTTCGGCACGCGCTTCGCGAGTCATTGACCCGTCTAGGCGGCAGAAACGGATGTTGGACTCTTGCAGCATGTCTTCTATGCGGTCGAGCATTGTCGTCCATTGGGAGCTGGGGTTAGCCACTCTGCGAGAACATAGCTGAGAGAATTGGAGAGAGGATGTAGATGGCAACTGAGTAGATGTGGGAGGAAAAATAGGAAGGGAAGGAATGGAACACCACTTACAAGACTATACTCTTCGTCGGAATCGGGTTGCCCTCGTCGTCCGTCTCGACGATACCGTCCTGGTCGTGGGCGCCGAAGGGGTCGTAGTTCGCGCTGTGCTTGTTCAAGCGGGACAGCTTCATGAGCTCGTCGTGCAGGTACTGCATCTTCGTGCTCATGATGAGGTGTTCTCCGGGCTGGCGGCGCCACTTCCTCCTCGTCGGGGCTGGTCGCTTGGCGGCCTCCTCGTCGAGCTCGCTTGGCGGGATGACGTCCGCGACGTCCTTGTCCATGCGCAGCTCGCGCGAGCACTTTGCGCAGTGCCGCATCACCCCCTTGACGCCCTTGGGCCACTGCGGCCACGTGTTGCGCCTGAAGCAGCTGGGGCAGAAGATGTGCAGACACTTTGTGAGGAGCGGGTGCGTGTTCTTCTTGCCCTTCTCGGGCTTGGCCTCTTCGGCCTTGACGACTGTGTCGTCCTCTGCACCGCCGAGGCCGACCGAGGGGAAGTACGGCGAAAAGTCGTGCCCGCAGTCGAGGCAGACGCACGTGTCGTTGTCCTTTGCTGCGCAGATTACGGCCAGCGCGCGGCCCTGCGTCAGCCCGTGTCGCTCTATGCCGGCCAGAGCGTCGTCGATACCCATGATCTCGCCGTCGTTGTAGTCGTCCTCGGCTGCTGCCGAGCCAGCAAGGTCGACGTGGTTGCACGTCTGCCGCAGGCGCAACAGGTGCTGGAGCACGTGCGCATAGTTCTTCGTCAGCTCCTTCTTGGCCTGCAACTCGTCGACCTCCTTCTTGATCTCGTTCAGGCGTTCCTGGTAGATTGCGCGCTCGTCGTCGCGCAGCTCGAGCCACGCCTGGATCTCACGCCTGGGTGGCAGGGACAGGATCTTCTTGCCCTCCTCCGTCTCCGTGTCCTTCGTGCGGCGGAGGGAGCACGTGCGCATGATGAGCTGCAGACGTGCGATACCGATCTGCTCGCCCGTCTTACATGGCGTCGTGATGTACTTGTTGAACACCTCCTTGTCGTCGATCGGCGAGAGGCGGAGGAACTTGAACAGCGCCCACACATCCTCGATCCGGTTCTGGATCGGCGTGCCCGTCAGGGCGATGCGCCGGTCGGCCTCGAGGTAGCAGCACGCCTTGCACGCGACCGTCTGGGACGACTTGATGCTGTGCGCCTCGTCGAGCACGACGCGGAACCAGTCGATGCTCTGCAAAGGGCTCGGCTCGGGCGCACCCTTACGCCGCCCGCCCTTCTTCTTCGTCTGGTTGAGCGCCTGCGCCAGCGCGAGCGGCTTTGGCGGCTCGCCCGTCCCCGGCTTAGCCGGCGAGGCGCACGAGCTGTCCTTCGTGTCGTCGTCGCTGTTCGTTGTCGTATGCGTTGCGGGCGTGGACGTGTCGTCGTCGAGCGTAGCGCACTGCTTCGAGTACTCGTTCGCGAGCGTCGCATATGACGTGATCACAACGTCAAACTCGGCGAGGAAGCGCGGGTCAGCGCGCCGGCTCGTGCCGTGATAGATGTACACGCGCAGCAGGTCGTCCTTGTCGACCGGCTTGTTGTCCTTCTTCTTACGCTCCATCGTCTGCTGCCCGCCAATGACTTCGACCTTGCCGTCCCAGTGCTCGCGCAGCTGGTCCTCCCAGTTCGTGATCGTCGACATGGGGCACACGAGGAGCGTCGCCTTCGATCGCCGCGTCAGCTGCGAACGCCGGATCTTGGTCCACTCGTCCACCTCCTTGTCGCGCCGCCGCTTCTTCGACTTGGACCCCTCGACGACCTCAGCGCCCTCGGGCATGCCGAAAACCTTGGTCGTCATGACACTCGCAGGCAGCTCGGGCTTGTCGTTCTCGTCGTCACTAACGGGTGAGAGCGCTTCGAGCTTCTTCTCGTGCCACAGGTTCGCGGCGGAGCGCGTAGCGGCGATCAGCGAGACGACCGACAGCGTCTTGCCAAGACCCATGTCGTCGGCGAGGATGGCGCCCTTGGCGTCCTTTGGCCGCTTGCCGCGCACCGTCTCGCCAGTGACCTTGTTCTTGAACACACGGATGCGGCCCTTCTCGTCCGGCTGACCCTCCCACAGGCTGCGGAGATTGTCCTCCTTCTCCTTCTCCCTCGCCTTGTCCTTCTCGCTAGACTTTTCGCCCGGCGTAGAGCTACGGCTCTTGTCCCCGCCGTCGACCTTGTCCTTGCTCCCGACGAGCTTGCGGTAGCTTCTGCGCGCGGCCCGGAGCGACGACCAGTCCTGCTCGCCTTGCAGAAGGAAGGTGAGCGCCTTGCGCTGGTGCGGGAACAGCTCAGTCTTGATCCATGGTCCCGGATCCGTTTGCTCGAGCTCCATGCCGTTATCGATGCTCTTGAACACCTCGTCGACCTGCGCACGCTGGACCTCAACCTGCTTCGCCTTGTCCTGCTGCGTGTACCCGTACGTCTGGCTAGAACGAGACTGCAGGTACAGCTTGTACGCAATCTCGCCGGACCCGTGGCCGTTGATGTACTCCGGATGGTCCGTATGTCGTGACGGGTCGTAGGGAGGCATCGGGTCGAGCAGGAAGATCTTGTGCGACATGAGCGTGTCCACGATGTAGCTGATGTTGCTCGGCAGCGTGAAGATCATGACGTTGATGCGGATCTCGTACGTTGGCTGGGGTCAGCTATTTCCGATTGGCACTAAGCTGAGAGTCGAGTTGTACTCACTGCATTCGGCTGCAAGCGCAAAGCGAAGCCCTCAAGACGGCAAAGTCCCCTCTCGAGCATGGGGATCAGGTGCGACGCCGTCGTCTCGTCCAGGTCACCGATATAGCATCTCATGTCCGCTGTTGGTCAGCTCCGGTTACGCTACGTCAAGCTGCAGCACTCACGCGTAAGGACCTGAATTGTATCCCGGCTCACAGTTGTCCACGGCTCGTTCGGTCGTCCTGTTGTTCCAGCTCGTCGCAACTGTAGGTCTCGTCAGCATCTGCTCCCCTGTCCTAATGTTCGAAAGAGTGTGTATGGGTGTGTGCTGTGTGAGTGCGGATCTGCGGAATGCGGCGCCATCGTCCGCTGTCCGTTGTCCGCATGTTCTCATCCTGCCTCCCTCACTTCCCATGGCAAGACAAGCGCTGCGTGCCGCAGATTTCCCCGCGAAGCGCGAGCCGGAGCAGTCCGCGGAATTGAGCGCGGACTGTAAGCCTGTGTCACTCACCTTGAGCTTTACGCGGATCATCTCGACGCCGCGAAAGTTGACGAGATCCCACTTGCTCCCTGCCGGCGGGCCGCAGCCTGCCATAGCGCAGCTCTGGGGATAGAGCATGATAGCGCGGGACATGAAAGCGCCGATACAGACTGGTTTCTTCGGATTCGGGCGGCGCGACGGGGGCGCAGGCGGGAGGCTGTCGACATCGATAGCGGCGGCAGCCGTGGAGCCGTCGTCGTGCCGGGAGTGGGTGTGAGAGTTAGAGGGTCCAGCGATGGGCGGGTCGCTCGAGCTCGAGCTCGACGGTCCAGCTCCGTTAGAGTAGAACGACGGGGAGAAGAAGGGTTGCGACGGCTGCGATTGGTGGTGCGCCGCCGCACTCGCTGCGCCGAGCATTGCGCCGTAGGATCCGGACGGGCGCGCAGACGCCGGGCTGATAGACGGCCCAGACTGGCCCGTGACCATCACGTCGTCCTCGTCCCCGCGCGCCGTTGTTGCTGGTGTTGACTTTGCCACCCCCGAGAACTGCGGATATCCCGATGCCGAAGCTGAATTTGAGCCTGAGCCAGAGGCAGACGCACTCGACGCCGTGCGGTGTACGTTGTTAGTGGTCGGAGTGGAGGAGTGTATCGTTGCTGAGGCTGGTAGCGAGGTCGAGGAAGACGAGGCGTGGTGAGTATGTGAGGAAGATGACGATGGCAAAGATTGCTGCTGGGAGTTGGGAGGCCTGTGCGCCTTCGGCGATGTCGAGGTAGAGATAGACGGATTGACCGCCCCCGCTCGTCCCGCTGCTCCTGTCGCTCCTGAACCAGACCCAGAACCAGAACCAGACGCAGTGGCGAATCCGGCAGAAGAGGGTTGAGCCGCGTATGCGCTGAAGCCGACCGAGGATGAGGATGAACGCTTGGGGTCGTCGTCGTCGCTGCCGCTGCCCGTGAGGTCGATTGCGTCCATAGCGCTTAGCTCTTGCTTAGGTTGCCGAGTTTGGTCGGAGATGCTCTACTCAAAAGTGGAGCAATGCAAGGGCCGACCAGTGCTTTCGCTGACGTGACGTGACGTCTGGACCGAAGCAGAGACAGGGCGGAATGGGGCGCGGTGTTTGTGTGAGAGGTAGTGAGAGTGTGCAGAGTGTTATCTGTGTTGAAAGTGTGTAAGTGACCGATGCAAGTCAAAGTAAGTGGTTTGAAGCGAGCGAGCGACCCAGGCAGGCAAGGTCGGCGGCGGCACGCTACGGCAAACGGCAAACGGGCCAGGTCAAATCGCCCCGGTCTGCGGTCTGTAATCAACGCGTTACCCCTCCAGCTTCCAACGGCCTTCTCATCTCCTGCCATCCTGCGATCCCTTATCCTGCGCATATCCGCTGCTCTGAGCTGCATATCATCTCTGATCCTCATCGGATTCTCCGCGCACACATCGCACGACAATCTGCACAATCTGCACATGACCTGACCGCCCTGCGCCCTTGTGTGCATTCTCATCTTCGCCCTGCACACGTCTCTCGTCTCTCTGGTCACTCAACCGTCAGCCACAAGCCAGTAAGCCAAAGAAAGACGCCTCCCTCTTCACTCTGCACTCTGACCAGGCCACATGACCAAATCCAAAATAAAGCTGACTAATCTTTCTCGGACATCTTTCAACCACTCTGGCACACAGTCACGTGCTCAACCCTCCACCAGCCTGCCTCCACCGGCTCCCCCGCCGCTCACCGTGCTGCTATATGGTCAGGGTAGATGCATCAGGTACAGTGTGGTACAGGTGATAATAGCCCTTCACAACAACAGCTACAAAAGTTATCTCCTTCGCTAGACTGGCCGAGCTCTAGACAGATGCAGTAACATCCTCGAGCACGCCGCAAACTCGCACACAGCTCATCAATGCACTTCTCTCTCAGACGCATCAGTCAGCGTCCACTTACATCTCATGCCCAACGGCCATCACCGCCCGACGGCCACCCCATCACCTCCACTCCTCCACTCCGCACGAAATGACTAACGCATGCCGCGCTTCGTCAGCGTCTCGGAGCCTTGATTCTCGTCCTACTCAGCCAGTGTCGACGGCTTGCTTCGCTGAGACGTCGCTAGGTTGGGACATTCTGGTATCTCGCAAATGCACTGATCCGCCGAGGGCTTGCTAATGCACTGGGATCTCGCTGATCCAGAGGGTTCTCGCTCCGCTGAGCCTAAGAAGCCACGAGGCGGTAAGGCTGGGAGTTTGGGAAAGTGGGAGCTCGCTGCGCTCGCTCACTCCCCACCCCCGCTCCTCCTCCTCTTAGCAGGAGCCTTAGTCTTGCTCGCCGTAGTCTTGCTCGCCGTCTTCTTAGCCGGTGCAGCCTTCCGCGGCGCCTTGCCAGCCGTACTACTCCTCGTAGTCTTAGCCGCGACTCTAGGTTTCTTCTGCAGTGGCTCATCCTCTTCAGAGCTCTCGACGATATCGATTGGGTCCGTCGTAGTGCCGGTGCCCTTGACGCTGACTGGTGTCGCGTTGCGGGTCCGCTTGACCGGCGCAGGCGGCGGAGGCCCCGGAGGCGGGGCAAGTTTGGGCTCCTCGTCATCCAGCGACGGCGCGTAGAGGATCGTCGCGAGCTGTCGAGCGCTCACCGGCTCTCCCGCGGCCCCGTTGCCAAGGTTTCGCTCCGAGGACGCATAGTCCCACGGCTCCGGGTCTGAGGAGAGGACAGGCACCTCGTCCCGCGTCAGTTGGGGCTTGAAGAGCGCTATCGGGATCGAGGCTGTGTCCTTTAGCGGCTTTGTGGAGAGGAACACGTCGACGTGCGCTGGTGTCTCTAACGGCGTCAGGTGCTCCATCATCTCCCAGGGGCGATCGTCTAGCGGGATGCCCTCGCCCTCGGCGACGTGCGAGCCGCTCAGCGCCATGGCTCTGAAGGCTGGCGGTGGGCGGGGCAGAGCTGAGGCGAATGACGGGTGAGCTGTCAGGAGGTCCTGAACCGCCGAGGTTGACACTTCGTACGAAAGAGCCTGGTACACTGCCGCGAGAGAGGACGGAGGCGTAGAGTCGACGAGGTAAATGAGCAGATCCCGCATCGTGTCCAGGTCTGTGTAGACCTCTTGCGATCGGCCGCTCAAAGCCTGCATGTCAGTTATCAGACACGATTGGTTAACTTACAACTGCCAGGTGCAGGAAGGCCGTATCCAACTGAGCGTAGTCCGGCTTCGGGGCTGCAGTTACGACCGTATCCTGTGACGGCAGGGCTAGTGCGAACCGCAACAGTTTGAAGACAACATGCAGGACACTGCCGGGCTCAGCGGGCTTAGCGCCAGGGAGGAGCTGCACGTCGTCCTCCGACGTGACCTGCCGCTCTATGCTCTGGAAAGCGACAGTGAGGAGGTTGAACAGCCGATCCCTGGCCGCAGCAGTGGCAGCCTCGAGGCGCTCCTGCCGTCCGGCGCTACGGATGACGCGGAGAACCATGTCCACCGCCGTGGCCGTGTCCTCGACCTGGTGCTGATTCTCAGCACTCAGCAGCTGCGACAGCAGCACGCTCAGCCGATCCAATCCAACCGATAAGATCTCCTGTGCGACGACGCTATCGGCGCCGCGGAAGGCTTCAACGAGCAAGTCCATGTCGTCCGGACTCGCCTCTCTGTCCAGACTGGAGCGCACTAT
This sequence comes from Trichosporon sp. DN520, assembly GCA_030347605.1. NCBI lineage: Eukaryota > Fungi > Basidiomycota > Tremellomycetes > Trichosporonales > Trichosporonaceae > Trichosporon > Trichosporon sp. DN520. Next base: position 410,438 of record JASJUY010000011.1, read on the forward strand.
TCTTGCAATCTGCTGCCGCGCCTCGACCGGCTCGTCGTTGTTCGTGATCCGCATCGTGAGGCGCTTGAACTCGACACGCATCTCGAGCACGACTCGCGTCCACCGCCACGCACTGTATCGCGCCCCGCGCTCTATCGCGAGGCTAGTAGACGACTTGTCCCGCGTCGTGCTGTCCGACATCATCAGCTTCAGACCTTCCACCATGCCCGTCTCCAGGCTGCTGTCGCTCGTCCGCTTGATCCAGTCGTTGGACAGGAACGAATCCTTGAGCCCGTCGAGGTTCCGGAAGGCCGCCGTCTTGAACTGCGGCAGGGCAGCGAGACCGCGAAAGATCTCCCCGATCTGGGTCCGGATCTTCTCCGGCACCACCTTGGAGCGCTCCAGCACGACGAGGACGGGGAGGTGCGAGATCAAGCCCTCTACCTTCGAGGCGTGGAAGACAGCGGCACGGGCTGTCTGGACAATGTACGCTTCCCGCAGGTTCTGGGGCGGCAGCGTCTTGTGCGCGGTGCAGAGAAGCAGCTGCTGTGTCATCGTCACGGCCCAATCGATGGCGTGAGTCCGCTTGGTGCCGAGGCGCGGGTGTGCGGCCGAGGCAAGCGTGGCGGCGTGCTTGAGCTCCGGGAAGACGAGGCGCTCAAGCAGCACATGCGAGCCGAGGCGGCGGTTAACCACAAGCTGGAGCAGCAGCCGAACAACGGGCGGAACGTTACGCCGGCCGAACACCTCTAAGCGGGTCGCTACAACGAGCGTGTCGAGCCACGCGGCGACGACTGGCCGCAGCGAGCCATCGCCGGCGACGTCCTCCACCTCGCAGATATGCGCCACGGCAGCCATCACGGCGTCCGTCTTGCTGTTGTCCGCGGTCTGGACAGCCTCGATGAGCGCCGCCCACCACTTCTCGGACCAGGTTGAGAACTTGCCGTGCCGCGTGAACATCTTCGACGACAGAGCTGATGCCTTGGCCGCATCGCCCGACATGATGATCTGCTTGAGGCCCTGCAGACTTTGGTCCAGGTCGACAGGAAAGGCGGGCGTGGCAGGTGACTTGTGGCGGTGAGCTTCGCTAGCGGCGCGGACCTCCTCCTCAGCATTCGGCGGCACTCGGTTGTGCTGCGCCAGCATGAGCAGCACGGCAGCCAGTGGCGGGAAGAACCGCCCCTTGCGTTGCATGACACGGAAGCGCTCCATGAGCGCAGTGGTGATCTCGTTCCACCGATCGATACACGTCCACACGTCGGCGTGGCGCTTGATGGCGTCCAGAATGATCAAGAGGATCTCTTCGTCCTCTGTGCCTACGATGCCCTTGACAAGGAACTGCCGTCAGCTCAGATCCCACACTTAAGAAGCTTACGTCGGTAGTGGTCGAGTAGGCCCAACACTGGTTGAACACGTTCATGATGCGCGCAAACGTGCTGGCGCTCATCGGCGGTTGCGAGCCTTGTCTGCAATGTCAGCTACGTGGCACACCCAGAAGCTTACCTCTTGAAGGCGTTGACGGCCGCTGCAAACATCCAGAATCGCGTCTGCACGAACTCGTACCGATTCAGGCTGGCAGCAGAGGGAAGCTGGTAGTCGATCTGCTCCTTGAACGTCGCACTTCGCCCGTAGCGCTTCAGCCCGAATATCTCGGGAACGTATTCCTTGAGCTCCTGCTTGAAGTTCTCGAGGGTTGCATCTTCTTCCGCCTGTCCTCGTTCCCGTTCGCGAGGGTCCGCGTCACCGCTAAGAATAAGGCGACGCTGGACGCACAGCTCTTTGCTCTCGACAAAAATGGGCATCGCTCGCAGGAGCTCGAGGTGATGTGATGGTGGTCCAGTGTTACTCCGCGCGCTGTACCCGACCGCGATCAGCTTGCGGATATACCGCCCGTAGGAGAACATTCCCTGTCGTGTCATCTCGCCAAACGCAATACCGATGGCGAGGACGTTGTCTGGGCGCTTGGCTGCCGCGCTCGTATCCAGCCACTTGTAGAGAATGTCGAAGAAGTCGAACGGCTCTGATCGCTGCTCCTCGTGCCACTCCTGCCACTTCTTAAGCAGAGTGTACACGGCGTACGGCCGGTGTATCCCAAGCTGGTATAGCCCCATGGCCCAGTTGACAAGAATGAAGACCTTCTCCTCCAGCTTGGCAATGTCGATCTTGGGCGACGTCGGCGCACAGGGACCATTGAAGTACGACTTGCACAGCGCCGCCATGTCCGTCTCGGCTGCTATTGAGTCGAGCTTGTTCACCTCGACCATCTGCTGTCGCCGCGGGCTGGCTCCGGCATCAACAACGGGCGGCGTCGCAACGAGCGCCTCGTTACGCCGCACGATGTCCTGGAACACCGGTGTCGTGGAGTCGAGCAGCTCGGTGAGCCGCGCAGAATGCCGCGTCCACGTCGCTGGTGACAGAATAACCTCGGGGTTGCTGTCGTACAGTGCCTGGATGATGTTGATAAGCAACTGCTCCACCTTGGCCATCGTCTCCCGGGCGGGAGAGGCGCGGATCTCGTCGATCTTGGCACAAGCAGCGCGGACACAGTGCCGCCCGACAACGACGTACTCAGCCACATCGACGAGGTTGTCGTGAATGAGCTGGGAGACGAAGCCAAGCTGCGCCAGGTTCGCGGTGCCCAAGAAGTCGCTGAGCCACTGCACGAGCAGCCGAGGCGAGATCAGTCGCTTCCGGTACAGCTGGTGCAGGAGCTGGTTCGAGTACTGCCACTTCGCGAGCCAACGTGCCCTGCTCTTCTCGTCGCCCAGCACTCCGGTCGGCGCTTTTGGTGGCGGGGGCGCACCTGCCTTCGCTGGTCGGGCAGGCAAGACCAGCTGGCCGAGCTGGATCCGTAACCACGCCGTGAACGCATTTGTAAACTCGCCGGTGTACCAGTCGTTGCTGTTGAGGGGAGCGGCCGAAGGCGCCGCCGTCGCTGTCGAGCTCGGCGTTGCCGCGGCAGGTGACGGCGCCTGTACGCCGACGTTCGCCGGCTGAGCTCGTCCGCGATGCGTCGTGATCTCGTTCGCTCCCAGCACCCTGATGAACCACAGCGCTCTGTCGATAGGTATCGGGTCTGACGGCGGCTTCGGCCCCTGTGCTGCAGCGCCGGGTGTTGGTCGCACTGTCGGCTGCGGAGGGCAGAACATTGTTTCGAGCAGATCAACCCCCTTGAATCCGTGTGGGACGGGAGTGCGCATCAGTCGGGTCAGCGGGATCGCCGGGTTCGCTAGCTCGGCGAGAAACTGGAGCCGCTTAGCGTCGTTATAGGTCACTCGCACCGGGATGCGAAACACTCGTTCTCTGCGAGATGTCAGTATAGCCCTGTGCGCCTTACACCGCCGATCAGTACTCGGACGATACGGTCAGCTCATCATCACGTACGAGAAGGTAGGCATCGACTTGTTGCGCTGCTCGATGATCTGCTGGCCCAGCTCCATGAGCTTCTCGAGGCCGCCGGACTGGAGCTGCTGGAACACTGGTCCATGCATTGAGAAGCTCTCAGCCTGCATGTAGTTAGCGTCATGAATGCCGATCGCCCTCTGACTGTCGAAGCAGCTTGGCTCCGTTCAATACGTACCGTGACGTTAACTGCGGCTTTTGAGCTGAAGCCGCTCTTGACGAATGACTCGGGAAGCTCATCTTCCGGCTGGCCATAGCCCGGTCGTGACGGATAGAAGTCGGGGTAGCCTGGAGAAGGTGGTCAGTGTCCGGAGCTGGTAAGATGAAGCAAGTGAGGCTGGGTGAGTGGCTCGGGATAGCCAGGGGTCGAGCTCTGAGGCTGAGGCTGAGCTTTGGCTGGCTGGCTGGGCTGGGCTGGGCAGGGGCAGCCTCCTGTCTGTTTGGGATGCGATTGTGAGCGGAGCTATGGCTTACCGAGGTCTGCGCGCGAGTTGAGGACGGTCCGCCATGCTGGCGGGGGGAACTCTTCGATGGGTACGGGGTCTGCGAGGGGCCCTGGGTCGGTGGTGTGAGTGCCGTTTGAGCGACGCCTGGTGGTGGTCTTTGACGAGTGTGTGGGATGACTGGTGCGGACACCATGGCCTGGATATTGTCGTGGGGGCATCCTCGCTCGCGGTGGGGGGGAAGAGACTAGGAGAAGAAACCCATGGGCTCGGTGACACTAAGTAGAGTAGAGGGGGTCGATGGGAGACAGGATGATGAACAGAGAAGCACAAGTAGTTGGTGGTGTTCGTAGTAGTCGTGGTCGTTGGGTGTCGGCGTCGCGGGGACGACTTGACTTGACCTGCTTGGTTCGAGCTAGAGCAGGCAGCGAGCGGGCGAGCGAGTGACTGCGACTGGAGGTGTGACTGTGGACTAGAGTGCATGAATCCAGGCACGAGACCCCCGGACCCTTACCCTGGCTGGGGCTGCGCTGGGGTCAGTGGTCATCTGGTCTATGTAGCTGGGGCTCTAAGCCCTAATGTGCCCAATCCTAATGACCCTTTACATCCATTAGCCGCTAGCCTATAACCTTCGCCGCTGCAATACACTTTGGCTCCGTCGACGGCGTGCCCGCTCACCGTAGACGCTCATGCGCTCATCTCATCTCGGCGACCCAGCCAGCCAACCAGCCCCGTAACGTGATCCATCTCACAGCCGCCGATTCCCGACTGACTGACAGACAGCCCTCCATCCGTCATCACCATTTCTCGGCATCATCACTAGCTTGCCGGCGCTACCTTTCTAGCATTCCATTCAGCCCATCGCATCTCTGATCAGCAACCCGCGCGCCGCCGACACTCCCGCACCACTTGCCCGCCATGCCGATCGAGTGGCCCTCCGCGAGCGCAAGCCAGAGCCCGCCCAGCGTAGACGGCGACAGCAGCGATGGATCTCTTTCCTATCCCTCGAGTGAAGCCTCGTTCGACTCCGACGACCAGCGGGCCCTCATCCAGGAGGAGTGGGAGGAGAGCATGCGCCAGCTCGAAATGGTCTTCAGCGTCATCCTGCTCCCCTTCCTTGGAAAGTGGTGGGGACGCAAGTTTGCCTTCTGGGGTGAGTCCGAACACATCTGAGAAGCATGAGAGCAACGAGTAGCCCCTTCAGCTGCAACAACCTGCAGCCTACAAATGTCTTGGGATGGGTCCCGAGATTCCTCATATCTGGTTGCAGATGTGACGGGTGGAGAAGCTCAAACGCTCCTTTACGGGATCCAAGCTGACCTTCCAGCCCTCGATCGCTATAGGACGCTCGGCTGGACTCGCCAGTTCTTCGGCCTCGCCGCCGTCGCCAGCACCAGCACATTTTAGAAGCATCTCGACAGTAGCGCCGACAGCGCTGCCAGAAAGAGACATATTAGGACAAGTTCGACCTCACCTCACTCAGCAACGGACACAGACCAGCAGCAGATTGTATCAGAGCATATATGCATAGATTGATGGACATGATGGAGTGCTATGTGTGATTGGTGAAGAGGAGGGATGATGTCTGTCTAGTTTCTAAAGCGCGGTCTGCCTTGCCAGACGGCGCTTGATGCCTCGCGCCTGCTTGACGAGCTGCTGTAGCGCGCGCTTGTTCGTCTTGAATCCCCGCGCGTCCATGTCCTGCAGGACCTCGAGCGCCTCCGCCTCGCGGCCAGAGCGGAGGAAACCGCCGAGAACGATAGCATAAGTGTCGGCGTTGGGCACGATACCCTCGTTAAGCATTTGACGGAACAGGCGGAGGGCGAGTGGTGTCTGAGCCTGCTCGATGTCTCTTGTCGCCGAGCGGCGGTACTCGTTCCGCGCACTACGATCGCCATCAGCGACGACGCGGAGCAGCGCATTGTAGCCGACAATGTTGAAGCGGATGCCCTGCTTGTTCATCCGCTCCATTGCACTGAAGCCGTCCAGTACCCAGTTGCCCCGGAAGTAGCCCGTGATCAGCGCCGTCCAAATGAACACTGTCATCTTGACTCCGCGCCGCCGCATGTCCCGGAGCACGTCTTCTGCCGCTCGAAGACCATCGCGCGTCCCCTCTGCCGCCAGGTCGGAGATCAACGTCGCTGCCATCCGCTCATTCGGCTCTATTCCGCTCGCCTTCATCGCGTCTAGCGTCTTCGACGCCAGCTCGTGCTCGTCTGCCCGCAGGAGGCCCTGCACGAGCGTCGTATACGTCACAATGTCGGGCTTAAGACCCAGGCTGGCTGAAGAGGCAATCACAGCGTTCATTCTCTTCACGTCCGCCACATGGGCTGCGAACCGAAGCGCAGTGTTCACAGTGATGATATCGGGCTTTGTCGAAAGCTGGCCGTCCACGGCAGCTTGAAAGAGTTCGTCGGCGCGGGTCGCGGCATCACCCCCGATCAAGTAGGCGGCCGACAATACGTGGTTCAGCGCTGCTGCTGGCGGCCAGGATTCTGAAGGTCAGCTCACAATTCAAGTCACGCTGAGCGAGAAACGTACCAAGCTCCTTCCCAGATTGTCCCTCCTCCGCCAGCTCCTTCTCGTACAACATCTTGCACTTCTGGTCGGCCACGAGCTCGTCCCACGTCTTGAAAAGCTGAGCATCGGCGTGATACTTGCCCAGCACGCCCATGTACGTCATGTAGGTCTTGAGGTCGAGCGCCACCTTCTCAGCCTTAGCCTGTTGCCACGTCTTCACAGCGGCAGGCAGGACATTTCGCTTGTCCTTTGGCTTGTCCTGTTCATAGTCGCCGGCCGTGCTGAGCAACACCTGCAGCACGGGCACCGGCATCGGGCTCGGCACCCGTTTGAGTACCTCCTGGCCCAGTTGCCGCAGTGCTTCTCGGTCTTCTGGCGATGTTACGGCTGTCGGTCGCCAGCGGGCGGCATGAAGAAACTTCGCCAAGACTTCCCCGCGAGGAAGGCCCTTCGGCGGCTCCTTGCACCACAACTCCCACATCTCCTGCAGCGATTGGATCTTCTCCCTCTCGCGGAACCCAAGTAACGTCGTCTGCAGAGCATCGGCAGACGGTGGGAAAGCCAGTGTGTTCTGTTCCGGGAACATGCGCATCACCATGGCCTCATTCTCCTCTGTCAGAGCGTTCGTTTTTGAGAGGTAACCCTTAACTGTCGACGCATGGGGAGCTTGAACAGAGAGGGTCGGGTCGTCGGTTCGGCCAGCCGCAGAACGCAGAGCTGCCCAGGCAGCCGCGAGAGGAACAGTCAATCGCGGGATCTCCAGGAGAGCGACCTGCGACTCGAAGCTGTCGAGGACGGCATTTAACCGGTCGGCATCTCCGCTGCGCGACTCGTACAGTAACCAATCAGTGTACCGCTCGTTGATCGTCGAGACCTTGTCATTCGAGATGCTGCGTTGCTTGCTGATACCCTGGGGAGACAGACAGCATGCTGCCAAGGTAGCCGACAGATCCGGTATGCTCTCCAGCGGCACTGGTGATGTCCTGTAATGCTGTGACAACTCTGTAGCGATCAGCCGCAGGTACGGGTCGAGCACATTGCGTTTTGATGGGTCGAGCAGCGGTACAGCAGCAGCGAGGATCTCCGTAGGCTCTGGTCGTCGGTCGCGAGCACTCGAGCTAGGAGGGTTGAGAGCCGCAACGAGCCGGGCCTTCAGAAAGGACAGGGAAGGCTCATTCGGGAACGCCTCAGCCTGAGGAAGGTCAGCTATCAATATGTGCCCCATTAACTTACGCCTAGCCGCCTTGTCCGAGCAACAGCTTCCCGGGCGACTGTGTATGAGCGAACGCTGACCGGTCGCCTTCCGACCGCAACAGCGGTGTGGACCGAGCTGCTCAGTCGTCGCAGCATCGGCCTCGAGGTAGTTTTGGGTGAAGTGGTGACAGCCAAGATCACGGTCCGGGTCATTTCCGTCTTTGCCTATCGGTCGTCCAGGAACGGTTCGCGCGGCATCTAAATTTCCGAGCCAGCGGCTAGATTCCACTACTGACGTCGAGGGAAGATTTGTTTTCGATCACCACACCATCGACAACGAGCTGCAATCATGCCCGGAAATCGCAAGATCACGCTCAAGAACATCAAGGGACGAGATGGCGTCCATCCTGGCTCCAGAAAAGGTTGGTCTCTCGAGCTATGTGGTGTTCACGTGAAGCTGACGAGCAGCCGGTCAAATCACCCGTGCTCATCTGCGATCAGCAAAGCTCCAAAAGCAAGCGAAGGCGCGCAAGGATCTGAAGGTTGCTAAGCGTAAGTGTTATTGGATGAGGGAGGTGTATCAAAGCTGTTCTGGCTGTAATGAAGACTGACAACAGTCTTCCGCCCGACATTCTTCCACCACGCTCTGTCCGGTCCCGAGCCGCTGAGCCTTCCCTCTCTGCGCGCCCTTGTGTCCGACGTTTACCTGACCCGTAACGATGACAGGATCAAGGAGCTCGAGGCTGAGCGCCGCCCGGGCCGGCCGAAGACGAAGGAGCACATGGAGCTCGAGGAGATCCGAAGGATTGAGGAGGCAGAGTGGGAGACTGGCTTCGGTAAGTCAAACAACGCTCTGCAATAGCTAACATGCGACAGAGGTCATCAATTTGACGGACGGCCCGACGACAAGACTGATGTGGTCCTGGCACGAGAGCGGCACCAACCTCACCTACTCGCACGTTGACCTCCTCCCTTTCATTCGTATCGCAAAGGACACGCCGGATGTTGTCGTCGTGTCAAAACCAGGCAAGGTCGAGAACATGGGTCTGGGTAGCGGAGTTGAGGGGGAGGGCGAGGACTGGACAGCGAAGTCGAAGGACGGCGAGGACGAGAAGATGGAGGCTTAATTTTCCTGTTGTACTACTACTTTGACACATATGCATATCGTCTTGCAAGCGCCCACGCTGCTGCATATCTGGCCTACTCTCCCAGCGTCTCCACGCTGCATGCATGCACGCGTATTGGCATGGAAGCTCGGTACTCACCATCATGTGGAGACATGACGATCGCCACCGATATTTTGCTCCCGCGTGCGGCGCGCGATCCAGTGGCAACAAAGTCAATCATGACCTCTCGTTTCCGACCGCACCATCCAACACCGCGAGCAATCCACCATGCCGCCAGCTCCGGTGCGGCGGGGACCCGCTCCACAGCAAAAGCTGCCAAAGCAGCGCTACTTCAAGGGCAAGCCGGGCGCAGAGGTCAAGTCTGACTCCGACGACGATGACGAGGAGGATGTTATCCTCCCGACGCGCACGACAGCGCCGAAGCTCGACCCGAACCTCGTCGCCGGCGGTGCGGGCAAGATCATGAAGCTGGAGAGCTCGATCAAGATGGACTTGAGCAAAGCCAAGATCGGCGATGGCGGTGTGAAGCATGGTGAGTCACTTCGCGTTGATATGAGCTGACACCAGCGATCGGAGAGGAGAGCGACGAAGAGAGTGACGAGGAAGAGGAAGTCAAGCCGTCGTTCATCCCCAAGCCCCCGGATGAGTCTAGCGAGTATGAGACAGACTCAGAGGAAGAGTCGAGCGAGGAGGAGGAGCCGCCAAAGCCGGCTTTCCGACCCATGTTTGTTAGCAAGTGAGTTTGGAACTTCGTCCTGTAACTGACGCCAGAAATGCGCGGAAGACAGTTACGGCCGGCCAGGCTGAGAAAGAGGCTGAGGAGGCTGCAAAGCGTGCAGAAGAGGAGCGCGAGCAGCGCAAGCTGGACTCAAAGGAGCTTGCCGGCGAGACGATCAAGCGCGAGCTCACGGAGAAGGAGGTGTCGAACGACCTCATCCCGGACGTCGACGATACGGACGGCCTCGATCCTGAGGGAGAATTCGACGCATGGCGTGCGCGTGAGCTGAAGCGCCTGCTGCGCGACAAGGAGAAGCAGGCGGAGCTCGACCGGGAACGGGAAGAGATCGAGCGCCGACGTGCGATGCCAGAGGATCAGCGCTTGGCCGAGGACCTTGCCTTCGCCGAGGAGACAAGACAGCGCGAGAAGGGCGAGATGGGCTTCCTGCAAAAGTACTACCACAAGGGTGCTTTCCACCAGGACGGCGACGACGAGCTCTTCAACCGCGACTACACTGCTGCTACCGAAAACGCCGTGGACATGTCTGCACTTCCCAAGGTGTTGCAGGTCCGCGACTTTGGCAAGGCTTCACGCACGAAGTACACCCATCTCACGGATCAGGACACGAGTCAGGGCGGATGGGGAACGGCGCATCAGCGTTTCGGTCTGCCTTCAGACTATCAGCAACAGCAGCAGGGGTGCTGGAACTGCGGCGGAAATCACAACCGAGCTGACTGCCCTATGAACGAGGTCGACGAGAATGCCCCGAACTTGGTGGCTGGATTTGACATGAATAAACTCGACCCGAAGAACCGTAACAAAGGCAAGAGCTTCGGTCGCGATCGTTCAGGCGGCAGTGGAGGCGGCAGATCGTTCGGCACCTCTGCGAACAGCAGCGCGCTCGGCGGCTCGTCCCGCTGGGGTAGCGGCGGAGACCGCGATCGCGACCGTGACCGAGGAGAGAGGGACCGAGACCGTGATCGAGATGACCGGTATGGTGGAGAGCGGCGGCGGAGAGACGAGGATGACAGGAGAAGCAGCAGGTACGATGACGAGCGAGAGTCGAAGCGCTCGCGCTACGACGACAGCGACTCCGACCGAAGGAGGAGGCATAGTCGCAGCCCCCGCCGCGAGCGGGACGACAGGAGGGACAGAGATCGCGACTACGATCGGCGGAGAGAAAGAAGTCGCAGTCGGGAACGACGGCGGTAAGGCTGGCGCCTTGCGAGCACTACGAGTCGAGCGAGGTGACTCAGCAGCACACCAATGCATAGCCATGACATTCTTTACCCAATATGCACCGAGGAACACCGATGTAGCCTCTTCACCACATATCAGTCGTCGGCGCGTCGGCCGTGCAATTCCCAGCTTCATATCTGCCTCCACCGTATGATCAGTCGGTACAGCTCGGCGATTCACGGCCCGCTTTCCCGGCCCCATGTGCCCACTCGCACCCACCCTGCGCACCCCGCATGTCACCTCCACTCGCGTGCTGCTTATAATCATTTCCCCAACGCAACATCGGCCAGCACCGCCAAGCAGCATGTCGAACTTTCTGAGGACCGGACGCAAGATCGTCGCCATCGGGCGCAACTACGCTGACCACGCCAAGGAGCTTGGAAACGCTGTTCCCAAGGGTGAGCTTCGACGCCGCGATCGAGCGGAAGTGGGCAACTCACATCTCCCCCTCGCCAGCTGCATGACCTAGCTTTCGTCCAGCTGACCCTCAGAGCCCTTCTTCTTCCTCAAGCCGACCTCGTCGTACCTCTCTCCTGGCGAGAACATTGAGATCCCCAAGGGTGTGATTGCGCACCATGAGGTCGAGCTTGGTGTCGTGATCGGTAAGGACGGCCGCGACATCCCCGCCTCCAAGGCTTCGGAGTACATTGCCGGCTACACCCTTGCGATCGACATGACCGGACGCAACATGCAGGAGGCTGTCAAGAAAAAGGGACTGCCTTGGGCTGCCGCCAAGGGCCTGGACACCTTCTGCCCCGTCGGGTGAGTGGTGACTGGCGACGAGGAGGCACATGTCATTGACACTGCTCCGGAGCGAGTGACTGGTGACGGGGAAGCACATGCCTTTGACTTGGCTCCCAGGAGAAGGCGCTACGACATTGAAACTGCGGAGCTGACAAGAGCAGCAAATTCATTCCCGCCTCGGAGATTGCCGACAACACGAACGTTGGCCTCGAGCTCACCATCAACGGCGCCACTAAGCAGAAGGGCACGACCGTTGACATGATCTTCGACATCCCGCATCTCATTGAGTACGTTTCGGGCATCATGCGTCTGCAGGAGGGCGACGTTCTGCTCACCGGCACTCCGGCGGGTGTCGGCCCCGTCAAGCCTGGAGACAAGGTCGAGGTCAAGATGACCTACCCCGGACTCGACGGCAAGGTGCTCGACGAGTGGAGCGTCGGTGCTGTTGAGCGCAAGGGCAACTTCGAGTTCAAGGCTGCCCTCTGAGAGACATGATGCATCAGATAGAAGTCATATGCAGCACGATAGAACGCGGCTGGAGCATCATCGATGCTTGAACCCCCCAAGGCCGTTGAGACCACTGTTACTGGGCGTCGGTACTGTGCGGTCGTTAAGTGGGGGTGCCACTTACGGTGCAAGCCTCGCGACGGACCTCCCGCTTCAACGTGTGCCCAGCTTCTCTCTTCGAACCATCCCTCTTCCCTCGTCGCAGCGGTCATCAGCATCAGCAAGCACCTCGCGCTGCAATCCACTCACTACCAGAGGCATAGTCAACGGCTGCCTGAGTTCCGGCACTTTTACGATACGGGTGCCTACCGTTGCCTCGTCTTAACGTTTCATTCGTCGTCCATTTCAGCTTGAGCCTGTTGAGTACTCGCCTGTGAGGTCAAGCACCGAGTCATCACCGTCAGGATGGGACGCAGTGGTCGTGGATACGGCCGAGGCGGCCGTGGCCATGGTCAGTTTGAGGATCGCCACGGTGGCCACGGTGGCCATGGCGGCGGCGGCGGTCACGGTCACGGTCATGGTCATGGTCACGGACATGGTCACGGTGGTCGGGGTGGGCATCATCGCGGACGCCACGGACATGGCGGGCCGCATCACCAGGAATCTGACCACGGATGGGACAACTTCGAGAGAGGCCGAGGTGACCGAGGTGCACGCGGCCCTGGCGGATATAGGGGAGGAAGAGATCGAGATGACTATGACCACGGTAAGCACATATTCACAGCATGTTGCGAAAGCGAGCGAATTGAGCATCGGGATTATCCCCAGTCTGAGAAGGGAACGTGAGATCCTGACTTCGATGAGTCAACTCTGAGCTACAACTTGAGACCTGTTCTTCTTTTTCACTTCTCTTGACCGTCCCGAGAACCTGTTCACTTTTGCACTCGTCATGTTTTCAGCGACAATATGAGACGGCGTCTTCTTACACTCAGGGCCGGGCCCCCATCGCCGTAACTTCAGATTGCCTCCTCAGCAGAGGGAAGCGCCCTCGGAGCAGGTCCGCCTCGAACGTCTAGCACGAGAGCGTGTGTCCAGAACTCTGTTCATTCGGAACGTTGCAGTGAGTGGCTGTGTGATCGCTCTTATCGCCCATCGAGCGAACGGCGATCTTCTCCTGGCCCTCAGCACTAACCCACCAGTACGAGACGAACTCTGACGACTTTCGAAAACAATTTGAGCAATACGGCGAGGTGAAGGAGTGGTTCGACGCTATCCCTCGTCGAGGAATGGTGTTTGTCACCTTCGTGAGTCGCCGCAGCTGCCTGCACTGAGTTCGCAAGCTGACAGTCAGTATGATGTTCGCGCTGCGGAAGCAGCTCGACAGGGTGTGATGGGCACGAAGCTGTTTGGACGTCCGATTGATGTGCACTTTTCTCTGCCGAAGGACCATGACCGTGATGGCCCCTGCGATGAGTCAAAGAACAACGGGTCTCTCCTTGTCACGCTCTCACCGCAGCGTCCCCTCGATGAGCGCGAGTTGGGCATGGCCGCTGAGCGATATGGAGCTATCAAGGCGATCAAGCCACACGGCTACCCGGAGCAGCGCGTCATTGAGTACTATGATTCGCGAGCTGCGCGTGACTTCCACGACCAGATGAACGGGCAGTCGTTCCAGGGCGGCACTCTGCGTGTTGAGTATGTATGGGACGAGGGTGAGGTTGTGAACCCTGATCCGGTCATTGCGGACGTTGAGGCGCAGCGGTTCCGCGGTCGCGATGCGCGGCCAGCTCCGCACGAGCGCGGACGTTATGCGCACGGCGCGAAGCCGTATGATCGCCCCGAGCGTCTCGGAGGCGGAAATCGGCTCGAGGAGGCGCGGAAGGTCCAGGATCTGCTCACGAGTCTCGGCGGTGCGCCGGGCATCTCGAGCACGCCGTCGTCAGCGCCGCCAGGCCCGCCCCCTCCTTCGGACTACTGGAGCCGCAAGCCTGACAACGGCTACGGCCCTCCGCCGAGCCATGGTAGTGGCTATCCTCCTGGACCTCCCCCTCCTCCGCCGGGACATGGTCCTCCGCCGCCAGGGCATGGCCCTCCCCCGCCGCCGCCCCACCACGGGCACGGCCACGGTCCACCTCCTCCGCCGCCGCCCGGAGTCCGACCACCTCCTGGTGGTCCGGGCTACACTCCTGCCGGCCCGCCTCCGCCAGGCGGGCCTCCGGGTGGACCGCCAGGCTATCCTCCCGGTCCTCCTGGTCCTCCACCACCTCCGCCGTCCAGCTACCCTCCGTCTAGTCAGTCGAGCTACCCTCCGCCGCCCTCGAGCTACCCGCCCCCAAGTTCGGGCAAGTCAGCGCTCCCAGCTCAGGTGCTTGCTATGCTGCAGGGCCAGCCTCCCCAGCCTCCGCAGAGCTCGCAGCCGGGCTACACGCCGCCCAGTTCGCAGCAGCCGGGCTACACCCCTCCCTCTGGAGGCTACCAGTCAGGATACAACCAGCAGTCGTCGTACGCGCCGCCGCCGCCACGACCGCCCCAGCAGCACTACGACCCCAAGACCGGTGATGTCGGCAGCTTGCTCGCGATGCTGAATCGTGGCTGATCGCTCTGCGAGGACCAGTTTCCCGTATCTCCGTGACACCCCCTGGACTGTGCCGCTCGGAGCCGGCACTTACAACGTGGTACACGCATGACACAATGCCGCCGATACATAACACCTGTTGCTTGTTAGCTTAGACACTATTACGGAAGTTGCAATGTACTCAGTGGCAGACCGAACACTTAGCCCCATTTCCGGTCCGCCTTACGACATGCTTACGAAGGTGGCACTCAGTGATGTTGGAGCGACCTCGTTTCAAGTCTGGCTCATCCGCTTTGCGGATCCGGCGCAATAACGTCGGACAGACATCGGGCTGTGCAATGTCTGTGTGTCGCGATGTGGAGTATCGGACGACCCACTGACCCACGCATTACTGCCCGAAAGATCGAAGGGAGCAGCGATGGGAGCGGCGATAAGGGTGTGGGGAATGCCTGCCACAGGGACCGAGCACTAGCGGAGTCTTCAGAAACCTTACATCCTCCAACACGTCTACGGTCTATGAAACAACCAGAAATGCCTCTTATGATACACGCAGCTCGACCACATGATGTGGCCATCTATCGGGTCCAGCCCACAGATACGAGGGTCTCATGCAGCTTGCCGTTCTTCCTGAGCTCGTCCATGTGCTCAGGCGAGGCGTCGATGGCTTCCCCGCCAACAACCAGGATCGGGTTGCTGGTCAGATCGTGGCCCAGGCGCTTCAGTACGGCGTTCACAGTCATATGATCACGGCGCTGGCGAGTGTTGATCATGGACGGCCGTCGTCCCTGTCCGTGCCGCGAGGTCACGCCCTCGAGCGCGTAGTGCGGCGGACGCTCGCCATCATACCACAGCACGACCTTTGCGCTGTTCTCGTCCACGAGCGACTGAAGCCACGCCCGTTCCTGCGCACTGTCCGTGGCACCGAGGCGCCGTGCACCAGGCGAGCCGAGCAGCATTACGGCGTCCAGGGGCTTCGATGCGTCAACAGCTGGGGACAGAGTTGCGTGCGATGACTCGAGGATGAAGGACTGCAGCGCGAGGAGCTCGTGCGTGGCAGGGAGCGGATGCGGATCCGGCCGATTGGCGCGAGGATGAGCTGCTGTCAGCGAGGGCCTCGCGCACGGTAGATGTAGGGACTTTCAAGCCTCGCGAGGCATGCGCAGCAGCGCGCAAGCTACGGGCCAGGTACTCTAGCGATCTCGTAGCAGTACCGAAATCGGTCGCATCCCGGCTCTCTGAAAGCAGCCACAGGAGTGTGGCCCGAACTCTTGAGAGGCACGGCTGTCAATAACCCGAAGCTACCCATTCCATCTTCCACACCCTCAAACGCTTGTTTTGGGCAGTGCCTGATGCTGTGTATATGCACGCCCTGACTGTTGCGTGTGCTGCAAGGAGGTGCAGTGATGGACAACGAAAACTCACCAGGGGCACGCACACCCTGCGGAGGAGAATAATCTCTGTTGAAGGCCACACGCTGGGTCGGCACCGGGGTAGAGGCGGCTGCGAGTGAAGCGCCATACTTGCTCACGGTAGCGAAAAGCAGAAACGCCGCCAGAACAGCTAGCAGACGCCGGACGGGGAGGGGAACGTAGTACGCGACCTTTGCCTTGAGCATGGGCGAGAATAACGGAGAGAGTAGCAGCGGTGAGCGCTTCTCAGGATAATTTCCAGGAGCGTTCGCGGCCTCAATGTCGATCGGCTTCATGTTGGCTAGCACGGACGAGTGTGCGCGGCCGGACATGCGTGCGTTCGGAGGGCGGGGACGCCGTGACTCCACGTTGACCAGCGACGGGGAGAACACTGATGGAGATGGCTCGGAGAGTGGCTTCTCGTGTAGTGGGAGGGAAACGGAAGATGGTGATGGAGAGAAAAGCCACTTGTGCAGTGGAGAGGACATCTTGACTTCCTCCTTCTGGGTCAACTGTACCTCCGTTGGAGAACTGGCAGACTGGCAGGCAGCCGACCGAGCAGGCGATATGTGGCTTTCTTCTGCGGCAAACGCAAGGATCGTCGGTAGAACTGGGTGATGTGTTTTGCTTAGAGGCTGGCTAAGATTGACACAGACCCTATGCGGCGCACAGAAAAGGCGCCTTTGGCGTCGTGCGGCGTATCGGGGGGCGTCTAGCGCGTGTAGGTTGCTGTGCCGAGGGACGGTCTAATCGGAAGATCGCAGACGGACGTGCGGCGTGATCTGTGTGCGACGGACGTGCGTTCGCCGAGTGTGCGTTGCTGTACGCCGTGTGTGTGAAGAGGAGATCTGAGCGATGCTGTTGCAGCAGCAGCTAGAACGTGAGAAGCGCCGTGTCCTTCGTTCAAGCCTTTATACGAGGATGAACCCATGTCTATAACGTATGCAGAAAGCCACAGACAACGAGGTGCGCAGCATCCCTCCGGCGCTAGTGAGATTTGCTCCATGTTCTCCCAACGGGCGTCAGGTCCTGCGGAAATGGGTGGCCGAGCCTTTGAGATCGCTCAACACAGGCAGAGTCGAGAGCAGGATCGTAGAAACCGCGTTCCTAGTCTTATCCGTATCGGCCCTGAATCGAAGTTGAGCGCGGCGGCAGAGGAACACATTCCACTTCCTGTGCGCGGTTCATGCCTGGCCAGTCCGGCATCAAGAGCTAGGCGCCGCACGAACGGCATCATTCAGCGACGGCGTTGGGGCGAGCAGTCCTTACGACTGCAATACAGACCGATGCCCTAAGGGGCCAGGAGTATCGCTGCCACTCTTGACCTGCAAGGCCTCGAGCCGGTTCCTTTAAAGGATATCAATGGCCTTGAATACCTGCCGTCAGGCGCTCAGGAATAAGCCAATTGGCTACAAATAGCTCCAATTGCTCCTCTAGCGCTATAGATTGTTATCGGCTTTGGGGGCTGGCTTGCGGAACCCTAGATCACAAGGTCAGGAGGGCTCAGGACCCGACTAAACTGCCGATTTGGACAACTGCCACCCAAGCAAACGCAGAATCCCAACCAGGGCTTGCACGCTACCGGCCGCGCTACATGGATAAGCTTCGATAAAGTGGTGACTAGTAGGCTAAGATTGCAGCCATGGCGCTTCTACTCTAGGGTCCTTTGTATTCCAGCTGGTGCAGGCCATCAAAACACTCCCAGTGTGCGGTGTGCGGCGTGCCGCGCGCCTGCGTAGGTCTGTCTTAAGAAAACACCGCAGAAAGCGCTCATCGCATGCAGCGCGAAGTGAAGGTGACTCTCCGCCGCCGACAAAGAGGCAAGCAATCACATGTGGAACGAGCACATGTGCGGTCAGGCGCGTCAAGCTGCTGAGGCGTTCACGTAGAAGCGGATGAGGCCACCGCCAACTGCATGCTCGCGATATCCGAAGAAAAGACATCTTTGAGGATGTTTTGCTCAATTCAAGATGTGGGCAAGGTGTTTGAAGGACTTCAAACTAATCTTTCCAGGACCGAGTCCGAAATTATCTTCGGTCTGATGCCCATCGTCCTGGTACGAGCGAGGCTTGATATTCATTGCCGCCTAGCTCCTTCCCTCCAAACCAGTCCGGCGGGCGACAAAACTCCATCCAAGGTGAAGTCGCTCGGCGTGACCGGAACTGGCTCGTCTATGATTTGCGGCTCAAGCGCGAGAGCGACTGTGGTCAGCTACGAGTTCGGGGACGAGAGCTTACCTAAGAGCGGACGTGCGTGATGGGTGTACTTCTCCAGGAACGTGTCATAGAAAGCCTTCCCTCGTCCGAGCTTTGGTCAGTCTTAAAAGATGAAGTGGTAGCATACCCGGTTGCAGTCTTTGTCAAACGCGACGCCGGGGACGAGAATGAGGTCGAGCGGGGGTGCATCCGCGTCCATGACTGTCATCAGCACCGCCAGGTAATGCACGGCTGAAGAAGAGGCTTGGCTCACCATCTTGCCTCCTTTCGCCTTCGTGAGCGGGATCAAGGCGCGCCTCGCTCGGGTCAAGGATACCCCACTTGTCCAGAGGACATGCCTTCAGGTCGGCTGTGTTGTACAGCCGCAGCATGTGCATGACGGGCGACTCGTCCTTCCCCGGAGGAAGGTAGGGGGTGTACAGCGTCCGGTCCTCTGTACTTGTCAGCTTAGTCGTAGCCATACAGCTCCACCTCAACTCACTCGCAGCCAGTAGATCAGCCACAATCTCGTCCGTCCTCAGCTCTCCCTTCGCCATGCTAAGGTAGCAGCACACGCTCTTCGCATTTTTGTAAAACGGCTGCTCGCGCAAGATCCGGGCGACCGCTGCGGCTGTGCTCGTCAGTCATAGATCCTCAGAGCTGAGCCTTACATTGTGAAGCGAGGTCCGCCTCTGACAGACCCCGGAGGGTCTTGAGCATGCTCTTGCGCAGGGCATGCTTCTGGGCGAAGACAGCAGCCATGTCGTCGTCGTCGCCGTAGCTCATCCGTGCCAGACTGGTGGAAGGAAGGAAGACAAGACGGTTACTTTGTTCCGGTCCGTCACGGAATGCGGGGTCCCCGCTAACACGACGACATTTCCGTTCGAGATTTTGGAAACGGAGATAACATCAAGGTTTATCGGACTAAAACCAACCTCAGAATCCTTGAAAACTTCACGTGCCTCCCGAAGCTGCTTAAGCTGAAGGTGCGCGGAGCTGGAAGCTGTTCGACATGGTTCCTCCGCTTCCGAGGACGGTCATCGTCGACTACTACGATTCATGTGAGCTCCACAGATGCTGCGATGGTGTCGAGCTGACAAATAGACACAAACAATCTTCTGATCCTCTTCACCCAGCTCTACTCCGATGCAGAGGTGCTCCGCAAAGTCGTCGTTATCAAGGCGGACAAGTATGACTGGTGAGTTGCCTCTAGACCCGCGAGAACTGACTCCAGGGATACATTCCGTCGGGAGGTGATTCCCAACACCGACTGTGTTATCCTTTCCCCAGGACCAGGCCGCCCAGACCATCCACCGGTGAGCCCAGCCGATTGAGCAGCGAGCTGATGATAGGACATCGGCTTTGGTCTGGAGCTGCTCAGAGCGCACCCAGTCCCCATCCTCGGAGTATGCCTAGGTCACCAAGCGCTTGGCGTGGCCTTCGGTGGCAAGGTGAGCTTCGAATAGAATACGCAAGCTGACGCGGAGATCATGAAGACGCCAAAGATCACGCATGGCCATGAAGTTCGCGTAGTCCCCGTTACGCCGGCAAAGGGCCTCTTTGCGTCGCCTGCCATGGGCTCTGACCCCTTCAGCGCCGTGGTGTACAATTCGCTGTGCATTGATCCGGCCACCGTCCCCGATGAGCTGGAGGTGACGGCGTGGTCTGATCCGCAGAACGGAAGCGAGCCGACGATTCAGGGGTTGATGCACAAGGAGCTTCCCATCTGGGGTGTCCAGTATCATCCAGAGGTAGGTGCAGCTTCTTTTGCAACGAGTCTCTCAGCTGACATGTAGTCCATCTCTTCCACACGCGGCAAGGAGCTACTGAACGCCTTCCTCGAGAAGGTGCACGCATACCATGGCCAGCCTCCCGTCTTCCCTCGACTCGAACGCCAGCTCGTCGCGGCGTGCACCTACCGTGTGGCTTCGAGTGCGGCGCCGACTCGTGCTGCTTCACCTGCCCCTTCATCGCCTACCAAGGCTGAGGCTCCGCGTTATGTCCTCGCCGATGAGACTTTCGGCTGCCTAGGTCAAGACCGGGACACGGCGGAGATCTACGAGCGGATAGTGCGGAGCGATACAGGTCGTATCGGCGAGATCTGGCTCGACGGCAAGAGCGTGAGTTTCTTTGGATATTTCCTCAGCTGACCTTCAGCCATCGCGCCCGACAACCACCTCACTTGCTGCTCCCAAGCTGGTGTTGACGTACTCGGTCGCGACGCGGACAGTGCGCGTGTACGGAGCCGCCGAGGGAGAGATGCGCATCCCGCAAGGCGAGACGTTCTTCTCTCTCCTCGACGGCGCGCAGACCGCCCTCGCTCCGGTATTGGGCGAGAGCGGCGGCTTCCGCGGCGGCTGGACTGGCTGGTTCACCTACGAGATGAAGGCGGAGAGCTTGGCGGGCTACAACCTGCCGATCGGAAAGCGGGGGCCGGAACGCCTCGATGCGGTGTGGGCGTGGGTCGACCTGCTGACCGAGCGGGCCGAGGATGGGCAGTGGACAGCGCGCGGAGTCGTTGCCGAAGGCGGCCGCCCAAGCTCAGTCTTGCTCGACTGGCTGACCGGCCTGGGCGTGACGTTTGGTGTCGGCCAGGCCGACTTCGACGCCTACGCTGGCCGCCTGCGCGATGTGCTGTCCTCACCGCCGCAATCAAGAGCTGAGCCAGCGGCATCCTTCCCTCGCTTCCGTCCGCGCATCACTGGCGAGGAGCACATGTCCCGTATCGATCGTTGCCGCGACGCAATCTCTGAGGGCGAGAGCTACGAGCTGAATCAGACGACTTCCTTCCTTGCCACTCTGAAGGATGACCCATACCCAACTTATCTGCGATTACGGACATTCAACCCCGCCTACTACTCCGCCTTCATCCACTTCCCGACGTTGCCGACGCCGAAGGGCACAGGGCTCGCCGTCATCTCCTCGAGCCCCGAGCGCTTCCTGCAGATCACCGGTGGCGAGATCGAAATGCGGCCGATCAAGGGCACGGCACCGCGCGTTCGGCCAGGTCAGTGTGTCTGCGCCGCTGACCGAGGATGCGGAGGCAAGGAGCCGGGCAGTGAGGCGTGTCTGGCCGAGGGACGGCGTGTGGACGAGCAGCGCGGCAAAGCCCTGTCCGAGGACCTGAAGGAGCGTGCGGAGAACCTGATGGTGAGTAATCGTAGTATGCTATGTTGTCGCTGTGTTGAGCTAACCCCAGATCGTCGATCTCATCCGCTCGGACCTGCTCTCGTGCTGCGTCCCATCGACTGTGACAGTGCCGCAGCTGATCGCGCTCGAGTCTTACGGCGTGCACAACCTCGTAACGACTGTGCGCGGCCGGCTGGCGCCGCACATCGGCCCCGTGGAGGCAACGAAGCGCTGCTTCCCGCCTGGATCTATGACGGGTGCGCCGAAGCTGCGCACAGTGCAGCTGCTCGACGGGTTTGAAGCAGGCTATCCCCGCGGCATCTACAGTGGTGCGCTGGGCTACTTCTCGCTCTGCGGGAGCAGCGACCTCAGCGTCGTCATCCGCACAATGGTGCTCGAAGGAGAAGGTGAGTTGCAGGGTGTGCAGCGCTCTCTCTGAGGATGAAGCTGCGAAGAATTTGTGAAGGACATAGCTGACAAGTGCAGATCTCTCCATTGGCGCAGGCGGCGCGATCACCTGGCTGTCAGACCGTGCAGAGGAGTGGAAGGAGGTTCTGACAAAGGTGCAGTCAGTCGTCGGTCCGTTGGACCTGCAGTCATAGTCCAGTCTCCTGATTCTCGGTTTGTTAGACATATAATACCTTAGTTCTACCTCCCATTCCTCGCATCTTATCTTGAGACATTCGCTTTAGACATTTTGTGTTCTGCAATCTTATCAGATCCGGTCCGCAGACCAGGCACCAGACCCGCTGCGCCCGCTTTCGCTCGGGCATGTAGATCAGTCCGAGGAAATGCAAGCACGGACGAACAAGCCGACGTGGTCAGACTCGCACCCTCATGCTTATCAACACTACCCACATGCTTAATAAGGCCATCGGCGCGGTTGAGGGCCAGCGACGGCGTCTGCGCTCGTATTCGGAAGACACGCCAAGTCTGACCTTGGAGGAATCAGGGCCGCCGGTGATTGCCGATCAGATCGGGGTCGGCGCGCTCCGCCGGCCCCGCGACGTCAGCGTCCCACAAGCGAGGCCGACCCGGCTGTTCTGTATATTACCACACACACGGCTCTGCGCTACTTTCCACATACCAAGTGCTTCCCGTACTCCAATCCCGCTTCTCACGACCGTGCACTCGGTTTCATATTTCGGACTTCTGCTCTCAAGGCAACACGAACACAGACGACACAGCGATATCCACACAACAGAAAGATGACCGCGCCAACCGACATTGCAGCCTTTACGGCCGGATGGGAGAAGAAGTGGGTCGAGAACAACACACACTGGGACCAGGGCAAGTCGCATGGCGCGCTGGTCAAGTTCCTCGATGACAAGGAGGCTGTGGCCAAGGCTGGGATTCCTGGCAGTGGAACTGCATTTGTGCCGGGCTGTGGGCAGGTGAGTACCCATTCTCGAACTCAGAGCATCAGAGTGGTTGTCCGCCCTTAACTCTCTAAGTCTGAAGCGCAGAGCTTAGCAAATGGGTGACTGAAGCTGACACGCCCAGGGCTACGACGTTGACCTCTTCGCGCGCCACGGCCTCGACACCACCGGTCTCGACGTTGCGCCCACCGGTGTCGCGGCGGCTAACAAGTGGCTCGAGGCCCAGCCGCCGCGCGAGCACAAGGCTACTGTTGTCGTTGGTGACTTCTTCACGTACAAGCCCGAGCAGCCCTTCGACCTGATTTACGACTACACCTTCCTCTGTGCTCTGCCTCCCTCTCTGCGCAAGGACTGGGCTAAGCGTATGGCTGAGCTGTCGAAGGATGCACCGTCGACCCGTCTCGTGACCCTCATGTACCCCCTTAATGGCGACCCCAACATCGGCCCGCCCTTCCGCCTCACGGAGGAGGAGTACCATGACCTCCTTGGGGACAAGTGGGAGATTACGTGGGAGCGCGCGATCCCTACCGACGAGAGGAGGAAGGGCCCGCCTGGAGATGAGAAGCTTGCTGTCTGGAAGAGGAAGTAGACTAGAGGTGCAAGAGAGATAGAGGTAAAGGAAATGCATGAAGTATCAATCTAGCTCACGTTACTACTGACGGTGCCATGGCTCCTGATGGACTGACCACCTAGCGTGGCTCGCCCTTCACTGACGACAGCTCGGAGCGCGTACTGAGGTGATGCTCAATGTACGTTGTCCCCGAACCCATGCCGATCTCGGCTTCGGCTGCAGACTCGTCGTCGACCTTATCGTCGCTTAGCAGCTGTCGCAGCTCATCCAGTACGCCGACGCCATAACTCGCTCCCAGGTCCCAACGCAGGAATCGTTTCGCTAGGTCTTCGGCATCCTCGAGCTCCTGCAGATCCCGATCCGACAGCCCGTCGTCGATGAGCTTAGTGATCTGGAACTTGGAGAGGCATTCGCTGATGTTCAGCTGGCGTATACGAGGGTGTTACAGCTTACCTGACCTGCCGGCCCCTGGCGACAACAGGCTCCGGCACTCCCTGCGCGAGGGCGCACTCCGCGGCGTTGGACGACAGAGCACGGCGTGGTCTTAGCCTGGATGTCAGTTCTCGAGTTTGGGGGCCCGCCAACTCACTTGTACAAGTATGTCAGCTGCTTCGCACCCTCGACCAGAACGCTCTTCATGTGGCAGTAGATCGTTGGCAGCGACTCGTCGAGAAACTGCTTCGTGAAGAGCTCGCTGACGTCAGTTACCTAGGATGCTGCGAAAACTGACTGATAGTGCGTGAGGACGACCGTTCGCGGGCGGGCGTCTTTCAGCAAGTGCGTCAGGACGCCAGCAAGTAGGCCAGCTCCGTCACTCGAATTGGTGCCTGCGATCAGCTAACGGTAAGCGCCATCTAGCCTACCTTTGCCGAACTCGTCGAGGATGATGAGAGAGCGGCTCGTGGCGCCACGCAGAGCTTGCGACACTTGGCTCAGGTCGATCATAAATGCTGAGGCGGCCTGCCATCAGGTATCGTCACGTACCGACTACCTACCTTTGACGCAGACTCTCTGGTCTGGATGCGTGTGAAAACTAAAGTCAGCTTCCTTCTGAGGAGCTCGAAGCTTTACTCTTGTCGCACAGTCCGATCTCAGCAGTTTGCGCTGGGACAAAGCAGCCAATGTGGGCCATGTACGTTATGAGCGCCACTTGCTTTCCGTATGCAGACTTGCCAGAGCCGTTCGCTCCCGTCACGATCATCTGTAGTCAGCGCCGAGGTGATGTGCCACTTGCCATGCTGCTCAGATCACTGCCGTTGCCGCCGTGGAGCACAGTGTCGTTGTCGATGTATCCTGTTGGGCAGTTGATGGCGTACAGCGGGTGTATGCCCTTCCGGATTCTCAACACCGGTTCTTCCTTCATGATCGGACGGCGGAGATCAAGTCGCTCTGTGGCGTCCGCGAAGGCCAACAGGCTGGGAGTTCAGTCTCAGGGCCGGTGTCAACTCACCAGTCCAGCTCAGCCAGCGTGTCGCTTATAGCAAGGATGCTTTCCTCGACTTGGTCGACTCGCTCGGCCAGCTTCTGCACCCATTCGATCTCTCGATCTGATGTCAGATCGGCTCAGAGAACTTGAGAATGATCTGAACCTATGATGATGTTCTGAAGATCACCGAAATGCTCGTCCAGGCGGTGCATTTCTGGCGTCTTGTAGTAGATGACCTCGTCGGTGCTGAACTGCTGCTCCCAGTCTGGCGACACGGCCTCGATGTCCTGCACATCGTGCGCCGTAACCAGGCAGCCCAGTTGTGGCAGGTAGATGACGTTGATTGTTGTGCAAAACTCTGGTGCCACTCGTGGCGCGAGCGCTGCGGATACGCGGTTCTGTCGTCAGATGGATCTGTCCAGGTTTTCTTACCAGGAGCGGCTCGAGACCTAGTGGTCAGTTAAGAACGAGCTTCATCTAACTGACCTGCATAGTCTTCTCGCCACTGGTCCAGCTCCTCGTCAATCTGGCTGCGAATACAGACACGGCCTTCATCTCGAGAAGCGTCCCAGTCAATCTGCGGTCAGTTGATCACGCCGAGGAGCTAGGAACTTACCAGCCTCACAGTGTCGAGGTGGAACAGCCTCACGGCCTCTGTAAGATTACTGGCGAGTTGTTTGATGACTTTCAGGTTAGCCTGGAGGCCGACGACAACGAGCGCCTCGCTGGTAGCCTCGGCCGCATTCAGAGTCTGTCGTCAGTTCGACCCATTGAAGTGGCAACTGACATCCACCAGGTCTTTCCAGTGCCGCCACGACGCGCGGCCGCTTTTGATCATCCGCAAAAACTTGAGCGGGTTCTTCACACCCTTCAACTCCTTCTTGACCAATTTGCGCAGCTGACTATGCTCTGTGGCGGAGAGAGCTTCGACGGCGTCGTGCCGATCCTTGATCCGGGGAATGTTGATGAGTGGCCGTAGTAGCCATGTGTGCAGCAACTTGCGGCCTAGCGGAGTCTCTGTAGTGTTGAGGAGCGCTGCCGTGAGCTGGCAGACTTTTGTGAAGCTCACAATAGAGAGACAAGCCAGTCATGTGCTGCTTCGAGTGCATGTTTGCGTGTGCCTCGACATCGAACACCGCGAGTGAGCTGAGGTCAGCTTAGAAGAGAAACGCCTAGCACGAACGTGAGAGCATCCTCGTTGATGTACATGTACTGATCGCTGATATCAGCTAGCTTTCCGCGCGCTAGCAGCTCACAGATCCATGCTCACGACCGAAGAGAGGTTGAGCGCCAGTGCGTCTTCCCCCAGCTCGTCCGTCTCATTAGTGATGAGATAGCTAAGCAGGGCACCTGCAGCGCATACCTGTCGTCAGCTTTCGCGCGCTGGCAAAATAAGCTCACAGCAAACGGCGCATGGGCGTTGACTCTGCAACCCATCTTGAGCAGGCTGAGGCGCATCTTTCCCATACCGTGGTCAAGTTCTTCGATGGGTAGATCCGCCGATTCCTCGTCCAAGAGTGCCGGGTTGCCCTGGCTTACAGACCACTCGCTGACTGCCCGCTGCTCTCGAGGAAGGCGGATTGCAGCGACGTAGTGAAGCGCCGCGCTGTGCTGGAACTTCTTTGCTGGTAAGCAGACAAGCTTCGTGCCCGGATAGGCAGTACCTGGAGGTCAGTCAGGATGGGCCCGATTGAACTCACAGAACTCTTCGACGGCACATGTCAGTTTGTCCGGCGCGCTGGTGCTGAGAATGACTTCCTTCGGTCGATACTGCTCAAGGACTGTGAATCAGTTCTCCATTGTGATCGAGCTCCAACTGACGTAGAATGGCGAGGTCCCAAGCCCACGTATCTTTGGTGTCTTCGAGCACCCTCAACGTCCGCGTCTCAGCTTCGTAGAAAGCAGCTCCAAGTGAGCAGGTGGAAGAGCCGTGCAGTGCGAGCGCCTGTGGGGTCAGAGGGGTACAGTGCGTGTTGTGTCTCACCGTGTATTGGTCTTCTCGTTCAAGCTCTGCGTCATCTTCGTTGAGAGAACGGAGAATGGTCGCCCGAGCAATGGTGTTTTCTGGCTCTTGGGAGCGGGAGGAAGGCTGTGCGACTCTGGAGCCTGCTGTTGAGGAAGACTCACGCAGCGCACCAGGGAAGCGAGACGGTCCAGCGACCATGGACTCGGGAGTGACTGGGACCTCAACTCTAGGACGAGTCGCAGGTGGTGGATCCGGCGGTCCGGCATCGTCAACGAGACGAGCTGGTCGCTTGCCCTTACGGTCCATGGTGTGAAGTTGGTGAGGGGAAAATGTGTGTCGCAAGTCAGATGAGGAGTGCAAAGGTGCTCCATCATGTCAGTCCAGTCAGCTTCTGAGTGATCGGCACATTCGGGACAGAGGAAGACACGATCGGCGTCGAGGAAGGCGTCCGCGCATATGTCAGTGTGGCACCGGCTAATGGATACTAATGCATGAAGCCACTCTGGCCTGTGTGGAAATACTGCTATACAGCTGATCGATATGTGCTTTTGTGTTGTTGTGCGGGTTTTTTACGTTGTGAGATGAGAGGAAGACATTAGGTAGTGCGCTGCATCGAGCTGCGTCTGGGGTCTGGTTGCTCTGGTCCTGCGCGAGGAAGGCGGGGCTGTTACGCCTGAGCAGTGTTGAGGACGACTTTGCCGTCCGCGTTATGTGACGGGTCGCTCGCGACACCGTTCGCTGCCGACGCAAAGGCAGCCTTCGCCGCATCACTCGGCGCGGGCACGTTTTCGAGCCCAGGAGGAGGCTTGACGTCTGCCACGGCCGAGGCGTCGTTGGGCGCGGGGTCGGCTCCAGTCGCAGACGGCACCGGCACTGCTCCATTGGGATCAGGTTCGGCCCTTGACCTCTTGCTAGGGCCCTGCTCGTCCGTGATCTCGCCAGCAGATTCACCGGCCTGACATAAGCGTGTACACCCTGGTGCGTCCGAAGCGGTGCCGCTCACCTTCTCCTGCTGTGCTCGCTTTCCCTTCTTCTTCTTTGGAGGCTGTCCGTCAGGGAAACAGAAGGTGGGCAGCTCGGATCTGGAGATGTCAGCTCGATGTCAAGACTTCTGCAGCTCACCGCTTGCAAGGGCGCAGGATGACACTCATGTCCTGCTCGTTGTACTTGTCCCACGACTGACAGGCGAAGCAGAAGCGCTTGCTGGCGTAGTACAGGTTGAGTTGCCGGGGCTGCAAACCGTCCTCTGCGTGATGTCAGCATTCACTCCATCAGAAGAGACGACAAGACTCACTCGGCTTCTTCTCAATGTCCAAACCGATAAAGAAGTTCTTTGTGTACACCTTGGTGTGCTCCTTGTCGGCGTAGTCCTCTTCCTTTCGCATCGCAGCCTCTAGCGGGAGCTCGCCCTGGGACGCCTGGGCCTGCTCCTCTTCGTTCAGACAAATGTATGTCTTTGAGATACCGTTGACCTGGGGATGGGCAAGGAGCACATTGTCCGTCATCTCCAGATCTTGGACGAGGGTTCTCAATCTTGACTCAACGGTGCCGCTCCTGTTTGTCAGCTAATGCGACGACCGCGAAGAAGCTCACCAGTCCTTGAGGTCCTGAGCGCTCGACGCTGAGGCAACGACTTGAACGTATGTTCGGTAGAGAGAGAAGAAGTCCACCGGCGTAAACAGCTCAACCCAAGAAGATCCCGGGTTATTAACGATCTTGTCCGTGATCTGCATCGCTGCGGAGTCAGCTACACAGATTGGTCGAAGCTAACCTCGTAGCATTTCATTCTTGATGATGGTCATCGTCGACTGGGTGATGTTGTGCGTCGAGCACATAGACGGGTACGCCGGTGTGATGACCGGCATCCTGTGGCCCATATCATGCCGGTTTGTCTGGGTTTAGCTCAACATCTGGCAGGTCCAACTCACTCGAGGGTTCCAGACCGAGTGCGTCATGTTCGGCGGTCCAGGATCGATGCGCTTCAGCAGCACCGGCTGAGGCCAGCCCCTGATAAGGTCAGCTCGTCACAAAGAGTGAAAGCTTACCATTGGTAGTAGATCGGGAAAAACTTAGAGACAACAGTCGAGGGAGCCGCGTTCGGATACAGCTGACAGATACGAGCAGTGAGCAGAGCCCAAGCCACACCTCCCGGGAAACCTAACACGTTTGCGTAGATTCCCCTCCCTGTGTATCGTCAGCAGAGCACATCGTCATCCACTTACTCTTGGCCCATAACCTAATAGTGCGGAGTGCGGTGCGGAAAGTGGCGACGTCGGGCACCAGGTTCAGGATCATGTCGGTTACTCGAGGACCTGTATGTCAACCAGGGTGCGCTGTGGAGTACTCACCGTTCAAACTACGCTGCGAGGCATCGTCCACGCCACGCAGAATCTCATCCTTCTCAATGTCGAGCTTGTCGCCAGCCTCAGGGAGGTTGACGCGGGCGAACAGCAGATCTACCTCCACACCCGAGATGACTGTCTTCATGACGGGCACGAACGCCGATTCTACGGCCTGGATGTCAGATGGAGCTAGACTCTTTGGTAGCTCACCGAGATCTCAGTACATGCTGGCCAGTCGCGGAGCATCTGCTGGAACTCGCCAAAGAAGTGCTCGCGATACACATGCTTGGGGCAGACGCAGATGGTGTCGATATCGGATCCCGGACCGTGGACACCGAGCCTGGAGACAGTCAGAGAGGCTCTAGATAGGAATGACTCACCGATAAGAACCGGACGTGTAGATACGGCCGCCGGCTTCGGTGGCCACCTTCTCGCTAAGGCCGGCCTTGATCGATACGTCATGGACAAACTTGGCAACGAGCTGGGCAATGTTCGACAGCAGTTTCTCACTGATTCGTCAGTTTAGTCGAGTCGTCGAAGCTTACCGGACTTTGCGCTCTTGCTCCGACTCGAACTGGTTTAACGCGACAAGGTCGGCCATCAAGGCTGCAGGTCAGTGTCACCCCATTCCGTGGCGACTCACCCTCGCTCGCCTTGACATCGGCTTCCTTAGGGGGATCCAAGCTGATCGGCGGCGTCACACCGAGCATGCGAACTTCCCCATTGCTGACTGTCAGTACAGAGCTATCAAGGGTAGATCGAGAGGTGCACCACGTACCCAGACATGATTGCGGGTAGCTCAGCCGGGGGCGAGCGCGATCGGTGGAGTTAGGTCTAGAGGTGCGAATTTGTCAGAACACTGGTCAAAGTTCTCAGGCTCCGGCAACAGCGGATCCTGTAGGTTGTGCTCTCGCTGATCTCGCTGTTCGCGGGTTGGATACGTCCCAGTCGTCGGAGTGGGAGGACAAGGGAGTCGGTTGTCAGCTGCGATCCGCAGTGTCATTGTTAGGTGTGCGCTCGCCGCAGACTGCCTCCACCGCCGGCGCCGGAAGCAAAACAACACCTCTGGGTGATGTGACCCAGCGTGTGGCGGCACAGCTGTGCGAGGTCGTGTATTGCGATGAGAGCGTGAGAGTCCGCTATGCATCCCACACACTGCCTAGCGGCTGAAGCATGGGCGCCGTGGAAAGCCAAGGCGGCATCCCCGTAGATCCGCTACATGCTCATTGATCCGGTGCCTGCCCTCTCTCAGGATATCATAAACAAAAGGCAGATCTGGAAGCCACATACACACCCGAAGCCCAGCAAGATACTCCGTCCTCTATTGTTTTGCATATGCCCTATGATTCTATGATAATGTCAAGATGATTCCGCTTAAGCGATGACCTTCTGGCCGTCAGTGTCGTGCTGGCGGTCGGTGCCGTCCCACTCAGGAACGACGTAGGACCAGTCGCCACGCTCGACCTTGCCGCGCTGGATGCCAGTCATGGCATCACGGATGAGCTTGATGAGCGGGTTGGACGGGATCTCGTAGTCCTTGTCCTGGTAGCGGATGAGGCTGATCATGGTGACGACGACACCGGTGCCGCAGCCGAACATGCCGACAAGCGAGCCGTCCTGCGATCCCTCGACGATCTCAGCCATCGGGATGTCGCGCTCGACGACACGGATGTTCTTCGGCATGCCGGGAAGGGGGAACTCAGCCTTGCCGTCGGCGTGGTCCTGGAGCAGCTCGATGATGGAAGCACGAGTGACACCGGGAAGGACGATGCCGTTGTCAAGACCCATGGTCGTGAACTCGAGGAAGCCGTCCTCAGCCTTCTTGATGATCCAGACGTTCATGGCACCAGCCTCAGAGATGTAGTGCTGCTTGCCATCTGAGTGGAGCCAGAGCGACATCTGGAAGCCAGGCTTCTTGGCGACCGAGACGGTGCCGTAGTTGGCACCGAGCTTGTACGAGCCGTGGCCTCCGGGCCAGGCGCGGATGAACTTGTCGCAGGCATCGAGCTTGAGACCGGGGCCCTCAGCGGACGAGTAGAGGCCCTTGCCGAGGTTGGCCGAGGTGACAACGTAGAGGAGAGCGCTGCTGGCGTAGGCGTCCTCCTTGATACCGAACGACTCGGACGTCTCGATGATGGTGGGACGAATGTAGAGATTGTCACCGTCGCCCTTAGGGACAATAGGGGCCTCTGCGCACGGTCAGTCCGAGCTCCGATCGGGATTGCCGCTACTCACCGAGGGCAACGAGCTTGGAGAGCAGCTCGAGGAATGCCTCGTTGTCCCAGTCGTACTGTCACAAGTCAGCATTCCATACAAAGTCTCAAACGCACGGGGAGACCAAGACGAGCGGCAGAGCGCTTGAGGCGGTCGAAGTTCTTGTACGGGCGGAAGAGACGGAGCTTGTCTGCGACTGTCAGCTGTGATCTGATTCGAGGTGTTCACCCTCCTCGTCCTTGTAGCACTTCATTCCCTCGAAGCAGGTGACGGCACTACAGGTTAGCTTCTTGTCGCGGCGTTCTGTATGCAACTTGATACGCACTACTGGAGGACACCAGCAAGGGGGTCGAGGGAGAGCTCGGCGCGGGGGACAATCTTGGGCTGGCCCCATCCGGAGGTCTACGGGTATCAGTAAAGAGCTTGCCGCGGCTTTCAAAAGACATACACGGTTCCACTCAACGGTCTGCAAGGTCAGTAAAGGCTATCTCGGCTAATAACGACATACGAGCATGTACCTGCCGTACGCCTCCTTGCCAGGCGCCGGCTGGTGGCTGGGAGACACCGGCGAAAAGTAGAGGGGCGACGCCTTGAAGGGAGCCTGGGACGACATTTTTGAGATCGATACGGATGAAGAGATAGATCCAAGAGTCTGGGAATCGACTGCGACTGTTTTGTGCAGAGAAACGCCTCGTTGAATGCCCAGTGCGATGGGTGAACAGCTCGGCAGGACCTTGTCGACTCGGAATTTCAGTCAGTCGGATCAATCACCCGGAGCCAAGAGGGAAAAAGTCCATGGAGCCCCGGCCCAAGCACGTGGGCGGGCGGCTACCAGCGATGTCAGTGTCGCGCAAGTCACATGACGCGAAGTGTCTGGGCGCTGTGTGCAGGGACGCTATTGATGCTGCATTTGGCTTCGAACTTTGAGCTTCCAAATGCTGGCCGAATCCGGCGGCTGCGTGGGATGAGCGTATGAGCGCCCGAAACTCGGTGTCTGGAAGCAATGGCTGGAGAACAGGGTCGAGGGATCGGCACACGCGGGAATGGGTGCGGCCCGTGAACGGTGGCTTGAGTGCAGACGCGAAATGCGCAGCAAAACCCACATCCCACACCTATGCACCCATGGGTGTTCATCCGTTCAGTGTCGCACCCCGCTGATCCGCTGATCTGTGTGAGTGTGGGTGAGTGAGAGCGCCCCACTCTGCGGCTTGCAAGCTGTTGCGGAGCAGTTTACTACCTCAGGCTCTGTCGATTGTCCCGAAGTCTGAAACACGACTTTTCCTGTGCTCTACACTTCGGGATGGGCGACTGCGAGCCGACGGGCCGCAGGCCACTGGTGTGCCGGCCACAGTCGTACAAGCTTCGTGCCGACCAGTCTTGTCCCCGCAGGCGTGCATGCCTTCGACGCAACGGTAGAGGAATCACCCGGACCACGGCAAAGGTCCGCGTTCCAACTTCCCGTGCCGGTTGCGCCCGCTGTTTTGGTGCATGATGTCCAATGCGAGGAGACGGATTGAGAGGCACTTCTTACCTATTAAAGTTCACGTGTCCTGAGCAATGACAACATACGAGTATTACTGCAGCCCTCAACGGGTTCGCTTCGCCAAGTAACTCTTGCGGGTGGCTCGGACCGCACCGACATGCTTAACGGCTGCCACCGCCACGGCGAATTCTGCGGCCGCCAAAGAATGGGCATGTGGGTGAAGGCGTCGCTTCATTCAGCCCCATGAGTGTATGTTGAAAAGATTGACGGCTGGTAGTGATTTCGAGTGAGATTCAGCGTAAAGTGTGAGTAAGGAACGATGAGTTTGGAGTGTACGAGTGTAGTGCGAAGGAGTGCATCCAGCGCTCCAAGTCGTATGTGAATTACTACGATGATGAGGAGACAGATGTCTACAGCGAGGAAGGCATACCAAGGACGAACGAATGAACGAGTAGGTGACTGGATTGATTGATCTGCGCCGGATGGAAAGTCGCACGGAGGCGGTTGGAGGATGGAGGAGACGCGTCGGCAGGGGACGTAAAAAACATTGCAAACGCGCGCGCGTCTCAATGTGACCTGGTGGAACGGCGCGGCCCTAGATTCATCATGTCTTGCGAGTGTGCGATCGCCCGCCTCGGAAAAGCATAAAGACGCTCAAAACGCCACGCGCGTACGCGACCTGCATTGCGCCGCTAATTCCGGATACGCCGGGGCTGGCGGCTGGGTCGGGTCATCTTAACGTTGCTGCCGTCTCTGCCAGCGTAAAGCTAGGTCAGGACCGTGGCCAGGTCGGCAGAATCCATCGACGACTCACGGCTCGCCTGTCGCCTGCCGTTTTCACCACACGACCACCGCTTGCACAGCTAACCAGTTACCTGAGCGTGCGACCGAGCAAGATGAGCATAGGGTCTGCAGGGCCAATTCCGTATCCGCATGCAGTAGTACCAGGTGTGAGCTTGCGTGCTTGGTTGAGCGAGGACAGGACAGGATCTACCTGCAGCTCGGAATCTTATTGGATCCCCCCTCGTTGATTGTCTGCTGAGTCACCGGCTGGGTGTTGCGTACCTCTGGCGGCGTGGGCGGCGGCGAGCCCCTGGATGGAATCGATAAAATGGTGGAAACATGGAGGGCTCCTTCGGTGGCCACGGTCAGGTCAGGTCAGCTCGGGTTTGAGGGGGTGGTGAGTGGGTGGTCGTCCCTTTGCCCACGCGCCCGGCGGCTAAGGACCGACGCCCAATCCAGAGCTTGGAGGGCAGGTCTTGTTGGCGGGCGACAGACAGCAGAGGGCATGCAGAGGCCTGCAGAGGGCATGCAGCGTGCCAGCGACCCAGTGTTGGGAGGTATGCCCGTGCGACCTGCATGCCAGGAGCACTGGAGCGCTACAGCCCGTAGCCTGCAGCCGCAAAGAGCTAGAGCTAGAGCTGTAGCCAGACTAGCCAGTGAGCCACAACCACGGCCAGAACCAGAGCCAGGACGCAGGAGGCACCAGCACAACAAAGGCGGAACAGCACAGGAACACAGAGTCTCAGGGCCAGAGCGTGGCATGACCCTGCAACCCCTGAAAGCCCTTGCCATATGAGGCTCGGGTCAGCGCTTCCTGCTCGCTGGCTGCCCTGGGTGCCCTGACGCTAGTGAGACTCAGGCATGATGCCTGTGCGCCCCTACCGATCCGCTTCAAGCCTCGAAGCCTCTGTGCTCTGCCCTCGTCTGCGCATGGTATGGCACGGCACGGCACGGCGTGGCATGGTTTTAGAATCAGTCGAGGGCAGAGGACGACCAAGTCTAGTCAGGTATACCCCTGGCTCCTGGCCATCCTCGTTCATTCCCCCCGCCCCCGCCACCCATCAAGTCAACCGTCAAGCTGCTGCCTGCGCTACCTGGCCGCCCTGCTTTGCTGCTTACAGATTAGCTGCACCCAGCAACCGCGACGAGCCAACACCCACCCACCCACTCACTCACCCACTCACACATACACACACCCTCCCCTCACCCCTCACCCCTCACCCCTCACCCCTCACCTCACCCACCGCGCACCCAGCCCGCCCGCCTCACCTGGCACCTGGCTAATCGTCCAGTGACACTGACCTGTCCTGACCAACACCCGCCCGCCGCCCTCGCGCACTTGCGCGCACGCACGCACTCACTTGCACTCACGACTCATCCATTATCCATCCCATCTTCCTTGCCATCCTCTCCATCCATCCATCCTCGCTCGCCCCTGTCCCCCTCCTCCATCTCATCCTCATCTCCGCCTGCATCAGCCCCCGCACACACACCCCGGCACACGGCACGCCCTGCTTTCGCTGCAATCAACCACGCTCGCCCCCCACCGACCGTGTTGACGCTTCGAACTCGGTCACCCCCCTCCTTTCCCCCTCCCCCGCCGCGCGGTCTTGCTCTTGCCATCCACTCGATCCATCCTTTCGTCGCATCTTCTCGTCGACTTTACCACACTCCCCATCGGACCCCGCCACCACCTGCATCATTTGTCGCTCGAGTACGCAAGACCCACGCACTTTGTATCCGCCGGCCAGACTGAAGCGTGACGTGAGAAACCTTCGTCACCTAGGCCTTCAAGAATCATCAACTCAGCAACCCGTGCGCATTGAGTGCAGTGAAGGACCGTTGGCTCTTCACCGCTCCTCTTCTTTTTGCATACAGGGCGCGTAAAGGTCCTTGGAGGGATATCACCTTATTGTCTCCATCGCGTTTGCCTCCTGACCCAGTCATCAACAAAGGCTCCCGCAATATCATTTACAGCGCGCGTCTATTTACTAAGCTCCGACCCTGGCCACCCGACATCGACACCGTCCACACACGCAGACGTATCGAGAGGTCGCCATCGCACCTCTGTTGAATCGTCCTGCCGCTATGACCACCCCACCGCCCTCACTACCATCCCCGGCCCCTTCGTCGGGGTCGTCGCAGACCAAACCTCAATCGTTCTCATCCGTCGTTGCGCTGCAGCCGGGCGCGTCTAACACTGGCGCGACATCACCATCCGGAACCAACAACTCTCTCAGCAACTCCGGCGACGGTTCCAACCAGGCCGATGCTGCTTCCGACTCGCCTCATGACGAGACTCAGCAGACACCAGTGGCCGGACCATCGTCCCACAATTTCGGACAGAACGCGCCCTTCCTGCCGCAGGTTACAGCATCGCCGCCCCTGCACGCCCCGCAATATGTGCCTCCCGCTCAGCACGCTATGGCACCGGACCCCATCCACTCGCTCTCTCTCGCCGGACAGCCGGGAGGATCCGTCTGGTCGCCTGGCTGGCGTCCCGGTCCTGGTGGCCCCGGCCCCTCTTACCCTCAGGGCTATGGTCGCGGCGGCGGATCTGCAAACGGCCACCTCACACATCAGCTTCCCCCCAACCCGATGGAAGCGTACGGTTCCGGCTCAAGGCAATCCATGACTTCGACTCCCGGTGCCGGACAGCTGAACGGCAGCAACAGCAGCCACGGTGGACGCTCGACTTCGCAGCCTGGAGAGCCGAGAGACCGCCGGAGAGATCGCCATCGCGAGGAGGAAAGCCGCGAGCGTGACGACGAGGAAGTCATTAGCACAATTTTCGTTGTCGGCTTCCCGGATGACATGAGCGAGCGCGAGTTCCAGAACATCTTTGCGTTTGCCCAGGGATTCGAGGCCGCGACTCTCAAGTTCCCGTCCGGTTCGCGCCGTGAACCTCAGGCCGCTGCCCTCCTCTCGGAGCTCCAGCATCTTGCAGCCAACCAGGCTAACATCTCCGGTGGCTCGGTTCAGATGCTGAACGCTGAGCATCCCGACCAGCCTCTCGAAGACTCCTTTGGCGGTCTCAATCTGCAGACACAATCGTCGTCCGCTTCCAACACGCCCTCCGCGGCCATCTCTCTGACGCCCTCCGCCCCTACTGGACCCCAACTTGGCTCGGCGATCCCTCCTTCCGTGCCTCCTCGCCGTCAGACGATCGGCTTTGCACGTTTCAAGACGAGGAATGACGCCATTGCTGCCCGCGACCACCTCCAAGGAAGGCGTATCGATCCCCTCACAGGCGCAACTCTTAAGGCAGAGATGGCTAAGAAGAACCTCCACACCAAGCGCGGCCAGACAAACGATGACCTCGTCGGCATGCTTTTGCGATCCGGCCGTCTGAGCCAGCTCGTCACTCAGCAGGCTCAAGCGCAAGCTCTCAATCCGGCCGGTGTCGCCCCGGGCTCTACTTCGGGCCCTGGTTCTACTCTGGCTCCGCCTGGCCAACTCCCCGGTCAGTCCGCTAAGGAGGCCTGGGACGCCTGGCCCTCTCCCGCTCAGGCCAACTCTGATGGCAAAATGGAGAAGCTCCAGGCGCCCAACCTTGGTACCCAGGGTGGCAGTTCTTCGCATTCAGCGACTTCTGGCTCGCCCCCGATGTCGGTCAAGTCGCCGAACGCGCGCCAGACGGACAGCAAGGCTCTTCTTGCCCTCGCCGAGGAGACCGATGACCTCGAGCCGTGGTCTGTCGGTGCCGTTGGAATGAACAGCGTCGGGCTCGACTACCACTCCGGTGCCGGTAACACTGGTGCGCCCCGCTCAGGTCTTGGTCCTCTCTCGCCTGGCAATCTCAACGGCCCTGGCCTTCACAGCGCTCAGCACCCCGGGCTCGGCGGCTTCGGTGGTTTCGGTCAGCACGGCGGCGGCAACTTCGGCTCCAACGTTGGCTACCACGAGGGCGGCATCGACCCCCGTAGCCTCGGCATCGGCGCCAACATGAACCCGGCTGACCAGAACCCTCCCATTAACACTCTTTACATTGGCAATCTTCCAGCAATTTCGCCCCCTACCCACCCTCCGAACTTCCTGGAGGAGTCGTTAAGGGCTTTATTCCAGCGCCGCCCCGGCTTCAAGCGCATGTCCTTCCGCCAAAAGATCAATGGTCCCATGTGCTTCGTCGAGTTTGAGGACATCCCTTATGCTACTCAGGCGATGAGGGAACTCTACGGTAACACCCTCAGCGGCTTGGTCAAGGGAGGCATTCGCCTTTCCTACTCCAAGAACTCGCTCGGTCAGCGAGGCAACTCGCACCAGCAGGCCATGAACCAGTCGATGTTTGGAGGCATCGCCCACACCGTGGCTCTTGCTGGAATGTCTTCCGGCCCTTCCGGTAACCAGATGGGCTCGAACCCCGGAGGCTACGCGATGGCCGCTTCACAGCCCGTTCCGATCGGCCCTCCCAACGCCCAGGGCGGACATGCGAGCAACGACCGTCGTACCTCTGACGCTCCGTCTTCGCTTTCGCCGACGGCTCAGCCGTTCAACATCCCGTTGCCAACGTCGCCGAGATCGCAGCGCTACTACGCACCGGGTGAACAGCGCCCCCCGATCTCCACGGCACCGTCTTCCAGCAACGTTAACTCTGGGTCCGCCATTCCCTCGAAGAGTGATGCTAGCAGCGCCTTCTCCACCTTTGCCCCGTCGTCCGTCGGACAGGGTGGCTTCTCATCCCCCGTCTCATCGCCCATCAGGACGCCGGCGTCTCTCGGTTGGGTCTCCTCTGGTGCCAACAGCAGCAGTGCCAACAGCACCTCGGCCAACACGTACGGGGCGTTCGATGCTTTTGCGATTCCGCCCCATGGTCTCGGTTCGCTGAATGGAGCTGCCAACGCTTGGAACCAGAACTCGAACAACTCGTCCTAAACGTCATTCATCGCGATACCCTCCACGAATACCAAGCAGTACACTTTCTCTCTCTTGGGTCACTGTCACCACACACACACAATCATGTCACGGCCTGAGCCTCAGCTCCAGCCTATTCATATAACAAGCGCATACGCCTCCATTTTTGCACCGTAAACTCAACCATCCATCGTAACCTCGCATCGTAATCAACTTACAAGCGTCATCGCCCGTCACCGGCCGCATACTTTCCCCCTCTACATATTGTCATCTTGCCATAAGCCCCATTGCTGGTGATCACAACAATTGCATCACCCTCATTGCCTCATTTGATTCAACGCACTCCATGCCATTTCTGTTCCGAACTCCGACCTCTTCGTGCATGCATCGCCGCACTCTTGCATGGACTCGTATTATTGCGCTCAATCCACAGACGTTCCATAGTCCTAGCGTAGATCTCTCACGCTGCAGTCAATTTTTGGCTAAGCTGGTCTTGTCCTTTCAAATGCTAGCGTACCGTAGATGATGTATCTGTCCGCAATTGGAGTCACACTTCTATCCCGCTGCAGTGTTGCTTGCGAGCGCATGCAAGTTCCAGGCGCACGCGCGCGGATTGTGCTGACAGCCTGGAGAGGTTGGTGATATGATGTACCGCCAGCCAGCTAAATGTGGGGGGAGCAAAGAAGTTTCAGCTCTTCGAGTTTCTGAGATCGGTCCTGACATCTTCCGACTTTTCCTAGACACTTAGCAACACCCGTCATACGCCATGGTTCGTTATAAGGTTCGCCAGACTCGCGGTACGTACAGGTGTCATGGATCTGCGATAGCTGACGCGATTCTCTTTCCGTCTTTGCCAACGGTCTTGCCTTTCGATCGGACGAACGACTTTTCTTCGCCTTCCCCCGATCTCACACGAATGTCAACTTCGCCGCTTGCGACTGTTATCGGCGTCTGATGATCGCTCTGACAACGATGATCTGACTGCTGTGTTGTAACTCGCATACGGTCACGCATCGGCTACCGTGCTTCCTCGTTCTGGCTTACGGCGTACGAACTGCTCCGTCTCACCGCTTGATCTGACCCGAACGTCGCTATCATTTACGACCTCCGCGTACCTTGTATGCTCGATTTGCTCTAACAGAGGCTATCAAGGTTCCCTGCGCCACGGAGATCGCTGCTCTCCTGATGTGCTTCTCCTCCACGGGCGACATCAGGGCTACCTCTGAGGGCGCGTCCGGTTGTGCCTCGGCGATGCGAAGT
The DNA here is from genome assembly GCA_030347605.1 of Trichosporon sp. DN520. Lineage (NCBI taxonomy): Eukaryota > Fungi > Basidiomycota > Tremellomycetes > Trichosporonales > Trichosporonaceae > Trichosporon > Trichosporon sp. DN520. The sequence goes on from JASJUY010000011.1 coordinate 449,834, forward strand.
CTGCACAAGTGCATGGAGAAGCCTGGCTCTGGTGGCAAGGGCAGGGCAAGCTCGGTGAGTGGTTCCTCAACGGCATTGCAGTGCTGTGGAGGAGTTTCCTCGCTTGGCGAGCCGTGTTGGAGATACGGCTGCCGAATGCGATTGCTGCCCGCGAGGAAGACCCAGCTGACACTCAGATCAACTACCTGCTCTCCAAGGTGCGATAGACTGCACTTCCATATATCAGCCTCGAATTTACCCACTCCACTCTGAACTGTATTACCATGCACTGCATAGCTATAGCTTGCCGACGCCGTGCCAGACATCGTCGTTGATTGAGAACTGACATGATCTGACCTCCAGTGCTTCCTGACACCCATGTGAATACATGAAGATGGTACTACTGTTACAAAGTCTATGAACGAGAGAGACCAGAACACTACTTGAAACGCTTGTAGGCGTGCTTCTCGTACTCCTTGACCTTGAGCGAGCGCTTCTTGGGCAGGTGAGGGACGCGGGGCTCGACGAGAGCGCGGCGCTGAAGAGCGAGGAAGCGGTCCTTGAAGAGGTTGCCCTCGGGCTTGACCTGGCGGAGCGACTCGGCTAGGTCCTCTCCAAGCTGAACCGGGACAGCCTGCTCGGGGACCTTGAACTTGCCGATCTTCTCGCCGCCCCTGAGAGCACTGCGCTCGCGCTTATCCTTCGCGAGCTGGCGGAGCCGCCTCGCCTCCTCGATAGCCTTCTGGCGCGCCTCGACCGTCTTGCTGATGCTCTTCGCTCCGGGAATAGAGCGCTCGAGCTTGCGTCGTCGCGCCTCCTCCTTCTGCTGCTGCGCCAGCTCCTTCGCGCGCTTGGCCTTGTTCCGCTGCGCCTGCGTCTTGCGCTTCGTCGGCTTCTTGACGACTGCCGGCTCGTCGTCCTCCTCGTCCGACGACGAGTCGCTGTCGACGCCGTCTCCGCGGCCCACGGCCATGCCGTCAACATGCGTCTCCGACAGCTCAGGCTCCGTTGCGCGGCGCGCAGCCACAACCTCGCCGAGCAGGCGCAGGCGCTCCGCCTCACGCTCCTCAGCAGCAATGCGCTTGCGCTCCTCCTCCACAGCGGCCTCGATGAGCTTCGTGTGCGCCTCAACAGCAGGGTTGTACGAGATACCGGCGACAGGGAGGTCCTCCTTCGCATGCGCCGCGGCAATTTCGAGCCGCTGCCGGTGAAGCTCCTCGATGGTCTGCGGCACCTTCACGCGCGGCTTCACCATGCCCTCGATACCGAAGCCGTCCTCCGGCAGCGGGAGATCCTCCTCCTCCTCCTCCCAAGCGTCACGGAGCGTCGAGAGGTCCGTCTTGCGCACGTCCGCACTCGTCCTGTCGTCGACTGTTCGGCGCGCAATCTTGCGGATCCTCGCCTTCTCCTTCGACGTCACAGTCGGCTTCTTCTTCGGAGCGACTGCGCGCGACGTGAGCGACGGCATCGCCGACTTCTCGTGCAGAACGGCAAGCGACCGCAGCGGCTTCTTCACTCGCTGTCTTCGGCGCACTGTTGTCAGCTACAGCATGGATGCCCTGTGGCTATACGCTCGACTCACCTTCAACATCACCGGTCTTGTCGATCGTGAACAGGTCTCCGTCCGTCTTCTTCGAGTACTGTCCTCCCGTGAGGCGCTCCTCTTCGCGCTGAGCCTCAAGTGCCTTCTCCTCGGCCCGGATGTCGACATTCTTGCGCCACGCCTTCTTGCCCTTGCGGCTTGTTTGTGAGAGCTGCGCGGGGGCGCCAATGTCCTCGAGCTTCGACCCGGCCTTTGCCTTGCCCTTGCCCTTTGCGGCCTTGGCGGGGCGGTCGTACGGCTTCGCCTTGACCGCGCTTTTGGTCGATGTCGACGGCATGACTCTGTGGTGTGTGTATGTAGAAGCGCACCTATGCAGCTCAGGTGCGCACTATGACGGGCCGCTGCAGCAGTCCACTCTCGCTCGAAATCTTGAGCACCTCAGGTGGCAACCAGAAATCTGGCTGGTGGGATTAATTCCAAAAATATTCGGAAAGAATATTCGACCCGCCCAGCCAGGAAACAGGCGAACTACCACCCTCCCCTTCGCCAACCGTCGGAGCCTTACGGGACCAGTTCGGACGCACCAACCAGCACCCGCACAAGGAGAGCACTGCTCAAGCCGAGACCTTGCGCTTCACCACTCAACTCACCACTCTCTCTGTCCAAGCAAACATGTGGCCCCTCAACAGTGAGCTCAACTACTCGGTGTCTCAGCTGACAGACAGTCCAGCCCCACATCAAGGAGCGCCAGATCGCCCTCCAGGTGCGTATTGCGATCGACGGGACCTCGGCTCGCGGAGAATTTCAGGACCGAACGAGGATGGAAGCGAATGTGATGGGACATGATGACGAAGGCTGGCTCGGATAGCCATGCAAGCTGGAAAGGAGGACAGAGGACGCCAGAAAGTGTGGGAGGAGGGTGTCAGAGACGAGCTGGACGGTCCCGGGGTCGACGGAATGGCATGGATATGGACAGCCGAGACTGACTTCACAGGCCCTCGCCGGCAAGGAGCCCGTCTACCTGCGCAAGCCCGGATCGAAGCTCTACTTCGGTGAGTCTGCTTGCACTGCGCTTGCTGGGACTTGTGCTGATACATGCCTTCTCTGCGCGCTACTCTGTCCGATCCTCCGTTGTTCACGAACTCGTCGATATTTTGACCGCCCGTTGAATGAACCCCGCGCTTCTCCGCTCAATTACATATCCGAACGCCGTCATTGACCCTCGACCCTTCGCGTCTCCGAATCACCGCCTGATGTCGTCTGTGCTCTACCGAATACCTGTTCAACGCCGTGTGGCTTGCCTCTTGCCTGGTCTCGCCCCGAAAACGACCGCTTTCCCACACCCACCTCCCCATCTCTCGCCCTGCCCTCTCTCGGACCGATTCTGCGCTTCGTCGCTTCACCATTGCAGCCGCCTTCTGCACCCTCCTTGGTGTCGGCCTGACTGGCAACATGTACTACCTCATCCAGTACAGCCGTGTACGTATACATCAAGTGCATCTCGCATCGGTTGCTGACGTTGTGCTCCCTCTCACTATATCGGGTTCAACCGCGTGTCTCACTTGCTTCCGTCAACCGCCAATGGCATCCGGTCTGCCAATGATGTTCGGCCTATGACCACCCCCTCACCCACGACTATGCTCCGCTCGACTCTCGCTACATTGGCATCGGTACATGCAGGGCAAGGCCCCCAAGAAGGACGAGGCTGCTTAAACTCATCAATAGTACACAAAAGAATGCATAGCGTCTCGGACAGACGACTGAACTGGGCTTGTGATAAGGTGCTAGTGACTACGGTTTCATGTTCGGGAGGTAGTGCGCGCGCCCTGCGTCACTGGCACCGGCGCCAGCCCGCTGCAATCAATGATAACACACCCACTTCGGGCCATGATCTAGCTCCACCCATCCGACCAACAAACCAACGCCCTCAACAATCTACTAACCTGCTGCAGGTGCATCTCGATGCCCATATCGCGACCACTGGCGCCGTTCAGTTGTCGAAGCACCGTGCCGACACTGCATCGCGCGATCAAGAGCCTGGCAGTGGCAGGGACGCCGGTTCCGTTGACGTCACGTCCCGCTAGTCGCAGTTTTCAATCCAGCCGTGCTTTCAGCGACGTACTCTCCAGACCATCCACCATGAGCAGTCCAGACGGTGAGAAAACTCGGTCACACGAGCGAGCATGTTGGGGATGAGCTGACGGCAGACGACCTGTCCTCCTCGTATATACGGCGCACGTCGCTGGCAATAGGTGCGCGGCGATGGCACCACTCACACGCGCACTTCAGCCCCCAGCTGTCGCCCGTGAGCACCGGTAGTCCGATGCACTCCTCGACGACGTCGTTCCTCTCGCGCACGCGACCCCAGGATCCAGAGATGGGCGGGCAGAGCCATGTGTCCTTCCGGCAGTCGTTTGGGACGAGCGCGACCCGCCCCGCAGCGGTCGACTACACTGACTCGCCTCTGGGGACGCCACCTCTGCCTCGTCCCGGAGCGCCCCGAGGCGATGATTCGGGGTACGCTTTCAGCACGTCTACAGGCGACTCGGAAATGCGCAGGCCCCGACGCCGCTCTTCACTCACCGGGCCGAAGTATAAGTGGCTCTCGAACAATACGGGTGACGAGCCGGGTGTCGACGTCCGCAGCGAGCGCGATGAGGAGATGTACAGACACCTCACGGGGAAGGTCAACGTGACTGTCGTGGACTACAGCCCAGACGCAGAGGCAGAGGACAGCAATGTCCGCATCGACATCAGTGGGGAAAGGTTCGAGCACTGGCTTGAGAGCGACGAGGGAGAGCGCCCGACTATCGATGGCAAGCCTATTGGCGTTCGATGGAGTGAGCTGGATGAACTGGTCAGAGCTGACTGCAGTCCACGTGAACGGCCTCAACTGGGAGATCATCAAGTGCCTCACGCTGAAATATGGGTAAGCTGGCGGTCCAGCGACGACAGCTGACAGCAGCCTGCACCCTCTGGCCGTCGAGGACACACTGCGGAGCGCGAGCTCTCCCCGCTCCAAGCTCGACTTCTACCGCAACCACTTATACCTCCAGATCCTGGTGCAGCACATCTACGATCCGGATGAGCAGACGCTGGACCAGGAGATCGACGGTGTTGACGACGGCACGATCGGAGACGAGATCGGCGTCGAAGCGACAGTGAAGCGTGCTCGGCGCTGGTGGTGGCGCCGCTCGAACAGTGGACAGATCCGCCTCCCCGAGGGCGCGGACAATGTGTTCGAGCCCTCCGTGCCAGAAAGCGAGCACACCAAGAAGCGCAGTGCGCCGAACGACAAGGCGAAGCACCGCCTCGTGATCGACCAGCTGTCGGCGAGCTACATGGTCCCGATCAGGCGCGACATTCTCTCCGTCTTCATGCTGCGTGACGGTACCGTTATCTCGATTTCCAAGACGCCGATCCAGGAGGTGCTTGAGCCGATCTACGAGCGCCTCGAGGACGAGCACTCGCTCCTCCGCCGCTCGGGAGATCCGAGTATGCTGATCCACGCGCTGCTCGATGTGGCTGTCGACCTGAGTGTTGAGATCACACAGGCGTTCGAGGCTGAGATCCTCAAGGCCGAGTCGCATGTGCTGGTCCAGGCTGATCTGGACCTGGTGCGACACCTGCACATCGTGCAGGCGCAGATCACCCGCTTCCGCCGCTCCCTCACCACGCTTCTCCACGTCTGCTATGTGCTTCGCGACCAGGACACGATCCGCACCCTCGCTGTTGGCAACTTGTCGACGAAGAAGGGCGAGCCAGGCCAGCAGGTGCCCAATGTGCCCATCGGCACGGCGTACCCTCCCAGCGCTGGGTCGAGCCTGCACGGCAGTCCGCACCACAACAACGTTTCCGGACCGGGCGGCCAGAGCGCCCTCTCCACGTCCGGCATGGACCCCTCAAGACGCCATATGGGTATGGGAGTGGGCGGAGGTGCAGGCGCGGGCGGCGAGTTCGGCGGCGCTGGAGGTGCATTCAGCGCAGGCGGGGGGCTGTACGCCCCCACGCCAGGCTATGCCATGCCCGGCGTGCCCGGTATGACTGGTGCGAGCGTCATGCCCACGCCGAACGGCACGCCGCCTCCTGCTGCTTCGGCCCTCGGCTCGGCGGGCTACATCTCGCCCAACGCGAGGGTGTACATGAACGATGTCATTGACCATCTTGAGGTGAGCTACGGGGTTTTCCTCAAAGAGCTGACAGGCAGATGGTCGCGAGCTCATCGGACCAATTCGTCGCTACATGCGACCACCTGACGGACTACTCCTTCAACGTGCTCAGTTTCTACACTAACAACTCGATGGAGCGTCTCAGCATTGTCACTGTCGTTTTCTTGCGTACGTCCCAGCTCCCCCTCTGGTTCTGTTAGCTGACCTCTCTCACAGCCCTCACCTTCATCGCCTCCTACTACGGGTGAGCTCCCATTCGGGCGCCAGGATCTAGCTGACAATCGCAGAATGAACTTTGAGGACTTCCCTACCCTTGACAATCCCGACTCATACTTCTGGAAGGTCGCCGCGCCTTGCACTGTCTCGTTCTTCGTCATCTTCTCATTCGGATACCTCAAGCAGGCCATCAGCACGCTCCTCCGCCGCTTTGCCAAGTACAGGCAGGAGCAGCAGATCCACAATCACCACGTCATGACTGCGCGGCAGAGGAGGCGGAATAAGGGCCGCCTGATGTGATCGCGAGAGAGAGCTCTTTCCTCTTCCCCATTCTCTCTCCATCCTAGTCTGGCTTTAGCCATATCTGAGTTTGCGCCCCGCAAAGTCCTGTCGTATTATACCGCCGTCACCTATGCATCTACGAAGTACATACAGTGTGTGTGAGTCTAAAAGAACGAACGAGCCTGAGCCTGAGCCTATGCACACGCCCACGCCTAAGCGGTCCTCTTCTTCTTCGAGTTGGAGCGCTCGGCCTTCCTGCCCTCGTGTCGGAGCGCCTTGCGAACGTTGACGCCGCCCTCGACGCCCTCTCCGCCCTTCTTGGGGGCCTTCTTCCTCTCCGCGACGCCAAGCTTGCCCAGGAGGTTCTGGTAGCTCTCCTTCTCGCTCGAGAAGTCGCCGACATTGCTCTCGAACTTGCGCTTGACGCCCTTGACCTTGGGCTCTCCCTCGATCTTCTTGTCGAACTTGCCCATCGAGGCCGTAGCCGTCTTGGAGATGAGCATACTCCGGTCGAGCTCGGCCTTGCGGATCTGTCGGGCAGTCTGCTTCTCGGAAGACGTCGTGGCCGTTGACGGCTTCTTGTCGAGCGCAGAGATGTGAGCCTGCGCATCGGCAAGGTTGCGCAGGCGCTGCTTCTCGTTCTTCGCGATGCGCGCCTTGCGATCGGCGCGGAGGTTCGCACGCGGGTCCACCGTAGGGTCTGATGTCAGCTTTTGTCGTGAAGTCGCGAATCTCGACAGCTGTCGCATGCGTGCGAGCCGTCACTCACCCTGTCCACCCTTGACCTCGTGCAGCCACTGGTCCTCGCCCTCGCGGTTCTTGCCGTCGCGGCCCCATCGGTTGACCCATTCCTGCTTCTCCTCGTCCCATACCTTCTTGTCCTTCTTGACGTGCGAGATGCCCTTGGCCTTGGCGTACCGCTCCCACTTGGTGAGGGGCTTGGGCTTGGGCAGAGGCTTCTCTCGCGGGAGAAGCGTGATGGGGTCCGGAAGCTGGGCGATCGGTCCGTTCTCGCTCATCGTCGTCGGGAGGTTGAACAGGTCGTGGACGAGCTTTTGTGTCGTCGTGAGCGTGAGCGCGAGGATGTGAGCCTCGCGGTTAGACCTGGGCGGTCAGCTTAAATGGAGTTACCACGTAAGCTTCTCCTCGCCACTCACTGGTACTCCTCCTCATCGATCGGAACAGTGTCGAACGCGGCCATGAGGCCGGCATCGACCTCGATCGGCGTCGGGCGCTCGAGCACGTCTGCCGTCCTGCTCTGTCAGCTCATGTCGCAGTACTTGAGAGCTTACTTTGACGCGGCGTACTCTGCAAGCTGCTCTGAGACGTCCATGATGCTTGCTGTAACGTATACACAACCACCAACACCAGATACGCCTGCAGCCTTGAAGATTTGGGTGGCCACCTCCACCGGCCCTCCCCAGGCGTAGATCATGGCAGTAGCTTAGCTGGGCTGCTTCAACTTTTTGAATTTCCGGGGCGTTATTTTTCCACATTTTCTCCCGTCCAGACCAAGAGTCCGCCGACCACCACCCGTCTTTGCGCGAAAGGCGACTTTGTTGCGACCAGTCGAGCAAAAGTCAGCGGTTGAGACGCTGATCACCACCACCCCCTTTCTTGCACTAGCACCACCTCCAGTCCGCCGGATCGACTGCAACCCGCGCGACCATGAGCGGCCTCCTCCCCTCCCTCGGGCGCGCGCTGCCCATCGCCTCGTCGTCGCGCGCCGCCGCTTTCTCGACCTCCGCCATCGTTCTTTCCAAGACTAGCCTTCCGAGTGCGTCCGACCGATCGACCTCACAGGATACATACTGACATACCGCAGAGAAGGGATCGAGGAGTTTTGCTAGGAAAAAGGAGGGCGGACGCAAGGCCGGCAACACGCGTATCAAGCAGCACCGCCTGAAGCTGTCGTCTGAGCTCGCCAAGCCGGCTCCGGACATGACCGACCTTGTCCAGCTCTACCCTGTTAGTCTACAGGAGCTTTGAAGCCGGAACATATGGAGGAAAGCTGACAGGACAGGAGAGCATCATCGCCGAGAACGTCGGCAAGGCGAGCGTTATCCCGCGCAAGACATTCGACGTTCTGCAGACCTTTGGACTTCCGGCCAAGGTCGACAAGGACCTGACGCTGGGAGCGCCGGCCACTGTTGTGCGAAAGGCGACGCTGGACATTGTGAAGAGCCTGGAGGACGGCAAGGCGGGAGACAGCAAGGAGGCGCGGTACATGATCACGGGCGAGCGGGGAGCGGGCAAGAGCATGCTCCTGCTGCAGGCTGTGGCGTACGCTCTCGAGTCTGGCTGGATCGTGTTCTACCAGCCGACTGCTACGCGGTGGGTGGACTCGTCCACGCAGTTTGCGTACAACGAGAAGAAGATGATGTTTGACCAGCCGGAAGCTGCCGTCGACATGCTGCAGAAGCTGCTCGCCGTCAACCGCAAGAGACTATCGCAGATCAAGCTCGAGTCTGCCGTCGAGCTGGCTGACGCGACCGTGAAGGCGGGCGAGGGACTGGACAAGCTGGTCGAGCACGGTCTGAAGGAGGACACGAAGACGGCGATCGCGACGCTCGACGCCGTCCTCGACATTCTCTCCAACCAGACCCAGTTCCCCGTCCTCTTCGCCATTGACGAGGTCCAGGCCCTCTTCCGCACGAGCAAGTACCGCCGCCCAGACTACAAGTTCCTCGAGGCGTACCACCTCGGCGTCCCGCGCATGGCCCTCGAGTACCTCTCTGGCGCTCGTGAGCTCAAGCGCGGCGCCGTCCTCACCGCCACCGCCCTCAGCCACACCGAGTACATGCCGAGCGACTCGCTCATCGCCGGCCTTGGCCTTCCCCCCCGCCGCACGATGCACGCCTACACCCCCATCGACGAGACGTATCTCAACTACGCCAAGAGCGGTATCAAGCGCTTCGACGTCCCCTTCGGCATGACCGGCCCGGAGGCCGCTGCCATGTTCCAGCTCTTCGCCCGCAAGGGTTGGACTTCTAACAGTGAGTGTCTCATGTCTGGTGTCTTCGTGTCCGATGTCTGGGGTTTCGAGTTTCATTATTCCCGGTCACAATCTGCTGCCTTGCAGGGTGCCAGATATCTCCGGTCATGTTTGGGCCACGGGTTGTCACACGGACTTGCGTCCCGCCTGAGCCGAGCTTTACTCGGGATCTCGGGCCGCCACGACCTGTCTGCCACACGGCCCGTTAGTCTGGGCTAGGGCTCAGTGAGCCAGCGTGACTGCCCTTGCCCACATCATGAGTGTCGATCTCCGGTTCTCGTGATCTCCGATCTCGCATTGCACTCGGCAAGCTCGGCCGCGCCAGGGCCACCATGGCCAGTCCAGGGCCGTCTGACCTCGTGACCCGATGAACGGAGATTAGAGTTTCATTTCTGGTGTCCCTTGAGTTGAGTGCTCTGCGTGCGTGCGAGCGATTTCACGGACTTTTGGCGAACCGTGAATCACGAAGCAGAAGCAACCTCGCAATTATCATTAGTTTGGGGCGCGCCCACATCTCATCAAGGTGTTGAGAAGCATTAGCTGACACTTGCAGCGACCGACGACGTCTTCATGGGCGGATTCACCGCTGCCAGCGGCAACCCGAACGAGATGCACCGTTCATGGCGTGAGTCGCACCAGAGCTTCATTGCTCAGGCTGCCACGCCCGCCTTCCTCACCACCCCTACCAAGCAATAGACCATTTCCTAGCATGATGCAGCAATCACCTTCTCATTATCCCGCTGTGCAATGCAACGCGCGAGTGGGTTATATAGCCGCTACGCCGCGCCGCGCCCGGCCAACCGGTCCGACGACGGCAGTTTCTACCGCTTCTGCCGCTTGCCTTTGCGTCAGTCAGGCTAATAGGATCCTGAATGTACAGTTGAGTTTTGGATTGAGCTTTGGGCGGGGATGATCGAGCCGGGGTCGAGCCTGGATATTCCAGATATTCACGGGCAAGATGCCACGCTCCGCGCTCCTTCCGCCGCTTAGAGCTTAGGGCGAGCTCGGTTAAGCTTACGCTTACGGCCCTCTCCGCCTGTCCGCTAGTTCGCATGTCTTGGATGCGACCTCCACATCTGGGTGCCAGGCACATGATAAGCACCCACGTACGTCTGACGTCTTGGTCGCGGCGGGAGTTCGTCTCGAGCGAGATGCGATCGATTGATCTGACTCTGATTGTGATGTCTGAGCGTGGCTGGTGACTGGATCAGAAGTTGCAAGTGAGTGTTTTGGGAGACAGAAGATGCAGTCCAAGACAGCAATCTGAGCGTGAAGCACGGTCCAAAGCATGCTGACATCACCGGCCTCGCTGCGATCGCTGCGCTCGCCGGCCGAGCTAGACCAGATTACTGGCGAGCCAGTGAGCGGGGCGGACCGCCTCAACGCTACGCAATGGGTAGCCGAGCGTCGCCAACGTATTGCCGGTACTGCTATCTGTCGGGCTAGGCGGTGGCTAGAGCCGTGGAAATACCCCAACGGCCCAATCATGTTACGGGGTTAAATCCGTCATATTTGATCCACCACCTCACGTACCCTCACGGCTATGAGTTCGCGGATCGCACCGTGCCGTGCTGCAACATCGCGCGCGTGCCTTGGTGAACCTCCACCGACACCTAGGTCAAGATAGTGCCGAACATACCGAGATTGCAGTCAGGGCTTTCATGCTTTCAGGGACGAGGCACAGTGGCTTGGTGGAGGCTGGGATAGGAATCCTTGGAAATTATTATCAGCAAAGTTGGATATTATCGTCAGCGCAGCCCAGCTTGAGCTCGCCCGTCCGTTGTCTCTCGGCCAAAGATGGGCCGCTATCCGATAGATCTGTTCGGTCACGGCCACGGTATTGCGGTTGAACGAAGTTGCGATGTGAAGCTTGGTTGAAGACAGTTCCGTCCCGAGAAGCTCGAAGCTCCCAGCTCGCAAGCTCGCAAGGTTCTCGCCTACGCTGGTGCCCACATCAGAGACGCAGACTCATGTGATCTGTCAACTCCACAGCGGGGCGCCGCGCGATTCCCACAATATCCAAATTCCCAGTCAGCTTGCAGACAGTTAGTGATCCGGCCGCTTTGCACGGTGCTTGGTCGTTTCCCGATGGATTATGCTGGTGACACACTCCAGACGGACGGTGCACTCGACGTTACCGATGGTGGGCACAAGGCCGGGGAACGACGATAACGGGCTACGAGTCTAGGGGGAACGGAACGACGTGCCGCCGGTTGACTATGAACTAGATGTATACCGCGCGCGTATGCCATCGCTCATCGGTGCGCTCGAGCTCGAGGGAGGGTTACGAGACCAAATGAGGAGGGACCGTGCAGGGCATCGATTGGACAAGATTGAGACAGAAGCTGAGCTATGAGTCTGACGGCGTGCGGATAAACTTGAGCCGACGACGGGGACGAGGGCGCGACGGGGTCGACGACATGACATGGCTAAGCTACTGGCTCTAATGTACCCCGGCACCCCGGTGGGCCGGAGGGGAAGAGTGATCGATGGCCACGCGGGGTTAGAGACCGGGCCTGACTGGCTGGAACGCGAGTTTGCCCGTGGACTGGGCTGGGCATGATGCCGCAGGCGCAGGCGGTGTGGTATGACAGATGCATCGCATAGCTGGGTGGACTATGATGACGAGTGGCACAGTGTCCCGGTGGCCGGTGGATGCGGTAGTGGACCGGAGAACGCTCCAGAGCCACAGTTATGGACGGGCGGTGCGATGACCACTGAATTATTGGAAAAGTGGAGGCTGAGCCAGTTGTAATGGTAATCTCGAAGGTGGAGGTGTCGCGAATGTGATGGATGCGGACTTGGCGGGCGAGGCAATAGACCCGACAAGTGCCGACGGTGAAATGTTCCCTAGCCCCGCGTGTGTGCGTGATGTCTTTGATCCTGCGCCCTGCCCTCCCTGCGCCCTGCGCCCAGCGTGCCCAGCATCCAAACGTCATCGGCTGGACGCATAGCCGAGATTGGACAACTCTCGCCTCGTGCCCCTCCTTGGCCCTGCGCCCTCCGCCCATCTCATCCCTGCGTCTGCCCTGCGCCCCCTGTGCCCTGAACTGATCGCGGTGGAGGGCGGCCAGTCGGTCGAAACAAGAGAAAGTGGAGGTCCCGTGGGCGTGGGCGTATAGCGGTAACCAACCGCCCGAGCGCCGGACCGACGAGCCAGGAATATGGCGATTGAGCGATTGAGCGAGCGAATACAGCGAAGCGGTAATTGCGGTAACAGCGGCACCCATCTCCGGCGGTCTACCCATCAATGCCGTGCTGCCGTCGCGCTGTGCCGTGCCGTGTGTGCGGGTGGATGCATGCATCAGCTGGCTGTCCTGGCTGACCTGAGTGTGACCTGCATAGGTGAGCGAGGAACAGCAAAGAGAGAGACAAGCGCCCTGCCCCGCCTTCGCTCGCCCGCCCGCCCCCGCCCGACCGACGACCGACCGATCTCTCGGTTCCTCCCACCCACAGCCCAGCCCTCCCACACACTCACCATGCGTCCCGGCTTCGGCTCCTCACTCACACTCTCACCCCGGCGCCTAAGCCTTTTAAGACTTAAGCAACCCGCACCCAGAGTTCCTCTTCTTTCCCTTGTGTCTCTAACTTGCTCTCCCATCTGCCCATCTACCAGGAGCAACTCTACTTTCACCACCCCCCTCTCGAACGCATCTCCCACGAACAACTCCAACACAATGGCCCCCGCCGGCGTCCAGCTTACCCTTCCCATCCCCCAGGGTGCGGAGCACATCCTCTCCGACGATGCTCTCACTTTCCTCGCCGTCCTGCACCGCTGCTTCAACAAGAAGCGCCTCGAGCTTCTCGACAACCGCAAGAAGGTCCAGGCCGAGCTCGACAAGGTGAGTTGATCACGGTTCGCTCTCGGCGCAGCGAGTAGCGAGCAGCTTTGCTTGGTGGTAGTCCGGTCTTTGCCGAGAGCGATTGAGTCTGGGCGGGCTTGGTCGGGAGCACGTGAGCTTTGAGCCACGAAGTCTTGTGCTCCACAGCGTTCCGCGGCTTCTTTTCCCAAGAGGCGCTCTCTAGCCGACCCTCGCTTTGGCGAAGTTCGGACTACCCCGCTGCTACCATTGCTGCTCCTCAGCCAGCCAGCCATTCAGCCATGCAACTCCGAGCCCCGTCGCTAATCCTTCCCAGGGCAAGCCCCTCGGCTTCCTCCCCGAGACCAAGGCCGTCCGTGAGGCTCCTTCGTGGCAGTGCGCTCCCCCCGCGCCCGGTCTCCAGGACCGCCGCGTCGAGATCACCGGCCCTACCGACCGCAAGATGGTCATCAACGCCCTGAACTCGGGTGCCAAGACCTTCATGGCCGACTTTGAGGACTCGAACTCGCCCACCTGGTCCAACATGGTCCTCGGCCAGCTCAACCTCTACGACGCTGTCCGCAACCAGATCGACTTTGAGACGAACGGCAAGCAGTACAAGCTCAAGGAGAACCACGCCGTCCTCCTCGTCCGCCCCCGTGGCTGGCACCTCGAGGAGACCCGCATGCTCGTCGACGGCCAGGCCATGTCTGGTTCGCTCTTCGACTTCGGTCTCTACTTCTACCACAACGCCCTCGAGACCGTCAAGCGCGGCTTCGGCCCCTACTTCTACCTCCCCAAGATGGAGCACTACCTTGAGGCCCGTCTCTGGAACGACGTCTTCAACCTGGCCACCGCCTACTGCAAGACTCCCCCCGGCATCATCCGTGGTACCGTCCTCATCGAGACCCTCCCCGCTGCCTACCAGATGGAGGAGATCCTCTTCGAGCTCAAGGAGCACTCCTCGGGTCTCAACTGTGGCCGCTGGGACTACATCTTCTCGTTCATCAAGCGCCAGCGTGCCCTCAAGTCGGCCGTCTTCCCCGACCGTACCGACGTCACCATGACTGTTCCCTTCATGAACGCCTACGTTCAGCTCCTCATTCAGACTTGCCACAAGCGCAAGGTCGCCGCCATGGGAGGCATGTCCGCTCAGATCCCCATCAAGAACGACCCCGCCGCCAACGAGGCCGTCAACAACAAGGTCCGCGCCGACAAGCTCCGCGAGGTTACCGCCGGGCATGACGGGACCTGGGTTGCGCATCCAGCGCTTGTTCCCATCGCTATGGAGGTCTTTGACAAGCACATGAAGGGCCCGAACCAGTACTACAACCGTCGTGAGGACGTGAACGTGGCTGCCAAGATGATTTCCGACCCCAAGGTCCCCGGTGCCATTACCGACCAGGGTGTTCGCGAGAACATTGCCGCCGCTCTCTCGTACTGCGCCGCCTGGATCTCCGGCAACGGCTGTGTCCCCATCAACAACCTTATGGAGGAGTGAGTATCAAAGTTTCGAGGGTTTCGAGGTGGAGCGATGGTAGAAGTGGTCATGTGCCTTGCACCTCCACCGCCACACTCGGCTACCCCTCATACCCTGAGGTCGGCTACCACCTCCACCTCCGCCTTGCTATCTTTTGGCTTGGCTCTCTTCCTTGCTTGAACGACTGCTAACATACGCAGCGCCGCTACTGCTGAGATTGCCCGTGTCCAGCTCTGGCAGTGGAACCACTACGGCAAGAGCACCGACTCTGGCAAGAAGATCAACGTCCAGAACCTCAAGCCCATCTTCGAGGAGGAGGCCGCCAAGGTCACCAAGCTCCCTGGCATCTCTGCCAAGCACGTCCAGATCGCCAAGGACTATATGCTCTCGCAGGTCGCCGCTCAGTACCCCTCCGAGTTCCTGACCTCGGACCTCCAGTGCCACCTCGACGGCGGCTCCGTCCCCCGCAAGGCTGGTCTCTAAGCTGCCCGCCCGGGCCCGGCTTAGCGCTTGCAGTCATTGCTTAGGCGCTTGACGAGTTTTCCACGACGAGACGAGCGACGCAGCAGGTCAGCAGCACCATTTCAACAGTAAAATATATGCAAGTACAGCAATAGGTTATGTATGTACGGATAGGCAATGCATTGAGCTACGACTTTCATGGTGACAGCAGTATTACACTACCCGCACGGCGACCTCGACGATGAGGAGGCAACTGACTGCTGCATTGACGCCCAGGGCCCCTTCCTCGTTTGGAGATCGCTGACAGCAGCCGACGCGCAGGCCGACGCTCGGCAAGTCTGATTCACCGCAAAAGAGCGCCGCATGTGCGAGCTGGCCCGATATCCTTGTGCGCACTGCGAGCACTGCTGTGTCATGACTCGTCACCGATCCCGACGTCATGTCCTCTCCGGCTGGTAGCCGGCCTGTGCTCAGTGCATGCTACGCTGCGCAAACCAGACCATGCGGACCAGCCCTTCAACTGCACGTCTGCATGCCGCAGCTTTCACCGCTGGCGGACTAAAGGTTGTGACGCGACTGACTTCCGATGCCCCTGACTGTCACTAACAACGAATATGCTTCCCCTCAACTCCATGCAGTCCTCCTCATTACACCTCAAGCCGTCTTCCCTCATGACATCGAGCAACAACGTATGAGTCAACTCTTCTTCCCTTCATGCACAAGTGGCACCCTCACACCCCTCGCTTCTGCTCGTCTCCGCTGTCTCAAATCTAGGGCGCTCGATCCCGATCTGCGTGGGTATCGCGCCTTTTCCTCGTGTCGTCGGCTCGTCCGCTTCGTGCGCCTCTGCAGCTCATCTTCACAGGTTTCATCGTCGCTCCACCACCTCTCGCCTTTCACCATACCTAAGTCGACCACGCTGCACCGCTCGCTTATGCGGGCACAGATGTGAGCAATCTCTGTCCGCTCAACTCCCGCTGTCGGTCCCCCTGCGAGGAAGGTGTCTTCCGGCTCTCATCGATCAGAATCATTCACCTCCATCCTCCTTCGCTCTTTCTTTCCTCATCTACCCCAATTCCATTCTCGAACTTCCCCTCCCTCTCTCCTTTCGCCGAATGAGCGTGAGTATAGCGCAGCTTGCTCACCAAGCGATAAGCTAACGATGTGCAGAGTGTATCATCATGACGGCCGTTAAGAAGAACTGGCTCCTGCCCAACCACGGCGTAATTCGCAAGGTTGGCCATGCCGGGAGGGGTATCAGCGAGGTCGTGAGTAACTCTTTGCAGAAATGCAGCTGACAGTCACAGGGGCATACCCAGAGCATGAGGCGTGATGAGTTCGAGCGCATGTGCGGGGCATAGCAGCGGCGAACCGTACGGACAGAAGTCGACGGACGGTTGCACGCGCCCCGCACTGCCCTCGATGAGACGCTCATCTGCGCCGATCGCGTCAGCGCAGGTTCGCCGACTGGTCTCTCTTATTTCGTCTCTCGTCGGCACTTATCTCCTCTCATTCCCAACGACCGTGATTCGCCTGGCATTAGATCGTACTCTTCTCTCGCACTTACTCGGATCTTCCTCTCTTCCCAACCTTCGCTCATCTCTTCCAGATCGCTACCACTGCGCCTTGACGATGCCGCCGCCCATTCCTGCACGTCATTCTCCGAGACACTCAGTTGTTGTGCCGTCTAGAGTACCCCGCTGGTACGGACGTGAGCAAAGTCGTAAGTGATGCTCTGTCGAGACACATCTGACGGGTACAGAAGAATGTGATGCACCTCAAGGAGATCGCTAAGGCTCTGAAGGTGAAACGATATTCTGATCTGAAAAGATCAGACTTGGAAAAGGCAATATGGCAGCACTCAGTCTCAGCGCAGAAGTTGCGCACCTCGACGACCGCGCTGTGGCGGCCCGGAAGGGCGCCAGGCGACAGCAAGTCTGCGTCGTCCAACGCTTTCGGACTCGCCAACTTTACTCCTCCCATCAGACGCCCTCGTCGTCATCGACGACAGCGACAGTGACGACGACGTCGTCATCGCTGTCGAGCCGGTGTCCGCTGCATTCCCGCCCTCGTCGACCTCCTCGGAAACGCCAGGTGAGTCAAATTCCACCGACCTTGTTCCGCGCCTGTAGTGGTGAGGTGACTAACTCTGCATTAGCGGCGGAGCGTGGGACTGGTCAAGCAAGCGCGTAGCAAGCGCACGCCCAGCACCTCGTCAACTACACCAACGGCGAAGCTGTGAGTGTACTGGAAGACTATGAGCATATGTGGAACTAACACTCAAGTCCAACTTCGTTATCACTGTCGAGGCGTCAGCGGCCATGAGACAGGAGTTAGATGCGCGGCGCGGCCGGCCGCTCGAGGATGGTGAGGATTTCACACGTGACGAAGTGAGTCTATCATACCCGAATAAGTTATGTGCAGGTCCTGATGATTAGATGGCCCTGGCGATGCGCCGCCTTATAGAACTAGCGCGAGCCGCCCGGAAACCGCACCCCGAAGACCGCATCCTGCTCTCGCGCTACAGACGCGCAAGCCTTCGTTTGCTCGGGAGATCAGACGGGCGAGTGAGTGCCTGGAGATCTCTTCTTGACGAGCTCTTCGGCTACGAAGACATGTACACGTACATTTCTGCCGCTAGGCATTGCAGAATTGGATGGGCTCTGCTCCACCTCGCTCCCGGCCCGCGACCACAATAACCTCATGGCCATCATCCACCCGCTCGATGAGGCCATGGGTGTGGTGACCTATCGTCTCTTCACGACTCCCGCCAACGGCGGTCAGCAGTCTGTGTATGAGGGTGTGTCAGGTGCGGGCCCAATGTATCACGAGGGCAGGGTGGAGATGGGCGGCCCGGTCCGACTTCGACAACACGGCGAGTACATTCGGGCTGGCGTCGAAGCACCATTCTACGATGCCGTACGCGACAACGCTGAGAATTTCGCGGGCTACTAGACATCGGTGATTGAGGTCGAGAACAAGGAGGACGTCCGGTCCGACGCACTGGTTCGCGCCGCCCGCATCATGAGCCAGTATCTCATCGAATCCGTACGCCAAGATTGTCTGGCCACTACAGTCGACTCGCCATTAGCGCCCGAGTGGAGAGGGGTGCTACACCTTGGCAAGAACGCCAGGTCCAGCATCACGGAGGGTGTGGCAGTCTCGAAGCGCCTCTTTGACAGCGCAGCCAAGCAGCGCAAAGCGGCCAAACGAGCGGCCGCGACGGTCGCCAAGCGCCGACGATACGCCATCCGAGAAAGCGGCCAGAAGGGAGGTCAAGCGGGCGGATGAAGCCGCGAGGACGGCGGCTATGGCGCATGAGCAGAAGGACCGCCACCGCCGGCAGCAGATACTAGCGGCAAAGCGGAGGTGGAAGAATGTGGACGAGGAGAAGAAGAAGGCGAGAAAGGCCGAACACGGTGAGGATAAGTTGAGAGATAAGCGAGGGGGTGGTTGCTGAAAGAGACAACCGACGGCTTGTCTTCTGAGTGCAGCTCTTTGCCCTGCCGCTAACTATGCATTTTCACCAGTCTGGCAGCGCTCTGTTCTAGGGAAACCCTCTGCTCACTGGCCTGCTATGTGATGCAGGCGGTGCGTTAAGCCATGCTCATTGGCACGATTGCTAGGCAGCGTCTATGTCAATTTGGGTTTTCCGGCGCCACATTGTTGTGCTGGCGCCGAGAAAAAGTGTCAAGGATGATGATGGCTAAAGAGCGGGTATCCGATGCAGCGGTCGATATGGATACAGCACATGAGCTCTCCCTTTCATCAGATCTTGACGAGACGCACTATGAATCTCGTGTGTCCGCTTGGAACTCAATGCCGTCCGTCTCTGACCACGCGTCTGACATGTTGGCCTGTTCGACTCTGGAGATGCTAGCGGATCCCGATGGAACGCAGCTGTTCTGTGCATCTGCCGCTATTCTCGCTTCGCATATCATGTGCACCAATCCTCTTTGAGGACTCGGGCGGCTAGACTTGAATGGGTAAACTGTGGGTCAACCTCGACTGTCCCGAGGCATAAGCTGAGATTAAGCTGGCGGACGTCCGCTGAATGGATGCGGCTAGCCTCTTATCGGGCACCTAAGTGACACCGCTGCTTCTCATACGTCCAGGGGCCCCCCTCGTACCTCTTCAAACACGCACGACGCTCGGAATGTCGGCTCTGTGGAGCTGTGGAGTGATTGAGCCTCGGGAGAGATCGCGGGTACGCTACGCTACATCGTTATCGCACCCACCATCCGGACGTGGCACTAGTGGCACCCCGAAAAGGCTCTTATCTCGTTATCTCTGCGGAGCCTCTTGGCCTATCTGACAACCGACCAACCGACCACGCTTTCACTCACATCAGGCAAGCGGCATCCGCTTGATGCAATGTTTCGAGTCACACTACCGCTTCTTATCGCGGTGCTCAGCGCCGACATACATATGCATCCATTCCTGGAAGCGCGAGGATGCCCCGAACGAAAGAGATCTAGTCTACTTTCCCTCACACAACGATCATGGGCGACACACATACGGCGCTCCCACAAGGCGCAGGCTGGGCGGTGGTAGTGGGAATGGGTCTGTTCTTCTCAGTCCTCATGCTCACCATTACCCGCCTGCAGACGCGCTACACACCCTACGTACTTTCCGCCGACGAGTTCAGTAGCGCGTCGCGCTCCGTGAAGCCAGGCCTCGTGGCCAGCGGCATCGTGTCGGCGTGGACGTGGGCTGCTACTCTCCTGCAGTCCAGCGCCACAGCTTACAAGTTCGGCATCTCTGGTCCCTTCTGGTACGCGGCCGGCGCCACGATCCAGGTCCTTCTCTTCGCCATGATTAGCGCCAAGCTCAAGCTGAACGGACCGCGGTGCTACACCTTCGTGGAGCTGATTCGGGCGCGATGGGGACCCGTCGCGCACGCAGTCTTCCTCTTCTTCGGCCTCGCGACCAACGTGATTGTGTGCACCATGCTGGTCCTCGGCGGCAGTGCGACCGTCACAGCGCTGACGGGGATGAACACTGTTGCTGCGTGCTTCCTGATCCCCCTCGTCGTCGCAGCGTACGTCACGTTCGGCGGCATGCGTGCAACCCTCATCGCCGACTACACGCACACAATCACCCTCTACGCGATCCTGATCGCATTCGCGCTCGTCGTCTACGCCACGTCGCCCATCATCGGCTCGCCGGCCAAGATGCACTCGCTCCTCACGACCGCGGCACACAACCACCCCATCGCGGGCAACGCGCACGGCAGCTACCTCACCATGCGGAGCAAGTCTGGTCTCATCTTTGGCGTGCTCAACATCGTGGGCAACTTCGGCACCGTCTTCAACGACCAGGCGTACTGGCAGCGCGCGATCGCCTCTCACCCAGCGACGAGCGTGAAGGCGTTCCTCTGGGGCGGCATGGCGTGGTTCGCCATCCCGCTTGCCATTGCTACTTCGCTCGGCCTGTCGAGCGTGGCGCTAGCTCACGGCCCCAACCCCGTCATCAGCCTGACTCCGGACGAGGTAGGCATGGGCCTTCCCGCCGTCAAGGCCGCGGCAGCACTCATGGGCCAGCCCGGCGCCGTCGCCATGCTCATCCTCCTCTTCCTTGCCGTCACCTCTGCCGCAAGCGCAGAGCAGATCGCCGTCTCCTCCCTCCTCACCTACGACGTGTACAAGGCGTACATCAACCCGCGGGCCGGCGAGCGCCAGCTCCTCTTCGTCTCGCACTGCGCCGTCCTCCTCTGCGCCATCTTTATGGGCGCCATAGCCACCGCGTTCAACTACATCGGCATCTCGATGGGATACCTCTACGAGCTGATGGGGACCATCATCGGCTGCGCCGTGGTCCCCATCGCGCTGTGCATTACCTGGCGCAAGGCTAACGGTACCGGCGCGATTGTCGGGGCCGTGCTCGGCTTCTGCGCTGGCATCGCAGGCTGGCTCGGCATCACGTACCGCCTCAACGGGGTTATCAACGTGCACACGACGTTTGGAGACTACGAGATGCTCACGGGCAACCTCCTCTCCATCGGCATTGGCGGTATCGTGACTGTCGTGTGGAGTTTGGTCCGACCCGAGAACTTTGACTGGGAGATCACGCGATCGGTCAACCGGCCCGCGAGCTACACCAGCGGCGGGAGCAGTGTCGAGGCTATCGACGAGAAGGGCGACCTCTCTGGCCCGGCGTCCATCGACGAGCTTGAAAAGGACAAGGCCATGGGCTCATCCACAGTGCGCAGTGTCGAGGAGGGGCATCATGCCGATGCAGAGAATGTGGCGGGACTGAAACGCGCCTTCCGCATCGCGGCTTGGGCGGCGATCTCCCTCACCCTCATCCTCATTATCATCGTGCCTCTGCCGCTGTTCTTCACGTCGTACATCTACTCCGTGGCTGGGTTCACGGCGTGGGTCTGCATCGTCCTCATCTGGCTGTTCTGTGGCGCGATCAGTATCGGCCTCTTCCCGCTTTGGGAGGCGAGGAGCACAATCTGGCTTGTCGCAAAGGGCATCATGGAGGACATCACGGGCAAGAGGAGGCGGAGAATGAACGCGATGTAGTGGACAGAAGGTCAGTAGGTTAGTACTACGAACAAAGTGAAGGTTGGTAGTGATTTTCTGGTCGATCTGGTAATTGGGAATCATAATGCAATCAGTGTCTGTTTCGATAGTGACCGACGATGAGTGACAGCGAAGATATGTGTCATGCAACTACACTAATGGTACAACAATTATGCAAGTTATAAGTCCGATGATGGCTCCGACGACGATTGACCAAGCTGAGCGAACCAGCGCCGCATCGATTCGCTCGTCTGCGGTCCGTCATCAGGAGTAAGAGAGCTCGAGTCGGTCTGGGGTGTGCTCGGGGGACGCTGCTGCGAGCGATGTCGCTCCATAGCCTCAGCATCACGCTTGGCCAGCTCGCGGCGCCCAGCCTCGCGCAACGAAGGATGCGGTGGTGCCTCTGGAACGCGAGCGAGACCGGGCGCTGCCGCCGGTCGCGGTGTCCAGTTGAGATCGTCATCTCCGAAGTCAAGATCCTCCTCATCCGAAAAGGCCACATCAAACTCCTCGGCCTTCTTCTCCTTCTTCGGGAAGTAGCCAAAGATGTTGAGCTTGGTCTGCTGCGGATCCTTTTGCGAATGCTTCGGCGACGGGCGCTTCGCCGGTCGCTTCTGGGAGGGCGGCGGTGGCTTGGCTTTCGGGGTGTCGTCTCCGAGCGAAGCGAAGATAGCCTCGTTTACCCGCTTCGGAGAGCCAGATCGACGCACCAACCTCTTGCCAGGGGAGATCGACAGGCGGGGCAAGCGGGCCGGCGACGTCAACATGGGGAAGCCTCGATCCTGCCTGGCGGGCGACGACTTAGGCCTAGCGGGCGAGGACTGGATAAGCTCAGGGAAGGTCTGCGAAGGGACTGAAGGGGCTATCTGCGAGTTGTCAGCCCAATCAGACTCAAAGCAACTCACGCTGTCCGTATCATCAGAGTCTCGGGGTGGGTCGCTCGGAGGCAAGGCAGGCGGTTCACTGGAAGGTAAGGCAGGCGGGTCGCTTGGAGGGAGGTCTCGCAGAGAGCCGACCGGCTGTACCTGATCGAAGTCGACGGGTGGATCGCTGGGAGGTAGATCAACATTTCGATCGACCGAGGCACCTCCTCCTCCAAGACTCCAAGTCATGAGAGTTTCTGCTTCCATCTCCACTGGCCGCCACTCCGTGAAAGGTCGCGGAGCCGGGACGAAGACGGGCTGAGGCGGAGGCTTCGGCAGCGGGAAGACAAACAACGTCTCCGGCTGATTGCCCTGGGGTGTCCGCGACTTGGGAGGTGTCACTTGGTGGTGCGGGCGCTTTGGCTTCTTTGGCGTCGTCACGGCAGGCAACCTAGACTTGCGAACCGGTGACCTCGGCTTGCGGACTGGCGACTTTGACTTGCGGACCGGCGACTTCGACTTGCGCACTGGCGAGATCTGACCCCGAGAGCGCACCGACCGTCCCGGTGGTGATGATTTTGATGGACTGGGAGAGTCATCTCGGGATAAGTCAACGTCAACCTTTAGTGGCGGTGTACGACGTTGCATGGGCATCGTAGCAAGCCTGGACGATGGCACAACGTGTGGCCGCGGCCAGTTTGTCTCCCGCTCACACACGGGCTCCTCGATGGCGGATGAGTAGGGACGCAAGTTTCGTGACTTGCTGCCGTCTGACCCGGACCTGGACGGAGACGACGAGTGCGGCGAAGACGACGAGTCACTAGAAAGCTGCACTAGGGACTTGAACATCCCCAACGCGCGCTTCTGCTTCGCTCCTTCTATGCGCTCTTGCGCTTGCCGCTCGACACTGTCTCGAACGTCGAGCCGTAACCGTCTGCGCTCTTTCTCTCGCTCCATCTCCTCTGCGCGGCGCTGGCGGTCCGCACGTCGCTCTTCTAGCTCAGCGGCTTCATCTTCCTCTGTCACTTTCCGCCACGGTGACCGTGTAGCGCGCCTTCGAACGCTGTCCTGACCACACAGACGCTGGTGTCTGGCGAGAACAGAGGAGGGCACCTGTGTGAGCTCGCGTTGCGACAACGACGCTTGCTCGGGTGTCCGGGGTCCTACATTGGCCTGTTGTTGAGGAGTTGAGCGGAGCGGTCGCGTTGGCTTCTCAGCTGGCGGCTGTGTTCGCTCCTTCGACGACGGTCGTATCGGCGGCTCATTGAGGAACTGCGTGATGGATTCATCGGACGGCACATTCTGCGGAACAGAATCGAGCGGTTTCCGTCGTCTCGTCTCCTTCCCAGTCGTGGTGGGTGGTGTGAGGTAGCTGTCTAATCTCCGATTGAGAGCCGTAGTGGGAGTCGCTTGCTGCTGGGTGGAGCGCGTTCGCTTGCTTTGCGACGCCGTCAAATTCGACGCAGGAGCGGAACGTTTACGCCGAGTGCTCGACGGGGGTGTTGAGATGCCATGGTGGACGTTCGCGTCTAGCTTTACCAGCGGACGTTGAGTGGGCTGCTTGGGTGGCTTCGCGACCGAGATCCAGCCATCCGGCTGAGGCTGCAGTGGCAAACGCGATGCCATGGTCACCACGACTGGGTGGCCTTAGGGAGTGGGGCGGAGTAGGAGGGACAGGAAGGTGACCGCGGAAGTATGGTCGGCTAGGCTGTGATCAGATAGCGAGGGCAAGAGGGTAGTCAGAGGTCGGACATCGTCGAGCAGTGAGGGAAGGGAGGCAAAGATGACGATATGACGACGAGCCGTAATGTTCTGGTCGACGCGTCTGGTTGAGTCAGGGTCGCCGTGCCGCTGGGGCCCAAAATCATGCGCGAGGTTGTGTCAAGTGCCACAACGAGCTAAGCCCGTCCCACCACCCCGCCGGATTTGGTTCCGTCGGTCTCTCGGGCGGAGACGGATCCTCACTGCCAATGGGAGCGACCTCTTTGAACGCCAGGCAGCAGGACCACCAGACTCAAGACTCCTCCAGACTCATCTCACCACTCACTCCAACACCGACACCGTCGTCATGGTCGCCATCCTCCGCTCCCTCCGCGTCGCCCAGGCCGTTGCCCGCCCCGCCTTTGTCGCCCGCCCGGTCGCGGCTCGCGCCTTCTCCATCTCCGCCATGCGCCGCGGCGGTGCCCAGCCTCCTGAGCTCTTGTACGTTATCGAAGATCGATCACATCGATCGGCGTGCGAATATTATGCTAACTTTCTACAGCGGTCCTGGTGTCAAGCCCGGAGAGGTCCCCACCGAGTAAGTGCATCCTTGTGGTGCCCGACGACGCCGAGAGCAGCAGCTGCCGAAGTGTTGAAGATGGAGCAGGCGGATCGTCGGGTGGAATAATTGGACTCCGAATCGCCCTAGTGGAGGTCGGGGCGGACCGGCGCCACACAAACTTGGACAGACAAGCTCACACGCACAGCGAGCAGCAGGCTACCGGTATCGAGCGTTTCGAGCTCATGGGCAAGGTTGAGGGCATCGACGTCTTCGACATGAAGCCCCTCCAGGCTGACCGCATCGGCACCCTTGAGGACCCCATTGAGATCCTCTCCTACTACCCCGTCCGCCAGGTCGGCTGCACTGGCTTCCCCGCCGACTCGCACGACACCCTCTGGATCGACGTCACTGCCGACAAGAAGCACTGCCGTTGCTCCGAGTGCGGCTCCGGTGAGTATCGCGCGGCAATCCTGTTGCTCTCGCCCTTCAAACTAATACTTCGCAGTCTACACCCTCAAGTACGAGCCCCACGACTCGCTCTCGCACGGCCACCACTAGAAAACAGTCCTCATGAAAGGGCAATTCCGCATAGGATCGCAATGAATATCATATGGCAGTAAAAATCGGATGGGTCGGATGGATACCGGAACGTCATCGGCATGGGAATCTGGCCAGGAACGTGCCGAGTACGCAGAGGAGGGCGGAGAAGGATATCTGCGTTACTGCTCTGCACATGCAATGCAGCCAGCGAGTGAGCGAGCTGTGCGCATGGGAGAAGCATGCGACATGCATGGTGGAGACGGTGTTGCCGGGTGTCAGTGGTGATGGTGGGAGGATTGAGCGCTGGCGGACGTGAGATAATTTTGCCGAGAGTGATGGTGGTGCTCGGCTCGCAAAGTTGGGCCGATTCCGATTGTTGACGCTGGACATTACGATGACCAGGAGGCGCTGCCAAATGGCCGCCAGGTGTCCGGGGTTTGTCTCGGCGGCTCGGCGGAGGGGGTGCATATGTGTTTGCCGGATATGAGCCGCACATGGCATACATCTGTAGACACCGCTCGGCGCTCAATCGGCGCTCGGCGGGGCGATCGTCCTGAAATCACATGCGGGGGTGAGGTCAGAGTCAGAGTGGAGGTGGTCAGATAACTGTCAGTGCACTGTCATAGACATGAAACAGCGAACTCGGCCATGGGCCATGACACTAGGGGTGCTGGTGCTGCGTTGAGCATGGGCCGCAAATCCCACGCCGGTTGCCGGCCAGCCTGACAGTCGTGAACTTGGTAGCTTCAGGAGAAGTCAAGGCTGAGCGATTCGTTGAGATGCATGGCAGGCAGGCTGCAGTGCAGTGGGACAGGACCAAACAAGGCTGACGTCTGTGGACGGCGCTTAATTGGCCCCTCCTCCCAGATGCCACCAGCACCCGGCTGGCACGTCATGGCGCTCATGGCAGGCGCGCACCGCGCACCGACAGATCAACATTTCGTCCTTCTCCTCACTTCTCCAACTCTTGCACCACTCCACACACAGCACGCCCGACCCGCACAATGAGCCAGGAAGCGGGGATAGCACCTACCAGTGCCCCCGAGCCATTCGCCGCTCGTTCCGTTGACACCCACACGACCACCGCCGGCCTCGCTGCTGCTCCGACACCCGCAGCCGCACCCGCTAGTGCTCCCCTCGCTCCGGCTACTGCTGCTCCGGTCGCTACACCAGTGGCACAGTCCAACCACATTGCACCCATCAAGCCCAGCTCGGCACCCACCAGGAGCAGCAACTCGCAGCTGCAGATCGTCAATGAGAAGCAGGAGTTTACGTGAGTAGCTCGCATGGTGACTGATGTTACTGTCAAGAGCGTCACGCACTCTGATGCTGACGCGGCTCCAGGCCAGACCTCTCCAAGGCGCTCGAGAAATGGGGAATGCTCGACAAGGGCTTCGACTACGACATCGTCGCCGTGTTCGGATCCCAGTCGACCGGCAAGTCTACGCTCCTTAATCGGCTGTTCGGCACCACCTTCGACGTCATGGACGAGGCCAAGCGCCAGCAGACCACGAAGGGTATCTGGATGTGCCCGTCAGCCTACAGTTCAACACTGGTCATGGACGTCGAGGGCACAGACGGTCGCGAGCGAGGAGAGGACCAGGACTTTGAGCGAAAGAGTGCGCTCTTCTCGCTGGCGTCGACCGAGGTGTTGATTGTCAACCTCTGGTGAGCTCCTGAATGACGGCTGAAACACTGACATCAGGGAACACCAGATCGGTCTGTACCAGGGCGCCAACATGGGCCTCCTTAAGACGGTGTTCGAGGTGAACCTCGGATTGTTCGGAGGCGATGCCGACAAGGGTCGCTCGAAGGACAAGACGCTGATCCTGTTCGTCATCCGCGACCACGTTGGTGCCACGCCGCTCTCGAACCTGACGGCAACGCTCACGCAGGACATGGAGAAGATCTGGGCCGGTCTGTCCAAGCCTCCCCACCTGGCCGACACGAAGCTCACCGACTACTTCGACCTTGACTTCGCCGCGCTGCCTCACAAGATTCTTCTGCCCGAGAAGTTCGAGGAAGCTGTCGTCGAGCTTCGCAACCGTTTCGTCGACCGCACCCGCAAGGACTATGTGTTCCAGCCGGCGTACCACAAGCGCATCCCTGCCGACGGTGTGCCGTTCTACATGGACGGTATCTGGCAGCAGGTCCTGGAGAACAAGGACCTCGACCTGCCTACGCAGCAGGAGCTCCTTGCGCAGTTCCGATGCGACGAGATTGCGACCGGCGTCATCGAGCTGTTCAACTCCAGCGCGAAGGCTCTGCGCAAGCCTCTCGAGGCTGGCTCTGTTGTCCTGGGTCTCGGCGCCTCGATGAGCGACTGGCTCAAGGTCGCCGCGACCAACTTCGACTCTGCGGCCTCGCGCTACCACTCTGGCGTGTACCAGCGCAAGCGCCTCGATCTGCTCAACACGTTGCACGCGGTCCTGCTGCCCATGTACCTGAACCAGCTGAAGAATGCGCGCAAGCAGGCGACGACGCAGTTCGCCGAGGGCATCGCGACGTCGCTGAAGGCGCCGAGCTACGACTTTGCCGAGGTGGTGTCGCGGTGCACGCGCGAGGCGCGGGAGACGTTCCTCGAGACGGCGAAGGAGTCGACACTGGAGGGCTCGGACTGGGACTACACGCCCGAGCTGGAGAGTCTGGACGAGGACCTGAAGACGATTGCGGACCGAAGTCGTGCCGACGAGACGAAGAAGATGGTGAACGGCATCGAGCGGACCGTGAAGCGGCAGCTGGCCGAGCCGGTCGAGCTGGCGCTATCGAAGCCGGGCCCGACGATGTGGGACAGTGTCCTGTCGTCGTACAAGAAGGCGACGGCTGCCGGCGAGAAGAGCTACCTGACCAAGGCGACGAGCTACAACTGTACCGAGGACGAGAACCGTGCCGCGCTGTCTGCGCTGAACTCGCGCGCGTGGCTCGCGCTGCGCAAGAAGCTCGAGGAGCAGACGGCCGACACGGTCGTCCTGTCCACGCTGCGGGGCAGCTTCGAGGACCGGTTCCGGTACGACGAGGCTGGCGTGCCGCGCGTGTGGAAGCCAGAGGACGACCTGGACGGCGCCTTCAAGAAGGCGCGCGAGGAGACACTAGCCCTGCTCCCGCTGTATGCGACAGTGTCGCCTGTCGAGGAGAAGCTGCCGGAGCTGTTAGAGCCGGACGCGCTGGACGTGGACATGGACCCCGAGGCGTTCGACCCGGCCACGGCGTGGACGCTGGTCTCGCCGACACGGCTACGCGGCCTCGAGGCGCGGTTCAAGCGCGACGCGGACGCGGCCTACGTCGAGGCCAAGCGCAGCATGGTGTCGAGCATCTCGCAGGTCCCGCTGTGGATGTACGGCGCGCTCGTCGTGCTCGGCTGGAACGAGGCCATGGCCGTCCTCTTCAATCCGCTGTACTTTGCCATGCTCCTCGTTGCCGCCGCTACAGCGTACATTGTCCTCCAGCTTGGCCTTGCCGGCCCCCTCTTTCAGATCGCGCGCACCGTCACGGGCGAAGTGAAGCGCATTGCGACGGACAAGATGCGCGAGGCGTTCGCCGAGCCCCAGCAGCAAAGGCTCGCCGCTCCCGTCGCCGTCAACGCTACAGAGAGGAGGAGGGAGCCCCGCCGCGGCCCCTCCGTCCACGAGCTCGACGAGCTCAAGGACGGCACGCAGTTCTTGGAGAAGTAAACGGGTTGAGCGGTGTAGCGCACGGCGGCGCTGTAGAACTGAAGTAGAGTCTTCCCCTCGGCAAGGTCTGGTCTCGTCTGGTCTGGTCTTTCTCTCGTTTCTGACGTCTTGAACCAACAACGTTCATTCTATTTCCCATGCATTTGTCCCGCTCGCCGTCTGCGTAGAGCGGTTAGAGACACCTTCCTTCAAATAATGGTTGTTACTATACAAATACAAAGATGCATATGCCGGAAACACTGCCTCCTACGTCACGTCTGTCTGTCTGTCTGCCTGAGTCTACCCATCTACGGTCTAAGCTGATTCTGAGAGATGTGGGGGTATAGATCACACTGCGACCACACTGCGGGGATCGGACTGCCAACTCCCAAGGCATCAATAGCGTCGGAGCCGCGCGGAGGAGGGCGCTGGCTTCTGAGCCGACAGCAAGGCTACAGCCAGCCTTCCCTCCCGCGAGCCTGCGATTCGCGCCCAGCGGCTATCTCGTCTTAACCTTGGGGTCGCGGAAGAGATGCTTGCAGTGGATGCAATAGTAGAACAGCGTCATGTTCGTAGTCTGACGCTTCGCCTGGTCCTGGTAGAACACGGCGCCATGCTGCCCACAATGCGTGCACTGGATCGGCGAGCGTTGCAGTGTCGGATCCGTCTCAAGGTCCTTCGTTTCTCCTGGCTGTTCTCTGTATGTCAGCTACGGACTACACTGCTTCTAGCTTGGAGGAGAAGCGGTAGAGATCAGCAGGGTCTCAACCTTCTTCTAGCTCCCGTACATGTCACATCGTTGCTTGCAGGTCTCCGCGTCTCCTCACGATGAGGTCACGTCAAAGAGTAATTGACGAGGAAGAGCAAACGGATCGAGTATGGTGGAGAGATGTTTGGCCACAATATGTCCCTCCCTCAGATTGCGGACTCACCTCGCAACAGTCAGCAGGTCATTCTTGTACACGCAAGGCGCAGAATCCGGCTTGTGCGTCGCGTTCTCGGCGTAGTTGCAGTTCCGGCACTGATAGAGGAGGATCTTGGAGTTGTTGTCCGACTGGATGTTAGTATGGGGGTCGTTGCCACCGGGCTTACTCGAGGGTACAAGAGGTTGTTGCTGCGATGTTAGCTATCGCCACGGGCCCGCGAAGCTGCGAAAGAGGAGCCGTTGACCGCTAGGCCGTCACAGAGCTCAATGCAGATGAGGATTACTCACCACTCGCCACAGAATCGAAGCGACGGCATGATTAGCTGCCTGGAGAGTGATTGATAATGTTGTTGTTGAGCGCGCCGGCAATGATCGAAGGTCGATTGTGTCGATCGCGAGATTGCATGTGGAGGCCGTAGGCCCGCTAGGCGATTATTCGGGAAGGCGCTTCCAGCAAGTGGGCGCCTATTCCAGCTCTCCTGCCGGGTGTCACGTGATTATGTTAAATGGTCTTGTGAGGACGCCTTTCATGCGCCACCAAAAATCCGGACCAGATCCAGACGATCTGGACTTGGATGGCCCGTGTATTCAAGATAGAGGGCCGTGCACGAGGGCAGAGACGGGCAAACGGACTGCATTAGCATGCATGCACTACCGATGAGTGCTCATCCGCGCGAATGGCCTTACTGTTCTCTCCGAAAGAAGTTCATGCCGAACCACTCCACTGATAGGGGTCCTGACGCTCGAAAGGAGAGAATATGGTCAATCGCTGCACGGGGCTCGAAAGGAGCCAGCTTCCCAGTGACACGTCCTAGAGTCCTTTAAGCTGCGCTACGCTATGTTGGTCCGTGGGTGGTTCAGGTGCGCAGCACACGCCAAGGTCCGAAACCAGGGCGGTGTGCGAAGACCCAATACGACTGAGCCATTTGAGTCCAATCATGGTCGCAGAAACAGCGTGCCTAAGACGTGTGCGGCGCCGTCACCGCATGAACGCTGATCCGCCGATCGAACGTGTGTTGCGAGGTTACACACACTCCGGTGACGAAAGGACTTTGAACAGCGGTTGCCTGACATGCCGATGCATTGATGTCGGTGCTTGCAAGAGTCTGTGTTGTGTGTCTGAGCAGTGCGCAGCGCATGATCAGCGCGACTAAGAACAGAACGACGAAGGGCTACTGAAATAGAACACTATCTGCGCTGACACCCTGCGCTTGCCGCGATTCCACGGCTACACAGTCCACCGACCGGCTAGCTGTGCGTGGGGGACATTCCTACACACGGAGACGTTTGTGCTCGGTGCCTCATGACATACCCTCTTCGCACGCTTGAACTTGTTGTCGGTCTTCGGCAGTCTGCCGGCTAGCAAACTGCAAGCTCCGTGATAGCTACGCACAGCCGAGGAGCTGGTAGACGCCAGATCCTAGCTAGAAACTATGTAGGCCAAGCCTCTGTACCAAGCAGCCGGCGGGAGACAAGATGACCCGGCTCAACCGAACAGCATTCATCTTGGGCACCTGCGCCCGCCACGCTGCGCGTCCCACCATCCGACATACCAAGCCCTGCTGCGACATCTGGGCCAAACGCCCCCCTGCCCCATTCCCTACAACCTTAATCGCGCCAGGCCCATACAATAATACACTCGAACGGTAGCGGTACCACATCCCACAGTAATCGACCATCTCCCCCCGCCCCGCGTCACACCTCACATCTCCCAGCCAGCATCCACCAGCCAAGCTTCCAAGCTTTGTGTACGCAATCGCCACTTGTCACTCTATCCACATCGCACCTGTTCACTCGTTTCTCGCTCGACCCATCGACCTCGCCATCACTCTCCGAGCCACCCGGCAGTACTCCGGCAGCTGCACCGCTGCACCTGCTTGAACATCGGCTTGTGGCCATCGACACTGGAGCGGTCGCTAAGCATCCTGCCCAGCTCGCTGGCAGAAGCGTGAGCCCGACGCCGCAGCCATGGCTGTCACATTCTCCTTCCCGTGGGCCGCCTGGGCGCGGCCATACGCCTCGCGCCGCATGCTTTACATGCTCGGAACGATCGTCGCCGTTTTCCTTGTGCTCTTCAACTTTGCTCCGCAGACCCTCCCTCCCGCCATCGCCCCCAGTACCCGCTACCCCGACTCGTCGTACAAGTCACCAGACAAGTGGACGCCCCCCATCCTCAGCAACTCCAAATCACGGCCGCCACCAGAGTGGGATGCTGACGGCAACTGTCTCTTCCTCTCACCGTTCGATGCGCTCACGGACGAGGAGAAGGCGCTCGCTGAGGACATTGAGCTCGATGTCGTTTCGCCGGGCAATGTTCGGCTGAAGAATTACACCGGCGATGTCCCTTCAGATATCAAGGCGAACCCGATCCTGAGGCTGCTGCGCGACGGAGAGGAGAAGTGGAACCGAGTCCTCAACTCTCAGAGCCAGACGCTCGAGGAGGCTGTCCACAAGTATGAGGAGAAGTGGGGACGACCGCCCCCGAAGGGCTTTGATCAGTGGTGGATCTTTGCGCGCGACCGCAGGACCTTGCTGATAGACGAGTTCGACTCGTAAGTTATTTTGGGTCATGTGGTCAGCCCTGGCGGCCTTGGGTGGGGAGGCGCGCTCAGACCTCTTGCGCCCCCGCAGTCCGGTCCGAGAGACAAGCTTGTTTAGCGCACGTCGAAGAAGTTCGGCGCCAGCAGGCACCGGTCTGGACCGCATGAGACACACGCGCACAGGCCATGGCTAACAGATACACAGCATCATGGAGTCACTTCTCCCGTATTACGGCCTGCCGAGGGAGACTCTGGCCGAGCGTGCAAAGGAGGCCGAGAAGATCGAGGAGACATACACGCTTATCGTCAAGGACGGAAAGGTCGAGGTCCAGTGGAATGACGACTATGCGCGGCATACCTGGCCCATCTCTCGCGCGAGGGCAGACGACCAGGCCAACATCATGGAGCCTTTCCTGCACCTTCTGCACGACTTTAGGGCGACATTCACCATCCATGACCAGCCTTCAATTCAGCTGGAGGCTGGACCGCAAAAGGAGCTGGTCGACGCTGCTCTTGCTCACACCGTTGTGAGGTTCCCGCACGATGTCGACCACTTCGAGCGCGACTGGAAGAAGATGTGCCCCGAGGACTCACCCTTGCACCGTGGCGAGGTCGAAACGCACGGCCCCGGCACCTTCATCCACGACCATCTCCCTGCAATGGACCCGTGCACTCACCCCTCGATCATGCAAAAGCACGGCATGTTCTTGGAGGTGCACGATGAGCACAGTCACCCCAAGCCGCACAACACGCTCTACCCTATCTTTGCCTTATCCAAGACGGCACTGAACGGTGACATCCTTGTGACCCCGTTCTTCAAGACGGGAAGGCACGACGTCGGCTACGACCCCAAATGGCATGAAAAGAAGGACAAGCTCTACTGGCGAGGACGTGCCACTGGAATGGAGCACAATAAGGGTACAAGCTCCCAGTGGAGGCACTCGCAGAGAGAGCGTCTGCATTTCCTTGCCAACAGCAAGAGCTCCGAACCCATGACCATCATGGAGCCGAAGAACGCAAAGGGAGCCGCTCGTATGGTCCAGCGACCGGAAAACAAGCTCGGCGAGTACTACATGGACGCCAAGCTCGTCGGTGGACCGTGGCAGTGTGACCGGGACGACGGCACTTGCGACGAGATGGCGGCCGAGATCGACTTTGGAGAGCTCGAGAAGGGCGACAAGGCAAACGAGTTCAAGTACATTCTAGACGTGAGTTCCCTCGATTGAATACTGAACTGACAAACAGCTGGATGGTAATGCCTGGTCATCCCGTTTCCCGCGTCTCATGTCGTCCTTAAACGTTGTCATCAAATCAACAGTTTTCCCCGAGTGGTTCTCGCACATCTTTCCAGAGTGGTATGCGTATGTCCCTACGAAGGTCGACTACTCGGATCTCTACTCCATACTCTCCTTCTTCCGCGGTTCGATGGACGGCAAAGGAGGGCATGACGAAGTCGCTCGTCGTATCGCGCTCAACGGCCAGTGTTGGGTTGAGAAGACGCTGAGATACGAAGACCTTCAGGTCTACATGTTCCGCTTGTACCTTGAGTACGCGCGTCTAACCAGCCCGGATCGGGATAACGGCAAGATGGTGAGCTGCGACGCTTCTGCTGCTGTAGCTGACATCAGGACTTTGTTCTTCAGGACTACCATCTCGAGGGGCACTCAAAAGCGAAGAACGCCGCTGAGCAGATCGGCAAGCTCGAAGCTATGCCTGGCATTGATGAGAGGCGAAGAAGGTAGTAAACGTGTAAGACTAAATCATAGAGTAGTAACCGTAGACACGTCTTGTGGGCGTACGCATGCTGTCATGCAGACTTTGGCCATCTGTAGACCGGGAATGACTGCAAATAGGTGGTGCTAGACATTTGCCACCGAGGCCTGGTCCTGGATATGGCAGGCCGTAATGAAAAATGACTACAGCGAGCCAACGGCAAATCACGGACCCCGTGACATGGCGCACTCAGCGACGCGTCTGTAAACAAATCAACTTGACATTCCATCATCCATCGATCATTGCGGCCTCGACAGATAACGACAAGCTGCCGCCGCACTAGGCAGCGCCATCCGCCTTGCATCGAGCACCCAAGCTAAATCCACTGCGGCTGTGCCGCTCTGGGTTCAGCTACAATGACCCAGCTCGCTTGCGATTGATTCACACGAGCGGCTCATCGCGCTCTCTCGCGCCCGCAGTCGCGGTACCGCCAGAGTACGAGGTGATTGCGACCTATCCTCAGCACCCGCCTCGCCACGATGCAGCCCCTTCCCCAATATTCACATCCTCGCTCCACGCTGATGCGACTGCAGCTGCGCTGGAGTCCGCATCAGCAGAAGAGCTTGCAGACGCCTTCTTCGACCATGCGCCCGAGGAAGGCTCACATCCACGCTCTTTTGACGACGCCCTTCCCCACCCTCCTTCACAGCAACATCCTTCGTACGAGGAGTCCATGAAGAAGCCGCGGCGACGGACCCGTACACTCGAAGCGACATCACCATTTGACCCACCACCGATAGACGGCCCAAGCCGATTTGACTGGCGCGACCGGCGGCGCTCAAAGTTCGACACGCACGGACTTCCGACCTGGCAGAAATGGTGGTACCCCGAGACGCCGCGTGTCATGCCGAAAATGACCAAGATGACCGAGATGGAGGGCGGTTGGGCAGAGCTGCGCCGCTATTCTGACCAGTGAGTACAATGGTTGACTCAACCGGATGCGGATCGCGTCAGCCACGCTCTATCTCCACGATCAGCAGCTAATATTCAGCTTCGTACCATTGCTCCTGGCGGAACAGGCTGAGGCTGAGACCCAGCTAGAGAACCGCCTGTCGTCCTGGTCTGACCATCAGTTGCGCTCTGAGGGGTTCATGATCAACGGCCTGGCTGGATCCACAGAGTGGCAACCTCGGTATAAGGTCCATGGCTCAATTGTGTCCTTCTCGCGATGGGGGAGTGATGGAACGAGACCGCTGCCTCCGAGCCAATTTGAACCGGGCGCAACAGTTATATTGAGTAGGACGCACCCGTGTCAGGACGCTTTTCAGATCGAGGGCGAGCGGGTGAAGGGAAGCGTGTTCACGATCAGCCGTGGCGTCGTGAGGATACTGTTCCCCGAGTTGCCAGCGGATATCGAGCAGGGCACATGGAGGTCAGTACATCAGCAACTAAGCTACCGCATCGTAGAAAGGAAGCTGACCTTCAGGATTGACCTCGGCATCAGTGATTTCGCGATTCAGAAACAGCGGGAAGCTATCGACCGTTTGAATCTCGACCCAGTACTGCAAGACCAACAGTCACTGCCTGTCGCCCTCAGTGATCAGGATCCCGAGGAGGAAGCTTTGGCGATGACCATGAGGCGGCAGCGGCCGCAGGAGATTCTCGTTGGCACTGGCTTGCGCGATCTCATCCTGCGCCGTTTCCAGTCGCACTACCACCCTCAGGCTGTGCCAGGCTCTGGACAGCTCGATGAGATTGCGGCTCAGGTCGCAGAGATGCGGCCCGAGGACATGGAGGCGTCAACGGGCGTCGATCACGATGACCGGTACCCTCGTGGCATCCTGAGTCCCAACAAGCTCATCGACTCTTGGGCTCGACGCTACCGTGTGCCTGAAGGAAGAGCACCAGTAGCTGTAGAGGGTGATCCCAATGTTCCCCTCAACCCGAGTCAGACCCGAGCAATTGCAATGATGCTCAGCGAACGCCTCAGTCTGGTTCAAGGAGTGAGCTGATGTACTGCGACACTAGCTGACAAGCAGCCACCCGGAACGGGGAAGACCCGAGTCATCGTCGAGACCATCAAGCTTCTGAAACAGCACTGGCAGATCCCGCATCCGATACTTGTCTGCGCGCACACGAATGTCGCAGTGGACAACTTAGTGGAGGGTCTTAAAGCACGGGGAGTGAAAGCTGTCCGGTTCGGGTCGCCGGATCGCGTATCGCCGCGTGTCGAGTCATTAACGCTCGAAGCCCGGATAGAGCAGCATCCCGCGTACCCTGTACTGGATCGTGCGCGCAACTCGAAGGAGACGCTGCAAGCTGAGCTCAGCGAGAATCTTGCTGGGCCGCAACGAGAGGCTAAACAGAAGGAGATCGGCAAACTGAATGGACGCATCTACCTCTTGAAGCGGCGGATACAGGCTGAAGTGCTGCACGATGCCGATGTCGTGTGCACAACCTGTCTCTCCGCTACGTCTCGTGTGCTCGAGGTCATTGACTTCCCCTTCGTCTTCCTCGACGAAGCAAGCATGGCGACCGAGCCATTATCCATTGTACCCCTCACAAAGGGGAGCGCTCAAGTGGCCATTATCGGTGACCACAAGCAGCTTCCACCTGTGATCATCTCCGAGACCGCTCAGCAGGGCGGTCTTGGGACCAGCCTGTTCGAGCGACTCATTCACGAGAAATGTAAGCTCTGTGTCTAGTGCGTTTAGCTAACAGCAGCCGTTCCTTCCATCATGCTGGACACCCAGTACCGCATGCACCCCTCCATAGCGGCCTTCTCCAGCGAAGCCTTCTACAATGGAGAACTAAAGGACGGCACAGTGTTAAACGGTCAGGTGGACCCGACCCTGAAGCCTCCGACGACTGCCTTCCTCCTGCCTGACGGTGAGGGGTCAAAGTCTCTAACCTTTCTGAACCACGACTTCCCCGAGTCGCCGCAGAACCGCTCGATCGCAAACCACCACGAAGCGGGGCGAGTGTGCGACATCGTAGCCGATCTATTAGCGTCCAACCCAGATCTGAAGGGCAGCGACATCGGCGTGATCGCGCCGTACAGTGCGCAGATCCGCCTCATCACGGAGTTCTTGACGATCGACGAACGGCGACAGCGAGCCTTCCGGCAGTGGCTGGGCGAGGACCGCGCGCGCGAGATCGAAGACATCGAGATCCGGACAGTAGATGGGTTCGAAGGTCGCGAGAAGGCCGTCATCATCTTCAGCACAGTGCGGAGCAACACGGGCGGCTTCCTCGGCTTCCTGGGAGATTGGCGTCGGCTGAACGTCGGCTTGACTCGTGCGAAGCGAGCGCTCATCATGCTGGGCTCGCTCCGCACACTCAGCAATGGTGTCCCTAGCTCGATTGCTCTGGAGAAGAAGGGAATTCCCATCGACGGCACGAGGGTCTGGAAGCGCTTCGTGCGCTGGCTCAGGCAGAATGATCTCGTCATGGAGGATCCGGCATAAGTGTATCTCTAGTGTATCCCTACTGCATGAACTGCATTGCATCTTGTAATTGTGCGTTCACAGCCTCAGCGCTCTTGATTTCATTCTTACGTCTCGTCCATATCGCTCTCGCACGACACCCTTCCCTGATCGAACTTTCATAGCCCTGCCTTCACATCTTTCATAAGCCTCCCCACGTCTGTTCGAGACGCAAAAGATTGGCGTAAGGGAGGAACTGAATCCTCGCTTGACGAGAGTGGGATTCGAACCCACGTCCGAAGACTGCGGAGGAGAACATGGATGATTCACCTTAACACAGCGCCTTAGACCGCTCGGCCATCTCGCCTTGATGTTTGTGTGGGCTGACGTAAGCCAGGAGGGCGTTCGTGCCTGGGCGATTGTGTGATCGTCGATGTCTAAGGCCGTCGTTATCGACTCCTTGCATTTCATCAGCAAATGCGGACGAAAGGGTTGCAGCACAGAGAGCAAGATCGCTCGTCAGGCTGGCATACAGACCGGGGGTTGTATGCCTGCCCGATAGACGCCGCAGTTTCCAAATCTACGGGCAAGCGGTCTCTATCGCAACATTGTTCTGCGACACATTTGCGAATGCGGGCAAGGCTTGTAGGGAAGAACAGCAGCAGCTGCAGTAGTTTCCTATAAGATTGCGCCTTCCAGCATATGTCGGGCAAGGTGTGGCTTGCCTCACAAGCCACGTTGCAGGTAACGACAGTCCAGACCAGTCTGTAGGCAGCCAAGCTCGCCAGACTCGATGCAACTTGCCATCTTCGTATAAGTTTGAACGACCTCCGACGACGGCCATTGTTTATGACAGGAGTGGAGCCCGGCTCCGGCAGCCCCGGCAGGCCCGGCATATATGCTCCGCGCCACCAACGGCCAGGCCCTCACCGCTCTGACATCTCGGCATCCCAGTCTAGCCAGTCTAGCCAGTCCGCCAATGAGCGACTGCGGAGCGCGTCGGGCAACTTTCTTTACTCTCGTTACGCTGGGCCGGACTTCTGCGGCGTCCTCGGACCTAGCCGAAATTTGCCAGCGCAGGGCACGTAACGGAGGCACGCAATTGAGCAAATGAGCACGCAAGTGAGAGTGCAGGACGCGAGCAGTTTTGCGCAGAGCAGAGCGGAGCAGAGTCTGCACTTGTGCCAAATAGTGGGTGAGAGGCACCGCTTGAACATGTGGGCCCTGCTGTCCTGCTGGGTGTTCGATTCCAGGACCCGGAGTATTTGACCTGGCCGCAACCAAACAATCGCCTTTGTCCATGGAATCACCCTGCTCGCCTCTAGCCTCCATGACCGTAACGATGGACTCGATGCCCAAAGCACAATTCCGCGCGGATGCACTAGCTGAATACTGTGGCATGGCATGGCGGGGAGAACCGAGGCCCGCGGGGAGAACCGAGCTCGTTCTGTAAGGCCATCCGCCATTCGCTCACAGGCACGGAATCCAAATCCGCGCCGAAGTTTTGCGGATGGTTGCCAGGGTTGGCAGGGTGACAATCCATATTCCGGAGTGGAGCTGCTGCGTGCCGGCGCCGGCGCCGGGGCAGGATCCGAAGATTGACGAAATTTACCGACCCACCTAGACTTTGACCTTTCAGGCCGAACTTTGGCGGCGCCCAGATCTGCAGTCATGGCTGCAACATGTACCAGTCATTGGCTTGCACAGTCTGTGCAGCAAAGCATGGCTTGGTCCTGCCCTGCAGCCGTATCTCCTGCAGCTCTATGCAGAAGAGTAAAAGCGGGTATAGTAGAGTCCGGAAGCAGTGGAGTTGTTTACAGCCGCAAAGTCAGATCGGGCAGCTGAATCGGGCAGGGCAATCGGGCAAGAATTGACCGCGGCCAACTCTCACCCGGACTAAAGCGAAGGATTGAGTCAAGACTCACCCGCGCCGCTCTGGGCCTCTGGGCCGGCTCCGCTGATGTCAGTGATGCGTACACGCATCGGGAACGGCCGACCCGACGAGGGGCTTGTTTCTCGTAAATTATGCAATACTGTCTGCGTGGAGACCTGCTCTTTCTTCTTTGTTCTCATTCTCATCAACCACTGACATCGCTGACGAGCTTTCACTACGCTTTCTAACAGCATCCTCGCCCCTCGACAGCCATGTCGGTGCTCCGCTACCTCAGCCAGTCGAAGGGCATCTCGTCCCGCGGCGCAAGCGACACGCCGACCCTCACACTCCGCGTACACAACTATGGCATCCTGTTCCTTCCCTACCCGGAGCCGCCGAGCGATGACTCCGACGAGATGCAGCCGCGGGAGGACCATGTCCTTGCCGGCGAGCTCGAGGTGCAGCTGCGCGATGCACGCCGCGTTAAGGGCATCCGCGTCGGACTGAAGACGATCATGGTCGCGGACTTTGGCGGCAACAAGAAATACGAAGAGGACGTCGTCTTCGAGCGCAAGGTTGAGATCATCGGCGGCAACGCAGATGGTCTGTGGCTGCCTAGCGGCTTGCAGAAGTGAGTGTCTCGCTGTCGCGGTCGTGGCGGGCAGTTGTCGGCCCTGTTGGTGGACTTGAGGGACTGCTGGCGGCATGCTCGGTATTCTTCGGCATACCCTGGAGTGAGCTTCGGGCCGGATTCGACAACACCAGCTCTTCCTTCCGAAACGCAACCGCAGCCAGCACGTCATGCCCCCACACATCTCCATGCATGCGCTTGGCAGGATGGCTCATCGGGGCTCGAGCTGACAGGCAGATTCAAGTTCTCTATCATCGTGCCAGCCAACCACCCGGTGCACGACTGGCACCCGAACGCCAAGATTTCGCACCACGTCTACGCCGAGCTCGAGGGGCAGCCTGACACTCCGCCACCGCGTGTCGGCTCCTCATCGTCGTTATTCAGCTTCATGGGCGGCCGACGCTCCTCGACACACTCGCCGCGGCACTCTCGGTCTGGGTCGCCTCGCCCCGGCTCGTCCGGGCGTCTTGCCAGTCCGCCACGGTCCGGCACCAGCACGCCAGTCACGGGAGGCAGTGGCGTCGCTGCTCCCATGGCCATCGAAGCTGCTCTCGCGGGGCTGCACGTCGCGACTGGTCCCAGTGGCGTCTTGACCGCGCCAACCTCGCCGATCGGCTCGCCAGAGCTTGGAGAGAGGGACGACCCTCTGCATGCGCAATCTTCGCTGAGCATTACGCGGCAAGAGCTCTACCCTCAAGCGCCAGCTTACGAGGACTCGAACCCGCCGGACTGGCTGCATGGCACTGTGCAGACAAAGCGTCCCTTCATGATCATGTACAACCCGGACCCGAACGGCGGTGTGACAGAGTACGACGACACTGCGACCGGCTACGCGCCAGGCCTAGGGGTCTGGAACTCACGCTTCTCCTCTGATGTCTGGACCGTGTGTGCTGTGATGAAGTACCGCTTCTCGCTCGACAGTATTCCACCAACAGCGACGGTGTTCACGGTCCGCCTGGCGCTTGAGCAGACGCACACGATTGTCTCGCCGCGGCAAACGCAAGGTGATGCGAAGAAGGTCATTACCACACGGCACTTTGCGCTGCACGAGAGCGGCCGCCGGCCGCCGCAGGGCACGCACTACCCGGGCAAGGACTACATCGCTGCCTGGCGAGGCACCGAGGCCGGAGGAAAGGACAAGTGTGGCCCGGAGGGAGGCAAATTCGTCATCGACACCAACGTCCGTCTGCCCAAAGACGACATCGCGCGCCCCTCCACCCCGCCAGGCGTCGTTACGCCCATCACGGTGTCGCACAAGCTCGTCCTTGAGGTCTTCTTCAGCGTCTACGGCCAGGACCACCACGGCCGCCCGCTCAAGAGCCCTGGCCCAGGCGGGCTCAGGATGCTCCGCGTCAGTCGCCCGACCATGATCCCGAGCTGCCACATGATCCCGCCTATCCTCGACCTGCCGTCGTACGAGGACCACGTGCACGATCCGCTTGTCGGAGACAACCCCGTCGAGGCTGAGGAGGCTGCGCGGGAGGCCATCGCTCGGGACTGGTGCGCCTGTGGTCAGAAGCTTGAAGACATTGAGGCGCGCATGAGCCCGCGCGAATCGGAAGAGGAGCAGTCT
This sequence comes from Trichosporon sp. DN520, assembly GCA_030347605.1. Taxonomy (NCBI): domain Eukaryota; kingdom Fungi; phylum Basidiomycota; class Tremellomycetes; order Trichosporonales; family Trichosporonaceae; genus Trichosporon; species Trichosporon sp. DN520. Next base: position 491,286 of record JASJUY010000011.1, read on the forward strand.
CCCGACAGCCGATCCTCGAGCGCCAAGTTTTGGGCTCGGAGGTGACAGCCCAATGGACACAAGGAAGGACGATCAGAAAAAGCAAAAGAGTTGAAGAAGTCAAACGATAGAGACTAGATATCAGACACTGTTGTAACATCACCTAGCACCACAATTCACGTCCGTACCATCGTTAAGTTTCGGGATGTTAGGTTAGTATAATCTGTGCGACCGTTACGAGGGGAAAGCAAGGGGCAAAAGCGAGTCTGTGCAGATCAGTGTCCAACGATACCGCAAGCGGTATTCGCCCCTCGCCTTATCTAGGTGCCTCAATTTGGTCTGGAGTTTCAGTGCTAGCCCGTTGTCCCGCGGTTTAAGACGATCCGCACGCTCACCCAGTCTGAACTGATGAGCGAGCTCCGGCCATGGCGCGGATCGTGTGCAAGTTTGAGACCTAGTCAGTGTGCAAGTTAGCCTGTACTGACTGCTAGAGCGCTTCGCAAACGCATGTCCTCTTCCTTGGCGACAACGAAGGCTGTGAGCTTGCGTGACTAACTGGTGATCGATCGACGAGCGACTCTATCCGTTGCTGTGGACTGCACCATAGCCGCCTCGCTCTGTTTGACGTAGTCTTCCCGGATCCGCTCACTTTGGACGACTGGGTGAGATACTGTGTAAGGCGCAGTATGGCACCGTCGACACACACGGTAATCGGGAGGAGCGGGAACTCACCAAGATGTCACCGTCTGAGGCAAAGACATGAAGACTCCTTCAAACTCAGCGCTCCCATCGTACGTGTGTTCGGCAAACTCGGCGCCGAGGCGTCCTCGAGAGCAAGGAGAGACTTGGAAGTCCTTGACGAACGAGGAGTGCGGTCATGTTGTGCCAAGCCCGCGCTGTTGCGTTCTCGGCCAAGTGAAACGATACCACAGCCTATCTTTCGTTCTGGAGAGGCTCAAAGTCAAGATCCGGGGACGCTGCGTAATCTGCTACCCCGCAGCAAGCCTGTCTGTCGGTATCCCCTCGTGTGCAGAATCCCGATTGGCTCATGAGGCAATTATCCCGACAAAGCAAGCGTACCGGAAAGCGAGGAGCACAGCACAAGATAGGCGACATGGTGTGGTTAGTGCGCAACCTTGGATGGATCCGCTTGTCTTGGCGCCCACCCAGCTAGCCCCCGTGCCTGGGTGCGTGGGGATAAAGTTGGCATGCTCTTGCTGCAATTCATTGATAGGGTCGAGAACGCACGCGAGAACCACCAGGCAATTCGATGGGGGTGGGGCGTAGCAGATTCCTATCATTTCAGCACTAAAAGGAGATCTTGGCAGGCGCGCTCGTTGCTGCGCGACGAAGGGCGAGCGTGAGCTGTGCAGGGCGGCGAAATTCCAGGAGGCCTTTCAGCAGAACAGGAGATCTACGACAGTCAGAAAGAAAGCAGACGCGACCCGAAGTGTCCATTTGTTCCACCCTCGACCGAGTCTGCGCCTCCCCGAGTTATTCTGGGCCAGACCAGATCGGGAATCTGACGAACGTGCAGCCGAGCAACCTCTTAGATCAAGATTCAGCGAATGATTTTACTTGACTTTGTGCTAGTCCTGCGCTCCGCGGTCGACACTCCGCATTTTCCCGGTCCCTCACCGTTCCTTCGGTACCTGGTGCCCCTCCTCTTCCATAATGCCCAGGCTTGATTGGAAAAAGAGTGACATGCTTGAACTCTACCCCTCTGAAAGTGATGGGCAGAGATCCGAGCTGGACCTGGGATAATGAATGAGGTCTTGTGACTGCCCCACCGTCGTTGCGCCCACATGCCAGGCGACTCTGACGATCCGCAGCAGTGAAAGTTGAGGTCGGACGTTCCAATACGCCAAGACCCCGTGCGCACCCCGACAAGTCGGTGATAAGGTAGCAGACCTCGGAACAGGCCCGGAGCTCGGAGCCGTAGGCGAGCTGCACGGCGATATGGGCATAGATCACCGGCCCAGCGCAATGTCTGCAGATGCAAGCCAGTGACCCAGTTTGAAGCGAAAAAAGTCTTGGCAACTTATCTGATACGCAGACAAGGTCATACGCAGCCATCGTTCCGCTCTTCCAATCCTGATTCCCGGCAGCCCAACTCCTAATGCGGCACCGGTGGCTTGGCAAGTCTGTGCGCCCCACGGCGATGCCCTCAGCCATCCCCTCGTCCCCTGCGATGCAGTGCATGTCGTGCTCGCTGTCACCCTTCTTCCTCCCCCTCGAGACCCGCACGAACCCCAGATCCCGATCTGTCGAGCGAGAGGTCCAGGGGAATCAAGCGAGGTCCTGTAGAATTGTCTCGGAAAGCTCTTCTCCCCCACACCATCCCGGACGCCTCTGGCGTCACCTGGGGCCGTGGCTGAGCCGCAGAACCGCGTGAGCCGGGCACCCTAGCCCAAATGGCTACTTTAAGACTACGGGTCAGAGGTCTGTGCTCATCCTCCATCTACTTAACGCTGCACAGACGCCTCGCTCCGGCCCTATCTCTTCGGCGCTCGTCAATTGCCATCACTTGCTGTCCACCAGCGACTTTCGAACTGTGAAAGTGTAGTCCAAGCCACCTCCTCGCTCCTTAACGCTTCCCTTGTTCATCTAGACAAAAAGCCATGTCCCCCATCGGCATCGCCAGGGCCACCCTCGCGGCCGCTGCCGCCGCGGTCTCCTCCACCGCACCCGCTCCCGAGAGCAGCGCCAGCCCCGCCGTCAACGCCTCCGGCACCGCGTTCCCAGAGCTCGCCCACTTCTTCGGCAACAACACGCAGTGGGCAAACCACATGGCCCAGGACGACCCTGACTTCTTCCCGTCCACGAACAAGAGCCAGCACCCGGGCATTGTTTGGCTCGGCTGCTCGGACTCGCGCGTCCCGGAGAGCGTTATCACGCAGCAGCACCCGGGTTCGATCTTTACGCACGTGAGTGAGCTTCGAAGCTCGAGCGAAGCGAGAGCGAGAGCGAGTCGGGGTGCGCGAGCTAGCGTTGTGCACCTGCTGGACATTGCCTGTACACACTAGCGACGAGGAAGCGATATCGATTCCTTGGCATCTATTTTGGTCAACAGAAGGGCATCATCTCATGCGCCTCGATCTGGGCGCAAATCCGAATGACGAAACAGCAGCTGACAATCCCCAGCGCAACATCGCCAACCAGTTCCACGATGACGACTGGTCGGCCCACGCCGTAATGGAGTACGCCACTGCGCACCTCAACGTCTCCCACATCGTGGTGGTAGGCCACACGAACTGCGGTGGAGCCGCTGCCGCCTTTGCCGCTCCGAACCCGGATGCGGCCGAGTCTACTCCTGCTTCCAAGTGCGACAAGTCCAAGAAGAAGCACGGGCACAAGCACGGCCACGACGACGAGGACAGCGGTATCGAGGATTCCGAGGAGGAGGACTCCGAGGAGGAGTCCGAGGACGACTCGAAGAGCGAGGAGGGTGGCGAGGGCACCTGCTCGTGCTTCACCCCGGACCAAGTCAAGCCCGGCACCGAGCCCGGTCTCGAGAACTTCCTCGCGCCGCTGATCAAGCTCCGCCACACCCTGCCTGCCAACGCTACGGTGCACGACTTGATTGTCGCCAACGTGAAGCACAGCGTGCACACCCTGACGCAGAGCAATGCGGTGCAGAACATGTGGGCGCAGAACAAGCGCGTCTGCGTGCATGGATGGCTGTACAATATTGGCACTGGGTTGCTCGAGGACCTGGGCTTCAGCCGCTGCGAGGCACCCAGGGAGAGGAGGGAGTACCAGCGCGCCTTTGTTAATGCTGGCGCGGTGAGGCATGAGGAGAAGAGGAAGGCCAAGGTTGAGGACTGCTGAGCGGCTCGGCTCGCGGGACTCGATCGGTGCTTGGAGGAGTGTGAGGAGTGTGAGGAGGACGGACAGCGGGAACGTTGTAGTCAGAGACGTTAGATTAGACAATCTCCGAGCGATCTGTGATATCATAGACATTTACATAGTGATTCTGCATTGCGAGTATGCTCAAGGGGTGTGCTCGATGTTTTCTGCTTGCTGGTGGATGTCGCGCGGCGAGCACCGCGGCACTGCTGACGTCCGATAATAGAGCAGCACTTCTTGCTCAAGACGAGTTGGTGAGCAACGGTCAGTAATAGTGATTGAGCGATGGAGCTGCGATCCGAGGTAGTTTGCCACAAACGATCCTCAAGCACGAGCCCACACATACGGGCGCATGCACATGTGTGATGCTGTACGGCATGCACGCTGGATCACACATCCGCAGACAACGCGTTGCCCGTCAAGGAGTGGGCCGGCGGGTGTTTCACCTTAGCTACTCCTCCGCCCTAACGGCCAGAATTAGCGGCTTGGCATGTCGCGACGCGCTGGACTACGCGACTGCGGGACGATTTCGAGCGCGGCTCCACCATCTACCATCTTCCTTTCGAGCCTCCCTCAACTTCTCCGGGTTGCAGACGGGCTCCTTGAGCCTCCAAGCTCTCGAAGTCAACAAAGCGGCTGGAGGTCTGGAAAGCCGGGTACCCCTGCGGCTCAGAGTTGCAACATACTTGCATTTACTACGCAGTCTTACAGCCCCGCCTACCTAGTCACCTTGTCGTCACGCACTGCTTAATCTCCTTTCGGCCTATGCTGCTGCGCCATAGGCTTCATTATAGGAATAGGCTTATTCATAGGAACTGACACTACCCACAAACAGAGGTACTGGACACATGCACGCTCATCGGATGGAACATCAGGCAACAGGAGATTTACGCCCGTGCGCAGTGCTGATTGACGTTTGTTGGACTTTGTTGAATGTCGATCGGGCAAGAATCTTGTGTTAGTCTGCGCCATGCGCCAGTGTGCGCCAAGCCAAGGTGAAAGACACACGCGTCTGCGAATTTAGTACTGCTCCAGTTTGAGCTCACGGCTATCTACACACCCCGACTCGGATGCCCAACATCCGTGCCTCCACGCCGTAAGCCGCGGCTTGAGCCTACCTGGTAGCTCCGGATCAAACTCAAATCCGACCCGCCCCGGCCACGTCTGCATCGCATTAGCATGAGTGATGCATTCTCCTATGAAAATGTCCAGGTAGTGTAGTAAGGGGCATGATGGACGCAATGTACGTGTGAGCCGAGATACTCGGAGATGGGTTTCTATCTACAATTTGTTGAGTGTTCGAGCGCAGACGAGCCTTCGGCTTACTTGCCAGTGGGGCACTTCTGGTTCTGGAAGAGAGTGGGCGAGGCAGTGACCTTCATGTCGCTGCCAACGCCGTTCGAGATCGTGTCCCAGGTGTGACAGTTAGACTTCTTGGGGTAGAACGCCGGGGCCGAGGGAGTGGGCTTCTGGCCCTGGTAGAAGGTGCTCTGGCCGTAGACGCCGGGGGGAGCAGCAATGTCACCCTCGCACGACTCGAACTTGTTCATGTTGTAGAAGTCGTTGTCGTCAATAGCCATGACCCACTGGCAGCCCATCAGGTCGTAGATGTGGTCGCACTGCTTGGCGACCGAGACACCGTTGACCTCGGCGGTACAGATACGGGCGCAGAACTGGTCGTACGAGATGAACATCATCCACTCCTCGTAGAACGTATCGGCCTGCTTGCCCATGAGGTTGGTGGTCACGTTGCCGCCGACGGGGTTGCCCTGGCCGGTCGCACCGTGGGGGTCGAGCTCACCGCCGTCATCGCCCTTGGGGATGTTGAGCTTGGTGCCGTCCCACCAACCGGCGATCTGGATGTACGACGGAGTGCGGACGAGCTGCGCAGCGTGAATCGTGCCGTCGGGAATGAGACTGTTTCGTGTTAGTTCCGAAGTCCTGGCTGAGTTGTCTGTGTTTGTGGTGTGGTATGTCCGTGCTCCATGCCTTGATAGTCCGTGGGCGCCTCGTGGTGCCGAGGAACGGCGTACGCCATCATGTCCTCACTCAGGCATAGGTCCGAGGCGCCCGGAACACGGCCTCCAAACACACAAGACATTACGAGGAAGACTCACCGAGCGTTGTTGCGGGGCTTAGTGCACCAGGCAACAAGATCGTGCTCGTGGTTGCCGATGGTCGAGTCGGGTCCCGGCTCCATGGGGGCGTACATGCAGAAGTCATCGATAGCGTTGATCGAGATGAGGCGCGAGAGCGACTTCTGGTTGACGGTCTGTCCGACGGGGATGAAGTCGGGGTGGTCGGGGTTGGTGGGGCCGTTGGGACCGGTGGGGATGACCTGGGCGGTCACGGCGGGGACGGCGAGGAGAGCGACGAGGGAAGCCCACATGTTGAACAGGTAACGACGAGTGCAGTAGTGGGGAGGAGAAAGAGGAGATGGAGAGAGGATGAGAAGAGGTGAGATGAAGAGGGGAAGTCCAATCTAAGAGGGGGAGGAAGGTTGGACAGGGGGTGTTTTGAGAGAGAGAGGAAGGAAGGAAGGCAAGGTCGGCGGCGCACTGAAAGATGCGAATCTCTGGCTGCAGCCGAAGAACCGACAGGGAGGAGGCTAGCAGAGAGCGGCGTAGGGTAGCGTCGTCTTCCTGCAGAGGACCTGAGTACGGAATTCGTCGACGCCGTCTGTACGCCCGCCGTCTGCTGTCTGGCTAGCTACCTTCCTTGCTTCTCACTGCACAGCAACGCCTTAACGCCTGCTGGTATACGCATGTACGTCGGTGTTACGCCGTCATCCCGAAGACAGAGGGCGAGAGGGCCTCAGCGGTTCCAGCGGCGCAGGCTTACGACGAGAGGCTCTGCAGCGGCCCAGCGCTAGGGGGCAGTGGATCGGCTGGGGCGGTCAAACGCTGCTCTCTAGTCCTCGCTGCTCGGGGCGGGCTTCGGTGCCGCGGTGATCAGCCTTCGACTTTCTCATCCTCGGGGCCCTGAGCTCGCCAGGAGCCTCATGACGATGGCAACGGCCTGCTGCTGGGAGGCTGCGTGCTCCTCTCTGCGTTGCTGCGACCAGTAGTGCATCCTGTTGGGCTGTGGGCTGACTTTTTCCTCTGCTCAGGTGTTGGGGTTTGGGTTGTTTGGGTTGTAGCCTCTGCGAACCCGGCCGGCCGCTGCGGAGGGCAAGGCACGGCGGGCCGGGGGTGCCGGGGGCTTGTGCCGGGCGTACCGGGGCAGCAGGTGCGTAGGTGAGCGTCACACACGTGAGGATCCTACCGAGATGCGGCTGAGTCGCTGTAGAGGGCACCGGGGCACGAGAAGACACGTAACTGCCTCCCTCGACAATTCAGGGTCGCCAGACTCAGGGCAAATTCCAGGGACCAGGGCCAAGGGTACAGATAGCTTGACCTGCTTTGAATTGTTCGCGTTAGGATTAAAGTTGTGAGGTTGAAATATCGCACCTCCGTACCTCCACCAGGCTCACCTCCTCTTCCAGTGTATTTCCGTGAGACTTGTGACTCTGTCCTCTTGAGAGCGTGAGCTGTCACTCGAGCAAGTGTGCTCTTCCGAATGTGCCTGGTGTAGACAAGTCCTTGGCTGACGGACGCCGAGATTGACGAGCGTTGCCAGTGTCTGATCGCCTGAGAGGAGACGCATCTGGCGGCCTCATGCCGGCCGAGAGCATACTCGATGGGTAATCCAGGGTGCCTGAGGGATCCGAGGGTCCGAGGGCCGGGGTGATGACGGTCCTTACACGGCGCCGACAGACCTCTCCACAGCGTACAGACGTCACTGACCACCCTTACTTTCGACCCTCGACCTTCATCATTATCGACGCATGCGATCATAATGCTGCAATTAGCCTACCCTTTGCATCGCTTTGAGAAGGGTACTCTGCATTTAACCTCCTGACCGACGCAAGCTTGTCTCGGCGGCTCGGCAAATCGGAGCAGCTGGCTAACATGCGCTGACATTCTTACACTAACACACACGCTGGTCGGAGTAACGAACTCCGGAGCCGAGCTGAGACAAGATTGGCAGCATGGTGAGGGCGGCAGTGATCCAGTGAGATCGAGCTACGAAGAGTCGTGCCGGCGAATGCCAAGCTGTCGCACTGTCGAGCTTCGCATGCAGATTCAGTCGAGGGCGTACAGGCGCTACCATACTTCTCAACTTCACATGACCTGCTACTGAATCTGGCGAGCTTCGAGCTTGCGACGAGCAGGCTTGTTCGCTATAACTGGCTGGCTGGACGTACTGATGCACGCATGGCTGAAGTCGAGGCGGTGTGTCACACAGCACACAGTCCCATCGACCCATCCCTCCGGAACCGAGCGACGCCACCGAGAAAGCAAGCTAGCAGTCCAGCAGGACCAGCAGAGGTACAGAGGTCAGCAATTGGTCTCGTGCACATTCAGACATTTGATAAGCCTTGCACTGGCGACAGGGTACGCTGGGGACGGAATTGGCGCAGGGCCGCGTAGGGAAGCCATCAAGCCACAGGGCGCTGGGCGTTCTGCATGCCTGTTCTTCGATCAGCGCTCGGACGTCGATAACTGCACATCATTGTCTCATGCCTTGTGAGTCATGCCTGCTTGCCCATACGCTGGAATCGAGCGTTACGTGATGGGCAGCCAGGAGGGGACGAGCGCAAGCCGTACAGAAGCCGATGCTTCGGCGCCTCATGACAATAGCAGAGAGAAGATATCTACCACAGCCTTGTGGGATCCGTATGCATGTACTGGTATCCCTCGCAGGCTGCCATGAATGATCGCACGAGCATGACCGAGGCCCAGTTCCCTTGGCACATGTCATGCCCCTGGTACGACGGCATGAGCACCACCGGCCGACACTAGCACGAATCAAGAGGCGATGCCATGATGTCAGTCAGTCGCCTGCAGCCGCCATGACCATCTGCATTGCCTTCATCATCGGCACACGACATCAAGAATGCCAGCGACGAAGGCAGCACTGCCGGCGCTCGGCATATGCCAGACATGTCAGGCCCATGGCCACTTGCCCGCGGCCGAACGTCCCCATTCCGCCCTTGCCTCGATGCTGACTGGGCGACAACGAATGGTGATAGTTGAAGTATTCGCCCATCCATGCCAGCCTTGCATAGCATCGTCGTCAAGCTCGTCTGATGATTCCAGCGTACATGGGAAACTCAGGACGTCTTGACCCAGATGTGCACTCGACATCCCAGCCATCTGTCAATCCACCCACCGCGCATATTCCTCGTCTGCCGGAGTGGGTCGGATGTCAATCGGAATGCAGAGGCACGGCGTGTGGGCTCAGTGAGTTCTTGGCCTCTTGCTGGGCGTATGGGCTCTTGTGCTTCTGGGGTCGTGGGCTCGTGGTGAGTGTGGGCAGCAAATTGTCTCGGATGACGGCCGATCGAGCCAAAATTGGCTCCGCCATTTAGAGTTCTGGTATGGTGGTAACGAGAGAACGACGAGAGACACGACCCAGGAATGCCACGCTGAGCTACGATCATGACCAGCCACCCAATAGTACACAATGCACTTGCGAAATGAACTTCATCAAAGGATGCTTTCGCTTCAGATTGACGATGCAAGCCACCGTCGATCTGCATGGTATGCAAGGGCTGGGTCCCCGGAAGGTTTGAGGGGAGAACCTTGTCGCTTGCGTTCGACATGGCTTCCGGACTCTTGAGCGGTGGGTTATGGCATCTTGACCCAGGATAGCTGGAATCTACTCCAGGCGAGGGCAAGGCGTCGCGAGCCAGAGGAACGGACCTAGGTCATATCTGGTGGCTGGACGACATTCAGCCCTAGCTAGACTGACTCCGACGTCGCTTCAGCGAAGGCTGGAAACATTACACGACTCCCAAAGGTCCCAGATATGCATGAGAAACCAAGACATAACTTTGATACGACATGAGACGTGAGTTGGGACATCGTCGTAGCGATATATGAGAGTTGAGGCACCGGGCGTGAGATGGACTGTCCCGTCATCTTTGCCCCTGCACTTGAACCTACATACATCTCCCGTGTTGCATACCACTGAAGTTCACTGCTGGGGTGGAGTGGCTTTGGGCCGCCTAATCGCTAGCTGGTTGTGGATGAGGCAAGACCTTGGGATCGTCTAAGATCTCGGTGTGCATCGAGCTGACGCACTCACAACTACCTAGACGGCTAATGTGCTTGGCAACAGATGAGGGCAGACAACATCCCCGAGACAGCGACGCTGTCTGAAGCTGACACTAACTCGTACATCAGCGAGATGGATGTAGCATGGCGCATGTATCTGCGATGGCCGCAGAAAGGGCAACGCTGCTCCCGGTCTCACCAGCATGGGACCTCTTGACTGTACAGAAAATCGCATACAGGGATATGGGATAGAATCGGAGCAACACACGATACACGGCTTTCTCCTCCACAACAACAAGATTACAATCCAAACAGACCCAGCTGGTCAAGCAGCCCCTTGTTTTCTGCTATCCGCTTCAAACGCTCGGCTTCATAGTCATTCTCTTCACCTGCAATTGGGTCAGTGATAGTAAAAGCTTTTTCACCTACCCTGAACCGGCTTCCTTGCCTCTGCGCGCCACGCATCGAGCAGCGGCTTGCATGGATGTCCGAAGAAGTCGGTGAGCTCGGCAGCCGTGAGCCAGTACTGCGCAGATCTTCCACGACTTCGCCGCACTTGAACCTGGTACACAAGCACATGGCGTCGGATGCTTTTCTTCTGGTAGACATCTCGTCGCGAGCCGATGATCTCGACGCCTGCAGTCAGTCTCAGCGCGGACGCCGAGCTCAGCTGCCTCCGTCTACGATCATTCGGCGGCGGGGCGACTGGGCGACGAACCTTCGAAAGGGTTGTTTTCATATGCGTCTTCGGTGTTGGTAGCCTGCTCGGGGTCCCAGGCACTTCCGTCGTCGCCGAGCAACTCGTCGGCGGCGTGCGTATCGTCGTCGGCATGTCCTCCGTTGAGTGCCGCCTCTTCGTCTCCCACGCCGTCGCGGACGGCATTCTCTGCAGTGTCGTACAGATCACCGTCCTCATCTTCGTCCCCTACCTCCTCCTTCTTCGACTCTTCGTAGTCCACTTGCCCCTCACCTGTCTCCTCCTTCTTCTTCGCAATCACAAGCACATCGCGGCTGACATGGTGCGAGCGCATCCCCGCGCGAGTAAGCCATACCTTCTCATACAGCGGGGATCCCGTCAGTCCCCGCCTCGTCAGGCCAAACTGCACTAGGTGCTCGGGACCTTTTGGACCTTCACGCCAACGAAGCAGCTTTACTGGATGCGCTGCTGTCAGTTCCTATTCGATGAATGAACACAAAGCTCTCTGCTGAGCATCAGACTCTCACGCTTCGCGTCAAACTCCTGAACCAACCGAGACGACCCATCCACGTTCGAGCGGGGCTCCCACGTATCGTCCTCCGGCCCATAGCCAACCCAACGTACGAGGTAATGATACTCATATCTTCCACGCTCGTTCGGTTCCTTCTCCAGCGACCGCGCCAGAATCTCCGCGACTTCGTAAACATTCCTAGAACTCTGTCACATCAGCACGGCGCGTTCCCAGGCAGCTGCGGGTGGAGGTCGAGCGGTTCCCTGAGGATCTCATCTTCGAGAAAATGATGCAGGTTCCACAAGATGGGATGGAGTGCAGACATACGTTGCGGGATTTGCGCTTGACGGCGCGCGGCGGCGGGGTTGTTATTGTCGCGCCCCGCGTACCTGGGTCATACGGGACGGCCACGCGGCGCTGCTGTCAGATAAACTAATGAATCTCGGCCTACTTCTCGCCCTGAGCGCCGAGGTGCTGTCGCCTTTCTCGTCACAGCCATATTGAGCGGCGATCTGCGTGGATGCGGACGGCGGATGCCCGATGAGAACTTGGCATTGTCTTGTTGTGACCCGGGCGACGCGCGAGAGATAAGCGCCCGCTTGGGGAGAAACGCGTGATCGGACATCAGGCGAACTCCGTGCTATCTGTGGGGTCACCGAGATAAGGATGTACATCGGTGAGCGACGTGCATCTTCGGTCGCTCCCCGATGTCGCACCGCTCTCTCCGTCGAGCGGCGCCGCGATGAGCAGCGCAGGCATTAACGGCGCAGGCACCGACGGGGAAGACGCCGAGGTGGGTGAGAGAGGCTGGAAGAAACGTGTGCCGTCTCGGCAGACGTCCTCGGTCTGATCAAATTGCTGACATTTCAAAATAGCCCAGACTCGATTACATGCCCTCTCGAGAGATCAGCCCGCTCTGTACCTCCGAGGAATGCGACGGAGTTGCGTCGCCCCCTCTGCCAGCTTGCACCGCCGCCTCGGACAGCTGACACCGCCTTTGCATTCCGTAGAATGCGGTGAGTGATCCCTGCGCTCGTTCGGAACGGACTCTTCATGCCTATGTCGATCGCTGACACATAGCAGTGGCCTCGGCTTCCTGACGACAAACACACCCGCCGTATCCGTCGAGGAAGATCTCCGTCCGCATTCTCATCTGCGCATGCCCTCTCCGCAGGAGTCCCGCGCTGTGCCGCCGTCACGCTCCGGAGCCTGATCGTCATCAAAACGGTAGCTCGGAGCCTTCACGGATCCGACTACTATCGCCTGAAGTCATGCACACTTCTCTGCGAACGACTCCACGCTCACAACATCGACCCGATCGTACTTAAGAAGGAGCTCGTGGTGTCACTTGTTGGTCGCATCTCAAACGACTTCAACATGCTCGCACTCTACGCTCTTCTTCCTCTGCTTGGATTCACGCTTGCTGCCCCGCTCGAGAAGCGCTGGGACCGCGTTCGCATTGTCTCCGGCCGCGACGGCAAGTGTTTGACCGCTGCCCCGAAGACCGGCGTCGGCTCGCCTGTGTACACTGCCGACTGCAACAGTGCTCTGCTCTGGTCCATCAGTCCTGGCTCGGGCTCCGTTACTCTGGGCTCCCTTGCACTCGACGCCGGCGACAACCCTCAGAACGGTGGCCAGCTCAAGGTGTGGACTTCGTACCCTGGCCTGTATCAGCAGACGTGAGGAAAGACAACGAGGAAAGTATGCTGACTGGGAACAGCTGGTACCTCACCGACGACAACCGCATTGCGATCACCGGCGGTGACCAATGCCTCGACGAGGGAGACAATGGCGTCCAGACCTGGCAGTGTACCGGTGGTGACACCAACCAAGGCAAGTTCATGTGTTGTCGGAAACGAACTGACCGCAGTCTGGTACATTCAGGACGAGAATGGGCAGCCTCCCCCTTCGGCTTCGGCCTCGTCTTCCTCCGCTGCGGCATCTTCCTCGGAGGCGTCCTCGACGACCTCTTCCTCTTCGGCGCCCTCACCCTCGGTGTCCAACCCTATTCCCGAAGTCCCCTACGGCCCGGTCTACCCCGACCCCGACGGCGGCGGCCGCCGTATCCGCATCGATGGCCGCCCTGACCTCGCTGTGACCGTACAGGGGGGCTACGCCGGTCGCGGCGCTGCGGTCGACATGTGAGTTCCCACGCCAACCATCGGGAGACCATGCACTGACAAGAGCAGCTCGGCTGTCTTCTCCAACAACGACACGTTCCTCGACGAGCAGCTCTGGGACCTGCCTCAGGGCACAGGCCAGGTCAAGCTCCACGCGAAGCCGTACTTCTGCCTCGACGCGGGTACTGACCCCGCCAATGGCTCCGGCATCAAGATCTACGACTGCCTTGACGTGCCCCAGCAGCAGTGGACCTTCCAGAACGGCCAGCTCTCTCTTCCGCAGGATGTTGGCCAGTGCCTTGACGTGAAGAGCGAGTGGATCAAGTCGATCAACCAGCCATACAGCATCCTGAAGTATCTGCAGACTTGGCAGTGCTCGCAGCCTGACGTCTTCCAGCACTTCGCCGTTTACGCCACTGTTTACTAAGCGAACCGTGCGTCCACGTGGCGTAACGTAGCGACTGCCGTTGAAGCACCGTGAAAGTATATAAGACCGAACTATGAACAGATGTGAAAGATTCCTTTGCACCCCCGCTATGGGCTGCAGCCGTCGCAACGGCTTCTTTTGTCTAAACTGGCAGTATCGTTCTATGGCATTCCTCGTCCTCAAAGTCTATGCTCTTCCTCAAGTACCATGTCCCGGCTCGCAGCGTGCACCACATGCAGTACTATCGTTGCAGCCGAGATACAATGTGTCACACGCCCATTTGGTTCACGTATCCGTCTCCGCTCAGACACATTCCTAGATTCAACATGCCATCGACACCCCCAGACCTCCGTCCACCTCTCCGCTTTGGAGAGACAATAGACATTGCTGTATTGCGCATGTCCGTATGGACGCTGAGCTGCATCAACTCAATGGCAATTGCATGTCTGTTTGATTGTACTTGTCCTTTCAGATGAGTGGCAACTTGCGACGGCCATATGACTCCTAGACCCATCTCACGTCGTGGTCCACGAGCCGGACAGAATAGTTCAAACCCTGCCTTTTATTGGGCTCGTTGGAATCCACTCGTGGTCACTGTCCTCCCTCGAGGCTTAAGCGGCTACGGCGATGCGGTTCGCGTACAGTCCAGTCACGAACGTGCGATACCTGCTAGCTTCGAAAATGCGTGCGGCAAATGCTTCTCTGATGCGGGCGGAGTCCGACCGTGCGCTGAGTCGCCCACCAGCTCAAGACTCTGCTGTTGCTATTATTGTTGTCACGGCAGACTCTGTAGACTTGGCGTTGGTAAGTGGTGCTGGATTGGATACGCCTTCGATGCGGTGACATCGGTACGGCTGCTAGAGCAGTTGGACGGGGCGTCAGATCCGTGCTCGTCCGACCAAACCAGGAACATCTGACTCACGAACCGCCGGCAATGGCGGAAGGATCTGTCGGGCATGCCGCCTTTGTTGTCTATGACCGCTTCAGCTTGCCAATCTGGCAAAGTCGGCGAGAGACACTGGTGAGGCCCGCCTAGACGCCCAAGCGTCTCCTCGACCGCCAACAGCCACAGTCTCCGGTTGGCACTAACCTGAATCCGCCACGAGGCGAGATCAAATCCTTGTGATCTGCTCCCGCAACTAACCTCGCCATGTTCGCATATCCCATTCGCCCGTTGCTCCGATAGCATCCATTTCGAATCGATCTGCGGGCGGGCGGCTTCTGCACGAGCGGCGCTCAGACGCTCCGGAACTCTGCAGCCGCCGAGCGCACTCGATGTGCCAGGATCTCGGCAGCCGCGCAGGGTGAGCTGATGGATCAGGCGAATTGGGTGCCTGTAAAGAAGCCGGACTCTTGGCAGACCCTTTTGGGGGCTTTTCGATCTCCGCCGGCTTGGCCACCCTCGATTCGGCTCCACGCTTCTCACGCCTCACAGCTCCGCAAAGCGGCCTCGCTCTTCCATGATCGAATCGGGCATGGGTGACAACACGTGGCCGCTCGGCGAAGGGCTGAATGCATGGCGGACGCATCAGCTCTACTCCGGCCCAGTCTCGTGGCAGACGTACGACTTTGCCCGCTCCAGCACCACCCACCAATCGTCATAGTGGCCACCTGCAGTGGAGAATCCGATCTCATGCACGCCTAGCGATGCTGCTATAGCGGCGCGGTATGAGCCAGGCGTAGGTCTAGCATGCGTTGCACAAAGCTCACGGGGTTAGGAAAATGTCACCCGCGCAACCACTTTGTTCCATGACATCTGTGCGCAATGAACACGTTGCACGGCTGATGGCGGGTACATGCGGCTGCCTGCTCGGGCGGAGTATCTCGCCAGGCGTACGCATTGCAATGCCTTCTGCAAATGGGCAATACTTTCTGCCAGCCTGCTTTGAAATCATTGTCAAAGTGGCCGGTTACCTGGGAGTCGGAACATTGCAAGGTCGGATCCACGCTCGGACTCAGGCACGAACCGCCATTTCGCCAAGTCCCAAGCTTTCTTGGCAGAGGGCTGTCAAAGCGAATCGTCGAAAAGACTTGCACACACGTTCGTGACCTCGCAAGAAACGTTCGTTTCCAGGAGCTGCGTGTCGAAAAGTTGATCGCCGGTTGCACACGACCGCAATCAGCGGTGCATGGCCGAACGCCCGCTCGTGTGACTGGTCGTGTGCCGGTGTCTCTGCCAGTGTGACCGCTCGTGTGACCAGTATAAGAGTGGTGAGGGATGCTACTCTTTCAACTCAACCCCCTCTACTAGCTCTCCGCCTGCACCTGCAGGCCTTGGCACGGAGCACTCACACACTCAGAACACACACAAGCAAGCAAACAAGCAACCAAAATGCCTACGCTTCACCAGTACGACTATATCTTTGCCATCGGCCTGATCTTCGCCGCGCTCGACGCGTACAACATCGGTGCCAACGATGTGGCCAACTCTTTCGCGACCTCTGTCGCCTCGCGCGCGCTCACGATGCGCCAAGCAACGGTCCTCGCAGCTATTTGCGAGTTCCTAGGCGCGGTACTTGTCGGTGCCAAGGTGTCCGACACGATCAAGAACGGTATCATCGACTTGACGTTGTTCCGTGGCAACGCCGGCATCGAAATGCTTGGATTCACGTGTGCGCTCGTCGCGTCGGCGACATGGCTTATGATCGCGACCAAGAACTCTTGGCCAGTCTCCACGACCTACTCGCTCGTCTCGGCGCTTGCCGGTGTCGGTGTCGCTACCGGCGGCGGTGCTGCGGTGAACTGGGGCTGGAATGGCGGCAAGGGTCTTGCCACCATTTTCGCGGGCTTCGGTGTCGCGCCTGCCATGTCCGGAAGCTTCGCCGTCGCCGTCTACCTCATTACGAAGTTCGCCGTCCTCGACCGCGTCAACTCGGTCATCAAGGGCCTGTACCTGTCGCCCTTCTACTTCTTCACCGTCATCGCGGTTCTCACCATGTCGATCGTGTACAAGGGCTCGCCGTCGCTCAAGCTCGACAACCTCCCCGAGGTCACTGTTGCGCTCGCCATCGTTCTCACTGCCCTCGTCTGCGCTATCCTCTCCGTCGTCTTCTGGCTGCCTTACGTCTACCGCATGGTCGTCAAGAAGGACTACACCCTCCGCTGGTGGCACTTCGTCTACGGCCCTCTGCTCTGGAAGCGCCCCGACCCTGAGCCGCTCCCCGAGGGAGAGACCGCCAACACGCTCGTCAAGGACTACCGTGTCCACGGCCGCGACGAGCCCGCTACCGCCGCCGCGGCCACTGTAGAGGACCCCGAGAAGGGCCAGGGTGCGGGCGACGATAAGAACGCCGCCATGCCCTCCGCTGCCTCGGCCTCGTCCGAGGCCACGCATGTGGCAACCCCGGCCGACACTCACGTGTGCACGTGCCGCCCCGCCGTCCCGCTCGCCGAGGTTGACCAGAAGTCCGAGCTCGTCGGCCACTGGCTCCACCCCCGCAACCTCATGATCTACATCAAGCGCATTCCCAGCCTCCTGCTCCGCGGCGCCAGCGTCGACATCCACGAGCGCCAGGCCAACGGCTCGGACGGCGAGCGCCTGAAGAAAATCCACGCCATCTCGCACCAGTACGACAACGACACGGAGCACCTCTACACCTACCTCCAGGTTCTCACTGCGTGTGTCAACTCGTTCGCCCACGGTGCCAATGACGTCTCGAACGCTGTCGGCCCCTTCAGTGCGATCTACCACATCTGGTCTACCGGCGAGAACCTCGGCAAGAACGTCCCGACGCCCACTTGGGTGCTCGTCTTCGGTGCCGCCTTCATCGTCATCGGTCTCGCGACCTACGGCTACAAGATCATGGCCGCGCTCGGAAACCGCCTCACGCTGCACTCGCCCTCGCGTGGATTCAGCATGCAGTTCGGCGCTTCCATCACCGTCCTCCTCGCCTCGCAGTACGGTATCCCCGTCTCCTCCACCATGTGTCTTGCCGGTGCTACCGCCGGTGTCGGCCTCGCTTCCGGCGGACCCAAGGCCGTCAACTGGAAGGCGTTCGGCTGGATCGTCCTTGGTTGGATCCTCACCGTCCCGGTCGCCGCTACGGCTGCCGGATGTCTCATGGGCCTCTTCATTAACGCTCCCCACTGGTAAAAATAGAGTCCGAAACTAGAACTTCAATGTTTATAGACAACATACACATAGGACATTGTTCATAGACATAGGGTTTAGACAACAGCAGCGGGCGCTGTGATGTATTATTAGTGTATCAAGAGTCACAATCCGCTGCATGGGAGCATACACAAGGACCACAACGTCACTGAAGTCGTCTCTCGCTTAGGTCGGCATATACCTCTTAGACCGTCTCAAAGAAGAGCGGAATGCCACATTCCGTTCCTGTCTCTTTGGGCCATGATAAAGATCAGCAGGGGAACGACGTACGGTGGGCAGCGATCGTCCCCGTGATCGAAAGCACTTGCTAATGTGCGTGTGGGTGTCTCAAAGCGGAAGGAGGGGCTTGCAAGTCTGTTGCATGTTTTGGAGCACGTGGAAGCAGAGGGACAATGATGGCTTGGCGTATGTGTCGCAGGGGATATATACGAGTGCACGTGTGGCGGAATGCGTCGTGGGCCACATCAACTGTTGCTCAAGTCTTAAACAGTTTCCGGAAGCAACAACGACCGCACGCCCGCCATTGCTTCCTCCTTCATATGCGGGCGGTGTTGGACGTTCACACGTCCTTGGGCGGCAGCAAATGCTGCGGAACGTGAGGACCAGACTCAACGCGTCGCTTTGCAGTCTCTAGTCTCATATCACTGCTTCCTGCCCGGGTCCCTTCGCCTGGGACCCACATTGAGATCGCCGCTCGCTGATGGAACACATGGCTTGGATATCACGAATAGGCAGAGAGCCGCCGTCAAGACGGGCTCCAGCCTCCGCTACCATCGGCCGTTTCTGCCCGCAGGCATCGCTAGTGCGGTGCGAAGGCAGCGAGGGCGTGTGGGCAATATCGCAGTTGCGTGCGATTATTTGGATCGGCGCCAGATCTGATGAGGTCTGTCTCGGGCGCAGTGTGAAACGCGTGGGCAACAGCGACGGCGGAGGGACGAAGGAAGGCATGGAAGTAGTCTGTACCGGGCAACTGCGGCATGGGGCACGCCAGGCAGGGGGCGGAGGCTGAGGGGGTTGAGGTTCAAGGCGAGAGGTGAGTACTCAGCGATCCGTACGGACCCAGACGGATCGGCGGCCAGGGTCTCGACGATCGAAAGGATGCAGACGCACGCAGCTCGCGGCCAGCAGGCATCTCGAGTCGACGCGGAAAGGGGAGTGCGAGCTGCTCACCGCTCACCTCTCACCTGCTCAGCGGGATCGTCTTGCCGGGTCAAGTCGCAAAACTTACAACGTGCGAAGCTGTCTTCCTCGCACATTCATAAACCGTCCTCTCCCGTTCACTTCCTCCTCAACTCTCCTCATTAACCTAGAATCAACAAGGCTCTTCACCAAGTGCAACCATGATGGTGCCCACTGTATCGTCGATGAGCTGCAGCTCGGCGGCAGATACGCTGCCCGCCATACCTTGCCAGCCTCAACCGCCTTCCTCTTCTCAACAGCCTCCGCAGCGTCCGCCGCCGCCGCCGCGTGATCACTCGGACAGCTCGATCACCCTGAACAAGGGCACGTCGAAGGAGGTCCAGCGCCAGAAACCGACTTTCATCTCCTGCACACACTGGTAGGTCGCCCAGCTCCGCTACTTGATGTCCCAAAGCTGACACGCAGTCGTGCCCGCAAAGTCAAGTGTTCCGGCGACAAGCCTATGTGCACAAATTGCCTCAAGCGTGGGCTTAATTGCCACTACGACGCATTCGTGAAGCGCCGTGGACCGGACAAGGAGCCTGGAGGTCAGTCGTCCGCTCTCTAGGCGGTCAAGGCCGTGTAGAGTGGCGCTCTGGCGATGAGCTTCTACCCCATCCAGTTGCAGAAGCTAACGCAGCAGGCCGTTTGCGTGCTCGCGGTACATTCGTAAACTACTCTGCGGCGCCCAGCAGGGCATCTGGAACTAATGGTGCCGCTCGCGTCCCCTCTGCGCCCGGTGGGCAACTGACTCCGACTTGGAGACAGCCGATTCCTCCGCATGCTTCTCACCAGCGCGTGGTGTCGACTCCGTATCCAACGGCTCTCAATCCAAGCCCACCAAGGAATGGGTTGCAGAACCCAGCGGCGATGCGTTTGGAAGCTTCCTCAACGCAGCAGATCGAAGCCGTGCAGGCAGTGCACCGAGACGGCTGGGCAGCACTGCTCAAGGACTATACCCTACCACAGCTGACGAATCTCTGTCGCATCTTGTATGTCTTAGCAGTTTCAGGTATAGTGCGTTTTGTGAACTGACGTCAGCTTCGTGCAATTGGATCTCTGGTTCAACTTTTTCCATCAAGGACTGTTCTTCCGCAACCTGATCGCGCAGCGTACGCCGCCACATGTGCTCTGCGCGGTTCTGGCGCACACAACGCTCTTCACTGAAGGCGAGACTAAGCGCGGTCAGCTGCGCGCTCTGCACTTTGCGCACGAGGCGAGGCGGCAGATCGACGCCTGCTTAACTGCTGGAGCGCGAGACATTGCTCTCGTGCAGACGTCGGTGCTCCTGGCTGCTTTCGAGTTTCAGCCGCACCTGCAGCAAAATCTCTCGAGGGCCATTGCGGCGTGGAGCTTTGTTGAGAGCTGCGCCACGAGGTGTATCCCCGAGACGCTCACCGCTCCTCCCAATGCAGATGGAGCCGTCTCAGGGACTACGGCTGCTATTGAGGCAGCTGAGCTCAGGAGACTGGACTGGACGTTCTCGCAGCTGTCGGCAAGTCTGACGATCTGGGATTGCCTGCTCGACAAGGCGCATGGACAGGCACTGCCGTCGCCGTCTAGGGTGAGCTCACTGGCATGGCCCCGCAAGAGAGCTGACAATCAGCCAACGCTGTTCGTAGGAAGGGACGCTGGCGCCGCGCCGAAGACAAAGTCGTGGCACCTGTATCAGCAGAGCATAACTCTTTGGTGAGCTATGCTGGCGCGCCTGTAAAGCTTACGTGTAGGCATCAAGCCGTGCGGAGTCCACAAGGACCAACACACCCTCAGATGGTCGACTACGCCCGCTCTCTGCTCCGCGAAGCACAGTCGACGCCGGACACCGGTACGCGGAACTACGCCTGGCAAGCGACCGACTGGACCAAAGTCGCGCTCGGCATGCTCGGCGACCTGAACGATGCGGACATCGCGCTCTGGATGTCCGACCAGAAGAAGGCGCTCATGAATGTCTCGTATCCCACCGATCCGCAAGAGAAGCAGCAGCTCCAGTCCTTCTGCTGGTGGTACCTCATGGTCGCGTATACGTGAGTCGCAGCTGCGTTTTTACCGTCGTGTAGCTAACGCGCAGGACGATCCGGCTGACGAGCAACTCGCCCGCGAACAGGCACAGCGCGGAGAGCGTCCTCGCCGAGGTCGATAAAGCGCTGCACTCCATCTCGGCTCGATGGTCGTGTTCTGGTGAGTTCCAGGGTATCCTCCCATATCGAACTGACAGTCAGCTCTCGAACACCAATGCAGTATCATCAAGCAATGGCAGGCGCGCCTGCACGACATGATCTGAGAGGACAAATCAGCCGGTTGGTCGGCACAGGTTCCGGTGAGGACCCGGCCTGGCTCGGTAATGGCCGGCAGTGAACCCTGAGGTTGGCCGCGGCCAACTCGCAGATCCCTCGGCCAAGTATTGATGCTGTCATGACGCTCGACTCGAGCAGACATAAGAGCCGCTCAACATCTCTTATTTATCTCAAACTCAACCCCAACCCCTCCCGGACTCTCATACTCCCCCTCACTCCTCTTCAACTCTTCAAAAACTCTAGAAATCCAAAAACCATGTCAGCGTACGGTGCGATCAAAGTCAAGCCCCTCGACGCCGACTTGCCCACCTTTTCCTACACTCTTCCCAATGGCGAGCTGCTCACGACGCACGCGGTGCACAACGGTAACGCGCCATCACAGCTGATCGTATACCTCTACGAAGTCTTCAGCGAGGAGCTCGAGGGTCAGTTCTGCTTACGCCTTCGTAAACTGACATACAGAGGGCAAGACGTACCCGCAAGAAGGGCCCATGACGCTCGACGAGTTCAAGAACTACTTCTTCGGCGCGACGACGATCATCGGTGTGCTCTCGCCCAAGGGAACAGACCCGGAAAGTGTCAAGACGCTCGAGGCGGCGCAGGCGGGGCGCGAGTGGAAGGATATCATCGGAGGGTGCTACTACATCAAGCCAAACTATCCCGGCCGCAGCAGTCATGTGAGGTTTTTCCTGTCCTACAACACCGTCCCATCTCGTCGGGCCAGTTGATGCCGCGGCGCTTGGACAGTTTCGTAGAAGGTGTGACGGAAACTGACGCCAGAACTGCAACGCGGGCTTCCTCGTGCCCAACACGCAGCGAGGCAAGAAGATCGGCAACGCTCTCGCCGAGTCTTACACCCACTACGCGCCCGCACTCGGATACCGCGGCTCAGTCTTCAACCTCGTGTACGAGAACAACGTCGCGAGTCTCCGCCTGTGGGAGAAGCTGGGCTTCACGAAAGTCGGTGTCATTCCCGGCGCTGGACGGCTGCGCACAGGTAACGGCGATGAGGAGAAGTACTACGACGCGCACATCATTTTCAAGTCCTGGGTTTAAATCGCATTTGTTGTGCATATGATGTTGTGATATGGTATAGGACTATAGCAAGATAGTTTGGATGCACGCATTGTGCCGGTCTCGATGGCAAAATGTCTAATGACGAGGTGTTCGGCGAGGTGCTAGGCAGAGGGACTGCTGACGGATGGTCGTCGTGTAATTCCTCAGAGGGCCGTCTTGCGCGCCGGAGCGGGCTCAGTCGAGGAATCGGCTGCCGGCTCAGGAGCAGACTGTTCGAGAGGAGGCTCGACAGGCTTGAAGATGTGCTCGCGATAGAACTTGAGCTCGTTGATGCTCGCCTGGATATCGTCGAGGGCACTGAATGTCAGATCAGCGGTGCGAGACAGGTGACTCACCGGTGGATGCTCTCCTTCTGTCGCGACTCGCGCTCACGCTGGATGAGACGAGGGTACCATCTCCGTGCAATCTCCTGCGCTCGGTCAGCTCGGTGCAAACGCTCACCCCTCTCAAGGACACGGGTGAACTGCTCTCATGACCGCGGTGACTCACCTTGACACTCGACACGTCCACGATGCGGTACGACAGGTGCTTCATCACCTCGGGCATGCCGATGAGGAGGAAGCTGTTGGTCAGTACATACGTCCTCAATGCGGTGAGTGACCAGAAGAAGAAAGGCATCTCGAGATGCGACAAAGCTGCCCGGGGTACGACGTCGTCTGGCTAGGAGCTGATGTGTACTCACCGCATGTCAGCATGCACTGTGCTGCCTGCAAGCAGACCGGCTCCCTTCTCCGGGATCCATTTCTGGATGTACTCGAGCACCTTCTGCGTAACGTCGGCGTAGCTGTACGGCGAGTCGAGGCACTGCTGGATCAAGCCCGACGCACCGTGCGTCTTCTGGCACCATTCGTCCATCCTGTCAAGGTCAGCTCTGTCTGGAGCAAGCATGGCAGATCTTCGCGCATAGGCTCGATAGCCTCTTAGCCTGTCTGTGACATAGTGGGCCAGGCTGTGCACTTACTCATCGAGGAGTGCCTTGTCCGTGTTGATCACGTAGCAGATGCCGTCGTCGACGGGGTTCAAGCGGCCGTCGGTGATGATCACGGCGATCTCGATGATGACGTCCTTGCTTGTATCGAGGCCGGTCATCTCACAGTCGACCCAGACCATGGGTCCATCGTCGTACGTAAGCGGCGTGTCTCTTGCCATTATTGTTGTGGAACGGTTGATAAGATAAGAGCAACACCAACTGACATGACCTTTGCGGGACTGAAATTATTGTTATTTGTTTACATCCGGCGTCCACCGACCCGCCAGGCCGCTAGGCCGCCAGGCCGCCTGAGCCAACCTGACTCAGAAAACCCCCATCTACGCCTATCCGTGCACCAAACCACACTGTATACCATGGACTGCATCAAACCACAAAGCACAGAAAGCACAGATAGTTACAAAGGATTATCGGCCACCGCCCTGGCCACCGAGACCGCCCTGGCCCATGAACTGCTGCGCGAGGTCGCGCATGGCAGGGTCCTGAGCGAGCTGGTTGAAGTCGGGCGTGCCGCCGTTCTGCATGTTCTCGGCCATGTTGCGGAGCGTGGGGTTGTTCATGAGCCGCTCCATGCCGCCGTTGGACATGAGCTGCTGCGCCATCTGCATCATGGCCGGGTTCTGCATCAGCGACGCAATGTCGGGCATGCCGCCGCCGCCTCCGCCGAGGCCGCCCATGAGGCCAGCGAGGGAGGAGAGGTCGGGCATGCCGCCCGCGCCGGCTCCGGGTCCGGCACCAGCACCGCCGCTGCGGGGCTCGCGGTCCGAGACGGAGTTCGACTTCTGCTCGTCGGCGCGGCTTCGCGCAGTCGCGAGAGAGCTCTTCATGTTCGCGTTCGTGGGGTCGACCTTGAGACCGTTCTCGTACGCCTCGGCGGCCTCTGCAAACTTGTTCTGGCAGTACAGAGCGTGGCTGTTGTTAGCTCGAGTGGAGGGGTGTGGCAGCTTACCCGAGACGAGAGTACCCCTTGGCGAACTTGGGGTCGAGCTCGATCGCGCGCTGGGCGTCGTCGACGGCAGACTCGTGCTTGCCCAGTCCGCTCCAGGCAGCAGCACGGTTGGAGTAGTAGACGGGGTTGGGGTCGAGAGCAATCGCGGCAGTGTACTCCTTGATAGCGTCCGTGTACTTCTTCTGCGACATGAGCTGGTTGCCCTTGACCTTGTGGGCGTCGGCCTCCTTCTTGTCAGACTCGGAGGGTCCCGAGGACGAAGCAGAGGTCTCAGCAGCGGGCGCCTGCGCGGCCGGGGCAGTCTTGCTCTTCGTCTTGTTGAGCACGTCGAGGAGGCTCAGAAGCGAAGCAGGCTTGATCGAGTAGGCAGCCTTGTCCTCAGCCGAGTCGGGGTCGACACCGAACGACTCTCCAAGACACTGGACTGCCTGTCAGTTGAGCACGGCATTGAACAAACTCACTCGCCACCTCAAGCGACTCCTTGTCATCGTCCTTGATCGTTCCGTCCTCAGCGGACTGACGGAGGAAGTCGATGCTGCAATGTCAGCTGTCTTCGAACAATACAGCCTTACAAGTTCCAGACCAGCTGCTTCTTCCTGGTGTCAGACATGGCGTTGTGAATGTGTTGATGAGGTGTCAAGCCAGGGGCGAAAAGAAGAAGCTGGTGGAATGACGCATCGATCGCGGCGCGCGGCGCCGTTGCGGCTGGCTCCACGTGGCGGAGGTGTCACCGTCGGTGATGGCAAGCGCGGATGACAGCGTAACCGGTCTTGTACCTCTCTGGACCTGCAACAGAGCTGCTCTAGCAGAATGAATGACTAGAAGAAGGCATTCTCTTCTTGCGCAAGTGCTCATGAGTTCTGCACTAGGGCCCATTTTGAGTGAAGTAGAGGCAGCTATGTGTTCTCACGGTACGCTGCTTCTCCCGGGTGACAGGATAATTGCTCGCAGCATCATGGAGTACAGGTTAATCAACCCTGCAGTCACAATCATCTTGCATACTTCTCTCGTGGCCACACGTGCGCATGCTTTCATTGTTATGCTGCATTCCAGTAGTGTGCCTATCGTTCCAAGACCCGAGAGCCCGAGAGGCGTGATTGAGCACGACGTGCATACGTTCGCCTTTGTCTGCGGCAGCAGGGCCGGCCGCTGCCGAGCAATTGGACACCCGAAAAGGGACGGCGTAGCGACGAGCCGGGTCATGATCTGCCCGTGACAAAGCTTCGCGCTTCTCGTTTTACTGTTGAACAGCAGGGGGATCAATACCGATGCAGACCTCTTCGTAGGCTGCTGCAGTGCAGACACAAAGATACTAGAGACAGGGTGAGCCTGCAATGCTGTGTGGGATTGATGCAAGCGGTGGTGTCACCGTCGCGTACGCTTATATGCCTCCGTCTCGATCGACCTATCTATCGTGTTACAGGTCGTTACCCTGACCGCAACCTAACTATCATCCACTCCATCAAGGCATCTACACAGACGTACATCAAGCCCGATCGGCGACACGACCATCCCACACTTGCAGATCTATCGTACCAGCCGAGAGCTATCTTTACGTGGTAAAAGCAGCCCTCTGTCGTTTCCAACGCCGCCGCCATGTCTACCCCATCGGCCTCCGAGGGTCCGATAAGGATGCCTTCCGTATCGCGACCGACTCGTCGGCCATCACAATCGACACCCTCCGGAGCATCTGTCGTCCGACGGCCATCTCGCGCCGGCCACCAGCTCCCAGTCCCCCATAAGCCCCTCTCCCACCAGGAAGCCCTTGAGGCTCTACGGTCATTCCTCAAGGAGCGTTCTTCATACGACGTGTTCCCTGTCAGTTTCCGTCTGATCGTACTCGACTCCCAACTCAAGGTCAAGAAGGCGCTGGATGTTATGCTGCTTTACGGTATGTGGGACCTTACGATGGCAGCTGACATGGACAGGAGTCGTTTCTGCGCCGCTCTGGAACACGGCAACAGCATCTTTCGCGGGGATGTTTACTGTGCAGGATGTCATCCATCTCATCCAGTACTACTACCACACCTCCAGTTGGGAGGGCGCTGCCGCCGACGTCGAGCAGTTCCGTCTAGGCAGCCTTCGAGGTTCGTTGCTCGGGACGTCATCAACGCTTACCATCAGACATCGAGAGGGAGCTGCAGGTCCCTCCGCCTCCGCTGGTTTCGGTTCACCCTCTGCGGCCGCTGTTCGACGCGTGCAAGTGTCTGATTCAGACCCACGCTCGTCGTCTGCCTCTCATCGACCGGGACTCTCAAACAGATGGCGAGGTAGTCATCAGTGTTTTGACGCAGTACCGTGTGCTGAAGTTCATCGCGATGAACGTGAGTATAGAGCTACTCGGCTGATTCTTCTAGCTGACAAACAGTGCCGCGACATTACGCAATACCTCACATTTGGTGTCCGGGAATCGGGCATCGGCACGTACATCGAGAACCCTACAGCAGAGAAGCCGTACGGTAATCTCGCTACGGCCACCATGAAGACCACTGTATTTGACGTCGTTCACATGTTCTCGGAGCTTGGTATTAGTGCTGTGCCGATCGTCGACGACGAAGGCAAGGTCATCGACCTGTACGAGACGGTAGACGTCATCGTGAGTAGATATAGGTGATCAGAGCTAACGTTAGACTCTCGTTCGTCTCGGAGCCTATCAGTCGCTGGACTTCACGATTGAGCAGGCTTTGAAGCAGCGTGCACCCGACTTCGAGGGAGTCGTCACTTGCCACCCCAAGGACTCCCTCGGAGCCATCTTCTCGCTGATCAAGGTCCGCCGTGTTCACCGTCTTGTTGTTATTGGTGGCGAGGACGACCCTCAGCCGGGTCGCTTGGTTGGTGTCATCAGCCTGAGCGATATCATGAGGCACTTGATTGTGAGTTGAGGGCTATCCAGTTCGAGCTGACAACCAGAATGAGACACCAGCTGTCGCCAAGTCCCTCCCACCTCCCCAGGAATCAGCAGAGTCTCTGGAGACGCCTCCGAACGAGCCTGTTGTGGACGACAAACAGTAGTGGTGTTTGGTGGCCTAGATTTTGCACTTTGTAACATTGATTTGTATCTCAAGGGGGGCCTATGGGTTAGTAGCCACACATTGGCGGGCTTCCTCAAGCGCATACATATAGATCCGGCGCGGATGCATGTACATGACGTTAGAAGGTAGTTCCACAGTGCTGCTCCCCATTTTGCTAGTCCTCTTCTGCCCCAGCTTACACGGTAGGAGTACATCTCGCTGACTAGTGACTAGTGATCGTCTATTCATCGTCACGCTCGCTACGGAACCGCTTGCCCTCATCGCCATCCTGGTCGTCATAGTCCTCATGACTCCTCGCCCTCTTAGAGCGCTCAGCAGCCTCTCCGGTGGGCACGTCGGCACCCGCCTGACCAAGACCGCCGATGGCGGCGTAGGTGTCGAACTGGACCTGTTGACGGAAGCGGTCCTGCTCCTGCTGTCGGCGCTCCATCTCCAGCCTCTGGTGTCCCCATCCTCCTCGTCCGCTGTCGTACTCCTGCCTGAACTCATCACGGACCTGGCCGCCACTTCGGCCACGGCCGAACTGACGTCCCTCCTTGTATCCCGGGTCAAGATCGCAGCGGATGATTCGCTCGTCCAGCTTGGTGCCCGAAATGTATCGGAGACAGGCGACGGCCTCAGAGTGCAGGTAGTACTCCACGAAAGCGAAGCCACACGGCGTCCTGAACATTAGCTTGTGGAGGGCGTGGCAGCTCGAGCGTCCGATCCACTCACTTCTGGTGCCGATCCAGTCCCATGATGATTCTAGGTTATTAGTGCCACAGCCGGCTCGCAACCTACCTCTTGATACCACCTCCCTCCTCAGGTTTCGCACATGTCGCAAACACTGTTGTTGGTCACCAATGGCCGGCTGACTTAACTCACGCTCGTAGATTTGCGCCTCGGTCGTGTAGAAGCTCAGGTTTCCGACATAGAGGGTCGACGAGGCGGCAAGCAACCGGCGTTCGGTCTCGCGATCCAGCTGCGACGAGTTAGCAACACCGGCGAGGACGAAACTCACCTCCGACTGGCTGTCCTTGTAGCTCGACGGGAGGTCGAGGGGAGCGACAACGTGCGCCATGCTGGGCTATGCTACAGGCTACGAGCTTTTGTTGTGACGGAAGTGCGAGCCAAGATCACGAAGTTCAGCTCGATCGCCCAGGCGGGACCAACCGTGCGGCCACCGTGGGAGAACGCGTCACCACCATACCTCCACGAGCCATAACCGGCTGACTGAACCGATCAAGCACTAGTACAGCTCAAGCTGTGGACTCATTCACTCTCAATAACCCGACAGCATGTCCGCCAACGACCCTAACCTGAGCGATGCGGAGAAGGTAATTGAAGCTCACAGGGTCACAGAACGCTGTGCTAACGCTGCAGATGCGCCTGAAGCGCCTAGCGCGCCTGGGCGGCTCGGTCAACCAGGAGGCTCGGCCATCATCGCCGCAGACACCTTCGGAGGATCAGTCGCAGTCGCGTAGCTCAACGCCGCATGTCCCTCCGTCCTCTGCATCTTGTCTCCTCTCGCAGGCTATCCCGTCTCCTGCGAGAGCTCCTTCTCCCGCTGCAAAGCCGACCGTCTCGCCTGCGTCGAAGCCGACACCTGCTCCCGCCACCCCGAAGGCGACCCCTTCTCCGAAGCCGAGCGCTAAGCCCAGCGGCTCCCGGAGCTCCTCGTTCAGTGCACCAGTGGCTTCAAAACCTCGTCTGGCTGCCTCGTCGCCCGTGAAGCCGACTCAGAGCTACGAGGACTGGGAGTCGCAAGCTGTCGGCAAGGTCTTCAATGTCACGCTTGATGTGAGTAGTCGCCCACCGTTCCGGCAGCTAACGGCAGAAAGCGGAGGCCGAGAAGTCGGACTGGAAGAAGACATGGTTGAAGGGTCTTCGCGAGGAGATGCTGGAGGAGAACGCAGGTATGTATGCACGGCTCGAAGGTGTAGCAGCGAGCTGACAAGCAGCCGTCACGCCAAAGGTTTCCCTCGACTCACGCGACCGTCTCCTTATCGCCCGACTGTCCCTGGACCCGACTGCCATGGCGTCAAGGTAGCTTGCTGACATCCCCACAAGAGCTGACATTTCCAGCGATGACCCCGATCAGCTGACAGTGCTGGCGGGCATGCCCGAGGGCGAGACGGTGTTCGAGTACCTGACGGGATGTTGGAAGCGACTGAACGCCGTCAACCGCGACATGTCCAGGCTAGGATACAGCAAGGAGGAGAAGGGCAAATGGCATGAGGCGTACAACGAGCTGAAGAGATTGATCATCTCCTACAGCGGCATGACTTTGGAGGACCCTACCATGTTCCCGCAGCCCGCTGAGTGAGTACTCGACTGGCGTTCAGATGACTGACATCAGCAAACCTGTCGGACCCGCCGAGTTCCTTCCCCTCCTGCTGGGCGTATCTGGAACAGGAGAGGCCGGCGATCCTTTCACATCAACGGCGCCTCAGCCTGTCGTGCAGCGCAATCCTAACGCGCTTGCGCCTGCCGACCTTTTGCCTTTCCTCAACGACCTGTCCACTGGCTTCCCCGAGGGTGGCATGGCGGATGTTATCACGCCAACACTCAGCCTGTTTTTCCAGGAGTGGTTCAAGATCACGCCAACACCGGACCTCTTGGGAAGCGAGTGGCAGAGATACCTTGGTGCTATGACCCTGCTGGTGCAGGTCAAGGCCATCGCCGCTCTCGTAAGCCGCTAGCCGGATGTCAAAAGCTAATACCAGCTCCCATCACTCCCCATCTGGGTCGCACCGAACGTGGACGCTGCCAAGATCGAATGGCAGTCGTTGCTCGGGCCGCTCACGAGACTAAGCGTCTTCCCTCGCGAATTCGTAGGTCATCGTCCTGTCACCAGCTGACAATCGCAGCCGCAGATCTGGAAGACCTATTTCTCCAATCCAACGGAGCGACAGACGGCAGACATTGATGCGAACAAGTCCAATTTGCGACACGGACTTGGCGCGCTTCAGGTTGGTGGAAGGCGTACGGGCTATACTGACTCACTAGAACGGCCTCTTCACGCTGTACAATGCCATCGTCCGCGCATCCCCAGAGTCCCGAGAAGGAGCTCTCGAGTTCTTTGCCAAGGTCGTCGAGCTCAACGTGAAGCGTTCTGGAAGTCATGTGAGCTATTGCTCCTCTCACCAGCTGACGGCAGGTCGACTACCGCACTGTCTCCTCCGACGGCTTCATGATCAACCTGCAATACGTTCTGCTCAAGCTGTTCGAGCCAGTCATGGACTTCAACTACTCGAAGGTAAGCACATAGCTCTCGCAGCTAGCGCTGACATGCAGATCGACAAGGTCGACCCCGAGTACTACCGCCACTCTAAGCGGCTGGACGTGTCTGAGGAGACAAAGATCCACGCCGTCAAGGAGGAGGCTGACGAGTACTTCGGCAAGGTCATGGACGTTGACTCGAAGCCGAACTTTGTCTCTGATGTCTTCTACCTGCTCAACCATGTGCACCACCTCGGCACGATCAAGACGATCGGCACCCGCACAAAGTTGGAGCGCAACATCAACGACATTGAGAAGGAGCTGAAGCGCTTAGAGGCGATGGGAGATCAGTCCGCTGTGAATCCTGCGCGGGAGGCGCAGCGAGATGCCGCCATCAAGAAGTACAAGGGCGACCTGGCCACGATACACGCGTCCATCCACGCCTACGACACCCAGCTCCTGGACCCAGCAATGGTCCGCCTCAATGTCACGTTCTGCGGCTTCCTCATGAATTGGCTCCTGCGCATGGTCGACCCGGAGCACGCTCACCCGCAGAAGCCCATCTCGTAAGCTGTCGGAACGGACGCCCCAAGCTAACGTTGCTCAGCCTTCCGCTCTCGTCCGAGTCACCAGTGCAGTTCCGCATGCTTCCCGAGTTTTTCTTCGAGAACGTCGTTGAATACTACGACTTCCTGTCCCGCTACAACCCGGACGCTCTCGACGATGCCGACAAGGACATCCTCATCACCTTTGCGATCGCTTTCGTGAACCCAGTCCACGTGAACAACCCCTTCCTCAAGGCAAAGCTTGTTGCTGTGAGTAGTCATTGTAAAGCTGCTGAAATGGGCATATCGAAGCTGACTGCGCAGGCCCTTGCGAACGGACTGTACCCGGTTGGATACTGGCGTCGCGGACCGCTGTTCGACCGCCTGAGCACGCATCCGCAATCAACAGCTCACCTGATGCCCATGATCATCCGGTTCTGGATTGACGTCGAGTCTACGGGAGGTCACACGCAGTTCTGGGACAAGTTCAATTTCCGCCGCGACCTCAGCCGCATTTTGAAGGCGATGTGGACGAACCCGCTGCACCGTGAGGCGTTCGTCAAGTCAAGACAGTGAGCTTCCTGGTGCTGGCGGAGAGCTGACATGCAGTGACAATGTCGACCAGTTCATCAAGTTTGTCAACATGCTGATGAGCGACACGACGTTCCACCTCGAGGAGTCTTTAACCAATCTGGCTGCTGTGCACAGTCTGCGAACGCAGAAGGAGGACGAGGCGAGCTGGAACGCCAAGACCGACGCCGAGAAGGAGGACATCGAGTCTCAGCTGCGCCAGGCGGAGCAGTCAGCGCCATACCACACGCACATGGGTCTGGACCACGTCGAGCTGATCCGTGACATTACTGCTACGGAGAAAGAGCCGTTCCTCGTCGGCGAAATCGTCGACCGTCTGACTGCCGTGAGTGATTCATAGCTGCTCGGCATATCGCGCGCAATAGCTAATGCCAGTCTCTCGACGAGTCTCTCGCGACGCTCGTTGGCCCGAAGATGCAGGATCTGAAGCTGAGAGACCCCGAGCGCTTCGGGTTCAAGCCGAAGCAGCTTCTCGCAGCCCTCGCGCAGATCTACCTCAACCTAGGCTCGGAGCAGGACTTCATCCGCGCAGTCGCAAACGACGGGCGCAGCTACTCGAAGGAGCTGTTTGAGCGCTTCGCGCGTATCCTGAAGAACCGCGCGATCATGACAGATGGCGAAGTCGCCGAGATTGTCGCCTTCACGCAGCGTGTCGAGGACGCCAAGGCGACGATTGAGATTGAGGACGAGCGCGAGATTCCCGACGAGTTCCTCGGTGAGTTACTGCATCGTAGAATGGAACTGACATTCCCAGACCCTCTGCTTGCTACTCGTATGTTGTTGTGGTTTCGCATGGTCCAACTAACCTCCAGTCATGAAGGACCCGGTTATCCTTCCCGTGTCCCGCGTCACGGTCGACCGGAGCACAATCCGCGCCGCTTTGCTCTCGAAGGAGCTGGATCCCTTCAACAACCTTCCGTAAGCTCTCCCTTTGCCAACCAAAGCTAACCCGCAGGCTCAAGTACGAGGATGTCATTCCCAACGACGAGCTCAAGGCGCAGATCGACGAGTGGGTCGCGCAGGGCAAGGGCGCCAAGCCGCAGGAGGTCAAGATGGACTTGGACGAGTAGGTCGCGGTTAGCGGAGAGGGTGAAGCGGGAACAATGTGCAGTAGAAGTATTAGTAGAAGGTATGCAGTATCACATGTCAACGAATACCCCTATCCTGCATTCGTCAGCAGTAGACTTCTTCTGCTCTCGTAGTGTGAGTGCGCAGGGGTGGTGCGTTAGAAGCCTGCAAGGTGGCTGAGGCATGCGGGGCATTGTGTGTCACAGAAGTTTGTGAGGCACAACGAGACACAACGCGGCAAGACACGGCAGGGCCAGAAGACAGCCGCGTCTCTGCTCCTTCCTCTCGCCTTCGTCGCCTTCGTCCGTATCCGATTGGGATTCCAGAGACCAACACGGGGAACGGGGGAACGTTGGTATTGTTCTGTTCGGATTCTACATGCCGCACCGGCACAGTACAGAACAAAAGAAGCATCCGAGGATCGCATTATGCTCCTTGGTCCGCGACCCAGTTCAAGCGAGGGTGCCTGGTCCACCTCATTCCTTACGAGTAGTGAGCGACAGTGACAGCAGAACGAGCATCGATGCTCTGTGCTTCGCTGTCGTCGTAGTGATTACAAGCAAGCGTTGTTGTCTCTCTTGTGATCTTGAGAGGCGATGAGGGCCCCAATCAGCCACGAAATCAACCTCGGCACTAAGCAATAAGCATGAAGGTGGCGTCCGGGGGCTCGGACGCAAACTAAGACTATGTTTGTCTCAGCGAAAGCCTTATCCTGTGCGAGCCAGTGCAGAGCGCGCAGAGCATAGGAGCCCCAGCTCGAAGGGGCTCACGTGGTCGCAGTGTTGTGCAGTGTATTTAGGCAGAAGTGTTGTGCGGTCGATGCTTTCCTAGCGTCCTCAGAGGTCAGTGAGAGCCCATCTCAAGAGCTCGGTCGTTAGCTAACAAAGCACCAGATTTGCCACCAACAACAAAGGCGGTGCGGTCTTGGCGGGCCCCCAAACTTACCTTCAACCTGTATCTCTCATATCGCATTCGGCAGTCTAAAGCACGTTCGCTGTCAGATCTTGGCAGCGGTGTATGAACTTGACCGCGTTTGACCACGGGGTGATGAGGTCATAGACCAGAGAGATCTGGTTGCGTACGTCGTCGGGACGATGCCGGCAGGACGAATTGGAGTTATGGAGGTAGCCTGTGCCCGAAGTTCTGGGCATGGACCCAAGGTTTCTCCCTCGATCCTCAGTCCGGTCGCTCGGTTTCTCAGCCTCAGACCTCAGTCGCTCAGCAGCTCGAGCACAGGTCTATGATACAAGGCCATTCTGCGCTCACTGCCCAAGCACGATGCATTGGCGTCTGGCGCGCTGGCGTCTGTGCGGAGAAACTTCTGCTGTGCTATGCATCATCCGATCTCACGGATCTCAGCCACGTGGCTTATCCACGCACCGATCGACAAGTGACAGAAGGCTGGACGTATGCGTACGCCTGCCTATGCGCGTCTTCCTCTGCCCGTTGCCCGTTGTATGCAGTTACATGTCGCGGCCCCGGCTAGCGACACGGCTCGGGCAGTACATCGTGACAGGTGACAGGGGTTAGCTTGAATCCGACCATCCGACCATCCGGAGGATCCGCATCGGGCCGTCGATACGACAGAAATGCCAAGAGATCCATACTTTGCGATCGATACTGGACGAACATTATTGGAAGACAGTGGACTGAGAATAAAATCGCGCACTTGGCACCGCACGTTCCCCCTTGGCTTCCCCTTTCTTGGATTTGGAAGCGTGGGATGGGGAAATGAAGGACTGAGAGACGCGTCCCTTCTGTGCTTCGGTCTGGTTGCAGGTATCGTACAACCATGTAACAGAGAAGAGTGTCCGCTTAGGAGATCAGCAGCTCAGCAAGCGGGCGGGAGAGGGTGTCACCCTTCCCAGCTCGCCAGCTCAACTGCTCGCCGCCAAGGGATGTCCAAGGATCCAAGGGATGACAGGAAAACTTTCCAAATGGGCATTGGAAAATCAGAGCCGCGCCGCGGTCTGCATATTCTCGTGGAACCATGTGTTACCATTTCTTTGTGCTGCGTGCGGGAAAGACGAGGGTTTCTTGCAGGCTGGCGAAAAAGGCGATCTGACCGATCATCCTGCCTGCTGACACTTCAGACGGTTCCGCATCGGATTTCCCCGAAGATCAGCCTTATGCTGGTTGGCTGTCGCGCTTCGCGCTCGCTGCGATCGAGGGGTTCTGCAACACCCGGGGAGCTGGGAGGGTGCGTGATGCATTGGATAGCTGCGATATCCGCAGACTTGCACTTGCGGTACTGAGCAGTTCCACCGCATCGAGGCTTATGCAACCGCTGAGATGCTATGGAGGTGCGCCAAATCCGCCAACGGTTGGCGGAAAGGCGTAGGGCGTCGGGTGGCGATTCCGCCTGCAGCCTGGTCAGCCAGTCAGCTGGCTGTGCCGGTCAGATCAGTGGCACTCATGTAGCCATGCAGCCATCGATTGCAGCGTGTATAAGCAACGGGGCGAGTGGAACTACGGACCTACTGCGAGGCGAGTAGGAAACATCCAGCTCGAGAGACAATAGGCCTAACTGACGGAACACGGGCGCTTCGCACTGTCGCGCTGCACCTTGGCTGGATGGATGGATATGGCTGGCCCCGCCCCGCGCATTTGCCCCTAGCGCCAAGCCAGTCTAAACACTGGAGCTGTATGGAGATGGATGGGCTCGGCGGCTCGGCAGCTTAGCAATGCATGGTTGTCCACTGCCCACTGCTTGCTCTCCTCCGATTCTGCATGCGTATAAGCAGTGCGGGACATGTTGCAAGAGCCGATGGGCTACTGATTGCATCGCCTGTCGATGAGCCACCAAGCTGCAAGTAGCCGTATGGCAAGCTCCGAAATGCCAGCCAGTTCAGTCGTGTGCGATGCATAGGGGCGATCGCCGTATGCCGTGAGCCCCAGGCGCCTTACCCCCGCATGTCAGTGCTACGAGACGAGAGGCAGAGAATTAGGGCCGAATCAAGGAGATGAAATTAGAAAATTCGGATGGTAGGTGATGGATTTGAGCCACGCTAGTGCTGTGGGAGAGACGGATACGCTCCGAGCATACCATACTGTTGCGCGCATGAAGCGCATGAGGGTTATGAGGGCCATGAGGGGTTCAGGATCCTCCAACGCGGCCAAGAACGCGCAAGAATGGAAATGAACGATCGCTTGAAATCTCCAGACACGGCTACCGTTCAACTATACAACAGGCAGAAGAGCCGAGGGATCTCCAGGGAGCAACGCAGGGCCGCACTTGAGGCCCTGTTGCCCTGTCGTACTGGGCTGGCTTGGCTAACGCCCCCTTGGGCCGCGAGCCGGGCCCACACACTGATGCACGCATGCACACACGCACGGCACGCGGGCACGGGCTGACACGGCTGGCTGGCACGGCTCCTGCGCTCCTTCGCGTCTGGCCCACAGTCGACGACACTAGGCACCAGACCAGAGGGCAGACCCCAGCGAGACACCCACACACCACACACACCATGGTAATTGCCCCGCTCATCTCAGGCACAGTTTGCACCGCCTCACTGCAATCTCTGCTAGCTCTTGCCTCTATCACTCGACCACCCAGCCAGCACCCAGCCAGTTGTGGAGACAAGTCAAACCAAACCCACCGCTCCAATACATCCTTACACCACCACACGCGCCCGCCGCTCACCGTACAGACAGTCAGTCAGAGGTACTGCCAGATCTGGTCCATCACTCCTCTGCTCTGCTCTGCCCAGCCTAGCACTGCACCCACCCACCGTACCGACGTACCGACGTCAAGGCTGTACATCGCATCGGCCCGCCTCCAACTGTATAACATTCAATACACCACCTGCCCTCTTCACTCTTTCTCTTCTCCTCTTCACTACACGAGACACTCAAGACTGCACCGCTCCCTCTTCCTTCTGATAGCAAACATTCTCGCCACCTAGTTCTCCCCTCGCTTCGCTCCCTACACCCTCGACACCCCCGCGAGCGTCGAGCTCACCGCGGGCCACAATGCCCTCCCCCCCGCAGATCGTCACGACCGACCTCGATGGACCGCAGAACCCTCCGGACGGCGGCGTGAGCGACTCACCCCATACGCCCGTCAACCAGCAACACACCATGAACCCGAACCACCTCTCCCCGACCCACGGCAACCCCTCTGGCGCCGTTACCCCCTCGTCCCCTACCCTCACGACCACCTCGTCTGTCCACTTTAACGAGGAGGGCTCCCCGACGTCTGCCGTGCCTCCCAGCTACCACAGCGACGTCGCCGCGCCCCCGCCCGCAAACAACAGCCTCACTGTCCCCGACAGCCCCACCAAGCACAAGCGGAAATGGAGCATCGGCACTTGGTCGTCGGCGGGTAAGGACCGCGACTTGTCTGTCGCCGAGACGGCGGACAGCGACACCGACGAGGAGGGCGGCAAGAAGAAGAAGAAGGGCAAGGAGGAGCTCGTCTCCCACCTT
The DNA here is from genome assembly GCA_030347605.1 of Trichosporon sp. DN520. Taxonomy (NCBI): domain Eukaryota; kingdom Fungi; phylum Basidiomycota; class Tremellomycetes; order Trichosporonales; family Trichosporonaceae; genus Trichosporon; species Trichosporon sp. DN520. The sequence continues at coordinate 528,433 of JASJUY010000011.1, forward strand.
GACCCCTCCAAGGACAAGACGGACCCTACTCCTTTCACCGAGAAGCCCTCCACGCTTGCCATGCTTGTCGACCCCAAGTCGCTCGACGACCTCGAGAAGATTGGTGGAGTGCAGGGCCTCCTGAACGGCCTGGGCGTCGACCCGTCACGTGGTCTCCCCGCTGAGAGTGGCTCCGGCTCTGGCGGCGGTGGCGGTGCACCTCGCTCATCCTCCGATGCGCGGGCCGTCGACGGTGGTGATGGACCCCAGTGGAACGCCTCGTACGAGCAGCGCCGCAAGGTCTATGGACGCAATGACCTGCCCGAGCGCAAGAGCAGGTCCATCTGGGAGCTCATGTGGATGGCTTTCAAGGACAAGGTCCTGGTACGTACTACTCTTCGTCGTCGTGGCGCTGCATTCATTTCGCTCCCGTACTGACACAGCCTAGATTCTGCTTTCCGTCGCGGCCGTCGTCTCGCTTGCCCTCGGTCTTTACCAGGACTTTGGCGCCCCTCCGCATATCACGTACTCGGACGAGTGTCCTCAAGGATGCGAGGACCCCAAGGTGGACTGGATCGAAGGCGTGGCCATCATGGTCGCCATTATCATTGTTGTCTTAGTCGGCTCGATCAACGACTGGCAGAAAGAGCGCCAGTTTAAGAAACTCAACGAGAAGCGCGAGGACCGTACCGTCAAGGTTCTCCGTGGCGGACACGAGCAGGTCATCAACGTGCGCGACGTCGTCGTCGGTGACATTGCCATGCTTGAGCCCGGAGAGATTCTTCCCGTCGACGGTGTCTTCCTTCGCGGTCACAACGTTCGCTGCGACGAGTCTGGCGCCACTGGTGAATCCGATGCCATCAAGAAGAGCACCTACGACGAGTGCATCCAGGAGCGCGACAACCTCCAGCCCGGCCAGCGCCAGAAGCTCGACTGCTTCATGGTCTCCGGCGCCAAGGTCTTAGAGGGTGTCGGCGAGTACGTCGTCACCTCCGTCGGTACCTACTCGTTCAACGGCCGTATCATGATGGCGATGCGCACCGACACCGAGGAGACTCCTCTCCAGCTCAAGCTCAACAAGCTCGCCGAGCTTATCGCCAAGGCTGGTGCCGGCTCCGGTCTCATTCTCTTCATCTCGCTCATGATCCGCTTCTTCGTTCAGCTCAAGACCGACCCGGACCGCACGCCCAACGAAAAGGCGCAGTCGTTCGTCCAGATCCTCATTATCTCCGTCACTCTTATTGTCGTCGCCGTGCCTGAAGGTCTGCCGCTTGCCGTCACCCTCGCACTTGCCTTCGCCACTAAGCGTATGACGAAACAGAACCTGCTCGTCCGTGTGCTAGGCTCATGTGAGACTATGGGCCACGCGACCGTCATCTGTACCGACAAGACCGGTACCCTGACCCAGAACGTCATGTCCGTCGTCGCCGGCTCCCTCGGAGTGCATGGCAAGTTTGTCCGCAACCTCAAGGAGAACGCCGAGCGCAACATTGCCAACGACGAGGACCCCGACCGCGAGGACTTTGCATTCGATGCATCGGAGATGAACGAGGTCGCCTCGCCCGAGGTTCAGACGCTCTTCAACGAGGCCATCTGTATCAACTCGACCGCCTTCGAGGACACCGACCAGGAGGGCAACGTCGAGTTTGTCGGAAGCAAGACCGAGACTGCTCTCCTCCGCTTTGCGAAGGAGCTTGGCTGGCAGAACTACAAGACGACCCGTGAGAGTGCCCAGATCGTGCAGATGATCCCGTTCTCGTCCGAGCAGAAGAGCATGGGTGTCGTCATCAAGACTCCCACCGGCTACCGCCTCTACGTCAAGGGTGCTTCTGAGGTCATCACGGCCAAGTCCACGCGCTACATCGAGATCACCCGCCACACCGAGGGCCTGCACACTCTGCCGTTCGACGAGTCGTCGGCCGAGAACATCCAGCGGACGATCATGTTCTACGCCAACCAGACCCTCCGTACTCTGGCCCTCTGCTACCGCGACTTCCCCCAGTGGCCGCCCGCCGGCGCCGAGGGCACGGACCCTGAGCAGGTGCCCTTCGAGCTCATCAACCAGGACCTTACTCTTATTGCTATCACCGGTATCGAGGACCCGCTGCGTCCCGGTGTCGCCGAGGCCGTTAGGACCTGTCAGGGCGCTGGTGTCGCCGTCAAGATGTGCACTGGTGACAACGTTCTGACCGCTCGCTCGATTGCCCGCCAGTGTGGCATCTTCACCGCCGGTGGCATTGTCATGGAGGGCCCCGTGTTCCGCGCGCTCTCTGAGGCAGACCGTCACATGGTCGCCCCTCGTCTGCAGATCCTGGCTCGTTCTTCCCCTGAGGACAAGAAGCTTCTCGTTCGCACCCTCAAGGAGCAGGGAGAAGTCGTCGGTGTCACTGGTGACGGTACGAACGACGGTCCCGCGCTCAAGCTGGCCAATGTCGGTTTCGCCATGGGTATCGCGGGCACTGAGGTCGCCAAGGAGGCTTCGGACATTATTCTCATGGACGACTCGTTCTCGAATATTGTCCTCGCCATCATGTGGGGCCGCTGTGTCAACGACTCGGTCAAGAAGTTCCTCCAGTTCCAGATCTCCGTCAACATCACTGCCGTCGTCATCACCTACGTTTCCGCTGTTGCCTCTGCGTCCGAGACCTCTGTCCTTACCGCTGTCCAGCTTCTCTGGGTCAACCTGATCATGGACACTTTCGCCGCTCTCGCTCTCGCTACCGACCCTGCCACCCCGCAGTCGCTCAAGCGCAAGCCTGACCGCAAGGACGAGCCTCTCATCAACACGGACATGGTCAAGATGATCGTCATCCAGGCCATCTACCAGATCTGTGTCTGTCTCGTCCTTCACTTTGCCGGCTACAAGATCATTGGCCTCGACCCCAACGACGTCGGAGACACGGCCGACCTGCGTACTCTCGTCTTCAACTGCTTCGTCTTCTGTCAGATCTTCAACCAGCTCAACTGTCGTCGCCTCGACCGTCACTTCAACGTCCTCGAGGGCTTCTTCCGCAACTACTGGTTCATGCTCATCTTCTGTATCATGGTTGGTGGTCAGATCCTCATTATCGAAGTGGGTGGGGCCGCCTTCCAGGTCACGCGTCTCTACGGCCGCGACTGGGGAATCTCGATCATTGTCGGCTTCATCTCTATTCCCCTCGGTGCCATCGTTCGTCTTCTCCCCACGGAGCCCATCACGCGCTTCCTCATCAAGATCCGCGTCTACAAGGACCCGTCGAAGCAGGCCGCCGAGGACCTTGATGCCCTTGAGGCTGGCGCCGGCGACTACACCTACAACCCTGCGCTCGAGAAGGTCAAGGACGACCTTACGACGTTCGCCAGCATCCGCGGTGGCCGTCTCCGTGGCTCGTCCATGATGGTCGGCCGCTCGCACCACAAGGAGCTCAAGAAGGCCAACATTGCCCTCCCTTCGCTTCTCACCATGGTCCCGACCCTTGTCGCCGGAACGGTCGGCGCTGGCTCGCACTGGATCCACCAGACGAACCCCCAGGCGCTGGCTGACCCGGCCAACCAGGAGCAGACCAAGTCGACTGTCGACCTGTACACTGGCAAGGTGCAGCTGCACCCCGACACCGACCCCAACGACCCCCTCTACGCCAAGTTCGGCCTCACGCCTCCGGGCCCGGACGAGAAGAGGCATTAAAATCCATAACATGACACACTCTCTCTTTAAACTACAACACTAAAACTAGACTTCGCGCTCCGCAGTGTCATTACCGCACATTGCACTGGTTTCCTCTGTACACAGCAACGCATATCCCTTCGCAAGGGATCAATAGATGGGTTTTATCATACAAGGTTGTTTCTCTTTTCCTCTCTCACTCTCTCACACTATAGATGGGTTCACATAGACTAGGTAACGAAAGGGCGTAGGGAAGCAAGAAGAAGAATGCAAAGTAGCTGTGCTGCTCAACCACTTTGTGCACGGGGAGCAATGTGTGCGAGCAATGTACTAACATCGATGCATACTCCTCAACGACAGATCTACTGACCACTTGTAGTCAAGCACAACGCCTCATGCATGGACCTCTGCGTGGTGGCTGCTTCCAAGCATCCAAGCGGCATATTACGAATGGCAGCTTGGCAGGCGGCATCGCCGCTGTCCGAACGACGTCAGATCTCACGAGCTTCATTGCCTGGCGAATTTGCTTCCGCGCCGCCGCCGAGCAAAGGACGTCAGCGAGTTTCTCTGCCGTTCTCATAATTCTACGCCGGTAGACCAGCTTCGATCGCTTCGACAAAGCACAACACAAGACAAGATGGCCTTTGCTCAGAATCTCGGACGGTTTGTCGGTGCGTATGCGTGTGTGTGGGGTGGTCTCTTGCTGTCCTGGGAGATTTCGCAGCTGGAGCTGAGCTGCCGAGCGGCGGATTGCCCTCCTGGGATGTGCAGGCATAGAACGCCGCATTGCTGAGCTTCAGCACCATTATAAACGTAGCTAACGACCAGTCCCTCTCGCCATCGGCGCGGCCGTGATTGACTCGGCCATGTACGACGTCCCCGGTGGTTACCGTGCCGTCATGTTCGACCGATTCAAGGGAGTTCTTCCCAAGGTGCGTTGATGGTGCGGGGTCGGTCTATGGGCCCCCAAGCTCATCAGGCTGGAGACAAGCTAACCCCAGTCCGTCGGCGAGGGAACGCACCTCCTCGTGCCCTGGATGCAGCGTGCGATTCTGTACGACATCCGAATCAAGCCGCGCAACATCTCGACGACGACGGGATCGAAGGACATGCAGATGGTCTCGATCACGCTCCGTGTCATGTCGCGACCGAACATCAACAAGCTCCCTCAGATCTACCAGAACCTTGGTCAGGAGTGAGTACTCCCTCCCCTTAGCTCCGATTCTCTTCCTTGACAAGCTGACACTCGCAGCTACGACGAGCGTGTCCTGCCCTCGATCGGTAACGAAGTGCTGAAGGCTATTGTGGCGCAGTTCGACGCCTCGGAGCTGATCACGAACCGTGAGATTGTCTCGGCTCGTATTCGCGACGACCTCCTCAACCGTGCCAAGGACTTCGGTATTGAGCTCGAGGATGTCTCTATTGTACGTACAGCTGACCGCGAGTTGGAGTTCAGCTAACAGACAGACTCACATGACGTATGCTTCGCGATGCTGGCGCAAGCTGACCCCAGGTTCGGAAAGGAGTTCACTTCCGCCGTCGAGCAGAAGCAGATCGCGCAGCAGGACGCCGAGCGTGCCAAGTTCGTCGTCGAGAAGGCCGAGCAGGAGCGCCAGGCTGCCGTCATCCGCGCCGAGGGTGAGGCTGAGGCTGCTGCTGTCATTTCCGCCGCCCTCAACAAGGCCGGAGACGCTTTCGTCCAGTTCCGCAAGATCGAGACGGCCCGGGATGTTGGTGAGTACAGAGTCGAGATGGGGACTCAATGCTGTCTCGTGGATAGCTCAGCTGACACTCAACAGCCAACACGCTCGCTCAGTCGCGCAACGTCGCTTACGTCCCTTCAAGCGCTTCCAACCTCCTCCTTCAGGTTCAGGACCAGAGCAACAAGGTGTAAACTTAGGCTTATTAGGCAGTTACAGACACAGACACAGAATAGCAGACAAGCAGTGTATGAACATTCACCATTCCAAGCAGACTTTGTGGTTGCGGAGTTGATCGAGGTTGCTGGGATTGGCGTTGAGAGGGAGGGCATGGCTTGAGAGTGGCTGAGACTGAGTCCGGTATCATGGCGCAGCGGCATGAACAGAACAGATCTGGATGTGAGCAAAGTACATGATAATAGACGAGTCCGGTCAGAGGGAAGCAGGGCAGGTCTGTATTCGTGGTCTGAGTCACCGCCAGCGGCGGCTGCGGCATGCACCACTCGCACGACCGAGGACAGGGGGAGGCGCTCGCTCCGCTGACTCCTCGCGTTATCGGCAGCCTTCCGCCGGTGGCAACACGCGGTCGTCGCATCGCACCCACGTGACCCCAAATTCCGAGGCTTTGATATGATATGACCAACGGCTAAGATAGGTCGTCGAAGGTGTGCTCGACTTTGTCGTTGTACCACCTACCCTACCCGACCGATCAAGATGCTCTGCGCCGGCTGCGAATGCAGGGAGGCGTCTCGCCTAGAGTGCCCTATGTGCAGAAAGTGAGTTGGCTCTTGCGTTGCGACAACTGACGCGACACAGGCTGGGCATCCAGAACAGTTTTTTCTGTGACCAAGACTGCTTCAAGAAGAACTGTGAGTAGGCAGTGCGCGAGGTCGCCTTGTTTGCACGCTCAGTGGTATGGGATCAGAGCTGACAGTCGCAGGGGTACGTTCGATCTGAGCTTCCAGTCTCTCTTGCCATAAGCTGACACACCAGGTCACGCACAAGCTCGTCCACAACATTGTGCAGATGGCCGTTGAGAAGAACGAGACGGCCGACTCGACGCTGCCGCCCCAGATGCGCGATTACAAGTTTACTGGTTCGCTGCGGCCCGTTTACCCCCTCAGCCCGAAACGTGAAGTCCCCGCTCACATTGCCCGCCCCGATTACGCCGACCACCGTGAGTTACCACTCTGCCTTGCGGCTTCTGTTTATGCGGCTTCTCTAACGATCAGCGCAGGGATTCTCGGCGGCCGAGGCCGTTCGCGAGCGCGGCGTCAAGGTGTGCAATGCCGAGGAGATTGAGGCCATGCGGAAGGTGTGCAGGGTAAGTACTTCAGTCGGCAAGCTATGCGGCGCGTATTGAATTGCTAACGGCAGCTCTCGCGCGAGGTGCTCGACTACACTGCCTCGTTCATCCGACCGGGCATCACGACCGACGAGCTCGACGCCATCTGCCACCAGGCATGCATTGACCGCGGAGCGTACCCTTCGCCGCTGAACTATGCCCGTTTCCCCAAGTCGGTGTGCACGAGTGTGAACGAGGTCATTTGTCACGGTATCCCCGACCAGCGGCCGCTGGAGGAGGGCGACATCATCAACCTCGACGTGTCGCTGTTCTACAACGGCTTCCACGGCGACCTGAACGCGACCTACCCCGTCGGCAAGGTCGATGAGGCGTCGCTCGACCTGATCAAGACGACCAAGGAGGCCATGGACGAGGCCATCAAGATCTGCAAGCCCGGCGTGCCGTACCGCGAGATCGGAAACAAGATCGAGTCCATCGTCAAGCCGAAGGGATACAGCATTGTGCGGAGATACACTGGACACGGTATCCACAACCTATTCCACTGCGCGCCGACTATTGTGCACTATGCCAACTCGAAGACTCCGGGACGAATGGAGGCCGGAAACATCTTCACCATTGTGCGTATTTTTGGCCCCTCTGCCAAGTTCCTAGTATGACTGTCGAACTGACCATACAGGAACCCATGATCAACATGGGAACAGCCAACTTGGACCACTGGCGCGACGACTGGACAGCAGTCACGCTCGACGGCAAGCGCTCGGCGCAGTTCGAGGAGACGATCCTGATCACCGAGACGGGCTACGAAATCCTCACACGGACCAGTGCGTCAAAGAAAAAGAAGAAGAACAAGAAGAAGAACAAGAAGAAGTCGGTCAACGGTACCGCCGCCGAGGCCGCCGAGGACGACGACGACGAGGAGGACGACGCCACCCCTAGCGCCGGAACACCCGCCGCCACTGACTAAACTGTCACTAGTCTTCAGCGTCTTGTCTCGTCTCTTTCGATTGTTGCTCTGTCTTTCAGTTCTCGCTTTCGGCTCCAAGCGCTCGGCTCCTGGAGAGTGGCCTAATTCCCCTTGCTTACAGCATGACGCCCAGTATCTGTCATAACAATGCATAGTTTGTGTACATGAGCGCGATATGTATAGAGATATGATGCTTCTCCCTTTCTCTGAACTGTGCGAAAGAGTATGCAAGTAGGCGTGTGGCGCAGGGAAGATGATTACTCGTCCTTCTCCGCGATCGTCTTGAGCTGTACGTCAGCTTGATGCTACCGTTGTTAGCTCACCTGCAGTCCATGGATACCCGCAATGTCCTCCTTGAGGCAGTCATTGACGAGCTTGTGCTGTTTGACCATAGACAATCCCTTGAACTCTGGGGAGGAGATCATGATAGCGTAGAATGAGCCGCAGCCGCCTGATGTACGTCAGCTTCTGATATGCGCTCGATAGCTGAGAGTCTCATAGAAGCTCGACTCACCGGAGACATCCTGGACCTCGAGCTGCTTTCCGGGGAACCGCTTGTTGAGCTTGTCGTAAATAGTCTTCTCGCCCTCATTCATGCCCTCGCGCGCAACGCGGGCAGAGTATGCTCGGAGCGCAGCAAGGCTGCCGAACGGCGTTGGCCGGGAGAGACGGGGAACGACAGATCGAAGGAGCGACATGATCAAGCGGAGCGGATAAGTGTACGGTGTTCAACCAACTTCCAATCAGTCCTCGCTCATCTCATAACTCCCGGACTCCGCACCCTGGCCACTTTCATGTAACTCTCATCCTCCCCTTCAGAGAAAGTGGAGGCCGTCCGTTCTCTCTCACCTATCGGTCCCAGTCCCAGCGGGAGCAAATCTGGACGGTCCGCAAGCCACGATGTCACGATCGGGCACCGACTGCCACCCAGGCTCTGGTTCACCCAGGCTCAGGACCAGGCTCTTAGGCTCTGGCGCTCTGGCTGGAATAGCGCGCTGCACACGCTGGGCGTGATCGAACCCTACCCTGTGGCCTACGCACCTCGATCTACCGACGGCAGTGTCGAGGTCGTTGTGACAACAACGCACCTTACTCATTCATCACTTGACATATCCTTACAACGCATTGCACTTGTGCGGCAAGGCTACTCAGTCCTAGCTGCCTTCTGTCTGTCCGGCACGTACATCTCGAGCTGCATCAGCACCTACACCTACTCCAGGCCGCCCAACTCCGTCTCACCTACCGCCAATCGCTTCAGAGCGGACCCACGTCGTGTCCCACCATGGCCGACGCAAAGCTCTTCAGTGAGTTGTGTGACGCCTCTGGTAACTGACACCCAGCCCGTGGCAAGATCCAGGACCTGCGCGATGAACTCCGAAATGCGGGAGATAAGCGCGACAAGACGTTCCAGCGCAAGAAGACGACGGCGCTCAAGAAGATTGTCGCCAACATGACCATGGGCAATGACAGTGAGTTTTTACACCTTCCCGTCATAAACTGACCGCCAGTGTCCCCGCTGTTCCCCGACATCATCCAGGCCATGCAGATTCAGGTGCTGGAGATCAAGAAGAGTAAGCTGTGGCGCTGTCGTTGAGCTGACAGACAGTGGTGTATCTGTATCTCGTCAACTATGGACGATCGAGACCGGACGAGGTGGCCCATGCGATCGGAGGCTTCCTCTCGGTGAGCTAGAAGATTATTTGCGAGCTGACGACAGGATTGCGCGGATAGGAATCCGCTGATCCGAGCTCTGGCGATCCGCACGATGTCGTCTATCCCGCTGCCGTCTATAATTCAGGCGCTCGTGGATCCGTTGCGACATGCGCTCGAGGATCAGGACCCGTATGTCCGCAAGACGGCTGCAATTGCTGTCGCAAAGCTGTATGCCTCGGACTACGGGAAGAAGACGATTGAGCGGGAGAACTTTGTTGCGATGCTGCGTGACCTGCTAGCCGACCACAACCCGACAGTCGTGGCGAATGCCGTCGCGGCGCTCGTCGAGATCTCGGACCGGTCATCGGATATCACACTGCGATTGAACGCTACTGTCGCGGGCAAGCTCGTCGCCGCGCTGGGAGAGTGCTCGGAGTGGGGCCAGATCTACATCCTCGAGTCGCTCATGAGCTTCATCCCGCAGACGGCTATGGACGCCGAGATGCTCGCCGAGCGTATCTCTGTCCGGCTGCAGCACGCCAACTCGGCCGTCGTGCTGACCACGATCAAGGTCGTGCTCTACCTCATGAACTACATGGAGGACGAGCAGCTGATCCGCATGCTGGAGCGCAAGATGGGCCCGCCACTCGTGACGCTCCTGTCCTCTGGCCCGGAGGTGCAGTACGTCGGACTGCGCAACATCCTCCTCATCATCCAGCGGCGGCCGACCGTGCTGCAGAACGAGGTCAAGGTGTTCTTCTGCAAGTACAACGACCCGGTCTACGTCAAGCTCGCAAAGCTCGAGATCATGTACCGCCTGACGCGGGAGGAGAATGTGGCCGAGGTCCTGACCGAGCTGCAGGAGTACGCCTCGGAGGTGGACGTTGATTTTGTGCGCAAGGCAGTGCGGTCTATCGGACGACTGGCCATCAAGATCGGCACAGCAGCAGACCAGTGCGTCATGGTGCTGCTCGAGTTGATGAAGACCAAGATCTCGTACGTGGTGCAAGAGGCCATTGTGGTGATCAAGGACATTTTCCGAAGATACCCGAACAAGTACGAGCGCGTGATCAGCATTCTGTGCGAGAACCTCGACGTGCTCGACGAGCCCGAGGCGAAGGCGGCCATGATCTGGATTGTGGGGCAGTACTCTGACCGAATCGAGAACTCGGACGAGCTGCTCGAGGACTTCATGTTCACGTTCAAGGAGGAGACGAACGAGGTCCAACTAGCGCTCCTGACAGCGACGGTGAAGCTGTTCATCCGGCGGCCGACGGCGGCGCAGGAGCTCCTGCCCAAGATCCTCAAGCTGGCCACAGAAGAGGCAGAGAACCCCGACCTGCGTGACCGGGTGAGCTCCACAGATTCCACACCTTGACATCAAGCTAACAAACAGGGCTTCATGTACTGGCGTCTCCTGACCACGAACCCGACAGCAGCCCGCGACGTGGTACTGAGCGACAAGCCGGTCATTTCGACAGAAACAGACCGCATGGACCGCGGCATGCTCGACCAACTCCTCCTGCACACGGGCACGCTCGGATCCATCTACCACAAAAACCCCGAGACGTTCATTCGCACGGCCAAACCGCGCTTCCTGCCCGACTCGCCGGCGCTCAATCTCGCATCCAAGCGGCACCTCATCACTGCGTTTGGTGGGCCGGCGTCAAGACCACGCGCACCGCGCACGTCCGACGGACCCGCTCGGGCCTCTGGCTCGCCTGCCCCGACGGGACAGCCTGCGGTGCCCGCCCGGCCTGTTGTCAACGGGGGAAGTGGTGGTGGTGCCGGTACGGAGAATGGCCAGCCGCCGGCACAGCAGCAGCAACAGATCTCGAACGATCTGTACTCGCAACTCGCCGAGATTGATCTGTTGGGTGGCGGGGGATACCAGGCTGATGTGCCGCAGCCACGGGGCGGTCAGGGACAGCAGCAGAACGACCTGCTGATCTGAGCGTGGGGGGCGTCTGTAGATAAGGCATGTATGAGTGTCATGATAATTCATTGACTTGTCATTTTAAGCGCCATGCATACTAGCTCTCCAAGGACACCACTTAGACATATCTTGGATCTTGGATCCCAGACCGTATTGGCCCCATGTACGTCATGATCTGCGGCTGTTGCAGCTTCTAGATTGGCACTAGCGGTGGGGCATGTGTGATCGTGATCGCCATCTTTAGCAGCGCATCTGAAAGGCACGAGGTTGGAATACACAAGAGATCTGGTCAGCCGATGAGGTCAGCTCCCTGACCAAGAACCATGAATGCGGAATACGACATATGCGCGATCGCAGCAGATGCATGAGATAGGTCAACCCCAGAGTTTGTCAGACTGACTTTTGCGATTGCCTGGATTGCCGAGCGTGTGCGGAAATGGTCATTGGCTGGAAGTCTCGAGAAGGGCACGATAAAGTCCACGGGCGGGCGGGGCGGCTTCGAGCGCCTCCGCCGCCGCCGCCTCCACGGCCTCCACGGGCGCGACGTATGTGGAGCTCCTTAGATGCATCACGTGACCTCGGCTAGATGGATATGACTTGTGCGGGCTTCGAGCCAAGTTCGGCTGCACGGATGTCGCCACGCCATGTAGATTCTCTACCCAGGATTGCCGGCAACACTCGAGCCGGGGGTGTGTGCCTGGGTGTGCCCCACCTACGGCCCTATGGAGTTGGCCACTCGAATCGCTCGGACGTGAGCGGCCGGTGTCGGTCGAGCCGATATTATGCCTTGAATCCTGACCTCATCACAGATTCTGTCACAGTCAGAGAGAGGGTTTGTTACTCCGCTGCATCAAAGCACCTGCACTTGCTCCTGCACCTGCTCACCATAGCATAGCAATAGCTCCTGGAATTACTGCCTGGGCCCACTCACCGCCCGACCCATCCCCCCGTCCGTCTGCCCGTAGCCCCGTAGCCCCGCCCGCCGCGCACTCTCGCTCTCCGCACCGGCGCACCACTGCTCACGCTCCCTAACCCCCGTAGCTCCTAGCTCCTAGCTCACTCCCTCACCCTCACCCTCACCCTCACCCTCCCTCGCTAAATCTCACCTTTATCTCTCTTTCTCTCATCTCACTGTCTGTCACCCCCCAACTGTGTCTCTGCCCCGGCCACTGTCCTACTCGTCCACACGGCTCCTTACTTGTCCACAACCCAACCCAGAAGTAGTTCAGCACAACCGCACACAGCAAACCCTCCCTCCATCGCAGCCGCAGTACCGACAACCACAGCAGCAGCCAAGATGTCCCAGCAGGAACCCCTTACTCCCTTTGGCTCTGCGCTCGCCGGCGCTCTCGGAGCCATCTTTTCTAATGCGTGAGTGTCTTGGCCAGTGGTGGCAAGCTACTCGCAGATGCATGCATCGCTCTGGGGCGGAATGCAGCTTCCTCGGCGAACTGCGTTTGCTCGCTGCGACTTTGCCGAGTGGAGCGGAGCTGACCAGTTCGGATAACCCAAGCTAACACACCAGGCTCGTCTACCCCCTGGACACGGCCAAGACGCGCATTCAGGCTCTCCCGCACGATGAGGTCGAGCGAGAAGTCACGCAGGCGACCGAGGTCTCGGCCAGCATCAAGGAGAAGGCCAAGAACGGCAACCCGGTCGCGCGGCTGATCGTTGCCCTCGCGGGCAAGACGAGGAAGATGGCCATGCTCGCCATGCTCATCCGCATCCTCCGCACCGAGGGTCTCGCGGGCACGTTCCGAGGCTTCGCCGCGTCCATGATCAACACCTTCTCCATGCGTAAGTCTGACTGCGAGCGATAGCGAGGAAAGCTTCACTTTCGCTCCACTCCCCAAGAAGCCACTTGTGGCCATGGCAGTAGCCGAGTTCCCAGATGACCGGCCACCCACCCGAAAAGCGCTCGGGCACCAGCGCACCAGCGCACCAGCATCGCTCCCTACTGCCTCCCCACCTCGCCACTGCAGCGGAGAAATCCCAGCGCCGTCGCGATCAAAGGTGACTACCATTGCGTGCTCGTGCGCTGGATGCTTCTCCGTCGGCGCTGGTGCAGTGCACATCTCCCGCTCCACCCAAGCTTCGCTTAATGCTCGCCTGGTTGTGCCTGAGCCCGAGCGTCTCTGTTCCAGCCGTTCTGTTCTGCCGCCCATCTCTTGGCCCTCCGCTTGCTCGGAAAATCACGAGAACTCAAACAACTGACGCTCGCAGAGTTCGCATACTTCTACTTCCACAGCTTCCTGCGTACTGCGGCGCTCAAGAAGGTCGCCCAGCTCGGCACGGGCGCCGAGCTCGGCCTCGGTGCTGCTGCCGGCGCGCTCGCGCAGATCTTCACGATCCCCGTCGCTGTGGTCGCGACGCGCCAGCAGCTGTGGAACCCGCCCAAGGGCGCCACGGGCAAGGCGGCGCAGGAGCCATCTCTGCTCGCCACCGCGCGCTCGATCATCGCCGAGGGCGGCGTCACCGCTCTGTGGACCGGTCTCAAGCCCGGTCTCGTGCTCACCGTCAACCCGGCCATCACCTACGGTGTCTTCGAGCGCGGCAAGGGCATCCTCCTCGCCAACCGCGAGGGCGGCAAGCTCGGCGTCGGAGAGGCCTTCTGGCTCGGATGCTTCTCCAAGACGCTCGCGACCATCGTCACGTACCCGTACATCTTTGCCAAGGTCCGCCTGCAGGGCCACACGCCCGACGACGTCGACGGACACGTCCCCAAGGGCGCCCTCGAGATCCTCAAGGATGTCTACTACGAGCAGGGAGTTAAGGGATGGTACCAGGGCCTGTCGGCGCAGATTATCAAGGCGGTTCTTTGCCAGGGTGAGTACAGCAGCGAGCAGCAACGAGGCGCTCCAGCGCTGAGTGCTACGAGCCATGCTTGCATCTTCCACACCATTCATTTTCCTCACGAGTTTACTACAATCACGTCGCATCCATCTACCCCTTATCGTGCGCTACCGGCTGCCATTCAGACCAGGCCGTAGACGGCCAGGTGCCTGGATGGATGATGCTTGGGCTGGCTGGTCGAAATTCCAGCCGGAGCCGGATTACCGAGGGGCGAAGGGTAACAAGCGGCGACCCCCGCCCTGCATTCCTCGGCAATCGCCCACGTCACGGCCAACCGGCAAACTAGCCCATCGCCCACCATTGCGTCAGCGCCCCCCGGCCCGGCCGTCACAGCGGATGATGATGGCCGGTGACGGCGGTGTGTCTTTTGGTGCGGTTGTTCCAGTGCTGTGGATGCCGTGGATGCGGCGCTGTTCTGCGGATGGTGGACACCGTACCGTGCCCGGCGGTCTGTCCACGACACAAAAAGCATGCGCAACGAGATGATCCATACCCTTCACGATGAGATTTGCAGTTCGCTGACTTTTCAGGCATCCTCTTCGTCTCCAAGGAGCAGTTCGAGGTCCAGGCCCGCCAGATTCTCAACTTTGCCGGTACCATGCGTGGAAAGCTTGCCGAGCGCGCCGCGGACCTTAAGCTGCCGGCCAAGCTGCCCGTCTAAGTCGAGCGCGCAGAAGGCGGCTGTCCGTGTGCCGGTCCAGCGTAGGGCTGGCAAACGGCTGCCGCGGCGCTGCCGACGCTGGCGATTGCGTTCGTCTGGAGAGGCTGAGCGACTCTCAAACTCACCTTCTCTCTTTCTTTCATGGACGAGTCGAGGAGAGAGTGGCCGACCCAGCCCAATGACGAACACGAAGCCAGCACCGACAAGCGCATCAGCATAACAATATAGACGCAACCATTAGTCCCCAACTCACCATCCCCGACTTCCCAACGCCCATACCCCTACCCCTGCCCCCTTGCTCCTGCTCCCAACGACCCCCGACTCCATCACCACACCCCACCCCATCTCGATCCGATCAACGACCGACCCGCCATAGATGACATGACGAGCCGATCCATCAATTCTTGTCTCTTGTCTTTTGTCTTGGTCATAAAATTTCCTCTCACCCTATCCCTCCCTCCATCATGCCTCGTGTCTCGTACCTGCTCACCAAAGTGCAGTTGCAGGTTGAGTAACGATGAGGTATAAAGATTTACGCTTTTAGAAATGCAGTGTATGTCACTCGTATGCAGTAATGCTCCTACCTTCCAGTCTCTCTCTGCCTCACTTCGTCCTCACATTCTCTCCAAGCGCCCCTTCTTAGTCTTTTCCGACCATTCCTCTCCAATGCGCTTCCGCTTGCCCTCCCTCGTACCTCTGCTTAATTTTGTGGCCCGGTCCGACCAACGAGCTGAACAGGCGAGCTCAACATCCGATCAGCGAGCTCAAGAGGCGAGTGCAACAGGCGATCTCGACAGGCAAGAGTGAAAAAGCACGAGTTCAACAGGCAAGAGTGAGAAGGGTGAGCTCCTGACCTCTTACAAGCTCTCAGCCAAGCATGGGCAAGCATGGAGCATGGGAGTAGACGCGTGTAATTTTGGATCTCTTCGATTCGATCCACCCAAACTCCGGTCGAGACGGAATTTGCACGCGTATGATTTCGCAAGCTTGCTTGTGGACTAGTCCATCTCCTTCACCTCGAGCTGCAACGTGCAATTACACAGATCGGCCCTTCTGAAGCCCTCGCACTACATGTCAGCCGAGTGAGATGCACGAGATGCAAGCTGAGTAAGCTACGCTACATGCGCTGTTCGGCGCAGATGGTGCAGAGAGGGCAGAGCGTGCAGAGCGACCCAGCGACCTGACTGCAACTGGACGAGGCGAGGGATGCGTTTGGTAGGTGAGTGTGGACTGTAGCGGACCGGTGGCGGACCGTGCGAAAGCTCGATTCTGGGGGGGACGGTCGCCAAAGGCTCACAGATCGAGGCGGCCCGTCTTGACGCCTTACCTCTTCTGGCTCACCCGACGCATCTGGCTCACCTGGTTCCCTCTGGCTCACTCTGGCACATCTGGATTATCTGGCACATCTGGATTATCTGGCTCACCACGCATCGAGTACACTGGGTCAGTCAACTTTCCAGCGCGAGTCCACTCTCGAGATGTCTGGACTCCAATGCAGCTAATCTATACTGCCTGTCCTCATCATCTGGTCATCTGGTGCGACCTGCAACTACCGCCCTCAACTGCCGCCTGCGCCTGCAGCTTGCACCTGCAGCTGCTACCGCCTGCGCCTTGAGCGACCGCCTGCCTGCGGCAGATGCGCAAACTTGTAAGAATATGCAGAGTCCATTAAGCTTTCGTAGGGTTTCAATATACATCCCATCGCTGTGCGCTTGCCTCCAGCTTGACCTCGGCCACGGCTTCCGCTGCGCCTCCGGCTTTGCCTTTGGCTCGCTGCGCACACGCTTGCTCCCATGAGCAACAGGGTATCTACACAGATTCGACGCTTGGTCGTTCAGTTAAATTTGGTAAGAGGGTAGTAGTTTGGGTTGGTTGGGTAGTCTTCGCTTCCCCGCTCGCCATGCCCGCACCGCTATCTAGCTAAGTGGGCTGGCTCCTCATTCCTTCTGCTGCGCCTAGGCAAACGAGTTCTCGGGGCGCGAGCGGACAGGACTCGAGATGACCTCTGCAATGTCGCGTACGCTCTTGTCTGCCGCCGAGTCGCGGCCGTCGACGACGTCGCGGATGAGTTCCATCGTGTTCTCGAGCGAGCGCCGGCGGTTGGACGGCGACGTGCGCGTCGTGCCGAGCGAGGTCTGGCGGCTGTGCCCGCGGCGCCAGTTTGGCGTCGACGGCGACGCCGAAGTCGGCGAGGTGCCGGGGGCGCCGACGGGGGAGGCGGGTGCCGAAGTGTCGATAGAGATCGCGTCCATGGTGCTGATGCTCGTGTTGCTCGGCGAGGTCGGGCCCGAGCCGTTCGGCGACGCCGGCGCGCCCTCGTCCGGGTCGATGATGTCGGGGGGCAGGCGCTCGTTCTCGATGTCGCTCTTGCGCGCGTCGTCGAAGCCCTGGATCGCCTCCTTGATGCCCTCGGCGCCGTTGGCTAGCAAGCCCGCTGGCAGCGTGTTGGACCCAGTCAGGCTCTTGAGCTCGGACACGCGCTCGGACTCCTCGCGCAGCAGCGAGAACACACGGGACATGCGTCCCACGGCCAGGATCTTGTTCTTGATCACCTGCCGGCGCTCGGCCGAGACTTCGTCCATCTCGGCATCGCCTGCCTCGGTCGGCGTGTCGGGCGTGATCATTGGCGTCTCCTCCTCCTCCTCGAGCTCCTCCTTTGTGCAGCAGTTCAGGATCGCGATCAGCATGTCCGTGATCTTCTCGCCGACGAACGGGAGAGACCACGTGAACACGTCCATAAAGTTCGGCAGCCAGTACGGGTGCGGCGTGCAGTTGAACTGGCGGATGTTCATCACATTCGCCTCGTACTTGAGCACGGCCGCCTTGTTCGAGTACACGTCAAGGTAGTTTGGCGCCGAGAAAATCGTCATGACCGAAGGGAAGCCCGTCGTCTTCGTCTTCTTGTACATGCGGTAGCCGGCGTCCTGCGCCTCGTGCGCGCGGATAATCGACAGCAGGTTGTTGCGCTCCAGGAACTGGCACGCTGCATTGTACGTGAAGAAGTACGAGCACCCGCGCACGTGGTTGTGCACAAAGTTCTCCGACGCATTCTTCTCGTTGCCAAAGTCCTCTAAGGGGTCCGCCCACAGAATGTCGCACATGAGCCCGTGCGTGGGCGGCTCGCGGAATCGGTTGATCGCGCGCAGGTCGTCGAGCGTGTGCAGCTCGGGCGACAGACCACCGTGGATACAGAGGAACTGCTTGTTCATGATGGCCGCGAGGGGGAGGTTGCAGAACGTGTCCATGCACGCATTGTACACCGTCTCAGAGTACTTGTGCTTGCCTGGGCGTCAGCTTACCCGAAAAGTTTCCAGCTTACACTCGAGCTTGAAGGTAAAGTAGTCGGTCAAGTGACGGCACTCGTGGTTGCCTCGAAGCAGGAACAATGTGTCGGGGTACCAGATCTTGAGCGCCCAGAGGTAGAGGACACACTGGGAGTGAGCACGCCTGTTCCATTGTTGTTCCAACTCACCTCGATCGAGAAGTAGCCGCGGTCCACATAGTCGCCGAGGAACAGGTAGCGCGTATCGGCGGGGTTTCCTCCAACCTCGAACAGCTTCATCAGGTCATACTGTCTGGTCAGCTAGCCTTAGGGAGTGGTCAGCTCACGTATTGTCCGTGGATATCTCCGCACACTGTGTCTCTGTTAGTAACCTCCACAAGCCGCCACGCATACCTGTGATGGGGGCATCGACCTCGAGAAGATTAGGCTCATTGCGGAGGAGTTCGCCGCCCCTTGTACACGTTAGTAACTTTGAGACTTTACGTCGAGCACGAGACCAAGGCAGACAGCGCCCAGACCCGACTCGTCCCAACCCAACCCTGACTCACTTCTCCAGAATGTACAGCGCCTGCTCCTCGGTCAGTCGTCCCTCGCGGTAGAAGTGGTTCTTGAGGAATGCAATGTCCGGCTTTGTCGGGTCCTGCTTTGACCAGAACTGCTCGTCTGTCGGCGTGTACATGGCAGGCGCTTGGACCTGGTGGCCGCGTCAGTGAAACCGGCCAAGCTTTGGGCTCTAGGGAGAAGGGGGCGAGGATGAGTTGCGTGCCAGCCAGCCAGCCAGCAAGCACAGCACCGCCAGCACAGCACCGCCCATCCCATTCCATACTCACATCCTTGACGACACGCTCCGTGGTGCTGACAGTGTCACCGTTCTCGAGCGTGTGGACGGTAAAGTCGATTTCGGGAACAGGCATGGTGCCCTTGTTGCGGATAGCCGCAATGGCGTTTGCGGTCTGGGTCGTTGGCGAGGTCATTGTGGTTGGACGGGTGACCTGCTAGCCGGCGGGGGTTGGGAGGGAGGAATTGGATATGAAGGTGAGAGAGGGAGATGCCTAGCTGGGCGCTGTCGGTTGATGAGACAGTGACCGCGAGGGTGTGCTAGGAAGGCGAGAGGCGAGGGCGAGCGGGGAGGCGAATAGAGCTAATAGGTGGTGGTTGATATGACTGATACTGATAACTCGATCGTTGATCCAGTC
Organism: Trichosporon sp. DN520; assembly: GCA_030347605.1. Lineage (NCBI taxonomy): Eukaryota > Fungi > Basidiomycota > Tremellomycetes > Trichosporonales > Trichosporonaceae > Trichosporon > Trichosporon sp. DN520. The sequence goes on from JASJUY010000011.1 coordinate 547,607, forward strand.
AGACGTCGCGCGATCGCTGGGTGCGGACGCTAGGTCGTTTGAGCGGTGGACGTAGTGAACGTACGTGTGCGGCGGCGGCGATACGGTGCGATGTGGGTTGTGGTGGTTGTATGCGATGCCGCGGGAGAGAGAGAGATGGGCTGAGTAAGGAGAGAGATGAAGGAGAGACAGAGTGATGCAGTGGTGGACGTTGGCGGATTGTCTTGCACTAGACGCTGACGCCTAGGTGGCCTGGTCTATCGACTGATACAGCACTGCGAGACTGGACTGGACTAGACTTAGGAGGTACGTGCGAGTGCGTGCGTGCGTGCGAGAGTTGAGACGCGGTGGCGGCGGGGAGCGTGGCAGCGCCCGCACTGCACACTGCACCTCAGCAGAGCACTCTCTCGATCTCTGCATACTTCATGCATCATGCATAGCGCACACTGGGCACATTGGCCCGTCCGCGCCTTGGACCCTCTGCCTTTTGCGCTCTGGACGCTCTCTGCTCGCTGCCCGCTCGCTCGCTGACTATAGCACCGGGCTATGCCATTCCTGCGGAACCGTGCCTGGCCAGGTCATACAGGATAACTAGACGCCCTCCACCCTGCACACAGCGTCCACTCTACGTGTATCAGATGCGTACCATAGCACTCGACCACGCGCCACACACCTGACGCACACCAGCATACTCTGCTCTGACGCCATAATCCCGTATAACGCCGCCACCCGTGATCAAGGGTCACCCAGGGTTAATCGTCACCGCACAGACCTCCTCCACCGCAGCACAAAGCTGAGCCGGCTATCTATGCATGCATGTATGACCTCCACTTACCCACGTGACCTGCGTGCCACGCGACCATCTCGACTGACTGCTCGTCGCGCACTCATCGGCTTGCACGACAGCAATCTCGAGCTCACCTCAACCGACCCCCGTTCAAATCCAGCACCATGGCAGCCCCAACAGTCGAAGACTATTTCGACGACGACACCGACCTCCCCCTCCCCTCCTCGTCCAAGGGCCACCTGCCGCACACGGGCATGCGGGGAGCCCTAGTCGAGGAAATCACGTCCGACGATGATTTCGACTTTGACAAGGCCGCCGAACAAGGCAGAGGAGAGTATGGCGCAGACTCGAAACCCCCTCACCCGTCGGCGAACAAGGGCAAGCTCGTCATGCGCGACGAGCCGGGAGAGATGCGCCCGACGTCCTCGGCACAGCAGAGCGGGCCCAAGATCGACCCCAACACGCCCATGGGCGGGTTTATGGGCGATATGCTCAAGCTCCAGGAGGCTGAGGAGGCGCGGATCGCGAAACTTAGGCAGCAGTTTGGGAATACGAATATTGCCAAGGACCCGAGCACTTATAAGAAGTGAGTCAAGAGCTCCGTCGGGAGCTCGCCTGTGACTGGGGAGATTCGCAGCGCCCAGTTGATCTGCGAAGCGAGCTCGCCTGCCGGAGCCTGCCAGATCGATAGAGGGGACACTCGTCTGTGACTCCTGCGAGGCGAAGCATCTTTCGAGCTTATGCAAGGCGAAGCTCCTAGCCAACCGCGTACCAGAGCTAACATACAGCTGGCACTCAGTCTACCCCCGCTACTTCGACGCCAAAGTGTCCGTAAAAGACGGGCGCCGCGTCCCCCGGTCCAAATCGCTCTGGTGGCCGCAAGCCGCGCACATTGCGCGCGCGTGTGCCTCCTTGGGCATTCCCAGTGTCCTGGAGCCCGAGAAGACGCACCCGGCAGACTGGGAGAATCCTGGCCGCGTGAAGGTCCAGCTTTCTCGGGACGGTGTGCCCGTCAACCCGCGCGTTCAGAACCGTACACAGCTCTACCTCCTAGTCGCGGGGCAGATGCAGGCCCTCAACCCGCACCTCGTCCCGACCAAAGAGGAGAGTCGCCCGCTCAACCCCCCGCCCATCGACGAGGCGGCCAAGGCCAACAAGAAGAAGGACAAGAAGGGTAAAGGCAAGAGTACCGTTGCGAAAAAGGAGGTGGTCCGCCATCCTACCCGCGCACCGAGGCCGCCGCAGCCCCTCCCCGCTATGGACGACAGACTGCCCCTCCACACGCCCGTGGCTGCTGCTGGCGTTGCCCTCAGCGCTCTTAAGCGCGATCTGGAGCAGGCGAAGGAGCAGAAGAAGAATAAACCCATCGAGGGCGGAGAGGCTAAGCAGCCTAAGATGAAGAGGGTCGTAGTTAGGGGTAAGCGCTAGGCGGCGAGCGGAGCGAGCGTGCGGGCGAGCGAGCACGATGGGCGAGAGGAGCGAGTCCTCGTGCGGGCAGAAGGAGGAGCGAAGCGAGTCCGCGAACGAGGGCAGCTTGGAGCGACGACGAGGAGAGGGAAGGGAGGATCTGACGGAGCGAAGAGTTGGAGAGTACAGGAGTGCTTAGAGGCAGTCAAGGTAGCCTGATGGCTACCTACACTGCCTGGACCACCGTCCTTGCGTCACCTTTACTCGCGTAGAGGCTGACGTTGTTACAATTATGCATGGAAACACATTGCGACCTTTTACATTCGTCCCAGTGCGCCGCGGTAGCGGCGTGCTGGGTCTGGGCGAGCGGGAAGAGCCGGGCTGAGCAACTGCTGGGCGAGCTGGGCTGAGCCAGTGTTGGGCGAGTAGGCCGAGCAGAGCTGGATGAGTCGTTGAGAGCTACCCGCATGCTCTGTGAGTTGTCCCGGAAAGCGAACAAGAAGGCACAAGTATTATAGAGTGTGGCGTGTGGGATACACAGTATGGTGGGTATAGAGTGGCAGGTGTTCAGAACAAACGACACAAGGGAGACAGAGTGTCCATGGCATGGTGGTGGCGGATCCCAAGCCCGTCCTATGCTCTTATGCTTGGAAGAGGATGGACATTGTGCGCAGAGGCGGCCAAGAGTGCAAACCACGGTGACCACGAGGCGACAAGACAAGACGGAGCTGTCGGACAGCTGTGGGAGAGCTGTCGTACGAGCGATGTAGCGATGTAGCGAAGCAGTGACTCGGCGAGGCAGCGACTCGGCGAGGCAGCAAATCGAATGACCATCGTTGACCGGTGACAGGCAGGCAGGCCATTCTACCTCCCCTCCCGGTCAACAGGCACAGCAAAAGTACTAACCGGCAACCCACTAAGCCTGTTAACGCTCCTGGCCAGTTGATCAAGCTGCCTCTCGACCGCCTCTACCAGATGTCCGGGCCTGCCTAGTTCCTGGTACAGGGCCCAGGTGAGCTGCAGATGAGCCGCTGAGGCGCGCACGGCTGCGATGTCCTCAACTCTTGTCGCTACGATCTTGATCGTCTCGTAAGCCGGTGTGGGCGGTATTGAGGAAGGTAAGGGGAGGGAGGGGGGTAGCGAGGTGGAAGGGAGGGAGGGGGTTGATGGCGAGGGAAGGGCTGGAGAGGGGGAGGGGAGAGCTGGTGAGGGGAGTGAGGAGGGGAGGGCGGAGGGTTTGGGGGACGTGGGGGAGGAGGGGGACCAGAGGTCTGGTGTTAGCTTTGCCAACTCATCGGGGAAGCTCTTCCTGGTTATTCCCCAGGCATCAGGCCACAGAGGTACTCCGTTGCAACACATCCAAGATTGCGGCTGTGAGACCATCAGGCTGATGCTTGAGACGCCTGACACTAAGGCATGTCTGCTTCTCCTCACAGACACTCGCAGACACTCCCCTGCGCCCCACCTGAGGTACATTTTCGTACCTTCACTCAAGAACTCTCCCCATAGCCGACCCACAATCCGAGACTGTAGAGCGAACTCTCGGCGACTTCCTCGCAGCCACCATCTTGATTCGCCGAGACCAACCCACAATACGCCTTGCGGCCCCTCGATTACTCACTGAACGCCTTCGCCTTTCTCTTCGACGTCCCCCTCGTAAGCCAGGAATGTGTGCTCTCTCCCGAAGTAGACGATGTCCAGCTCGACCTGATCTTATTCCGTGGCGGCGGTGGCGGAGATGTCGGTGGATTATTTGAGGGCATGGCGGTGGCTAAGATTGAGATGTGTGTCGCAACTGACCGTCCCACGAGCTTGCAGTGCAATATGTATAATAGAGCTTTGAGGGTCGAGTAGACGACGTAGCGCACGTAGCCGGTGTGGAGTCTTCGTCCTCGAAGAATTACCTCTTGCGGTACTGACTGCGGTCCTCGTGGCGAAAATAGCGTCGGTGGGCGATCTCGTGGCGATCAAGAATCAGCGCAACGATCGTTGAGGCGGTGTCGAGAGGGGAAACGGACGTTTTGTCGAACGTAACGAGGAAGCAATCAGAGAGGGTGAGCAAGACAGCTCAAGCGTACCCACAAAGGGAGCCAAGAGTCAAGCTGACAAAGGAAGAAGATCAAGATGTGGGAATCAACGAGCGGCATTGTCCCCCCTTTCCTTGTTATAGACTCTGAACATGTGCCCATGGCGGGCACGGCGGGCACGGAGGGCACGTCGGGGCCAACGGCGGGGTTTCTCAGTGCCTTTGTCTAGGTTCATAGGTTGATAGGATTCATTGAACAACGTGAGCTCCGAGGCACAACTGTCGACTTGGTCTACTGGTCTTGGTTCGCGTAGCCTGCTGAGTCTTGGGTACGCCTTGGTCCTCTCCTGGGATGTGGGGATGCCGAGGACGCCATGCGAGCATGTCGCGCGTCCAAAGCCGTAATGAAGGCGCCGTGGAATCAGGATCTGCAAACTCTATCCATGCTTCTTCCTGAGCGTGCATCCGAATGTCGACCTCTGAGCATCCGAGGTCAGATGCTCGCTGCCCGCAGCAAATGGAGGAGCTAGCAAAGATCCAATCGCGGAGAACAGCCTGCTGTCATGCCGCAGACGGGTTGGGCACGGCTGGGTTCGACTTGACTTTGGCCGCAAGCGCCATATGACGAGCCCAGCACTCGGCACTCTATCAGCCACGAGCAACCCCTCGGCATCTCAGGATAGCCACCAGGATCCAGCCAAAGCTTGACGCTTCCCGCTCAATACTGGCGTGAACCAAATGTTGCCTTCCCTATAGTACTGCGTGATCCCAGAACCTGGTTCCTTGCGATTCCAAGTGAGAAAGGCGACTCACCGCTCCGCACATGTTGTGAGGAGAAGTAGAACGGAAAGGTCAAAGCCAGAGACGAAGACACGCGCGCGCGTGTCCGCGTCGAAGGGAATGTAGATGACCTAGGTGACCAAAGTACGGCACCGGGATTGCTGAATGGCACACACCTCAGGGATGACAGAATTGAGTATCGGAGGTGGCGCTGGGCGTCGGATTGCGTGCGCGTCGCACGTACTCATACATACTCGCAGTCGCGCTGCGATCGGGGTCTGCACTCTCGCTTTGGGTGTCGAGTGGCATCTTGAGTGCTAGTAAGGGGTGTGCAGCTCGCCTGATCCCGGAACGATGCTACCCTTCAACATGCTGCGGCCAAGAGTAGTCGACCGCTAATGACAAACCTGCTTGGCAAATATAAGCAGCAATACGATCGTCCCCGCCCCAGACTTAGGCTAAACCTTATAAGAGGGTGAGGTACGACTTGCTGCAGAGCTACGAAGTCCGCCGGCCCGAGGGGTTGAACTTGGCGATTAGCGACATGGGCTCAGGAGATATCCAGATATGGGCAAGTAGAAGTGAGAGTACCTCAGTCATGTCACGCTCGCAGTCAATGCGATCTGAGTTGCCTTTCTGAGGTCGCCGAAGACAGAAGAAGACTGCAGGCACTTGGCAGAGTCATGAGATGCGAAGGGCTGCCCAGGCTGGCGCTGATGAGCCTTCGTAGACAGAGTCAAAGAGCTCCTCGCACTGCGAAGACAATCCCAAAGAGAGCACAGAAGTCGTTGGGGATGAGACAGGTACGGCCTTCTTTTCGCATGGTAGCTCAAACGCAGAGCCTAACAGCGTCTGTTCTCAAAGACGTGATTTTCAACTTGCGATACGTACTCCTCCCACATGTCCGCCACGCCGGGTGTCCCGAGTCCTTTCTAGTCAGACATCCGAACTTGGCCCTTGGCCTTGGTCGTCAGTCGTCAGCCTCTTCCCTCGCTTGCGACCTTGGTCATCCTGACGCTGCCGTAGCGTACACGCTACGCCGTCGGGTTCATTTCTGCGTACTAGCACTCTGAGTACTCAACAATCGACGCCCCACTGATATATTGCTAGGAAGGGAGGAAGGGGCGATGTACGACGCGCATTTAGTACTCTCGGTTACTAATCCGCTAAAGGCTAGCGCTGTATTGCTGCGTGGCGCTCATGTGTGAAGTGGATTCCTACTCCCCGCTGCATCGCGCACAAGTATTTTTACGCCAGTGCCTTGGAGTTGGACCGCTGGCCTGCAGAACGTCGGCAAGGTCTCTCCTCAGATTCTCCTCGGATACAGGATCAAGCAGGACTCGCGTGAGGCCAAAGTTTCGATCAGCCGCTGGAGTGCTCTTACGCTGCTGCCTGCGCACTACCATTACGTCCTCTAGCCAAGTCATCATTGGCTGCTCGGTATTGATATGCGATCGCCGCGGGCGTGGCGTCGGATCTTGAGTTCTGGCAGCAGACACCGTTCAACCCTCATCTACACCCCGGCTCACCCAAGATGGGCCCAACACCTTGTACACCGAGCTAGTCTTCTGCACCCGAGGTTCACCCACTATCGCAGCCCTTGCTTACAGACCACACCAACATGCTTATCGCGGACCTCACTGGCCACTAGCCATAGTTACGGGCCAGCCATAAACTTCGCCACGCACCCGTAGCTTCCGGCCGCACGTAAGTCTGCCGGCATCGGGCCCTCGGGCCGGCCCGTACCATCCCTTCGATTCGGCATCCGTTGGTCAGTCACTCGACGCTCGACGCTCGACGCTCGACGCTTGCTCGCTCGCTCGCTCGCCAGTCAGTCGACGCCCAACCAGCACCCATCGGGTCGATCAGAAGTGGTGTCAAATGCCTTTGATGATAATGGTACAGATATGTCTATGTTCCCTTTGTTTTGCCCCCGAGGCCAGCAGGCGCCATTTGGGGTGAGCAAAGGCTGGTGGTGATAGGTGGTTTTAATTATGGGCTGTGGGGTGGGATTTTTTGAATGGGGTGGTTTCTCCTTCTCACTTCTCTGACTCTTACTTCGCCGGCTGTGCCTCCGCCGCCGCCTGCTTGGTCACGTCCACGCGCACAGTGTGCTCGGGCAGGTGGTGCTCGGACAGTATTCTTCCGCGCGCCTGCTCCCGCTCGTGGATGTACTCCTTGCCCTCGGGCGAGTTCTCCCATTCACTCTCCTGCGTCCACCACTTACGCAGGTTCTTGTGCAGCAGCATCAGTCCGAGGACGACGGGGAGGTACCACAGCGAGACGAAGAAGACCTTCTTGGCCGTCGTCTCGTTGATCGTGCGGTAGAAGCGGTAGGCGCTCGCGATGAACATGGCGTTCGGGACCGCGGACGTCAGCGCGAAGCTCCAGTCGACGGCGCCGGAGAGCGGCGCAAGTACAGCGCAGATCGGCGCAAGCAGTACGGCGTGGCGGAGGGAGACGAGAGCGTTCAGCCGCGGGCTCAGCACCGAGAGCATCGGGTAGCCGCTGAGCGCGTAGAAGGGGCGGATCATATACGACAGCGCGTTGAAGTGAGGGAACTGCCACGAGAAGAGCAGCGCCGCCAGCACCCACGCAGCGAGCGGGTTGGGCAGGTCGGGCAGGTCAGAGAACGGCCAGTGCAGCAGCAGAGGCTGGTCGGCTGTCGGCCACAGCGAGCCACCAGTCGCAGTCCAGCCCATCAGGGGAGTGATCGCACCGACGACGGCACCGACCCAGGTGTTCCAGACACTGTAACGCTTCATGGGCGTGTAGACGGCAGAGTAAAGGATGAGATTGCCAATACCCAGCAGCGCAGTGGTGGGGTTGCAGCCGAACCAGAGAATAGCACCTCCGACAGTCATGCAGGTAGTGCCGAACACAGAGGCGTGGAAGGGAGTGATGCGCCTTGAGACGAGCGGGCGCGTGCGAGTACGAGGCGTCTGCGCGTCGATCGGGCCCTCCAAAATCTGGTTGAACGTGTTGGCAGCAGCGGACGTCAGGAACGTGCCAGCCGTCAGGGCAAGCAGAACGGGCATGCTGAGCGGAAGAGGCGAGAGGGCAAAGCCGGTTGTCGCAGTCAGCGTCATGAGGATGCTGAGGTTGCGCTTCGACAGCTGCGAGTAGAGGGTGATCAGACGCTTGGGCGTCGGCTGGGGCAGCGGCTTGTAGGACGAAAGAGGGGCGGCAGGGGCGGCAGGAATGGGGAGGTCGACCTCAGGCAGAGGCGAGGCGGGCGCGTTGGCAGCGCCATAGACAGTGCGGTAGTTGGGCGGCTGGGGAACCTCGGGCTCAGCACCAGAGTCCGGGCGGGAGGCCGAAGTGTGCGCGAAGCGCTTCTGGCCGGCGAAGGGGGAAGCCGAGGCAGTGCGGACAGTGACACCGGGGGCCTCGGGCTCGTCATTCTTCGGCTTGGGCGGCTCCTCAGGCTCGTGAACAGCGGAAGATGAGTCTTCCTCCTGAATCGGGTCGGCAATCTTGGCCATCTGGCCCTGGACCATCTTACGGAACCGGCCGTGAGGGCGCGTGATAAGGTCATCGTAGGAACCGTCTTCCATAATACGGCCGCTCTCCAGGTACACGACACGGTCGGCCTGGGCAATAGAGCTGAGACGGTGGGCAATTAAGATGACAGTGATGTCGGTGTCGTGGAACAGAGCGTCGAGGGCAGCGTTGACGGCACGCTCAGACTCAGAGTCCAGGGCAGAGGTGGCCTCGTCCATGAGAAGGACAGAGGGGTTGCCGACGAGGGCACGGGCGATCGCAATACGCTGGCGCTGACCGCCGGACAGCGACGCCTTGGTGATGACAGTGTCGTAGCCCTCGGGGAGACGCTCAATGAAGTCGCAGTGCGCAATGCCGGCAGCCCTGATAATGTCCTCGTCTGTGGCGTTGGGGTGACCGTACTTGATGTTGTCCTTGATCGTACCTGCGAACAGGATGGGGTCCTGAGGAACGTAGCCGATGCGGCCACGCCACGACTCGGGCTCAAAGTCACGGATGTCCTTGTTTCCAAACCTAATCTGACCACTAATCGGATCGTAGAAACGAAGGAGCAGAAGCTGAATAGAAGACTTGCCGGAACCGGAACCACCAACAAGCGCCACCTGCTCACCCTGGTCGATGCGGAGGTTGACGCCGTCGAGGACCTTGACGTCGGGACGCGAAGGGTACGCGAACGCAACATCACGGAGCTCAATAGCGCCACCGTCCTTCTCCTCAACAGGCGAGCCGATGCTGAGGGGCACGGGCGACGGGATACTGTGCAGGGAGATGATACGCTGCGAGGCACCGACACCGCGCATGAGACCAGTAAAGAATGTGGCGAGGGCTGACGTTAGCCAAACGCCTCATGACTCAAACTTTTTTTCCGACTCACTGTTCAAACTCCATTCGATCCAGTTGACATAAATGAGTGACGTCGTCATGTCTCCGACAGTGACTTCGCCACGCTGGACGAGGATACCGCCGTAAATAAGAAGGCCGATCATTGCGAGGTCGCCTGCGACCTCGTTGCTTCCCTGGAAAATACCGTTGGCGTATGTCTCCTTCTTCTGCAGGTTGAAGACACTAGCTACTTTGCCTGCGAAGAGAGCGCGCTCGGAGGGCTGAGTGTTGCTGGCAGTGACAGTGCGGTGAGCCGAGAGGCGCTCCTCTGCAAGCTTGGACATGTTGCCGAGAGCTTCCTGAGTCCGAAGAGACAGCTTGCGGATGTAGCGACCATAGTAGTACGAGCCGATCGAGATAGGCGGGAACAGGACGAGCATGACGGCGCAGAGCTTGGGCGAGATCATGTACATGGCACCGACACCGACAGCGGCACCCATGACAGCCTTGAGTCCTTCTCCGAGGTTCTCCGAGAGAGACTGGCCGACGATACTCGAGTCCTGACCGATACGCGAGAGAGCATCTCCAACGCCGGCAGTCTCGATGTGCGAAGGGGGAAGGGCGAGGTACTGCTTGTAGGTCTTGTTACGGATCTGGGCGACGGTACGCTGACCAGCGAGACGGAGCGAGATGGATCGGACGGAGTTGGCGATGGCACCGATGATCAGGAAGCCAGCGAGAGCGACGGCGGCCTGTTCCAGTGGTAATCCGAACAGCAGAGTCTCCTTGGAGCCGGGAGCGAAGAAGTCGATGATTTTACCGATGATGTATGGGACCGAGAGAGAGACACCTGTGGAGACAACGAGCGCAGAGACACCCAGAATGAGCAGCTTCTTCTGGGGCTTAGCAAGAGACAGTAGCTTCCAGAGGGAGGCAGTATCCGGCTTGGTGTCAACCTTGACGGGTGGTGGAGTGACCGTGGACGCAAGGAGAATGGCATGCTGGTCTTCCTTGAGCTCCTTGGCAGTTTTCCGCTTCTCCTTGTCCGAGGCAGCCGTTGATTCGAATCTTCTTCCAAGAGCAAACACAGGTATCCTTGATGAAGGCGAAGGGGCAATGGGCCGAGCGAAGGGGGTAGTCGAAAGTGTTCGTAATGTCATGGAGCCGGGACGGTGTAGCAATGTAGCCGAAGCTGAACCGAGACCGACACGGCTTGGGGCGGCAGCGCGGAGAGCAAGCGCCATGGCGCAGGCGCCGCGTTGGGCCATGGCCATGATGGTAGAAGTCGAGGACGCGCTCCACAGAGCCCTTCGGGTGCTGTTCAAGAGTGCGTTGAGCTCGAGAGGAGGGCAACGATAGGGAAAAGTCAAGGTCAAGGAGGCAGCCGGGTTCTGCAAAGCACTCCGCTCACCTTGGTCTGTCGTTCTCCGTCGGGGCAACCTCCATCTCATCCAACCTTGTCTGGGGGTCTGCAATATGCATCCGCACCACACGTCATTCCCTGATAACCAAAAGTCGGATTTCATCACGTCCACCTCCATCCTGGTCGTCGCCACTCACCTGCATACAGGCAGTCCGAACTTTTGCCAAGCGTTAGCGACGACCTCTGCCTCCTTGCCCACCATGGTCAACGCAGCACGCAAAAGTGAGCTACTTTGATACTCGGTGTAGCTGACCGCAGATGTTATGTCGAGGCGGAACCACCGCGAGCGAGCTCAGCCGCTTAACCGCCAGAAGCTCGGTCTCCTCGAGAAGCACAAGGACTATGTCCATCGTGCTCGCGATTACAAGTCGAAGAAGGACAGGATCAAGAAACTCCGTGAGAAGGCTGCATTCCGCAACAAGGATGAGTTCTACTGGGGAATGGTCAAAGGCCAGACAAAGGGTGGTGTGGCCATCGCCGACCGCGGCAACGAGGCGCTCTCGACGGACATGGTGCGACTGCTGAAGACGCAAGATGTCGGATACATCAAGGTGCAGATTGCACAGGATGAGAAGGTGAGCACTGGGTCTCCGGGCTTGGCTGACAGCAGAAAATCGCCAAGCTTCGAGCAGAGCTACAGATTACCGCGCCCGCTAGCAGCAGCTCTGAGTGGGATGCTGCCTCGGAGCTTGCTGAGGTCGAGAAGCTGGCCGAGATGGGCGTGATCATTCAGCCGACAGGGTACAGCAGGAAGGGCAAGGCAAAGCATGTGCCCTCCGAGGGTCACGTCGTCTTCGTCGACTCCAAAGAGGATTGTAAGTTTGTACGTGTCTGGCCTAGCTGACAGCAGTCGACTCGTTTGGACAGGCAGTAGCTCAGCCCGAGCAGGAGCAAGAAGAGGAGGAGCAGGTTGACCTTGGCTGGGCGGAGCCCGAGAAGCCTCGGCGACGACGAAAGGCGAAGGAGCCGACGCCGGAACTTGAGTCTGAGGAAGAGGAAGATGATGGCACCGAGGCTAGGGTAAGTTGTGAAGGGTGGAGTCTTCAGCTGACGGACAGGAATACCGCATGGAGCTGCTGGCGCGGTTGTCTGCTCTGCTTGGTCGTGTGCGCAAACTTCGGGAAGCTGAGAGTCGCTTGGAGACGCAGAAGGGTTTGATGGGCAAGGGCGCTGCCCGGCGCGTCCGCGATGCCGGATTCGTCGAGGACGAGAATGCGCCCGAGGACCGCAACGGCGAGCGCAAGAGGTGGCAGGGAAAGCAGTGGAAGTGGAAGCTCGAGCGGAGGAAGTAAGAGAAGGCGCGCCGCGGCCCCTTTCGCTTCCCCTTCAACCCTCACCCTCACCTTCAACCCTCAACTCTACACACAATAGAGGCCTGAGCCATCATCATTAGTTTGGGATTTTGTTTGTTTCGCATGGACCCGACAGCATGTATTACCTACCGCATTGTGCATTGTTGCGTCGTCTCATCTGCTCGTCTACGTGGGATCGTGTGACCGGGTGTTGCATATGCATGATGCATAACCCACTGTAAGTAGTAGTAGTAGTAGTGCCCCACCGTAGTACCCCGATCGGGCGCTGAGACACGGCCTGAGACGTCATGTAGGCTGCATACACTGGAGGACGAAATTGATGCCGCTGGACGCGACTGCTTTGTTGGAGCGGATTTCCAGGGTCGCTCGCGTGGGATGACAGACAACACCCTGGTCGGACCCCTCGCTGGGCCTTGGCCGGTCAGTGTGCACTGGGCCCATTTCGCACCCAACACAGCCAGCCTTCATTACCTGACCGCCAGACGCGTCTGCTCTCGACATTGATTTTGCTCATCTCGATCCCGACTCGACCTCGTTCGCGACTCACACCCCTCGGAGACATCGACAACGCATAACTCTCGACCACTCTCGCCCACCTATTGTCCGCTCACGCGATACTCGGCGCCTCGGTACGAAATACCCACTCTCCCACCCTCGCAATTCACCACCACCACGACTCCCAACCCCGGCACCATTTTCCACCTCCTACCTCCGACACGTCCCGCCATCGCACTCTCGCCCATCGCCCATCGCATTACTCTGACTCTTGCGGACGTCGTAGCGCACACGTCCTGAGGAGTTGTTCAACATGGCGTGCGCTCCTCTTGCGGGGAACAAGATCCACAACTTGCCTGGTGAGTGGGAAGCGAGCCTTACGCAGTTTCGGTTGGCGTGTGAGCTAACCTCCCCCTTAGTGCAAGTATCCTACCACCTCCCGTCATCGGCGCAGACGTTCACCTCACTGTTCTCCAAGCCTCAGCAAGTCTACGTGCATGCAGCGCCTGGGCGGAACGACGTCGGCCACGACGACGAAGCATGGGGCGCGATCTATCTCAAAACGGTAGTGCAAGGCATTGTCATGGCTAGGTGAGTTTGACAGGGCCTCCGTCACGCCATATGGCTTTGGCTTCTCAGGAGTCAATAGACGCGACTCCACCACCCCTTCCGTCCCATTGATCTAGCCGATGGCTGACGACACACCCAGTCCGGAACTGCATCCCGCCCACCCACGCTCGCCCGACCACTCGCTCTACGTCCTCGACCCGCGCGAGACGTACCTGCGCCGAACGCGGTCTGCGTCCTCGACAGCGGAAGTATGGACCGGAAAGGGACTGGTCAGCTGGGCCCTGGACGAGCCCGGGGTCGGGAAGAGCCTCATCACCGGCCGCCTAGTTAGGCGAGCAGAGTTTGCGTCCGTCGCCACGGCGTCTGCCGGCGTCAGCGCACTTGAGGCACTTGTTGCCGCGCACAAGAACGTCGACGCCGACGGCGCAGCATGGGGCATTGAGCTCTGCGTCGGGCTCAAGCCTGGCTCTTCCGGGACCGGGCCCGCTTTCCCCGGCCCACTTCATGCGTCCGTCGAGGACGGCAGCGCAGCCGGCGTGCCCGTGTTCCCCGATGGCCTGCCGCTCCCCGTCCACGCTCCGCCACAGATGCCGTCGAGCTCGGCGTCGTACTCTGACATGTCAGCCACGCCGACGCAGGACAAGCCGAAGCTGCCCCGCGGCCGTCCGCTCGGCAAGAAGAAAAAGGCTGCCGCGGCCGCAGCAGAGCGGGAGAAGCTGCAGCAGCGCGATCAGAACGTCCCCATCCGGCCAGCACTCACGCCCGCATCGCGGCCGATCCCTCCCTCTCCGGCCATCGCGCAGCAGCCATCAAGCAGCCGCTCTGACGAGACATCGATGGGCATTCCCGCCGAGATCTACGCCAAGCCCGAGACGATGACGAAGGACCAGGCGCAACGGCTCCTCGAGTCCCCAGCATTCCTCAACATGCTCGAGCAGCTCACAGGAGCGCCGATCAAGTCAGCGACAGAGAAGGCGCGAGCCGAGGCCGAGGCGCGGGCAGCCGAAGCCTCATCCTCATCTTCTGGGTCCAAGAAACGCCCATCACCTGACCAGGGCGGTCCAGCCCCTAAGAGGCGGTACGGTGCCCGCCAAACCCCCCTCGCGGGGACAGCAACGCGGTGCTACAACTGCGGCACGACGAAGAGCTCGGTCTGGCGAACAAAGAAGGTCGAGGACAAGATGGAGCGTGTCTGCAACGCCTGCGGCCTGTACTACAACAAGACGAAGACTATGCGTCCGCCGACGCTGTGGTCTACGATCCCTCCCGACCCACCGAGCGAGGACACGCGTGCGGCACAGGGGCAGGGGCAGTCGCCATTCAAGCGGACGTTGACGCAGGCGGTCGAGAACGATGCGCGGCGGATAGCAGCGAACAGCAAGGCGAGGCAGACACGGGCGGCCGCGCGTGCGCCGAAGTCTGGCGCTGCCGGGGGCGGAGGGGCCGGAACGGGCCCATTGACTTCTCCGCCCCGAGCGCCTGCCAATGCCCAAGTCCGCAACACGAAGTTTGCCGAGAGTGCTGCAGCGGCAGCCTCGAGTCCGGGCGGCTGGGCGCAGCCGCCTAGCGAAGCGCCTCGCCGGGTACTCGCCGATGTGGCGGAGCAGAACCTGGCCATGCCGCTAAGTGACGACGCGCCGGCTCCGACCTGGGACGGCACCTTCTTCGACATGGACGGGTTCGGCATGAAGCCAGCCTCGGCCGCGACGCCTAATGCGACACCGTGTCCCACGACAAAGAGTCCGCGGCGACACTCGGAGGCCGACGTGTCGAGCGTCGTGCGTGCGCGCACTTCCATCACCGAGCAGCCCGCCGCCGCAGCGTCATCAGAAGACGACGTGTTCAGCCAGCTCTTCCAGCGCACGTCGAGCGCGGCCTCGCTCGGCGACCTGCACAGCCTCGCAAGCTCTCCATTCGACTTTAGCCAGTTACCCCCCTCGTCCCCGCCCGCTATGCCGTCTCTCCCACACTCAGCACTGCTACTCAGCTCGCCGTCGGGAAGTCCCCACCACCAGTCGCCCCTTGATCCGTCGCCGAGAGACTCGGAGTGCTCGAAACCTTCGCCGCCGAATTTGCCCCAGCCTTCCGCCCTCAGACACTCCGTCACGGCCACACCGGCTGGAAGTGAGGAGAATAAGGAAAACATCATGGACCAGAGTCAGAGAGAGAAGGCGCAGTTGCAGGATTTGATTAATAAGTTGTCCGATGGGGGCGTGGGGAATGCGGACGAGTTGTTGGCGCTGTTTAACAACTTCCCGGCGGCGAACGCTTAGTCGTATCGTAGCCGCCAAAAGTCCGATCCTCACCTCTCGGCTGCCACAACACACCACCACCACACCACCACCACACCACCACAACTGCCCCCACACTCTCTCGCACCCTTTCACTCCCACATTCACAACCCACAACCACGCTCGTCCACACCACGCTCTCAGTCACTATCACAACACACACCGTCACACCCAAATCATCGACAAAACCTCGCTTCTTGACCTACGTGCCACAAATCAACCTTTGTATTGCTACTATTTACCTTGACTTCATTTTCACGCATTCACTTTCAAAATGCACGCACGCATTGCACGGCACGCATACACAACGCATGCAACTTAGTAACAGTACTTTTTTTGTGTTCTCACTTTTTTCATGCAAGTTTTTGTGTCATTTCTATGGGAGGCTAGGGAGGCTGGGAGAGAGTCGGAGGCGAAGCGGATTAGGCGGGATGTCGGGTTGTCGGGTTAGGGGAAGAGAGAGGTAGGGGTGGGAGAGTGGGATAGGGGGAGATTGCAAGTGTCCAGATCGAGGGGCTCTCGGCCGCTTTCGATGGAAGACTCTTGCATGAGGTAGTACGAGGGCAAGGACTTGTGTGCTCTCTATCGCCGTTCTACGGCGTACAGCACGACACATCCTACGTCTGCTAGTCGGGATGAAGGCTCACCGGCTCACCACAGCTCGCCGATGCTCGCCGATGCTAGCCAAGGCTTGCCTTAGCTCACCGAGACTCACTCCGGCTCACTGCGGCACGCCCAGCGCGCTACGGCTCGCTGTCGCTCGCTCGCCTTAAGCGGGGAGCTCAAACTTCTGCCCCTTGAGCACCTTGGTGACATAGATGTAACCAAAGTCGGCATAGAGCGCGGTCTGGATAAGGCCGGGCAGTACGGGCCTCCAGTCAAAAGCATAAGCACCCGTCTCGGTAAAGTACCGATAAATCCAGTTAGGAATGTACAGTCCGCGATAAAGTCCGAGCGCCGCGAGGTAGTGTGTCGTGATATTGTCCGCTTCGCCAGTCCGCTGGAGCATGAAGAGCTGGGGCAAGATGGCGAGGCTCTCGACCCAGAGCGAGAACGTCCACGTGAGCTCGGTGAAGTTGTACTTGTGTGTGAAGATCAAAGCTGCCGCCGCGGCAGGACCAAGGATGTAGGCAATGTTGAATGTGTCGAGGCTGGGATCCTGCGTCGGCTTGAACTTGACCTTCATTAGGTACAGCGTGTACGCTGACGAGGCGATGAAGAAGATCTTCATGACCGTGTTGTACAGGTTGTAGTAGCGGTAGAAGAGGTCTGTATACCGCGTCACGAAGACTAAGAGGTACAGCGCCTGAGACTTGAAGCTGATGCCGCGGGCGGAGCGGGACGTGATCATCTTGTGCAGCAGGAGGAAGATTGACGCGAGATGCGACATGTCGCCTGCGTGTTAGCTTGATGCACTCAGTATAGCTTGCGGGACAGCGGCCAGCGGCAGGATAGCTTGATGACTGTGAAGGGCGCACGCCGGAGGCGAAGGCACGACACAACACCACACGGTTCACAGCGTAGCTCGAGATGCGGCCGGCGCCGGGGCAAGCTACATCTCATTGATCGCTGCTCGGCGTCACTAGTCACCACTTTCTCGACAATGTTGCGCCGCTGGAGTGATGAGATTTTGCAAACGCAGCACTGATTCTGATTCAGCAGCGCTGCGAGTGAATCCCCAGCCATGAGCCCGTTGGAAGTGAAGTGATCCGTCACTCGACAGCTCATTTCCAGCTTGCCATGGCTCCGAAGCATTGTGCTAGGCCCCACATGGAGCGCAGAGCATGTTGACGACCATCCGCAGATCGATTGCGGGATCCCAGCGCGTGCAGCTCATGTCGACCCCTCGCCACGTCATGTTGTGCCGTGAGCTCGATGACCCAACTTACCGAGGAACCGGAAGATATTCATGGCGGGCAACAGCGACTTTCGACCAGGCAGCAGCGACAGAGACGGGGCAAACGGCCAGAAGGGTGACTGATGAAATCGCGGGGTATCGATGTCCGAATGATGTCTGCGGGCGAAGCGGACTGTTGGGCGAAACGAGTCTGGCTGGGAAGATGAGTGTCTAGAGGGAGTTGAAAGAACAAAGGCAACCGCGCACGAAATGGAGACTGCCAGCCAGACACGGCCAGATCAGCCAGCAAGGACGGATTGACCAGAGATGTGCGTGAACGTGGCGCGCGAGGCGGAGCAGCGGAGGCTAGGTTCGGCGAGAGAGCTGGAGGCACCACAGGCACTAAGTCCTAGTCCAGGCACAACCACGTTAGCCACGTTGCAGGTGCTGAGAGATTGCGGAGTAGGCCCTGGGATTAGAGTGCTCGGTGAGCATTTGTATTGGGTGATTAGTAATGGTCAAAGGGTTGATTATAGCCGGAAGCAGATTTGAAATGGCATGTGCCGACAGTGCCGGCCGCAGCACCATCTTATCGCGGCCCACGAAGCGAGCGAGCGATCAGCGGATTGGTGGCGATGGGATGCAATGTGGTCGTGTGCAAGCGATAAGAGACAGAGGCTAACAATCAGAGACAGAGAGAGCAGAGGCTAAGAGCTGGTTCATGTGGGAGGGAGGCCGAAGGGCAGACGAGCGCCTACTAATGCGACCTCTGGTCGATGGCCCGACGGCTGTCCTGAGCCCGCGTCCATGGAGGCTAAGGGACGCTCAGCTTTCGGCGCTCACCTTACCCCAGAGAGTAGAGCCTAGAGCTGAGCAGAGCAAAATAACCCGGGCATTAGAGCGACAGAGCTCCTCTCGGCTTGCGCCGGTCAAGTCTACCCTGTCCGGACCAACGCCGCGCGTGCAAGTCGACCGATGGACCGTCGATTACCCTGCGTACGAGTGGGATGAGCTGGCAATTACCGTGCGTGCGTCCATCCACCTACAGCCACTAGCCACCACACGGCTACTTGCTGCTGGGTCATTAATCATCGCCTGTCCAACTTTTTCCTCGCTTCCACCACTTCACTCACTACACACTAACACCAACGGGTCATCCAAACGAGCGAGCACACACAATGAGCTCGTAAGTCACACACCTCTTGTTTTCTCGTACCCCGCTGACTCATGCATAGCTCTCGACCCGCGATAAAATCGCCAGAGATAGAGTGGGTAAGCCTGCTCAACCCCATTCCCATCGAATGGCGCATCTACGGCATCCCCTTCCTCTGTGAGTCACCTTCCCTGCTATCACCGTCCAACGGTTCTCAGCAGCAGCCCAGACCACAGGTAACTGACCATCGCAGCACTCTGGCCCGCCCTCTTCTACGCCTACTACTTTGCCTACGACAAGTACATTCGCTCTGAGGAGTGGACTTTCATCTACTGCGTCATCGTCTTTGGTGGCCACCTCCTCAGCTTCCTCGCCACTCGCTGGAGCAACAATGTCCGCGCAACCCTCTGCTACCGTCCCGCCAGCTCGCTCGAGACCGCCTCTACCATCCGTGTCGTTCCCAAGAAGGGCAAGGGCAAGGGCGAGTTTGTGCCGCTCGACAAGCAGCCGACCCCCGGCGCCGAGAAGCAGATCCGCTACAGCTTTATCTACCAGCGCGACACCTACGTCTTTAACAACGACCTCAAGGAGTTTGAGCGCATCCCGTACCCTTGCGACAGCAACCCGCCCCTCAGCGTGTTCCAGCACTCGCGCGGCATCGTGACCCACGGCACGAACCCGAAGGTGCCCTCCTACGACTACCTCAAGGCGATGTACGGCCCGAACGAGTGTCACATCCCCATTCCGAAGTTCACCGAGCTCTTCGCCGAACACGCCGTCGCGCCCTTCTTCGTCTTCCAGATGTTCTGTGTCGCCCTGTGGTGCCTCGACGAGTACTGGTACTACTCGCTCTTCACCGCCTTCATGCTCGTCGTCTTTGAGTGCACCGTCGTCTTCCAGCGTGTCAGGACGCTCACCGAGTTCCGCACCATGAGCATCACCCCCTTCCCCCTCATGGTCTTCCGTGACGGCAAGTGGAAGGAGGTCATCTCCTCAGACCTCGTTCCCGGAGACCTCGTGTCGATCACCCGCACCAAGCCCGACTCTGGCATCCCCTGCGACCTGCTCCTTATCCGCGGAACCTGTATCGTGAACGAGGCCATGCTCTCGGGAGAGTCTACTCCTCTCCTCAAGGAAAGCGTTGAGCTTCGCGACCCTGCCGACCGCCTCGATATCAACGGGGCTGATCGCAACGAGGTCCTCTTCTCCGGCACTAAGGCTCTGCAGGTTTCTCCTGGCGACGAGGGCGGCATCAAGACACCCGACGGCGGCTGTCTCGCCGTTGTTCTGCGCACCGGCTTCGGCACGACCCAGGGTCAGCTCGTCCGCACCATGATCTTCTCGACTGAGCGTGTCTCGGCCAACAACTTTGAGTCGTTCCTCTTCATTCTCTTCCTGCTCATCTTCGCCATTGCCGCCTCGTGGTACGTCTGGACCCGCGGTCTTGAGCGCGGAATGAAGAAGGGCAAGCTTCTCCTGGACTGCATTCTTATCATCACCTCGGTCGTCCCCCCCGAGCTTCCCATGGAGCTTTCGCTTGCCGTCAACACGTCGCTTGTCACCCTGCAGAAGTTCGCCATCTTCTGTACCGAGCCTTTCCGCATTCCGTTCGCCGGCAACGTCGATGTCTGTTGCTTCGACAAGACTGGTACGATCACCGGCGAGAACCTCGTCGTCGAGGGTGTCTGCGGTGTCGATGCTGCGGACCCCAAGCGTCTCGAGGACGTCAAGGTCGTCGGCAAGGAGACCACCCTCGCGCTTGCCGGTGCGCACTCGCTCGTGCTTCTCGACGACGGCACCATCGTCGGTGACCCCATGGAGCGCACTACTCTCGAGGCTCTCGACTGGAAGCTCTCCAAGGGCGACAACGTCTCGCCCAACGAGATGAACGCCACCCACAACTACCAGCTCAACATCCGCCGCCGCTTCCAGTTCTCGTCTGCCCTCAAGCGCATGTCGACCATCGCCGCCGTCACGGACAAGTCTGGCCGCAAGTGGATCGCCACCGTCAAGGGTGCTCCCGAGACGCTCAAGTCGATGTACACCAAGGTTCCTGACTTCTACGAGGACACCTACCGCTACTACACCCGCCGTGGCTCCCGTGTCCTGGCTCTCGGTGTTAAGCAGATGTCTATAACGCCCGACACTGTCAACTCTGTCACCCGTGACGAGGTCGAGTCTGGCCTCGAGTTTGCCGGCTTCCTTGTCTTCCACTGCCCTCTCAAGCCCGATGCCGTTGAGACCCTCAAGATGCTCGCCGACTCGTCCCACCGTTGCATCATGATCACGGGTGACAACCCGCTCACTGCTATCCACGTTGCCCGCGAGGTTGAGATTGTCGACCGCGACTGCATGATCCTCGACCTCAAGGAGGGCTCGTCTGACCAGCTTGTTTGGCGCAACGTCGACGAGACCAAGGTCATCCCCGTCAACCCCGAGGAGCCTCTTGACCAGGAGATCCTCCGCAACTACGACATCTGTATCACCGGCCCTACCGTCCGCGCCTTCGAGCACCGCCCCGAGCAGTGGAAGGACCTTGTCACCCACACCTGGGTCTACGCTCGTGTTTCGCCCTCGCAGAAGGAGTACATCGTCGGCACTCTCCGTGAGCTCGGCTACACCACCCTCATGGCTGGTGACGGAACGAACGACGTCGGTGCCCTCAAGCAGGCTCACGTCGGTGTTGCCCTCCTGGACGGCACCGAGGATGATCTCAAGGCTATCGCCGAGCACCAGCGCAACGAGCGTCTGAAGAAGGTCTACGAGCAGCAGTGCAAGATCTCTGCGCGCTTCAACCAGCCGCCCCCTCCTGTTCCGCCTCAGCTCCGCGAGCTCTACCCCGAGCTCGTCGAGACGCAGCAGCAGGTCGCTTCTACGCACCAGAACGCCAAGAAGCAGAACCCCATGGAGAAGTTTGACCTAACGACCATCACCTCGAAGCTTGCCGACCTCGATGACGGCCAGGAGGTTCCTCAGATCAAGCTGGGTGACGCCTCGTGCGCTGCTCCCTTCACCTCGAAGCTTGCCAACGTCAAGGCTATCTCGAACGTCATCCGCCAGGGCCGCTGCACCCTCGTCGCCACGATCCAGATGTACAAGATTCTCGCGCTCAACTGTCTGATCACTGCCTGGTCGCTCTCCGTGCAGTACCTCGACGGCATCAAGTTCGGTGACTACCAGGTCACGATCACTGGAATGCTGATGAGTGTGTGCTTCCTGTGTATCTCTCGCGCGAAGCCTGTCGAGAAGCTCTCCCGTGAGCGCCCCCTCGGCAACATTTTCAACCTCTACGTCCTGCTTTCGGTCCTGCTCCAGTTCGGCGTGCACATCATCGCCCTCGTCTACATCACGGGCCTGTGCAAGTCGATCGAGGACCGCGGCGTCATCGACCTCGAGAAGAAGTTTGAGCCCACGCTCCTCAACACGGCCATCTACCTCCTCGGTCTGTCGCAGCAGGTGTCCACCTTCGTGCTCAACTTCCAGGGCCGCCCCTTCCGTGAGGGCATCCGCGAGAACAAGCCGCTCTACTACGGCCTCGCCGGAGCCTCGCTCGTCGCCTACTCGGGCGCCCTCGACCTGTTCCCCGACCTCAACGCCTGGCTCCAGCTCGTCCCCATGGACTGGTCGTTCCGCTGGCGTCTTGCCGGCGCCATGGTACTCGACTTTGCTCTCTGCTTCGTCGTCGAGAAGGCGTGCAAGGCGCTCTTTGCCAACCTCGAGCCGGCGGAGCTCGTCACGCGTGGCCGTGAGCGACGTGAGAAGCGCCGTGCTATCCAGGAGCAGGAGGCTGCGGAGAAGCAGCTCCCCGAGATCGAGGAGGTCGTCTCGGTCGAGGAGAAGAAGGTGCAGTAGAGCACCAGTGTGAGCGTCAGCAAACACTGAGTGCTGGATTGCAGTATGAGTGCGAGCCGAGGCAAGTGCCCATGCTGCAATGAGTGGGAGTGAGCCGAGAAGGTCGGAGAGATCGCACATTTCACAATCCACCCCCTATTTTGCATGACACGTTGAGAGAGATGATCTCGCTATAGTATAGAATACTGACTCTGGCTTTGTGGCAGAGTAATCGATCGATCCCCCTTCACCTTTCTAGAGATGCATACAGATCCGCAGACGGTCGCAGAGCAGCAGGGGTCGTTGAGACTGATTTGGGGCATCGGGCAGGTCCGCTTGGCAGATCATGGGAAGTGGCACTGCCTTTATGGAGAGAGATCGTGAGTCCGACTGTGCAGATTGAGGCCCGGTATACGAGAGCGTTTTTCCATTCAGAGCTTCAAATGGACAGTCAGCACGGCGCTCCTCATCGAGATTAATCTCTTCATCGCTACCTTAGAACCTGTTGTACGTGCCGACGTCTGTGATCCGAGCTGTGGATGATTGCCTTTACATCACCTACTGTGACAGTACGCCGATCAGAACTGGAACCGCTTCGAACGACGCTGGCTTCAAGCGAGTTGCAGACTCTGAAACCCTCATCTTGTCTGGTGAAGCGGCCATAGCGGCTTTCTTGCTGTGTTGTGGAGTGACTAAGAAGACGTTGCACCTCGCTGTTAACGTTCTCCTACCCATAATACCGTGCTCCATAAGATAGAGCGTCGAGGAGATAGATCTACTCTACGTCAAGTCCCGCCCTTCAGGTCATCAGGTGCTGGTTCAACGGGCGACTAAGCTGTATCATCATAATAAAGCCACAGCTTGGACATGACTCTCGTAACAAATGCATCCAGTCTGGCCTGTGTGTCTATCCTTGCCGGACGCAACAGGGGACACTTACGCAGGCAGAAGGTTTCCTAGTCCGTGTTCCTGCCAACATGCTTCAGAACAGCTTCTCCGTACCATCATCGCTGTACATGTTGAAATGTTACGTTTCCTGTAGACGTTGTGAGCTTGTGTCCCTGTTCATGGAGATGCTCTGGCTTGTGGTGAGCCAGTCATGCCCACAGTGGCGGTCGCATCGCTACAGAGCCGCAAATACACTCACTGAGTTATGCATGCAGCGTATCCTCTACTTCTATGCAAGGACTCGTGGCCGCAATACTTGTCCGTAACACTGGACTTGGAGTTGTGGTTTCATCACGCCATTGACATCCGTCATTGAGTTTACGACGACTGCCACCAACAGCGTCACCCTCCTTTCCGCATTGGAAAATCGTAACATGCTGTTGGAAACAAAGTCTGCTCCGCATTGAATACAGTGAAGGGTTCTTCGTTACTCTGTGCGGATGACCGAGGTAGTGTCTGCTATTATTTCCACACTTTTGCGGTTGCGCCACGCCTAGCGTCGGACCGGTCGCCGGATCTTCGAGGATCGCCGGCATGGCACGGCACGGTGCATGGATATCCGGGGCATCCGGGGCGGTGACTATCGGGTGTAGCCGACGACTCACCCTGTGGCGCGTCTGGCTCTCTCGCTCTCTCGCGCGGTCTCAGTCCCCTCCACGTAAATAACCATTCAGCTTTCTTTCTGATGCTTCCTCACCATCCACCATGGACACGTCTCTGCTCAACCTCACCCGCGACGAGTGCGCGCACCGCAGCCAGGCGGTCGACCTTGACACCTACCGCATTGAGCTCGATCTGAACGCCATCAATGACCCGGACACGACGACCTTTGCCTCGTCCTCGACCGTCACCTTCACGCCGTCCGAGGACAGCACCTGGCTCGACCTCATTGCCGAGAGTGTCACGTCCGTGACCGTGAACGGCAAGGAGCAGGCGGATGCGGCCAAGGGCTATAACGGAGCCCGTGTGCCCATCAAGGGTCTGGAGACGGGCAAGCCCAACACGGTAACGGTGACTGCTCAGTGCAAGTACAGCCGCACGGGCGAGGGCCTGCACCGGTTCACCGACACGGCAGACGGCAAGACGTACGCGTACACGCACTTTGAGCCGACAGACGCGCGGCGGATGTACGCGTGTTTCGAGCAGCCGGATCTCAAGGCGCGCATCACGTTCGTCATTACTGCGCCCTCTGACTCAGGCGTGTTCAGCAACCAGCACGCTGTCAGCGATCAGGCCAACGACAACGGCACGCACACGGTCGCGTTCAACCCCACGCCGCCGCTGTCGACGTACCTCACCTCGATCGCTGTGGGGCCCTACCACGTCGTCGAGGGCAAGTACGCCAAGGACGGGCTCGAGGTGCCCATGGCGGCCATCTGCCGCGAGTCGATGAAGCAGTACCTCGACGCCGACGAGGTGTTCCGTGTCACACGGGCCGGACTCGACTTTTTCAACGAAGCCTTCGGATACACGTACCCTTGGGGTAAGTACGACTCGATCTTCCTGCCCGAGTACAACATTGGCGCCATGGAGCATCCTGGTCTCGTGACGTTTTCCGAGAACAGCTACATCTTCCGCGGCACGCCGACGACGATGCAGCGCGAGAACCTCGCCAATGTCATCCTGCACGAGATGACACACATGTGGTTCGGCGACCTGGCCACGCCAAAGTGGTGGAACGACACGTGGTTGAAGGAGAGGTGCGTCTACTCTTGTCTCACAGTTGCACTGACATGGCTAGCTTTGCCGATCTGATGGGCTACCTCGTCTCAACGGAGCAGGCAGGCTACGCCGGGTCGTGGATCTCGTTCGCCCTGGGACGCAAGCAATGGGCCTATGTAGCCGACACGCGCCCGACGACGCACCCGATCGCAGCCGACGTGCCCGACCTCGAGACGGCGCGCCAAGTCTTCGACGGCATCAGCTACGCGAAAGGTGCCTCAGTCTTGAAGCAGCTGATGGCTTACGCGGGCAGGGACGCCTTCTTCGCCGCCTCGAAAGCGTACTTCAACAAGCACGCTTTCAGCGCGACGACGCTCGACGACTTTGTCTCGTGTCTGAAGGACAGCTCGGACGCAGACCTGTCAGACTGGGTCCCCTCGTGGCTTGAAACCTCGGGACCCTCGGTAATCACGACAGAGCGCGAGGGCGACAAGCTGTTCGTCGTGACCGAGTCGAAGGACTTCCTGACCGGCCAGCCAGTGCAGCGCAACCACCGCGTGACTGTCTCGACCTTTGCGCGCTCCGATGAAGGCGTAAAGCGCACGGCCAACGTATCCGTCCTGCTCGACCGACCCCGCGTCGAGGTCCCCCTCGACCCGTCTACCAAGGTCGACCTCGCGATCGCCAACGACGACGACCTGACCTACGCCATCCTCCGCTTCGACCCGAAGTCAGTAGACGTGCTGACAGAGCACATCTCGTCGCTCGAGCCGACGTTGACTCGCGCCGTAGCGTGGTCAGCCCTCTGGAACATGGTACGGGACGCGGAGCTGCCAGCCTCGCGCTTCCTGGACGCAGTCCACAACAACATTGCCTCAGAGGGGGACTCGGGCATCCTGACGCTCGTCCTGAGCCTAGCCGGTGAGGCGGTGTCTGCCTTCCTTGCACCGGCGAAGCGCGCCGATGCAGCCAAGGACCTGCTCAAGACGCTCGAGGCTGGCCTGAAAGCAGCCAAGCCAGAGAGCGACCAGCAGCGAGTCTGGGCCAACGCGCTCGTCGCCCAGGCCTCCAAGACGCCCACCTCTGAGCCCGCCTTACGCAGCGTCCTCGCTGGCGAAATCTCCGGTCTAGAACTGACGCCAACGCTCCGCTGGCGCGCCCTCGCCGCCCTCGCCGCGCTCGGCAAAGCGGACAGTGCAGAGCTCGAGGCAGAGTACAAGCGCGACAGCACCATGACTGGAGCCACGGCCCTCGCGCGCGCCGAAGCCTCGTTCCCGGGTCAAGAAGTGAAGCAGCGCGTCTGGCGCCAGCTCACGACCGAGTCGCTCACGAATGATCGTCAGGCGGCCCTTATTGCCGGCTTTGGAGAGGGACCAGCAAAGGACAGGAAGGAGTTTACCCAGCCTTACTTTGACAGTCTGACTAGATGGTGGAAGGAAATGACCATGACGATGGCTACTAGGCTCGCTAGGGGCGTTTTCCCCGGTAGCAGCGTCGAGGAGGGTAAGCTTGGAGAGAATGCGCTGGAGAAGGCGACGGTGGAGTGGTTGGAGAAGAACAAGAGCGCACCGAACGCGCTCAGGAGGATCGTCGTTGAGGGACTTGCGAATTTGAGGAGGCAGCTCAAGGCGCAGGAGCTTTGAGTGACTTTGCACCGTTTGCAGAGTCTGAAAGTGGTTGTCGATGTGTGGAGGACATCGGGTGCAAGAAGTGCAGTCGGATAGAAAAAGCTCGCGAGATAGAACATCAGTAGCAGAATGGGCAATGTGTGACATGCAGCGTTCACTTTCAATAGACAGTGAGCGCGACTTCCGCATAGTTGGGAACGAGTATTAAGGGCTCTGCCCTGCTTCTCGAGGGATGCATGAGCGCCGAGGCATCAGACCACGCGCGCATACCCGACCGCACCGCGCGCTGCACCCTACTCTTGGCACTGCTTGCTATGGCTAGCAGCATGGTCATCGTGGACTAAAGAACATCCCTCGTGGTCTGAGATACACGGCACTCGAGGCCATCGGCAATGGCTTAGGTCGGAGTCCGCAGATGTCGATTTGCCGGGAGTACGAGGCGCAGCAGTCGTGATGTACACATCGTTCTAGAGAGCCGAAGATCCAGCCAAAGCTGTGTATCAGATAGGACGCGGTACATAGGCGGACGTTGAATCGGCGTTGAGACAAAGCCTGCATCCCCACGGACTCAAGCTGTTGAGCAGCAACGCCCAAGAGCACGATGCACAGTGTCGCTGCACAATCTGAAACGCTTCTGTACCCCGCACAGACCAGTTCAGCAAGTGGTGTAATGCATATGGTGTTGATACAGTGCTACAATTAGTTTATCGGCGCGAAACCTGCTTGCTGCGGGGGTCAGCTTTGGCTCGCAATAGAGGCGGAAGCTGTCGATGCAGTGATCCGCGGGCACTCCGAAACTTGGCCTGCGCCCCAAGAGAGGCGCTAGGGCCAGGAACGGGCGTAAGAAGTGGCGAGGTGCGGCAGACGGTGCAATTGCCAGAAAATAGCAAGATTCGCCACCAACCAGCCACACCACCCAAACTTCTCCCCACGAACCATCTTCTACACCTCCTTTTTGCGTTCTACTCACTCGAGAAGAGCTTTAGCCTCGTTAACTTTGCCTGCAAGGAACGGTGATCCTCCGCGGTCGGGATGATTCGCTAGCATCAGACGGCGGTGCGCGTCCTTGAGCTTGTTCGCGGTGAGAGGCTCGCTGAGAAGTCAGCTGATGGTCGAGTAGAGAAAGACAGCTGGAGCTGGAGCAGAAACAGGGGCCTAATGGAGAAAGGTAGACGGAGCGCTCGTGAGCGCTGGAAAGCGCCTAGCGCAATCAGGCTGGCGAGGCAAAGGAAGACTGGGAGGGCATTACGTCTCAACTTCGATCGACTTGCCACCGAGGGGTCGCTCGAGTGGATCGCAGTTCTCCCACCTCTACTCCTCGCTTCCGAAGAGTATCCCTTTCTTCTACTCGATGTCCGCATCGATCGCCCATGTTCTGCTCCACAGTTCCAACCTCGTGCTCACCGGAGACCAAGAATCTGGATCGCCTCAGCCTTGTCCATCTTGGGCTTGAAGCCGCCCTTGAGGAACTTGTCGGCTCCCTTCGCTCCCCTCATCATCTGGTAGGCGACGCGGCCAGCAAAGCCGGCTCCGAGGAGGCCGAGTCCGTATGCGAGAGTGGACATGACGTGTGCTGTTGGGTCGGGTATCGGTGGAGAGGAAGAAATCTCGAAATGTCAAGCCGAAGTAAGTTCGGATGATCCCTGCCGAGTGGAACGCTCGCCTGGGGAGCTTATTTGTGCCGTCCATTTTAGCCAATCGGAGGGCGATAAGGTGGAGGTGGGTCGTCGGACCGCGATTTCTACATGATGCATGTGCTCACGAATGCTGAGCATCGGATGCATTGGGATCGAGGAGACGAACATCAGGATCTCTATGGGTACTTCAAGGTCACAGATCTGCCTCACTGCCACTCCTTTTGCTCCAGACTGTAGTGGCCGGGCGTTTCTCGCCAGAAACGAGAATTCACCTGTGCAGTCGAACATGCGGCTCAGGCACCCAGATGCCTTG
This sequence comes from Trichosporon sp. DN520, assembly GCA_030347605.1. Lineage (NCBI taxonomy): Eukaryota > Fungi > Basidiomycota > Tremellomycetes > Trichosporonales > Trichosporonaceae > Trichosporon > Trichosporon sp. DN520. Next base: position 576,013 of record JASJUY010000011.1, read on the forward strand.
CTCGGCGAACAGTCTGACTCCGGGCAATGCAAGGGCACAGGCTGTTGCCAACAGCAGCAGAGTTCATGTAGCATTAATTGACGAGTCGATGATGACTACGACACGGGTCCGACATGGTGGCGCATTGTCAATGTTGGTGAGAGCTTCATCGCAGCTAGCGATCATCAGCAGGGTGGTGACATCTAGGCACGGCTCCGAAATGTGGACTTGGCACTAGCGGGAAACGCAGATAAGGAGTTGGCCACCACTGAATTTTGCCAAACTCCGAGAGTCCGACGCCTCCCACTTCAATGTGGCAGTTCGACTTTCCCACTGGCTGGCCCTGGCAGCGAGGCCTTGTGACCTTCAAGTTGCAACGCACCTCACTCTCTCATCCATCAAAAAAACCACCATGTCGGTCGCCCACCAGGTCAGCAAGAAGAGGAAGTTCGTCGCCGACGGTGTTTTCCAGGCTGAGCTTGGCGAGTTCTTGTGAGTGTCAGCGCGAGCGGCGGACTGGACGACGGCAGAACGAAGGAAACTGGATACGGAAAATTCGTGGACGCGAACGCGAGAGCCGACTCTGCCGAAGACCAAGAACATGAACACCCACTGACTCTTCAGCACTCGCGAGCTCGCCGAGGAGGGCTACTCCGGATGTGAGGTCCGTGTCACCCACGCCCGTACCGAGATCATCATCCGTGCCACCCACACCCAGGAGGTTCTCGGTCACCAGGGTCGCCGCATCCGTGAGCTCAAGGCTCTCGTCGAGAAGCGTTTCCGCTTCCCCGAGAACTCGCTCGAGCTCTACGCCGAGAAGGTCCAGTACCGCGGTCTCTCCGCCGTCGCTCAGGCCGAGTCTCTTCGCTACAAGCTCCTTGGTGGTCTTGCCATGCGCCGTGCGTGCTACGGTGTCCTCCGTTACGTTATGGAGTCTGGCGCTAAGGGCTGCGAGGTTGTCGTCTCCGGCAAGCTCCGTGCTGCTCGTGCCAAGTCTATGAAGTTCTCCGACGGCTTCCTCATCCACTCTGGTCAGCCCTCGGTCGACTTCATCGACTACGCCGTCCGCCACGTCCTCCTCCGTCAGGGTGTCCTTGGTATCAAGGTCAAGATCATGCGCCCCCACGACCCCGAGGGACGCATGGGCCCCGCTCACCCCCTCCCCGACCAGGTCACCCTCATCGAGCCCAAGCCCGAGACCGAGATCACCATCCACTCCGTCCACAAGGACGTCCCCCCTGCTCAGGTCCAGGCCCCCGCCGCCGCCGAGCAGCAGACCGAGCAGGCCTAAGCGGTTTGCCAGGTCGCTCGAGGTATCTTCGCGTAGTTTACGGTTTTGCGATGGATTCCTTCCGCACGCTGTTAGCTTGCAGTGTTATGTATTACTGACGATAATGCGGGCGTGGTGCGATTGCAGCAGGAAGGAGGCGGGTGCGGAAGAGGCTGCGGAAGGTCAGAATGGAAGTGTGCAGGTGTCTGTGCCGCCACGGGAAGTCTGCCACTGCCTTGACGTTGCGAGGAGGCCAGTAGGTCGAACGTGAGCTGAGCGTCAGGCTAGCAGACAGCTCATTGAATGTGTCTTCTCGTGCGAGAGAGCACCTTTACCTCCATTGCCTCCGTTGGAAGTCACCTGAGCACCTATCTCTCGCTTTTCCTAGTTGTACAAGCTGCATTCTAGTTCTCTATTCTTGCTCTAATTGCGTCTCATGCCTACTGCTGCTTCTCCTGCTTCTCCTTCTCGAGTATCTCCTCAATCCAAGTGCCAAGCTTCTTCTCCATAACCATGACGGCTTTGGACGAATACGGGTCCATTGTCTGCTTGCTCGTCGTGGTGAGGGAAGACGGCAGCGACAACGACAAGTGCACCTGATTCGGTGCAAAGCGCTTCGCTGTGGTGTCAGCTTCGGTCTTTCCGCGCGGAAGCTGCTAAATGATCGCCGTCGCTTTCCACCTAGACGGCACACGAGGAATGAGATCGCTCTTCCTCATACAGAAGAGGCCAGAACTGACAGAGGTTCCCCAGTGCCAAAGAAGCGAGGCTACTCACCTAAGCGCTCCGACATGGACAGCGCGACATCGTTAGCCCCCGAGCGATAGATATGTGTCGCTGTTGTGGGGAAGTTCTGCCTCGTCAGTTAACATGACGCCAACCGCAACTCACACCTCGACCGGGCATAGCCACGGCCCACTCTGCCGCCAGCCGCGTGCGCGCCTCGTCGTCCTCGAGCGACTGGCCGCCGACCCAGACCATCAGCGTGTCCTTTAGGCGGGTGAGGTGGAACGTAAACCCCGGTGCACCGGGGAAGGGCGGCTCGAGGGAGGCGTAGTGCGTGCTGATCTGTGGTGGGAGGTCGGCCATGATGGTATCTGTGGGTTAGCTCAACGACGCAGTCAAATAAGCTGCCCACTGGTCACTACTCGTAGCCTGGAGAGCAAGCCTCCAGAAACGAAGTGGAGTAACGTCGGAAGAACGAAGTGCAAAGTGGGAAAGGAGGCAACTCACGATGATGGACGTAGAGGAACCCAGAACCCCGCGCCTGCGCGTCAATATCTGAAACTGATCGAAGTGTCAACCGACCTCCACCGCGTGTCGTCACCTCACCTGCGCACCTCGCACACGCTTGATCGGATCCGCAATCCTCATTCGCATTCCGCTCACTCACCTCCCACCTCTCACCCTCTCACGTCTTGCACCATAACCTCAACGTCCCACGCAATGGTCGACCTCACGCCGCCCTCGAGTAGCGCCAACACACCTAAGAGGGAAATGGACGTTGACGAGCGGCGATACTCTTCCAGCTCGGAGGGCGAGCTCGGCGCTAGCGACACGGAGCTTGATGAGAACGAGCCGGTCGAGACGGGGCAGGCTACGCCGCCTCTTGTTGAGGGCGAGGCGGGGGGAGCGAGTGGTGGTGGTGGTACTGTGAGTGATCGTGACTCTTGACACTCAATAAATCGCCTGATCCATTGGTGCTCGCTCATCTGCTCTGACGCGATCCGCCTGAGCAAGACAAGCAAGGGACTCGCATGGACAAGAGAACACTCGCAGCTTCGCATACTCATGACTTGAGCTGACATGACAGGCCAAGAAGACCCGCCGCCCCAAAGATGGCCTCTACGAGAGCGAAATCGTGCAGCGCTGGAACCGGGGTGAGCTCAACACTGTGCGCCTATAGCTAACATCCAGAGATCGGCGACATCTTCGCGCAACCCTCGTCATCCCAATCCTCCTCTCAACCCCAGCAGCAGGACAAGTAGTCCTCTTTCTCACAGTTGTATCATCCCATGCACGCATGCATTGTACATATACCATATCAAGTTAGCGCATCATTGCGCAATCGCATTCCCTCTTATCTTCGGATGCTCGCGGCGCACTCTCCCTCACGACGATATTTCTCATGAGGGAGGGGGGTCTTTGTGCCTGGCGGCATGGTGGGAGGTTCGAACCCCGTCCCTCCGAACAGGGGTGACTTCAGATTAACGTCTGTTACATAGATATTAGAATCGGCGGCAAATTCGCGCCCCCCCGCGCTTGCACCCGTGCCGCTTCGAACCGATCCGGAACCCAGGCCCAGCCCAGACACAGGATAGAGGAACATGGTTAGCCTCGTTGCGCTCACGCTTATACTCGATTGCCTGTTGGCGACTCAGCTATTCAACATGTTCGGCCGTCTGACGCAGATTGCCATCAACCTTGTTGCTATTACTACGATTTTGGGGGGCGTCAAGCGCGCGACGGGGTACTCGTGAGTGTCCTTTGTGCTTGGTTTGGTCTGGTGACTGCCATTCGATCGCTCCTCCTCCGTCACTTCGACCCTTCGCCTGAGGCGTCCTTCTCAAGCCCGTCTTCTAACTTGGCGGAGGTGTCGCCGGATATCGCGCCAATCTTGTTGGTCCAGCAGAGACCAGATGAGGAGTCGGGCAGAGCTCAGCGGAGGGTTGGAACCATCTATGGAAGTTGAAGGATGGAGGAAGCCGGGTCAAAAGGGGGTCGAGACGCAAGCGTCATCGTCGGTCGTCGCTCGTCGATCACGCGAGCCTCTCCAACCACCATCACCGATCACCATTCATACCCAAACCAGTCGGAACCACAACTGTACACAGCTGTACACACCGTAACATCTCGCTGACGAAACCCAGCATCTACACCGGCCGCATCAAGGACACGACCTTCCGCTCCCTCCTAGACAGTTATCTCGGTTTCGGCGAGAACATCTTCGCCTTCGTGTGCGGGTTTGCCGTTTCGTCTTCCTACTTCCGCCGGCAGCTTGATGACTAGTCATCTCGCATCACACATCACACCTTGCGATGGAGCTGTAGTCGGCACGATGGCTTAGCTTGGCATGGGTCTGCAGGTCCCTCTTCGGAGTCGTTAGTCCTCTGGGGCTGAGCCCTACGGATCCTGGCCATCGACGCCCGGCGTTGAGCTGTCTTGAAGACGGATGAGGACAATCGGTCTGATTGAGGGAGGAGGCGAGGAGGAGAGGAAGATGAGAGGAGAGAGGAGGGATGTCTTTCTTGCTGTTCGCGGTCGCGCATAGCACCTGTACACACCCAGACACGGTTTAGGACTATTCTCTATGTATTGTTTTTCTGACTACTGTCCGACACCTCTTCTTCAGCCTGAGTCGAGGCTTTCGCTGTCATTCTCCGTGACGCTCTACTGATGCCAAACTGCCCCAGCAGACACTTCTGCCGCGCCTCTGACATGCTAGACTCCAACGTGCTGTAACAATACATCTCACCGACATTCTATCCCTCAGCCGCATCGTCTAGTCTACTCCGAGTCCCACTCGCTCGTGCTCGCCCTGCTCGCCGCGCTCTCGGTCTGCGTCGCCGTCTCGCTCGCGGCCGTCGAGTCGAGGCTGGCGACACTCCCCAGTGCGCTGCCGGTCAGGGCTGTTGACGGCGTCGTGGCAGCGGTCGCAGTAGCAGTACTCGTCGGCGTCTCGGCCATGGACGTGCTAGCCGGGGGCTGGGTGTCAGCTCATCCTCGACTTTAAAGAGCTTTAGCTGGCCACGCAGCTGATCGGTATTCGATGGCTCGCAGCAGCCACGAGTACGGATCAAGTACTCACCTCGACGTTGACGTTACCCCGGCTCGTGGTGCGATTCCTCGGACTAGGGCGCACCTCCCTCGCAAACTTGGACCACTGCGTCCCGCCCCGGAAGGGCTCGACGCGATCTCCGTCAAAGTCTAGCCTGCCCTCTACCTCGCCGCGGAGCTCGGCACGCTCGGCGCGCTGCTCCTTCTTCTCCTTTCTGCGCTCCTCCTTCTCTGCGATGCGGGCGTGACGCTTCTGCCTTCCGCGGGAACAGCACGAGATGACGAGGAAGCCGAGCAGCGCGCTCGAGATGGTGAGCACGAGCGAAAGCGGCGGGAGGATGAGTAGTGGCGGCAGAGGGTTCGAGGTTAACAGCCAGCGCACACCTGTCGGGTGCGGCACGAAGCGCACTACTACCCAGCCCGTTGTCCGGACTTCGCGGTGGTAGGCTATGTTGTCGTGCGTGTCCTCGCGGCCTGATGTCAGCTTGTCTTTCAGAGAACGAAGCTGGAGCAGCGTGGCGCCATCTTCGCCCGGCGTGGAGAGAGACTCACCTATGCTCACGAACACGGCGCCAATGCCACCGTCACCACGACCTGGGCGCACTACTACGCCCTCGAGCAGCTCTTTCGTCATGAGAACAACCTCATTGCCTCGCGCGGGCGGCATGAGCGAGCCCTTGCGCCTTCGCTCCTTGATCTTCGCGTTCGGCACGCTGACGTAGCCGAAGATACGCGAGGGACAGAGGAAGCGGAACGGCCACGGGATGATGCACGGCGGCAGCAGCGACGCAGGGTACGGGGGCAGGCTGACGAGACCCGCGGGAAGTGGGGGCGGAGGCAGCGACTGCACGTCAGTTATCAAGAGCAACAGGCGCCAACTCACAGGCTGAGCGGCTCTGATGACAATATGCTCTGGGTTCCTCACCGAGCGGAGCTCAAGCGAGACCATAAAGTTACCTGGATCGTCAGCTGCTGTTTATGTCAGCGGGGTCGCGCGAGGCGCGCTCGCTCGCCCAGTGTGCGGCGTGCGGCGCGGCTCTGAGCGTACCAGTCTCCGGGGCGTCCGAGTGGGGGCGGACGAGCTCGAGCTCGACCTGGACGTCGTACGGCAGGTCCTCCTGGAAGCGGTCGAGCGCGATGGGGAGCACGGCGTGGGGCGTGCGGTGCGTGCGCGAGCCGTACACGAGCCAGCCCTCGGTCTCGACGCTGCCGCCCGTGCCCCAGCTCCACCAGAACGCGCCGACGGCGAGGAAGCTGAACGCCGCGCTCGCGAGGAGAAGCGCGACGAGAAGTGCCGTCTTGACCACAACGCTGATCGTAAGGGGCGACGTTATGACATCTCGGATCATGCGCATCGGGTAGGTTATTCTGCTGTCAGCTACCGCTCGAAATTGTTCAGCTGGGCTCGTTCAGATTTCCCTGTTTCATGCTCCGTATGGCCGGGGCTCGGTCCTCGTTTCCGGCAATAGCGTTAAAGCACGCCGGAGCGAGAGACGAATAGAGGAGGTCCGAAGAGATCTTAGAGAACATTCGGCCCAACGACGTCTCTAGCAGGCTCCAATACCCACGGTGTGAAGAGAATGTCTAGGAGCCGATGCAGAAAGTCGACAAAGTCAGAGTTGGGCTGAGATTGCGTGCCAACATTGCGGCGCCGTGGCGTCGGCCGCCTCACGTCCCGGCGCTGGGTCGAGGTGGACATGGTGTCGAGGGCACGTTGTGAGGTCGGGGTTACGAGCTGCGTTGCGCGTCGGTTTCGTGGGTTATCCGTCTATGTGTAATGAAGCGATGGTCAAGGGTATGTTAAGAAGAGAGGAAGGTCCAATCGGTTGGTCGGCTGGTCGGATGGAAGCTGGAGCGGGTGGTTCAGGATAGAATGCAGGCTATGCAGGAAAGAGCGATAGCCTCGCTTGAAACTCGGTGTCGTCACCGCGCATGGCTACTTTGGGTGCGTCCGCCAGGTGGGTGGCTTTGGTAGCCGATCAGCCGGAAGAGGAACGCGCCCAGGCCCGAGCCACGAGGGTAGGCATGCGATCAAAGTTACAGCCCAAATAGTGCGCCTATTTATGTGATTGCGCTCTGTGCGGCACAGTGACAATGTGGTGCTGGACAATGCATAGAGGGTGTTCTGCTTCTGCGAACCACACAGAAGCTGTAGCTGGTGCTATGCTGCTGTTGAGACTGCTATCTGTGAGCTGCGATGATGTTTTACTGTAGGAAATAGCGCAGTAGCGGGCGCATTGCGTTCGACTCCCGACGAACACAGGGGCTAACAGGCTGCCTCGACATAATAAACTCTGGAAGAGAGCATTGGAACACGAGCAATGACCTGGCAGAGCTTGACGATGCCTCTGACCCCTCTCCGTCCAGTGCAACCTTGGGAAGGCTTGACTTGAACGCGTCAGTCGTGACGGCAGGCTGGTCCTTTTATTCCGCAGATATCCTGCTCGACTCTTCCCTTCGCTCTGCGTGTCGAGCCCCGCAGACGTCCTCCAAAGCTCTTCTCGTGCTGAGGGGAAACTCTTCTCTAGCACTGACTTGCGCCAATGGAGCTGATTCCACTCCCTGCCCTCTAGCGGGACTACAACAGCTGAAACGAAGGCTCCAACGAATCCACGGTTGGCGAAGCAATACACTCGCGTGACCTCAAAAGTCACCCATTCGCGGTCCGTAGAGCTGCGCTCTCATCAAGGATTGGCTAATGGTGATGAAAATGCATATGTACAATGATCTGTGATGCAGAGCTGACCGTTAGCTCAAATCCCACGTCGGCAGCTTCCGTCGGGATCGAGGACTCACTGCTCGTCTATCTCTGCGCTGTCCCTCTCTTCGTCCCCCTCTCCCACAGTGGATCGTGCGCTCCTCGACCTCGGCCGTTCTGAGACTGTCGTCCGATGTTGTCGAAACGATGTCGGAACAAGCCGAGGGTGTCAAGCAATATCAAATATTGTTCGTTGCCCTGCGGACTACTGCTCGCACACTTGCAGTCGCGATGTCGGTCAACTGATCGATGGGGATGCAGATACAGCCTAGTTCCCACCCTCAACCTTCTCCCTCGGCGGCAACTCGACCTTCTCAGCCGTCATGGGCGTCTGCGGTCCATGAAACTCTCTCCGCTTCTGGCGCGGATCCATTGCCCTCCGTTCAGAGATGATGGCAAAGGACGCGATGGAGGCCGTGAAGACGCCAAGCATTAGGAAGGGGTTGGGGCCCTTGCGAGCGGTCATGATTGTTCACAGCTGTGGTCGTCGCTGCCGCTGCTGAGATCGAGATTACGTCGTGGTCGTGAGGTGTCGAGGTTGGTGTCGGTCGTCGGTCGTCGATGGAGGACAGGCAAGCCTGTCGTTCCCGACTTTGCGGCTTGGACGGCGGCTGGCGGTGGAGGTCAAGTGGAGGTCCTTCGCAGCGATAATTCGGAGCAGCCTGGTTGACCTGGGTGGATCAGACGTGAGGCAGGTCGGAAGGCTTGGGTCAGGTCACGCGGAGATCAGATACTCGCCGGGGATCCGTCGGAAGTCAGACCTGCAGGCCACGCGAGTATCGACGCCAAAACGTATTATCAATCATTGCGCAGCGAGTTCCGTCATGTCATGCATGTAAAGAGAGTTCCGCGTCCAGGCCCGTGGACGGGCGATAGGCTCAGTTCGGTATAGGCACGAGGGCTCAGTTTCTCAAGAAAGTTCGGAGAGGAGAGGAGGACAGAGAGGTGCAAGCGACATGAAACAGCTGAATAAACTCACTCATCATAACCCAATCCAACAACTCGGGGAAGGGATCGGGTCTTGCACAGCATTCACGTATCGTTTACTCTTACAGGAGTCTCCTGAGGCGTATACGTCAGGATCTACATGCTGTGCCAACTATACCGGCCATGCCATAACTCCAACCGTCTACGCCAATACGCCAATAACGCCAAAGAGCACAGGAAGGAGCTCAATAAGGAGATAAGGGTAAGGATATTACCTGATACAAACACTGCACCGCCTCAGTGGCACCCCTTAGTGTGTGCCTCTTTGTCAACAACCCTCCTTGCCCTGTAACTCGTGCTCCAGCCCTGTAGCTCTCTAGCCCTCTGGTCCGCTGGTCCGCTGGTGCTCTGGTTCTCTGGTCCTCTGGTGCTCCAGTCCTCCGGTCAATTAGGCGTCTAGCCCTCTAACCCTTTTGTCCCTCCGATGCTCTGTTCCTCCAACACTCAGGTCTGCTAGCCGAGTAACCCTTTAGCCCTCCAGTCCTCCAGTCCTCCGGTCCTCCGGTCCTCCTTGCCTGAGAGAAGTAGTGCTCAGGACCCCGCTCCGAACGTCTAAATGCTATTTCTTTCCTCCCTACATGTCGCAGATCTGGCGAGACTTGCGACGCTGCAGTGGTCCTGGAGTGGTCCTGGGATTGACATGTCGGATGTGATCTCCTTAGCCGGTCAGAGTGCCATGTGGTGCTCGATAGCCGGCCAGCTGGATGTTCATGTGGTGCTCGATAGAGGAACAGCTGGACGTTCATGTGGTACTTCATGCGGACAGAAGAGCATAGCCGTGCTCGCACGGTCCTGATAACTCCATGTGGGTGGCCTGGTCCTCCTCTCTCACACCTTCAGAGCTCGGAGGTTAAGAGATCGAAAGAGATCTACCCGGAATGAGTCTAAGACTGTCTGAGGGCGATCAGGGCTCATCAATGTAGGACATGCTTCTGGACTAATTGTTCCCTCTGGCCAAACCAACTTTCTACCAAGCTGCCAAGCCACTTGTAATTTAGACCGGCTGTTGCAAGTCTTAGCACAACTTTCGCGTTGAAACATGAAGTGTCCAGGGTCGTGATCATCTCACACTGGACCACATGGTCTTGTGGAGTTCGCAGAATCCGCGGAGAAAGCGAGCGCAGCGAGGACCAGCGAGTAACAGCGTAACAGCGAGAAATCGGATAAGAGAGAGTCCAGACGTCGAGAACGATTGACTAGCGCAGAACTCATTCTGATCTCTGATTGATAGCCGATAGCCAAAATCACCATCGGAATGATCGGGAGTCGCCGCCGCGCTCAAATCAGAGATGATAGGGATATAGGGGAAACGATGCAATGCCATGAAAGAGAAATGAGATCTACACTAACGCCTACTACTGCTTGCAGAGCTGATTTGTTGAGCCGGAGTCTCGGCCGGGGAGTCACGAAGAATCATCCGGGCAGTCGCAGCGCCGGCTCACGATGGACCAGTTCTCGCAGCTCGCCGACTCACTCAGGCTCACGCTAGACCAGCTCGCGCCGACTCACGCTGATCAACCCAGGGCCAGCCAGCGCAGACTTTCGCTGGACCAGCTGACGCTGAGCCAGCTCAAAGCCAGCTAAAGCTGGCTCACTTGCCAGCCCTCACAAGTTTTTACTATTCTCTTCCCTCAACGCCTTTTCCTGCGCTGCCTTTGTCTGCATTTCTGCGCGCATCTCCTCCTCTGCCTTTGCGACCTTTTCCTTCCCTGTGGTGTCAGCTCATGGGAGTATTGCAGCTGTATTCGGTGGGGCGGGGTCCGCACTGGGGAAGGAAGACCGACGGGATCGCAAACCCGCGGGCAAGGCCCTCTCCGTAGCCTGGCTCTCGCTCCGTCGAACCTTGGCTCTCAGCCAGTGTCCAGCATTCTAGCCTGCTAGCCTGCGCTCACGCCTGACGTTCCAGCCTGCGTTCATGACTAGCGCCAGCCTGCGTTCATGCCTAACGGTCTAGCCATTCAAGCCTGTGTCCATGTCCAGCGTTCGATCCAGCGTCCATGCCTAGCGGCATGGACTCTACTCACAATCCTGGTGATCCGTGTTACGCAGCCCACGCGCGCGCTGATCCTTCCAACGACGCTCATTCTCGCCCTTGGCATAATAGTACCCCAGGCCAGTCGCGACGATGAGGGCCTGGAATTTGTCAGTGACACCACGGGACATTGATTGCAACAAGCATGTTAGACTCACGGCCCAGCCGTAGGCGACGGATTTGGGAGTGTTCATTGGGGCCGAAACTTGTGGTTGCAGGCAGGCGGTGTGCGGATGGTTTTATGGCTATGCTGTGCCGTCGAGGCGTTTTACGTTTCAAACGGAAGTTGCAATCGAAGTTGACGTCGCTGCAAAGTGGAGGTTAGAGGCTCGGAGTGGTCGGAGTGGTCGGAATGGAGTGGAGGGAGGGGGAAGGGGTAGCGAGCACAGCTAGAGCTGGTCAGTGGTCAAATTTGCTTCCGGCTCTAGCTCCAGCTGGACTCGCTGCTCGCTGCGCTCGCTGCTCGGAGCTGGATGCAGCTGCCGAACAAGGAACGACCATCGAGCTATGCCTTGCTTAGCCTTTGCTTCCCCTGGCGTGGCACCCACTCAGACCAGACACAAAGATTGGCCCCTTGCACCCCTGCACCCCTATGTCGCTCCTTTGACGCCCTGCACTTTACAAGATTGGCCAGGCACTGATATTCCGAGAGAGAGCTAACAGCGAGGCCAGCGAGGACGGAGAGGTGGCAGGGATCCTCCGTCACGTGGAAAATCCCTCAGGCACCGCCTCACTGATTGCTTATCCTGGTAGCGGTGGTTCTGGCGCGCTGGCTGCACGGTGGCGGCTGGCTCTGGAGCTGCGTGCCTTGCCCCTATATCTGCCCCTGTGCCCTGGCCCCTGGCGAGGTTCTCCTCTGGTTTTGTGCTCGCAACTGAGTCCAACTGTGTCGGGCCATTGGGCCATGACCGCACCGCACTGCACACTAATCTTCCCTGGCGCTCTAGGCGCTCCAGGCTCTGCAGCCTACAGCGATCCAACTTCAGGTCCAACTCGGGAGATGAATCAAGGTATAGGTATGGAGGGGGGAGGCTGCCTCGCCGCCCCGCGCCGCCCAAGGTACCATGCACCAGGAGGACAGGAGGACGGGCACTCAGACACTCAGCCAGACATAGGCATGAAATGCTTCAGCCCTCACTCTCAGCCCCCGAACCACAGCCTCAGGCAGGGAGTAGCATACTCGAGCAATCATTGCCAGAGTGCAGGCTGCCCGCTCACCCGCCCCGAGTCGCCCCCGGGGTTGCTCGCTTTACTCGACTCAACGAGGTCGTCACTCCTATGCTCCAGGATATCATACCTGGCGACAAAGCACAGGATAAGGGATCATTGAGACGATAGAGTGAAAGCAAAAGGGGTAGAGGGGAGGGGGAAGAGCCACGCACGGATAGAGAGACCCAAAGCATCCAAGGCACTGCAGCACTCTAGCAAGCACATCCAAGCTCACGCCCACTCACTCAACCAACTCACTCTATGAATGCTGCCGACCGGCTGGCCGGGGGTAGGTTGGGTTGACGTACTCATATCTGCTCCCTCCTCCAAGCCTCATCCCTCTCTCAAGCCCAGCATAGCAAGCTTCTCGTCACCTGTATCACCCTTCCCTGTCGACCTCACTCTGCCTCTGTCTGCCTGCGCACCCACCCACCCACACACCCGCGTAGCCCATCCCATCCCATCTTGGCTGGCTGTCCTATCCTATCGTATCGTAGCCCTGCTTACCTGTCAACAATCTCACTCACTCGGCATACACTCACACATCCATCCACCCATCCACTCACCCACCCACCGTTACCTACTTCTACTCGCCTTTCCTTACCTGTTCACCTCTTTATCCCCCCTTTTGCCGTCTCATCCCCCATCTAGCCAACTTCCTTCTTCCGGCTAACTCGCACATCTATCAACCAATTTCATTTCAGCGACACTCACCCACGTTCACCACGTTCATCCATCCCCTCCTCACCTCGCACCCAACCCCGACCAACCGACCGCCTACATTGTCAGTGACACACCTTCCCTGTCGACATCGGTCCGACATCGACGCCTCGGAGCATATTCATATCTACCAACAAGCAAACCTCATCTCGCTTCCGCCGTAGCCCCGACCGCCGCACATCTGCCCGCCCCCCCCCCCCGCCTGTCACGGCTACAGTCACGGCCCGATCGATCGACTGACTGCCTTGCCTTGCCCAACCGTCTCTTGCAGCAGCATCGATTGCGACCTCTATCTTGATCATCCTCCATCGTATCTGTCTGTCGCATTCCGATCCCCCACCCATTCCAGCATTACGAAGCAACCACCGCCGCCGCCGACACCACGGCCATCTGCAATCCCCGGCACTAAGCGTTACCACTTCGCTACTCAACCGACAATAGCCTGCATCTAGTGAGTGGGCTCTTCCTCTCCTCACTAATGACTCGCGCATCCGTCTTCCCTCGTCGCTCATTATCTCGATTGGACTACAGCTGACTAATCTCAAGGGCTGCAGGCCTCCTGACCGCAGACATGGCGTCCCCACCTTCCTTCGACACGTTTTACGGGCAGCAACGGCCACAGCAGTCTTCGGGCTCGTTCGATTACCCATCCACCGACCCGGCCTATGCCCAGCACCAGGGCGACCAGAACTATGGCGCCATGTACGTCTCCGAGGAGCCCCAGGGCATCGCGGGCGACGACGGATGGCAGGGCGGCGGTGGCGACAGCAGCCAGCAGCAGCACCGATTGCATCCCAACACCGGTGGCAGCATCGACCGAAAAGAGTCCGTGCCCTTTGATCCGACGAGCAGCAGCACAATCATTGCATCGGCATCGCAGCCGAACGGCGGGTTCCAAGGTCATTTCCAGCAGCATCCTGGGCAGATTATCGACCCGAGCCTGGGGTCGGCGGAGCACAATAACCTTCTGGATCCCATGAACAATAGCCGACCCGGCAGCTGGCATGGTAGTCAGCAGCAGCAGCTTGACGAGCTTCACCAGATGTGAGTAACGCTCCCGAGGTTCACGCCGACTGACTTCCAGTATCTCCAACCCCAACTCTCGCCCTACCACGCCTGGTAACATCTCTCGCGTTGCTTCGCCCTTCATGGAGCCGTCTCAGCAGCAGCAGCAGCTCAACGCTGGTGGCCCCTCGAACATTACCCGGTCACCAAGCCCATACGGAGGACCGAGTCCCTACAATGCGCCGAGTCCGTACCAGGCGCCGAGCCCGTACAATGCCGCAAGCCCGTACGGAGGAAGCTCGAGCGTGGGGACGCCCGCTGGCGTTGCCCCGTCGCCTGGCACGCAGCGACAGGACCAGAGCTCGCCTTCCTTCTCAAAGCCTCAGTCTCCGCCGGCCTTAGTCATCCCCAACAGCTCCAGCTCGCCGTCCATGAACTCGCTCGTCGGCACCAGCCTCGAGCAGCACCAGCTTCAGCAGCAGCAGCAACAGCAGCAGGGCGCTGGCAACTTTGGCAACAGCCTGTTCCCGCCGGCAAATCCAGCTCTGGAGCACTTGACAGGCATGGCCGGTATCTCGCCGATCGCCCCGAACTCTGATGGCCCGATGATCACCATTCAGCCGAGCACGCCGATCAGTGGACTTCGAGACCAGAAGGGAATCTTCGACGACGCCCTGCGGCGTGCGAACGCTGCCAACGCCCAGTGGAAGCAGGAGCAGCAGAACAACACACAGCAGGATCAGAGGAGCCAATCTTCGAATCAGGATCCGGCATCCTTCATCGCGAGCGCCCAGGCCTGGTCCCAGTCTGTCGATCTCAACGGCATGACGCTTGAGACTGGCCAGCCTCAGATGCGCCCGCGGGCGCGCTCAGAGTCTTATGCGTCTGGGGGTGAGGCGTTTGAGCGGCAAGCCATGGCGCAGGTGCAAGCGAGCGGTCTCGTCGGACCAGGTGACTTTGTTGTGGACCAGTCTGGAAGCGCCATCGTGGACGACCAGTGGAGGGACATCAACGCCTGGCGGGCGCAGGCTTCTGGCGACGACCAGTACAGCACGCTGGATCCGCGACAATTGCCTGGGAACGGTTACGGCCAGCAACTCCACCAGCTCCAACAGGAGCACGAGGCGCGCAGGCAGCAGCTGGGCCAGATCAACACCAACGTCCAGCAGATGCCGCAGCAGGCTGGACAGATCTCGCCCGACTCGATGGCGTTCTACAGCCAGCTGGGCCTTGCACCGCAGGCGATGGGTCAGCCTCAGGCAGGTGGCATGTATCAGCAACAGCAGCCCCACCAGCAGCAACGAGATTTCCTGGGGACGGGACAGTCTGCGCCCCGGCGCCGGTCGTTCAACGACGGCGTTCATCCCGCGGCAGGAGCTGGAACCCCGGGATACGGTGTAGAGTTCACCGTTCCTGGCAGTGTCGTGCCTCAGGGCCGGTTGAGGGGCGGCTCGTTCGGGTCAGCGATGGGCCACCGCCGAGCAGTCCGCAGCGAAGACTACAGCGCTATGGGCACAGGTTGGGGTGTCGGCGCGGGAGGTTCAACGTGAGTGTAAAGCAGCAGCAGCAGCGTGTTTCTCATGCTTGCTTGCTTGATTGCTTGATTTGATCATATGGCTGACTTGTGGCAGTGCCGACTTTTTGCAGAGCATTACGAATCCTGACGATGGAACACTGCTTCCCCCTTCGATGCGAGGTCGATCGATGTCTCACTCTCGACACAGCTCTGCGTCGTCTGTCCGGTCGGCGTCACCAGCTTTATCTATATCATCGCAAGGAAGTTCCTTCTCCCACCACTCCCACATGGATATGCCTGAAGGTGTCTACCTCCCTGGAGACATGTACGGACAACCCAAGGTCGCCAAGATGCGCGTCACGAGCCAAGCCACCGAGGTCGCCTCGCAGAGCCGGCGAACCAACAGCGGTATCTTCAAGTGCCCGATCCCCGGGTGCGGATCGACGTTCACGCGACACTTCAACCTCAAAGGCCATTTGCGAAGTCACAACGACGAGCGGCCATACAAGTGCACGTACGACGGGTGTCCGAAGAGTATCGTCGGCTTTGCGCGGCAGCACGACTGCAAGCGGCACATGCTACTGCACGACGGCGTGCGGCCGTTCGAGTGCGAAGGCTGCGGGAAGAAGTTTGCCCGCCTCGACGCCCTCACGCGGCACCACAAGAGCGAGCAGGGCCAGGAATGCGCAATATCGCATCCCCTGCCTACGAATCCGGATGGCAGCCCCATGTCCGAGAGCCAGTACAAGGCGTACCGGACGCAGAAGGAGAAGGAGCAGGCCAAGGGTCTAGCGGCGTAACCCCAGACGCAGCGGACGCAGTCCGTGCGCGCGAGCGCCATGCGCCGTACGCCATCCGTCCATCACCGAGCCGAGCCGAGAACACCAGCAGCCCGCCCCGCCCCGCCACGATCATACCGAGATCCAGCCGATATCAAACCCCATACCATGAGCAGTTATCAGTTCAGAAGACAAAGCAAACCACACATTGCAACGAGGACAATGAGCCAACAATCAACCTGTGAATAGACCAGACCCGGCGACTCCATTTGTAACACGATCTATTTTCTGTAGAGTGATCCGATTTGGCTTGCTTTGATGGATATCATACATACTACATTCGTGAGAGGGTGTGGGGAGTGTGGTCTCCTGATACACACATTGTTCCGACGGAGAGTGTCCTGAGTAAGACGTATGGGCAAGCGAAGTTCTGGGCCCCTGACATTCGCGAGTCCCGGGGATGCGGGCGAGTGCGAAGGTAAGGGTGAGGTGGTGAGGGTGAGGGTCTAGAACGAACAGAGATCCGCATGCTGCATGGAACGTGTGAGCCATTACCCAGATGAGGCAGCTCATGACCACTGACACGCGCGCGTGCCTTGGCGGATCAGTGGCACTACAAGGTTCAAGATACACCGCCACACAATCTCGGGAGGGGTGGCGAGCCCTGACAACTGGCAACCTCGCGTCAAGCATCGCTTGGAAGATTCGGTCAAAAGGAGGCAAAGTCCAGAACGTCAGAGACGGGAGAGAATCTTTGGAGAGAGCAGTGCATAAGTGATGCACGTGAGTAACTTTGCTGGCTTTTCCAGGGTTCGAAAAGTGTCGAAAGCGTCGGAGCGTTGAGACGTGGGAGCGTCGTAGCGTCGGAGCGTTGAAGCGTCAAAGTGTCGAAGTGTCGAAGCGTCAAAGCGTCGAAGCGCCAAAGCGTCGAGGCTCTACGACGTCGTGGGTACCGACATGTAAGCAACGGCATGTGGGCTATCTAGCCTCATCTCGAAACGTGCGAGTCCGTTCAAAACGGAAGGAGAAGCGGTGTTCATCAAAATCGAAACTGCACCAAGCAGGTTAGTAGGACGTTCCAAGTACGTTCTAATATGATACAGGCACTTTGGAGGCTATGAGGCACCGCACTCATAGTCCAAACGTCCAAATGATATCAGCGCAATCGACGTCTCTCCGCCACAAGTCATGTCACGATGTCACCACTTCACAGCGTCATTGCCTCAGTGTTGCACTATCACACAGCTCATAGCCTTCCTCATCGCCTCTTGTTTCCCAGGAGATTGTCCTGAGATCGCCTGTTTTCAGTGTCATGGCAGGAGCGAGTTGGAGCTGCCAAGTTTAAGGAGGTTGACGCCTTCGTCGAACAGGAACTTTAGCGAGGTACATAGGTACGAGATATCCCGGCGGAGTCGCCGAAGAGGTCTTATCTTGATCTCCGCGGGATGTTACTGATGATGGAGATACATGGCCGCGATCTAAACTCGTGGTCGGGGCATGAAGGGCGCTCGTGAGGTCGAACAGCGTTGTGGCTCTGTACAGGTTTCTCAATGCGACTCATGTGGGTGCATGTCACTTCGCTCCTCTTTGTACTCTCCAGGGGCAGCATCTAGCGTCGGGTAAAAGTACTGGTACGAATACGAACGCCAGAACAAGAACGCCACGCTCATTATCTCGATCTTTGAGCTCCGGAAGTCTTCTGCACTTCGGAAGGCATCCCATGTGCCGCTCTGCGGAACTCATTCCGTGCCCTCTTCAGGCTTCAGCTGTGAGCGGGGGATGTGGTGCAATGAGGGATTTGAGCCCATTGTGCTCAGCTGTGCCGAAGCTCTGTGATGGCCTGGAGTGGACCGAGCAGCCCCTCGCAGACTCGCGAAGCACCTCCACCTGCACCTTCTGCCGTGTGCCACGCTGGTGCACGTCCCTTTTCTGCCTCGTCCCCCATTCTCCGTCAGTCACCCGCTCCGTTCCAAGCAGATGCACACTCAGTTGAAAGGATTGTCGCTCTCTAGCTCTTAGGACTGAGATCACCACGCTACACCTAAGGTCGAAAGACAATCGTGGAATCGCGGAGCGATTTCTGCGCATGCTGTCGTGCACGTCCCTTTCAGCCACACCTCGTCCCTCGTCCATCCTGCCTCATGTCCCTACCTGCCTGACCATCTCTCCTCTTCCTCCGTTCCCCTCCACCTTCGACTGCATTGCGCTGCAAGGGCATTGTAGAGCTGCTTATCGATACACCTGCACTACAGTCTCGCAACCAGATCTGAAATGAAATCCGCCCTCCTGTTAACGACCGACGACCGACGACCGGCCGATTCGGCCGGTCAAACCGGTCAACCCGGCAATCCACCTCTGCAGGGTGAGCGCGTGAGCGACGTCAGTCCAGCCGCGCTGATCAGTCAGCCGTTGGGTGCGAGACACTCTACCAGATCTACGATCCGCACAACAACCACATGAAAAAGTGGAGGTCAACAAGAGTACGCAGTGCATGATTGCACGAGGGTCCATTCATTATCCTTGGCTGCGCTGCTCACTCTCCAAAAACTTTCTTATCTCGTCGAATTCTTTGCTTTGTAAGACAATTCTCCGCGATATCGCCATTTGTTTACCATCCCGTGCACAACCCATCCATTAGTTTAGAATCTGGCGGAATTCTCCGCCTCAGCGTGGATGCTGGGATGCTATGACGTGACCGGCTTTCCAAACTAGGGACCCACTCACATCCCTGCGGTACTGCATGGCGGGTACAGGGTCAGTGGTTTGTAAGCCGCCAATGTGGAGGTGGAGGCCGACATACATGCTCCACTATAAAGTCGCCGATATCCCATCCTCCATAACCCCCCACCACCCTCGTCAACAACAGCAACAGCAAGAAAAGTACAGCGGCAATGAGCGAGTCAAAGCAGCTGCCAAACAACATTGCGGCGTACCGGCCCGGGGGTCCCCTTCCGGACGCTCCTAGGCCTTTGGCACCCTTCCCCGCCCAGAGCGCCAAGTACCCGACCTACATGCCCTTGCAGCCTGTTACGATCGGCAGCGCGCTCAAGCAGGAGGGGTCGCAGCGCCAGGCTGAGCTTTTTAAGCCTATCACTATTCGCGGGGTGACTTGGCCTAATAGGATGTGGGTCGCGCCTATGTGCATGTGTGAGTATCCTTTGGATTGAGGAGGTGGTTACGAGATAAATGTGACGTCTTGCTGGGTATGACGTCTGGCGAGCACTTTACCCTCTGTGCTCCTCGCCAACTCCATTACGAGCCTGACATCGCTCATCTCTCGATGTTGCTGTAATGGCGCCCATGTCGTCGCTGCAGCGAGACTTCCTATGATTTCCAGCAACCCTCCCAAGCGCCACGGATGATCCCGACTGTTGAAACCTCTGGCTGACCCCAGACTCCTCCGACGACGGCAAGGCAACCGACTTCCACCTCGTGCACCACGGCGCCATGGCGCTTAGGGGGTGGGGCAACCTAATGGTCGAAGCGACGGGCGTGGTGCCCGAAGGCCGCATCAGTCCTCAAGACATGGGCATCTGGTCCGACGACCACATCGCGCCGTTGAAGCGGGTGGTGGACTTCGTGCACGCCCAAGGAGCGAAGATCGGCATCCAACTCGCGCATGCAGGCCGTAAGGCGTCGACGAATGCCCCGTGGGTACAGAGGCTGGCAGTCGAGCGGGGGTGGAAGGGCGGCGAAGTCGCTCCCGACAGTGTAGGCGGATGGCCGTCTAACGTTTACGGCCCCTCTGCAATCCCGTACGACGACAACAACCCCGACCCCATCGCTGCTCCCGTCGAATATATTCAGAAGATCGTGAAGGCGTTCGGCGAAGCGACTGAGCGCGCGAAGAAGATCGGATTCGACTATATCGAGATCCACGGCGCGCACGGATACTGGAACCACAACTTTTGCGATCCGGTCAGTAACCACCGTAAGGACGAGTATGGCGGTTCCTTCGAGAACCGGGTTAGGATGAGCTTGGAGGTTGTCGCTGAGGTACGCAAGAGGTGGGAGGGTCCTCTGCTCTACCGTGTGAGCGCGACGGATTGGCTCGAGTACACCGGCCCCGAGAAGCTCGAGACGCCAAAGGGAGAAGAGGAGTGGGCATACTGGGGCATAGAGCAGACTACCCTCTTTGCGCACAAGTTGCGCGACGCAGGAGTCGACCTCCTCGACGTCAGCAGTGGTGGTAACGAACCCTCTGGCCGTATCGACGTGCGTCCGGGGTATCAAGTACCTTACGCTGAGCACATTAAGAAGAACGTCCCCGACCTCCTTGTTGGCGCTGTGGGCCTCATTACCGACGCCGAGCAGGCTGAGACGATTCTCGCTACGGGTCAGGCCGATGTCGTCCTGTTTGGCCGTGAGGTCCTCAGGGGTATTGATTTCCCGTTGGAGAGCGCGGTTAAGCTCGGTGTGGCTGCTGCGCCGGCTTGCCAGTATGAACGCGCTTGGGGGCGCATGCTGCAGCACGTGCCTGCTGTTAGCGCTGTGCCCGGGGTCAAGCCGCTGGATAAGGGAAAGGAGAAGGAGGGTCAGCAGGAGAATGAGGGCGTTCCCGGCGAGCACTGAGCGAACTCAAGCGAGCGCAGCGAGCTTGGAGCGCCAAGTGTGCTCGCCCACGGTGCTGAGGGTTGCTTTCTTGCTATAGAGCCATATCCGTAGACATATATGCAATCCAGGCTGACGGCCTAAAGGTGCATGCGCGATGCAGAATACAGAAAAACACAAGTGCCGAGCTTGTTAGCTCTTGAAATTGTCGTGAAGAGTGCGAGGTAATGAGGCTGGGAGGCGCCGAAGGATGAGGCTAGAGAGTAGAGGCTAAGACGCACATATGGATAGCAATGAACAAAGAAGACTATGATACAACACCTAACACGCATCGCCAGACTGTACGCAGCAGGCAACACCCGCACACCCGCAACGCTCGCAGCGCGCGCTATTGCAGCGTTACGCCTCGCGACGCAGTACTTCGCTTCGCTTCGCTACGCGCGCCCGCGTGCTAGGAATACGAATCCATCATCTCAAACAGATCCCGCACGTCCTCCCCACCCTCATTAAGGAGCATATCGAACGAGTCGACGCTGGTATCTCCTTCCGAGCTTGGCATTTCCTCCGTTACCTCCACCGGCGGCGGGGCTGGGGGCGGGATGGGCGCATGGGAGTGTCGGAGTCTGCTCGGCGTCGCTTTTGGCTGGGGACCACGCAGTGAGCGCGGACTGTAGTCGACTGGAGGCTTGCGTCGGGGCGAGGAGCGGGAGGGGGTCGAGAGGGCTGATGTTGTCGCTGGGCTTACACCTCGCGGCACACCTGGGGAGACGCCTGGGGAGACACCTGGGGGGACGCCTGAAGGCGCACCTGACGGTTTCGCCCATGGCGTGCGGAACGGCCGACGGGGATCGACCTCTTCCACCTCCTGCCTCACCCCCACACTCGGGACCTCTTGCTTCACCCTCGGCCTAGGCTGCACACGCGGCAGTCCTGTCGGTCTCACAGCGTTGACCAGCGCCCTCCGGTCCGGCTTCACGTCTGGCAAACTCTGCGCACTTCCCACTGGCGTTCCCCTCACTTCTCCCTGCCTCACGGGCACAGGTTGCACGCCCTTGACAACCTTCTCCGCTTTCACATTCGGCAAGCTCTGCGCGCTCTGTATCCGATTCGTCCTCTCGCCGAGGGGTTTCCGCTGGCTCCGCGCGCTCGATGCCGGGGTACGGAACAGGTCAAACTGCTCCAGCAGCTCGTCTAGGCGCTTGCCGTCGTAGGCTGGGCGGGCTGGAGATCGGCCCGTAGAGGAGAATGATGTCGACAATGACGTCGAGAGGCTAGTGGAGAGAGACGCTGAGAGGCTAGTCGAGAGCGATGTCGATGCCGAGGACAGTGATGGCGTAGCTATTGGTCGCATGCGACATGGCCGCTTCCTCGGCCCGCCAGTCGGTCGACACGAGAATGCCCGCGGGCGCTGTGTCGGTGATGGCAGGGGGAGTGGTTGCGCCGGACCGGCCAACAGCGCGTCCAGCAGCTCTGTATCGCGCGACCATGTGATGCCGCTGCCTTCTTGGGAATTGGGCTGGCTGCTCTGGCTATTTGGCGTTTCCGTGTCGCGCTTTCGACGCCGGCTGCGCGTGTTCGGTGTCTCCATTGTCTCTATCCTTCTATCTGATCTTGTCGATGGAGGCCTGTCGTGAAGTGGGGACACTCGGCGGGCGGATTAGGTCGGTGCGTGCGGGCCGAAAACAATTGATTATGGTGGCGACGAGTGGATCGCTGTTGTGGAGTAGAGCGAGCGTTGACACGGATTTGACAAAGGTCGGATCGAGTGTCGAGCCGCAGCGGCCGGCTCACTCGATCTTGGCCTGTGTGCGGCCGGGCCGGTGTATCGACGAGATTGAGTAGAGTAGTAGTGGAACGGAAATCTGGCAACAGAAACAGAAGCATTGGCTGGGCGCGAAGTGGTGCACAAGTTAGTCGCGCCTGGCTTAGCGTGGGGCCCGATTAAGGAAGGGCTGCCTTCCGCCACCCAAGACCCAAAGGGCGTCATATCGCAGGCAGACATGACGATCACTTTGCCGCTCGCTCGACACTGCACACTCGCACTTCTTACACCACGATCACAATGTCACTCCTGCAGGCGCTCGTTGCCCGCGGTACGACAGTGCTCGCGGAGCACTCGTCCGGCGACGCTTTACTCAAGCCTGGTGAGCTTCAGCGCGCCGTTTGGGAGCTAATGACCAGCCGCTAAAATTACCATCCTGTCCAAGATTCCGCCGAACAACTCCAAGCTGACCTGTAAGCTTTGTCGACGGTAAACATATAGCTGATAGTCAGATGTCTGGCAAGACCGCCTTATTCACTATGTCTCCTCTGACGGCGTGGTGTACCTCGTCATGGCGGACGACAGCGTTGGCCGACGCATGCCGTTCGCCTTCCTCGCCGAGGTTGAGCGTCGCGTAAGCTACCTGATGCAGTTCAACGAGCTGACAGCAGTTCACGAACCAGTACTCGCCCGAGACGATCCAGGCAGCCGGAGACCACGGACTGGACGACTTTGAGAACGAGCTGTCCAAGGTGAGCTGACATACGAATGTTATAGCTGACGCCAGCTCATGCAGCAATACACCGAGGCGCCGCCGGCAGACCCGCTGAAGCAGGCTCGCAGCGACCTTGACAATGTGTACGTGTGACAACAATGCGAGCGCAGCTCGGTGATGTCCAGCTAGCTGACCGTCACAGGAAGGACATCATGGTGCAGAACATCGACTCGATCCTGCAGCGCGGCGAGCGTCTCGACCTTCTCGTCGACAAGACCGACACGCTCGCGGGCCAGGCGTACGCCTTCCGCCGTGGGGCGCGCCAGGTCCGCCGCCAGCAGTGGTGGAAGAACACCCGTATCACCGTCCTCACCGGTGTCGTCTGTCTTGTGAGTTTCCCACATGTACCGATGGACCAAACTGACGCCCAAGTTCATCCTGTACCTTCTCTTCGCGAACTGGTGCGGGCTCACACTCGGCCACTGCGGTGGCAAGTAATGTCAGACACACACACGCCTTGTATAGAGAGAGAGCTTCGGCGCAAATGTCATGTTGTATCTGCGTAGCGTAGTGCGCACGGTCGTCGCATCAGACGTTAGGGAAGCTTCGAATATGGCCGGCTAATCCTTTCTGATGAGCTTCTTCGGAAGCAGGCGCGCGCGCGGCAGCCTCCGTTGTGTCGGTTGCGGAGCCATTATGGGCTGGTCAATGTCTTGGCATTCTGGGGGTCTGGGCCAAATGATGATGCCTAGCAGATGCGTGCAAAACCCACCCACTATACGCCTTGTACATGCATGCACCGGCGTCGATGACATTGAGGGTGTGGTGTGTCGTCACCCGAGACTGGACTGGGCTGGGTCTGGTGCACAGTGGTGGCGTAATACTGATCCGGGACGGGCTGAATAGTAAAGAAAGCGTGCCTGACGCG